>CM069410.1:239872203-240472203 GCA_035609135.1 Eleutherodactylus coqui | reverse complement strand
AAGAGTGGGCCACAACCCGACCCTCCCTAACAGTTTTTACTTCAGACAAACCCTCATTAGCAAGGCACACCTTAGCTAAGCAACACACTACTTCCAACCAAGCACAATCACTGCCTGTGGGACACACTGCTGCCTGTTCTCCTGGGTTACATGCTGCCCAACCCCCCCGCACAACCCTGCGTCCGCAGCGCACACAAAAGTGTCCCTGCGCTGCCTTCAGCTGCCCTCATGCCACGCGCTGGCCTCATAACCACACCACCCTCATGTCTGTTTATAAGTGCGTCTGCCATGAGGAGGAACCGGAGGCATACACTGCAGAGGGTTGGCAGGGCCAGGCAGCAACCCTCTTCGAAGGGGGGGGGGGGGCGATAGCCCACAGTGCTGTAGAGAATCGATGAGAAATAGACGTTCGATCTTCATTCCAATCCTGTGCCACCTCCGTCAGGAGCTGCAAACATGGGCATGAAGAGGACTCAGATGCCAGCCCAGCACTTCTACACATCTCCACAATGCAGCAATACTCTGCGTGGGAAGTATGTGAGCGGGCCCTGGGTCAGCCTCTGTCCCAGCAAACACCTTGTGTGGCCCAAGGTGCTACTAGTGACATAGCAATGGGGACTCCATGTGTCCACACACTACTCATTCTGTTTGGGTGTCGGATACCTCATCGACAACGAAAGGGGTAAGCCACCTGCACTCTGCACCCTACCCAAGTCTGTCAGTGTTTTGGGGACAGACAGGTAAAACACATCTATGGGAAGTCTGTGTGCACCCACAGCATGGGTGGCTAACAGGAACCCACAGACGGTACATAAAGAAATCCCATTGCAGTGCCGCGGATAGCTGTGGTAACGTGAGAGAAAATACATGTTGGCCTCGGCCCACAATCCATGCCCTAGTCAGCCTGGGTTTTTTGGGGGCCAGATAGGTAGAACACCTCTATGGGAAGACTTAGTGCACCCATAGTATACACAGACCCCTGTAATATTCCTGTAGCAAAGGTATAAGCTGACCCCACTAACAGTTATGTTGTAGAAGTCTAGGGAAATCCCAGTAACACTTCTGTAGTAACAGTATAGACAGACCCCAGTACCATTTTAGTAGCAGACGTATATGCAGACCTCCTAGTAACATTTATGTAGCAGCAGTATTGCCAGACCCTTGTAACATTTCTGTAGCAGCAGTATAGGCAGATCCCTGTAACATTTGTGTAGCAGCAGTATATGCAGACCCCTGTAACATTTCAGCAGTAGTACAGGCAGAGCCCAGTATTTGTTACATTTCAGTAGTAACAGTATAGACAGACGCCATTAACATTTCTGTAGTAACAGTATAGACAGAGCCGAGTAACATTTCTGTAGTAACAGTATAGACAGACCCCTGTAACATTTATGTAGCAGCAGTATAGGCAGACCCCTGTAACATTTCTGTAGCAGCAGTATAAGCGGCCCCCTGAAACATTTATGTAGCAGAAGCATGGGCAGACCCCAGTACCATTATTGTAGCAGCAGTATAGGCAGACCCCAGTACCATTTCTGTAGTAGTAAAGGCAGACCCCAGTAACATGTCTGTCGCTGCAGTATAAGCAGACCCCTGTAACATTTATGTAGCAGAAGCATAGGCAGACCCCAGTACCATTTTTGTAGCAGAAGTATACACAGACCCCAGTCACATTTCTGTAGTAACAGTATAGACAGATCCCAGTAACATTTATGTAGCAGAAGTATAGGCAGACCCCAGTAACATCCTTGTGGCAGCAGTATAAGTAAACCCCTGTAACATGTAAGTGGCAGCAGTATAGGCAGACCCCTGTAATTTTCTTGTAGCAGAAGTATGAGCAGGCAGACCCCAGCAAAATTTCTGTAGTAATAGTATTGGCCAACCTCTGAACCATTGGGATACCATGAGCGTAGGCAAAGGCCGGAAAAATTAGTTGGATAAGAGGGTAGGCATGGGCCCGAAAAATAAGTGTACCTCTGAAAAATGAATCAACCGAGAGGGCAGGTGAAACCCATAAACATTTTTTTAAAGATATAGCCCACTGTTGTTTAAGATTGTAACAGAATCTGTAGGCAGCCCTGTTAAAAAAATTGGTTAATGTTAAAGTATCAATACTTTTGAAACTTTGAAAAATTGTAAAAACATTGGTAGATGTTGATGGGCCTTTTGGGCCGCAGAAAAATTGGCCGTTCAGCGCGATGACATGTTGTTTCTGGAGGAGGAGTAGCAGCAGGAGAAGGACTAATGTCAGAGACAGATTTACAAACATAAATGCCCCGTTTTCCCCGTGATAGAGAAGAGTGCTTTCATCTGTGGTTGCAGCGAAAAGAATCTTTAGGTTCCGCTGCTCTAGCCCGGTGGAGAAGAGAAGTCTGGGGAAATCCAGGCTTTGTTCATCTTTATGAGTGTAAGCATGTCGGCACTGGCAGTTGACAGGCGGGTACGCTTGTCCGTGATGATTCCCCCAGCTGCACTAAACACCCTCTCTGACAAGACGCTAGAGACAGGGCAAGCCAGCACCTCCAGGACATACCGCGCAAGTTCGTGCCACGTGTCCAGCTTTGACACCCAATAGTTGTATGGAGCAGAGGCATCACGGAGGACGGTGGTACGATCGGCTACGTACTCCCTCACCATCTTTTTACAGTGCTCCCTCCGACTCAGCCTTGACTGGGGGGTGGTGACGCAGTCTAGCTGGGGAGGCATAAAGCTGGCAAAGGCCTTGGAGAGTGTTCCCCTGCCTGTGCTGAACATGCTGCCTGAACTCCGCTGCCTCTCCTGCTACTTGGCCCTCGGAACTGCGCCTTCTGCTGCTAGCGCTGTCAGATGGGAAGTTTACCATTAGTTTGTGCACCAGGGTCCTGTGGTATAGCATCACTCTCGAACCCCTTTCCTCTTCGGGAATGAGAGTGGAAAGGTTCTCCTTATACCGTGGGTCGAGAAGGGTGTACACCCAGTAATCCGTAGTGGCCAGAATGCATCTAACATGAGGGTCACGAGAAAGGCAGCCTAACATGAAGTCAGCCATGTGTGCCAAGGTACCAGCATGCAACACATCGCTGTCCTCACTAGGAAGATCCCTTTCAGAATCCTCCTCCTCCTCCTCGTCCACAGGCCATACACACTGAACAGATGGGAGGCAAGCAGCATGGGTACCCTCTGCAGTGGGCCCAGCTCTCTCTCCCCCCCCCCCCCCCCTGCTCCTCCCCCTCCTCTTCCTTCTCCTCCAAAACGCGCTGAGATATAGACATGAGGGTGGTCTGACTATCAAGCGACATACTCTCTTCCCCCGTCTCCTGTTCCGACCGCAAAGCGTCAGCCTTTATGCTTTCTAGCGAACTTCTCAGCAGGCATAGCAGAGGTATGGTGACGCTAATGATTGCAGCATCGCCGCTCACAATATGGGTAGACTCCTCAAAGTTTCCGAGGACCTGGCAGATGTCTGGCATCCAGGCCCACTCCTCAGTAAAGAATTGTGGAGGCTGACTACCACTACGCCCCCCTTGTTGGAGTTGGTATTCCACTATTGCTCTACGCTGCTCATACAACCCGGCCAACATGTGGAGTGTAGAATTCCACCGTGTGGGCACGTCGCACAGCAGTCGGTGCTCTGTTGCAGGGTGGCAGCGTCCGTGGTGGACTTGCGGAAATAAGCGCAGACGCGGCGCACCTTGCCGAGCAGGTCAGATAAGTGCGGGTAGTTTTTCAGAAACCGCTGAACCACCAGATTGAAGACACTGGCCAGGCATGGCATGTGTGTGAGGCTGCCGAGCTGCAGAGCCGCCACCAGCTTACGACCGTTGTCACACATGACCATGCCCGGTTGGAGGCTCAGCGGCGAAAGCCAGAGGTCGGTTTGCTCTGTCAAACCGTGCAACAGTTCGGGGGCCGTGTGCCTCTTGTCACCTAGGCTGAGTAGTTTCAGCACAGCCTGCTGACGCTTGCCCAGCGCTGTGCTGCCGCACCACACTGACTGCTGGCGACGTGCGTAGGAGGTTGCGTAGGAGGAGATGGAGGGGGAAGGTTTCGAGGAGGTGGCATAGACCGCCGCAGATACCAGAACCACGGAAGGACCCGCAATTCTGGGTGTGGGTAGGACGTGTGCGGTCCCAGGCTCTGACTCGGTCCCAGCCTCCACTAAATTCGCCCAATGTGCCGTCAGGGAGATATAGTGGCCCTGCCCGCCAGTACTTGTCCACGTGTCTGTGGTTAAGTAGACCTTCACAGTAACCGCGTTGGTGAGGGCCCGATTGATGTTGCAGGAGACGTGCTGGTGTAGGGCTGGGAAGGCACACCTGGAAAAATAGTGGCGACTGGGGACCGAATAGCGTGGGACCGCCGCAGCCATCATGTTTTTGAAAGCCTCCGTTTCCACAAGCCTGCACGGCAGCATCTCCAGGCTGATCAATTTGGCAATGTGCACGTTTAAAGCTTGAGCGTGCAGGTGCGTGGCCGCGTATTTGCGCTTGCGCTCGAACGCTTGTGCTAGCGACAGCTGGACGCTGCGTTGTGAGACATTGCTGGATGGAGTCGAGGACAGCGGAGGTAAGGGTGTGGGTGCAGGCCGGGAGGCGTTCGTGCCTGTGTCCTGAGATGGGGGTTGGATCTCAGTGGCAGGTTGGGGCACAGGGAGAGAGGCAGTGGTGCGACCCGGAGGCGGTGAACGGCCTTCGTCCCACCTTGTGGGGTGCTTGGCCATCATATGCCTGCGCATGCTGGTGGTGGTGAGGCTGGTAGTGGTGGCTCCCCGGCTGATCTTGGCACGACACAGGTGGCACACCACTGTACGTCGGTCATCCGCGCTCTCACTAAAAAACATCCACACCTTTGAACACCTAGGCCTCTGCAGGGTGGCTTGGCGCGACGGGGTGCTTTGGGAAACAGTTTTTCGCTCTGACCACCCCACTGCCTCTTCCAACCTGTCCTACTGCTGCACTTGCCTCCCCCTCTGAAGACCTGTTTTCAGTTGGCTTAGCAAACCAGGTGGGGTCAGTCACCTCATCGTCCAGCGGCTCTTTCTCCGAATCCTCTGTGCGCCCCTCCCTCGGACTTACTGCCCTTACTACTACCTCACAGATAGACAACGGTGTCTCATCATCATCGTCCACCTCACGCACTGAAAGCTCTTGAGACAGTTTCCGTAAGTCCCCAGCCTCATCACCCGGACTCTGGGAACTTTCCAAAGGTTGGGCATCGGTCACGACAAACTCCTCAGGTGAGAGAAGAACCATTTTTTCCCAATCAAGGCAGGGACCCGAGAACAGTTCCTGGGAGTCTGTCTCATTATGTGTCATCAGAATGTGTCATTTTCATGGAGTGAGGAGGCTGGGAGGAAGGAGGAGCAGCAGCGAGAGAATTCAGAGTTGCAGCAGTGGACGGTGTAGAAGACTGGGTGGTCGATACATTGCTGGATGCATTTTCTGCCGTCCATGACAGGACCTGCTCACACTGCTCTGTTTGTAATAAAGGTCTACTACGTAGACCTATAAATTGTGATATGAAGCTGGGGACCCCAGAAACTTGCCTCCCCCCTCATCCCGCAGCAGCTGGCTGCGATTCACCTAGACAAGGAACTCGGCCACCTGTGCCCACACCCTCACTTGGACCTCCACGTCCTCACCTGCATCACGTCCATGTCCTCTTGCCCTACCCCTCAGCATGGTGTATTACGAATAGAGCAGACACAGAGCGGTGTGAATAATTATGCAATTATTGGCGTACACTTACGCTGACAGCGGTTTTGTAACGCAAACTGCAGTCCGAAAAAAATTATACGCAAGGCTGCAAACAGGCCTAGCTGGGTAATAGTTAGGCACTACAACTTCCAGCAGCCAGGCAGTAAAATGCACACGGTCACAGGTAGTCCTAAGAAGGACCATTGGGGTTCTTGTAGACAGGATTCTACACTACCACTGTCCCTGCCTCACCAGTATTGCCCCTATACTCTGTATAATAGACTGCAAACTGAGAACGCTATAGCCTGCACAGCCCAAGATGAAAAAAGAAATTGTGCAAAACTGCTCCCAGCAGCCACAACAGTAATGCACACGGTCAGATGTGGCCCTAAGAAGGACCGTTGGGGTTCTGAAGATGCCAACACTATAGCACCAGCAGCACCCTCCCTAATCTCTGTCAGCGTGTGTCTGAGGCGAACCGCGGGCGGGACCGCTTTAAATACTCAGCAGTTACTTGATCTCGCCAGCCACTCACTGCAAGGGGGTGGGATAGGACTGGCAAGTCACAGGAAGAAGTTGTAATGCCTTCCCTGCATATCTATTGGCCAGAAAATGGCGCTAAACATGCAGGGAAGGAAATGAAATTGACTCAAGTACCGCGTGGTGCTTGTCTCGAGTAACGAGCATCTCGAACACCCTAATACTCGAACGAGCATCAAGCTCAGACGAGTATGTTCGCTCATCTCTAGTGTTAAACATACGGGGACGGAAATGGAATAAACTCGAGTACCGCATGGTGCTCGTCTCGAGTAACGAGCATCTCGAGTACCCTAATGCTCGAACGAGTATCAAGCTCGGGCGAGTGTGCTCGCTCATTTCTAGTTTTTAGTTACCCGATCATAGGGTGTCACTTACTTTTGCACTTATAGTGAAATAATCAAGTTCTGACCCTGGTATTTTATCTATTTTGGAATGGTAAGGGCAAGTTTCAAGTTTGTACGAAACTGGAAAGTTTGAGAATTAGGTTAGATACCTAACAAACGTGAGTACTTACATTTGTGTTTATAATTGAATAATCTAGTTGTGACCTCTACCAAATTTTTGTATTTAGGACCTAAAGAATTGTTGTGCAAAATTTCAATTTTGTAAGACAGAGGAAAGTTAGAGTAATAGATTAGGTACATAACATAGGGGGTCACTTACTTTTGCGCTTAGAATTGAATAATCAAGTTGCAACCCCTTTTCTTTTTTTTATATATGGCCTAAAGAATGGTCTTGCAAAATTTCAAGCTTATATGACACCGGAAATTTAGAGAATAAGATTTAACACTCAACGTAGGGCGTGATTTACTTTTGTGCTTCTAATTGAACTAGCTGATATACCCGGCTTCGCCCGAATTAATTTGGTACTGGTGCTTATCTGGTGTTCACACGGAAAATCTTATGAAGTCGTCGTTACTTTAGAGATACCAAGGAAAAAAATATGTTCACTATTTTGCATGGTTCTTGGTGTTACCCAGGAAACACCACGTGGAGGTAACCATGCAACATTTTCTTTATATAAAATGACATCAGGAAGTGAAAGAATTAGATTCTGTACGTAAAATTTTGACGCTAATTCTTTTGTGCTTAGAATTAAATAATCGAGTTGGGACCCATTACATTCTCCTAATTATGACATAATCCGTGCTCGTGCCAAATTTCATGTTTCTACGATATCAGGAAGTGAGATCATTAGATTATGTATGCAAAATTTGGACATTAATTCTTTTGCGCTAGAATTAAATAATCGAGTTGGGGCCCATTAACTTTTCCTATTATAGACATAATCTATGATTGTGCCAAATTTCATGTTTCTACGACATCGAGAAGTGAGAGAATTAGATTCCGTACATAAAATTTGGATGCTAATTCTTTTGCGCTTAGAATTGAATAATCGACTTGGGACCCATTAACTTTTCCTATTTATGACATAATATTCAATGCTTGTGCCAAATTTCAATAAGAGAATTAGATTACGTACGTAAAATTTGCACGCTAATTCTTTTGCGCTATAATTGAATAATTGAGTTGGGACCCATTAGCTTTTCCTATTTATGACACAATCAATGCTCGTGCCAAATTTCAAGTTTCTATGACATTGGGAAGTGAGAGAATTAGATTCCGTACGTACAATTTCGACGTTAATTATTTTCCGCTTAGAATTGAATAATCGAGTTGGGACCCATTAACTTTTCCCTTTTTATGACATAATCTATGCTCGTGCCAAATTTCAAGTTTCTATGACATCGGGAAATAAGAGAATTAGAATATGTACGTAAAATTTGGACCCTAATTCTTTTGCACTTAAAATTGAATAATCGAGCTGCGACTGATTAGATTCTCCTACTTATGACATAATCTATGCTCGTGCCAAATTTCATGTATCTACGACATCGGGGAGTGAGAGCATAGAGTACACACGTAAAATTTGGACGCTAATTCTTTTGCGCTAGAATTGAATAATCGAGTTGGGACTAGAGATGAGCGAGCATACTCGTCCAAGCTTGATGCTCGTTCGAGTATTAGGGTACTCGAGATGCTCAATACTCGAGACGAGCACCACGTGGTACTCAAGTCAATTTCATTTCCTTCCCTGCATGTTTAGTGCAATTTTCTGGCCAATAGAAATGCAGGGAAGACATTACAACTTCCTCCTGTGACGTTCCAGCCCTATCCCACCCCCCTGCAGTGAGTGGCTGGTGAGATCAAGTGACCGCTGAGTACTTAAAGCGGTCCCGCCCGCGGCTCGCCTCAGACACACACTGGGAGAAATCAGGGACAGTGCTGCTCCTGCTATAGGGAAAGTGTTAGTGTAGGTTCCTGTCTTCAAGAACCCCAACGGTCCTTCTTAGGGCCACATCTGACCATGTGCATTACTGTTGTGGCTGGCTGGGAGCAGTTTTGCACCAATTTTTTTTTTTCATCTCGCTCTGTGTAGGCTATTACAGCTATAGCGTTCTCAGTCTGCAGTCAATTATACAGAGTATAGGGGCAGTGCTGCTGAAAGAGGGACAGTGGTAGTGTAGAATCCTGTCTGCAAGAACCCCAATGGTCCTTCTTAGGGCTACCTGTGACCATCTGAATTGTACAGGTTGTCTGGTGGGAGTTGTAGTGCATCACTATTGCAGAGCCAGACCTTTTTGCAGCCTTCCATATAATTTTTTTCTGGCTGCAGTTTGCGTTACATTACCGCTGTCAGCCTCCAACTGTACGCCAATAATTCCATAATTATTCACACCGGTCTGTGTCCGCCGTCAACTTCACGCACAGCGTGCGGCCACAGCCACTGATAGATGGAAAGTCATATACACGCTATATAGCCTGTATTCTTTTTCAAAAAAATTTAAAGGGGTTGTCTCGAGGAAGCAGTGAAATTTTTTTTTTGCCCAGTCCCCCTTATTAAGCATACATTACTAATCACCCATGTAAATGACTTTTCTAGCCGGTTTCTACTTACAGTTCCAGCGTTTCAGCAACTTATAAAAAGTTTCCCCAAGATGGCCACCGGCTCTTTTCCCGTCACTTGCTGTAGCCCGACGTGCGCGCTCCCGAGACGCTACCAGCTGTGTCTCCCTGACAAACAGCCGCCCCGCAGCCGCCGACCGGACCCACCGCGGCCGCCGACCACGGCACACGCTCTTGGGCCACAGTCACCCACCGCCAGGCAGCAGGTAACCGGCGCTAGGCCCCGGCTCCCCCGCGCTAGGCCCCGGCTCCCCCGCGCTAGGCCCCGGCTCCCCAGCGCTAGGCCCCGCGGCCACAGCGGTAGGCCCCGGGGCCACAGCGGCAGTCCGTCACTCGTCACCCCCGTCAGTCCGTCACCCATCACTTACCTGGGTGGCTGGGCTTGGTGGCTGGGCTGGGCGGCTGTGCTGGGCGGCTGGGCGGCTCTGCTGGGCAGCTCAAGTTTCTGCACCTTCATCTAAGAGAGGATGGTAGCAGAATGGCCGCTCCAGCGTGCTCCCGAGAAGTTACAGCTCGTCTGCGCATGCGCAGAAGAGCTGTAGCGGCGAGCACACTGAAGCGGCTCGTGCTCAGAGCAGAAGACCGGACTGCGCAAGCGCGTCTAAAAAAGCAAGCCGCCAGCGAATTTAGAAGGAACCATGGAGACGAGGACGCTAGCAACGGAGCAGGTAAGTGAATAACTTCTGTATGGCTCATATTTAATGCACGATGTATATTACAGAGTGCATTAATATGGCCATACAGAAGTGTATAACCCCACTTGATTTCGCGAGACAACCCCTTTAAAACAAAGCTCCTTCTTACGGCTACCTCTGACCATCTGAAATTTACTGGGTGTCTGGTGGGAGTTGTACTGCATCACTATTGCACAGCTAGGCCTGTCTGCAGCCTTCCGTATTCTTTGTTTCTGCCTGGAGTTAGCGTTACAATACCGCTGTCAGCCTCCAACTGTACGCCAATAATTCCATAATTTCTTACACCGGTCTGTGTCTGCCGTGAACTTCACGCACAGCGTACGGCCACAGTCACTGATAGAGTAAAAGTCATATACACGCTATATAGCCTGTATTCTTTTTCAAGAAAATTAAAATAAAAGCTCTTTCTTACGGCTACCTCTGACCGTCTGAAATTTACTGGGTGTCTGGTGGGAGTTGTACTGCATCACTATTGCACAGCTAGGCCTGTCTGCAGCCTTCCATATTCTTTGTTTCTGCCTGGAGTTAGCGTTACAATATCGCTGTCAGCCTCCAACTGTACGCAAATAATTCTATAATTATTTACACTGCTCTGTGTCTGCTCTATTCGTAATCCACCATGCTGAGGGGTAGGGGTAGGGCTAGAGGACGTGTACATGGGCGAGGACGCGGAGCTCCAAGTGAGGGTGTGGGCACAGGCCGAGTTCCGGGTCCAGGTGAATCACAGCCAGCTGCTGCGGGATTAGGAGAGAGGCAAGTTTCTGGGGTCCCCAGCTTCATATCACAATTTATGGGTCAGAATGGTAGACATTTATTACAAATAGAGCAGTGTGAGCAGGTCCTGTCGTGGATGGCAGAAAATGCATCCAGCAATGTATCGACCGCCCAGTCTTCTACGCCGTCCACTGCTGCAACTCTGAATTCTCTCGCTGCTGCTCCTCCTTCCTCCCAGCCTCCTCACTCCATGAAAATGACACATTCTGATGAGCAGACAGACTCCTAGGAACTGTTCTCGGGTCCCTGCCTTGATTGGGACAAAATGGTTCCTCTCTCACCTGAGGAGTTTGTCGTGACCGATGCCCAACCTTTGAAAAGTTCCCGGGGTCCGGGTGATGAGGCTGGAGACTGTGTCAAGAGCTTTCAGTGGGTGAGGAGGACGATGATGATGAGACATAGTTGTCTATCAGTGAGGTAGTAGTAAGGGCAGTAAGTCCGAGGGAGGAGCGCACAGAGCATTCGGAGGAAGAGCCGCTGGATGCTGTGGTGACTGACCCCACCTGGTTTGCTAAGCCAACTGAGGACAGGTCTTCAGAGGGGGAGGCAAGTGTAGCCGCAGGACAGGTTGCAAGAGGCAGTGGGGTGGCCAGGGGTACAGGCAGGGCAAGAGCGAAGAATCCCCCAACTGTTTCCCAAAGCATCCCCTCATGCCAAGCCACCGTGCAGAGGCCTAGGTGTTCAAAGGTGTGGATGTTTTTCAGTGAGAGCGCTGACGACCGACGAACAGTGGTGTGCAACCTGTGTCGCGCCAAGATCAGCCGGGGAGCCACCACTACCAGCCTCACCACCACCAGCATGCGCAGGCATATGATGGCCAAGCACCCCACAAGGTGGGACGAAGGCCGTTCACCGCCTCCGGGTTGCACCACTGCCTCTCCCCCTGTGCCCCAACCTGCCACTCAGATCCAACCCCCCTCTCAGGACACAGGCACGAGCGCCTCCCAGCCTGCACCCACACCCTTACCTCCGCTGCCCCTGACCCAATCCAGCGATGTCTCACAGCGCAGCATCCAGCTGTCGCTAGCGCAAGCGTAGGAGTGCAAACGCAAATACGCCGCCACGCACCCGCACGCTCAAGCTTTAAACGTGTACATTGCCAAATTGATCAGCCTGGAGATGCTGCCGTACAGGCTTGTGGAAACGGAGGCTTTCAAAAACATGATGGCGGCGGCGGTCCCACGCTACTCGGTCCCCAGTCGCCACTATTTTTTCAGGTGTGCCATCCCAGCCCTACACCAGCAAGTCTCCCGCAACATCAATCGTGCCCTCACCAACACGGTTACTGTGAAGGTCCACTTAACCATGCACACGTGGACAAGTACTGGCAGGCAGGGCCACTGTATCTCCCTGACAGCACATTATGTGAATTTGGTGGAGGCTGGGACCGAGTCAGAGCCTGGGACTGCACACGTCCTACCCACACCCAGAATAGTGGGTCCTTCCTCGGTTCTGGTATCTGCGGCGGTCTATGCCACCTCTTCTAAACCCTCCCCATCCTCCTACGCAACCTCTACCTCTCAATTAGGAAATGTGAGCAACACATCGCCAGCAGTTGGAGTGGCGCGGCGCGGCAGCACAACGGTGGACAAGCGTCAGCAGGCCGTGCTGAAACTCCTCAGCCTAGGTGACTGGAGGCACATGGCCCTCAAACTGTTGCAGGGTCTGACAGAGCAGACCGACCTCTGGCTTTCGCCGCTGAACCTCCAACCGGGCATGGTCATGTGTGACAACAGCCGTAACCTGGTGGCGGCTCTCCAGCTGGGCAGCCTCACACACAAGCCATGCCTGGCCCACGTCCTCAATTTGGTGGTTTAACGGTCTTTGAAAAACTACCCACACTTGTCAGACCTCCTCGGCAAGGTGCGCCGGGTCTGTGCACTTTTCCGCAAGTCCACCACGGACGCTGCCACCCTGCGGACCCTGCAACATCGGTTTAATCTGCCAAAGCACCGACTGCTGTGCGACGTGCCCACACAGTGGAATTCTACGCTGCACATGTTGGCCAGGCTGTATAAGCAGCGTAGAGCATTAGTGGAGTACCAACTCCAACATGGGCGGCGTACTGGGAGTCAGCCTCCTCAATTCTTTACTGAGGAGTGGGCCTGGATGGCAGATATCTGCCAGGTCCTTGGAAACTTTAAGGAGTCTACCCAGATGGTGAGCGGCGATGCTGCAATCATTAGCATCACCATTCCTCTGCTATGCCTGCTGAGAAGTTCGCTGCAAAGCATAAAGGCTTGGAGATGGGGGAAGAGAGTATGTCGCTTGATAGTCAGAGCAGGAGGAGGAGGGGGAAGAGACAGCTGGGCCCACTGCAGAGGGTACGCATGCTGCTTGCCTCTCATCTGTTCAGCGTGTATGGCCTGTGGAGGAGGAGGAGGATCCTGAAAGTGATCTTACTAGTGAGGACAGCAATGTGTTGCGTACTGGTACCCTGGCACACATGGCTGACTTTATGTTAGGCTGCCTTTCTCGTGACCCTCGCATTAGACGTATTCTGGCCACTACGGATTACTGGGTGTACACCCTTCTCGGCCCACGGTATAAGGAGAACCTTTCCACTCTCATTCCCGAAGAGGAAAGGGGTTCGAGAGTGATGCAATACCACAGGGCCCTGGTGGACAAACTGATGGTAAACTTCCCATCTGACAGCGCTAGTGGCAGAAGGCGCAGTTCCGAGGGCCAAGTAGCAGGAGAGGCGCAGAGATCAGGCAGCATCTTCAGCGCAGGCAGGGGAACACTCTCCAAGGCCTTTGCCAGCTTTATGGCTCCCCAGCAAGACGGTGTCACCACTCCCCAGTCAAGGCTGAGTCGGAGGGAGCACTGTAAAAAGATAGTGAGGGAGTACGTAGCCGATCGTACCACCGTCCTCCGTGATGCCTCTGCTCCATAGAACTATTGGGTGTCAAAGCTGGACACGTGGCACAAACTTGCGCGGTATGTCCTGGAGGTGCTGGCTTGCCCTGCCGCTAGCGTCTTGTCAGAGAGGGTGTTTAGTGCAGCTGGGGAAATCATCACGGACAAGCGTACCCGCCTGTCAACTGCCAGTGCCGACATGCTTACACTCATAAAGATGAACAAAGCCTGGATTTCCCCAGACTTCTCTTCTCCACCGGCGGAGAGCAGCGGAACCTAAAGATTCTTTTCGCTGTAACTGCAGATAAAAGCACTCTTCTCTATCACCGGAAAGACGGGGCATTTAGCTTTGTCAATCTGTCTCAGACATTAGTCCTCCTCCTGTTACTCTTCCTCCAGAAACAGGATGTCATCGCGCTGAACGGCCGACTTTTCTGCGGCCCAAAAGGCTCATCTAACAATTTTTTTACAATTTTTTAAAGTTTCAAAAGTATTGATACTTTAACATGAACCAATTTTTTCAACAGGGCTGCCTCCAGGCTCTGTTACAATTTAAGCAACAGTGAGCTGTATCTTTCAAAAAATATTTATGGGTTTCACCTGCCCTTTCGGTTGATACATTTTTGCCTATACTGCTGCCACAAGGATGTTACTGGGTTCTGCCTATACTGCTGCTACAAGAATTTTACGGGGGTCTGCCTATACTTCTGCCACTTCAATGTTACAGGGGTCTGCTTATACTTCTGCCACATAACTGTTACAGAGGTCTGCCTGTACTGCTGCCACAAGGATGTTACTGGGGTCTGCCTATACTGCTGCCACTCAAATGTTACAGGGGTCTGCCTATACTGCTGCTACAAGAATTTTACGGGGGTCTGCCTATACTGCTACCACTACAATGTTACAGGAGTCTGCCTATACTTCTGCCACGTAAATGTTACAGGGGTCTGCCTATACTGCTGCCACAAGGATGTTACTGGGGATTACCTATACTGCTGCCACTTAAATGTTACAGGGGTCTGCCTATACTGCTGCTACAAGAGTTTTACTGGGGTCTGCCTTTACTGCTGCCACTTCAATGTTACAGGGGCCTGCATATACTTCTGGCACGTAAATGTTACAGGGGTCTGCCTATACTGCTGCCACATGGATGTTACTGGGGTCAGCCTATACTGCTGCCACTTAAATTTTACAGGGGTCTGCCTATACTGCTGCTACAAGAATTTTACGGGGGTCTGCCTATACTGCTGCCACTACAATGTTACAGGGGTCTGCCTATACTTCCGCCACGTAAATGTTACAGGGGTCTGCCTATACTGCTGCCACTACAATGTTACAGTGGCCTGCCTATACTTCTGCCACGTAAATGTTACAGGGGTCTGCCTATACTGCTGCCACTACAATGTTACAGTGGCCTGCCTATACTTCTGCCACGTAAATGTTACAGTGGCCTGCCTATACTTCTGCCACGTAAATGTTACAGGGGTCTGCCTATACTGCTGCCACAAGGATGTTACTGGGGACTGCCCATACTCCTGCCACTTAAATGTTACAGGGGTTTGCCTATACTGCTGCTACAAGAATTTTACGGGGGTCTGCCTATACTGCTGCCACTTTAATGTTACAGGGGTCTGCCTATACTTTTGCCACGTAAATGTTTCAGGGGTCTGCCTATACTGCTGCCACTTAAGTGTAACAGGGGTCTGCCTATACTTCCGCCACGTAAATGTTACAGGGGTCTGCCTATACTGCTGCCACGTAAATGTTACAGGGGTCTGCCTATACTTCTGCCACGTAAATGTTACAGGGGTCTGTGTATACTGCTGCCACTCTAGTGTTACAGGGGTCTGCCTATACTTCTGCCACGTAAATTTTACAGGGGTCTGCCTATACTTCTACTACAGAAATGGTGCTGGGGTCTGCCTGTACTGCTGCTACAGAACTGATACTGGGATCTGCCTATACTGCTGCTACATAAATGGTACTGGGGTCTGCCTATACTTCTGCCACGCAAATGTTAGAGGGGTCTGCCTATACTTCTACTAAAGAAATGGTACTGGGGTCTGCCTATACTACTGCAACCGAAATGTTACTGGGGTCTGCTTATACCTTTTTTACTGGAATATTACAGGGGTCTGTTTATACTATGGGTGCACACAGACTTTCCATCACGGTGTTTTACCTATCTGGCCCAAAAACACTCACTGACTAGGGCATGAATTGTGGGCAGAGGCCAATATGTATTTTCTCTCGTGTTACCACAGTTATCTGTGGAACTCGTTTGGGCCACTGAAGAGAAGCATTACTGGCTTAATAAGACGTTCACTGTTGTACTAGCATCGGAGTCCGCTCTATTCCCACGTTTGCTGAGGGTGTGTGCTGTGGCCTATGTCCTTGGCGGAGCGAAAGTCTGCCATGTTTGGGCACTGTAATTTCTTCATGTTTATTACTTTCTTTTGGTTCCTTCTGCTCGCTTATGCTGTGGGTGCACAAAGACTTCCCATTGCGGTGTTTTACCCGTCGGGCACAAAGTCACTGACTGACTTGGGAAGGATGCAGAGTGCAGATGGCTTTCCCCTTGTGGTGTCGATTGACCTATCAGACACCAACACAGAATGAATAGTGTGAGGGGACCCGGATTGCCCATTGCTATGTAACTCGCGGCACCTTGGGTCACACAGTCTGTTTGATGGGACTGAGCCTGACCAAGGGCCCCTCACATACTTCCCACACAGGCTACAGCGGGTCCTGGTCATGGTTTCTTGGCCTTGTAAGGCCACCTCCTCCTCCTGCTTGGAGTCAGGGGATCAGCACTGGGCATCATGTATTTGCTCTCATGTTACCACAGTTATCTGATACACTGGTTTGGGCAAGAGGAGAAGAGCGCTACTGCATTAATGAGACGTTTAATGCTGTGCTAGCATCGAAGTCTGCTTCATGCCTACGATTACTGAAGCTTTTGGCCGAGGCCTACGTCTCGGGGGAACTGCAACTACGCCAGGTAGGCCTGTGGAACTTTTTCCTGGCTAATCTAGTTATTGGAGCGGTGAAAGAAAACGTAACTGATTTAATGAACCCGTCGCAGATGAACTAGCATCGAAGTCCGCTTCATGCCTACGATTGCTGAAGCTGTTCGCCGAGGCCTAGGTACCAGGGCAACTGCAACTGCGCCAGGTTGGGCCTGTGGAACTTTTTCCTGCTAATCCAGTCATTGGAGCGGTGAAAGCAAACGTAAATCACTTAATGAGCCTGTCGCAGATGAACTAGCATCGAAGTGCGCTTCATGCCTACAATTGCTGAAGCTGTTGGCCGAGGCCTAGGTCCCGGGGGAACTGCAACTACGCCAGGTTGGGCCTGTGGAACTTTTTCCTGGCTAATCCAGTCATTGGAGCGGTGAAAGAAAATGTAACTGATTTAATGAGCCCGTCGCAGATGAACTAGCTTCGAAGTCAGCTTTAGGCCTACGATTGCTGAAGCTGTTGGCCGAGGCCTAGGTCCCGGGGGAACTGCAACTACGCCAGGTTGGGCCTGTGGAACTTTTTCCTGGCTAATCCAGTCATTGGAGCGGTGAAAGAAAACGTAAGTGATTTACTGAGACCATCGCAGCTGAACTAGCATCGAAGTCCAGTCTTAGTACTCAGATCATAAATTAACTTTTCAGGGTAACCCCTTTCCAAAATGTGTTCCAAATTTATTGAAGCCTGTGTTCAAGACAATCATCATCCAGTATTCTCTTAATCTTGCACATTTGACTCCAGTTAGAGACTTTAAAATCCTAGGAGGAGGATGACTCTTGAAACACAATACATTGTTGCGATCAGTTGTCTTCTGATAAAGGTCAGTTTTCAAGAGACCTCCCGAAAGCGAAACAAGTAAATCCAAGAATTGAATCTGGTGTTGTGAGTATGTAATTGTAAATTTCAAATCCACCAGGGTGTTATTCAATTCTTTCTGAAAGGTTAAAAGGCTTTCCTCTGTACCTTTCAAATTAAAAAGATATCATCTATATACCTCCACCACACTTGGACAAAGGTCCAAGCTGGGGTGGTATATATAAATGATTCCTTCACGTTGTTCATGAATAAACTAACATAGCTAGGGGCCATTTTAGACCCCATAGCTGCCCCATGATTTTGGCGATAAGTGCCATCATAAAGAAAAATATTTTTGAGAACAACATCCTCTAGAAGTGTCATTACAAAAGTCAAGTTATTATTTGACATATTAGATGATAGTTTGAGGCTCTTCCTCGACGATACATTCTCTCAAGGTGTGATTGATTCACAGCTGAGAGATTTTTTTGTGTTCCAGATTTCCTATCATGCACAGCTCTTTACTGACACAGGATATAGAGGGATGACACATGCGCAGTGGGTGTAAGTGAGCTAACGGGAATGTGTTCTCGTGATACCCCCAGATATAGGGGATCACCAGTTTTTCACTTCTAATTGAATAATCAGGCTGTGACCCCTTTACTTTTCCTAATTAGGTCCACAAGAATGGTTGTGCCAAATTTCAAGTTTGTGCCGTACATGTGTGTTATTAGTTGCATTACATAAGGGGTCAATTAGTTTTGCACTTACAATTAAATAATCAAGTTGCAACACCTTTGCTTTTTCTATTTAGGACCAAAAGAATAGTCTTGCCAAATCTCAAATTTGTACGACTTAGGAAGTAAGAGAATTAGAATAGGTATATTCATAGGGGATCACTTACCTTTGCACTGATAATTGAATAGTCAAGTTCTGACTCCTTACTTCTATATATATAAAATTGAATGTATGTCTGTCTGCGTGCGTGCGTGTCTGCGTGTCTGTTTGTCCTTTATGCGCTACTACACCATTCATCCGATCGCCATGAAACTTTGGGAAGTTGTTGAGTACACTCCTGGGAAGATTATAGGCATAGTACAAATATCCTACGATAAATGGCGCGCGAGCGTCGTCGAAAGTTACGCCCCCCCACGTAGATCGAATAAGTAAGCCACCTGCTATTGTGATGTCATCACTGATGTCATCAACATCGGACGCCCTTGAACATGCTCCAACATGTTCTATAAAGCTGCATTGTGATGTCATTAAGGCTCTATTATGACACGTACAGCTTGGAACCACTAGAGCACGCCAGCCAATTACCATTGGAGTTGGAAGTGGGTAAACAAGTACTAGGATATCTTCCTAAGAAGCCACAGCAGCCGGATAAATTGTATGTTCCACCCAACGGCTATTTTATTCAGCCCGCAAGGGGGAAGCAGCGGCCTACAAAATCTAATTCTCTCATTTCCTGATGTCATAGATAGATAGATAGATAGATAGATAGACTGTATGCAATAACCCAGATAGATAGATAGATAGACTGTATGCAATAACCCTGATAGATAGATGGATAGATAGATAGATGGATAGATAGACTGTATGCAATGACACGTACAGCTTGAAACCATAAATACTAGAGCACGCCAGCCATTTACAGTCAGTCTCCATTGGAGTTGGAAGTGGGCAAACATGTACTAGGCCAGTGATGGCGAACCTTTTAGGGACCGAGTGCCCAAACTACAACCCAAAACCCACTTATGTATCGCAAAGTGCCAACACGTCAGGGGGCGGAACTTATCACAACGTATGATTTTACCCCCGTCGTTCTAAAAAGGACAAGGCTGTTTCAGAATAGACCGGGTGCAGATTCTGACTGCTTTTTGGACGCGGAAATACTGCAGAATGTCCTCAGCGGAGATTTCTGTGGAAAATTCTGCAGTATTTCCGCATCTAAAAAGCAGTCAAAATCTGCACCCGGTCTATTCTGAAAGAGCCCTGCCCATTTCTGCCACATGTACACATACCCCAGCGGTAATAGTGACACCTTCACCCCAGCGATAATAGTGACATCCCACAGCAGTAATAATAGTGACACTCCCCCATTAGTAATAAGAGTGACATACCCCAGCGGTAAACCTCAGTGGTCGCTGCTGCCGTCATCTAGATATATAAAAACGTAGTATGTATGTATGTCTGTCTTCGCAGCAACGCGCGACGGGTACGCTAGTTTCCTATAAATAGTAGTGCCAAAATTTCAATTTTGTTCAATACTGGGAAGTTAGACTATTAGATTAGGTACATAGCATAGGGGGTGACTCATTTTCGAATTCAAAAATCACATTGCAACCCCTTTACTTTTCCTTTATACCACCTAATGAATGTAATGTCAAATTTTAAGCTTGTGCGGTACTGATTTGTGTTATTAGTTACATAACATAGGGGGTCACTTACTTTTGCACTTAGAATTGAACAATCAAGTCGTTATCCCTTTTCCTATGTACGACCTTAAGAATGGACGTGCCAAGTTAAAAGTTTGTGCAGTACAGATCTGTGTTATTCATTACATTACATAAGGGGACACTTACTTTTGCACTTAGAATTAAACAATCATATTGCGATCCATTTTCTTCTTCTTTTTAGGAACTAAAGGGTGGTCCTGTTAAATTTCACTATTGTGGGACACCGGAAACGTAGAGAAATAGGTACATGACACAGGCGGTTCACTTACTTTAGCTTCTAGAATTGCGACCACTTTACTTTTCTTATTTACGACCTAAATAATGGTTGTGCCAAATTTTTAATTTGTGTGATACTGATGTGTGCTATTAGTTACATTACATAAGTTTTCACTTATTTTTGCCCTTAGAGTTTTATAATTAAGTTGTGACACGTTAACTTTTCTTGTTAGGAATGTACAGAATGGTCGTGACAAATATCAAGTTTGTATGATACTGGGAAGTTTGAGAATTTGATTAGGTACATTACATAGGAGACACAAACTTTTGCACTTACAATTGAATAATCATGTTGTGACCACTTTTCTTTTCCTATCTATGACCTAAAGAATAGTCTTGCCAAATCTCAAATTTGTACAACTTGGGAGATACTTAGGGGATCACTTACACTTGCACTTATAATTGAATAGTCAAGTTGTGACCCCTTACTTTTCCTATGTAGGACCAAAAGAGTGGTAGTGCCAAAATGTCAGGTTTGTTAGACACCGTGAAGTTAGAGAATTAGATTTGGTATATAACATAGGGGTGACTTACTTTCGAGCTAAGAATTGAAAAAACACATTGCAACCCCTTTACTTTTCCTTTTTGTGATCTAAAGAGTGGTCATGCCAAATTGCACATTTCTGCTATAAAGATGTGTGTTATTAATTACATTACATAAGGGGGCACTTACTTTTACACTTAGAATTGAACAATCAAGTTGCAACCTCTTTACTATTGCTATTTAGGACCTAGTCTTTGCAAATTTCAAGTTTGTACAACACTAGGAAGTTAGAGAATTAGAATAGGTACATAACATAGGGGGTCAAAAACTTTTGCACTTAGAATTAAAAAATCAGCTTTTAGCCCCTCCATATTTCCTATTTTTGACCAAAAGAATGGCTATGCCAAATTTTGCTTTGATACGACACCGGGAAGTAAGATAATTAGATTAGGTACATAACATATGGTGTCACTTAGTTTTGCATTTACAATTGAATAATCAAGTCATGACACATTTTCCCCTTTAGGACCTGAAAAAAAGTCCTGCCAAATTTCAATTTAGAACAACGCTGGGAAGTAAGAGAATTAGATTAGGTACATGACATAAGAGGTCACTTGCTTTTGCATTTAAAATTGAAGAATCAAGTTGTGACCTTTTTGTTTTTCCTATTTTGGACCTAAAGAATGGTTGTGCAAAATTTCCCATTTGTGCATTAGAGATGTGTGTTATTAGTTACATTGCATAGGGAGTCACTTACTTTTGCACTTAAAATTGAATAATCAAGTTGCGACCCCTTACTTTTCCTGTTTAGGACTTACAGAATGGTCGAGCCAAATTACAAGTTTGTGCAGTACAGATGTATTTTATTAGTTACATTACATAGCAGGTCACTTATTTTTGCACTTAGAATTGAATAATCAAGTTGTGAACAATTTTATTTTTTCTGTTTAGGACGGAAAAATGGCCTTGCCAAAGTTGGTATAACACTGGGGAATTATAGAATTAGATTAGGTAAACAACAAAGGGGGTCACTTACATTTGGACTTAGAATTGAATAATTAATTTGCAACCCCTTTAATTTTCCTAATTACGACCTAAAGAATGGTGTTGCAAAATTTCAATTTTGTGCAATACATATGTGTGTTATTAGTTATATCAAGGGTTCACTAACTTTTGCGCTTAGAATTTGAATAATCAAATTGTGACTGCTTTACTTTACCTATTAAGGACCTACAAAATGATTGTGCTAGGAAGTTAGACAATTAGATTAGGTACATTACATAGGGAGTCACTAACTTTGCATTATGTATTAAATAATCAAGTTATGACCCCTTTACTTTTCCTATTTAGGATCTAAACAATGGACATGCCAAAATTTCAAGTTTGTGCAGTACAGGTGTGTATTATTGGTTATATTACTTAGGGAGTCTTTTACATTTACGCTTAAAATTGAATAATCTTATTAGGTCCATTAGACAGTGGGTCACTTACTTTTGCACTTAGAATTGAATAATCAAGTTGTGTCTCTCTTTCTCTTTTACCATTTAGGACCTACAGAATGATTGTGCCAAATTTCAACTTTGTACGGTATCGGGAAATTAGAGAATTAGATTAGTTACATACTATAGGGGGTCACTACCTTACTTTTCCTATTTACGACTTAAAGATTGGTTGTGTAAAATTTCAAGTTTATATGACACAGGTGTCTATTATGCAGTTTGCATTATGCAGAGGAGCATGAATGGCATTTTAAGTGTCCTCACTCACTGCGCTCCCTAAGGAGAAAAGATAACATAAGATAAAAAGTGCATAACATAGAGGGTCATTTACTTTTACAATCAGAATTTAATAATCAAGTTGTGACCCCTTTACTTTTTCTATTTTGGACCTAAAGAATAGTCTTGCCAAATCTCAAGTTTGCACAGCACTGGGAAGTTAGAGAATTTGATTAGGTACACTACAAAGCAGGCCACTTACTTTTGTGCTTTCAATTGAATAACCACAGTGTGACCCCTTTACTTTTCCTATTTACGACCTGAAGAACGGTCTTGCCAAATCTCAATTTTTTAGGACTTGGGAAGCAAGAGAATTAGATCAGGTGCATAGTGCGTCACTTACTTTTTCACTTATAACTGAATAGTTATGTTGTGACCCCTTTACTTTTCCTATTTAGGACCAAAAGAATGGTCTTTCCAAATGTCTACTTTGTACGACACCAGAAAGTCAGAGAATTAGATTAGGTACATACCATAGAAGTTCATTTACTTTTGCGCTTACAGTTAAAAAATCACGTGATCCCTTTAATTTTTCTTTTTAGGAACCAAAGAATGGTCATTCCAAATCTCAAGTTTGTACAGCCCCGGGATGTTAGAGCATTAGATTAGGTAAATAACATACACAACTTACTTTTTGCATTTAGAATGTAAAAATCACATTGCGACAGTGTAGAAGGTGACCTGAGACCAAGTAATGGGGCAGGTTAGTACAGTTAGAACTGATAGAACAGCTAATAGGACCATAAGTAGCATAATAAATATAAAAAATAACAACAACCTTGTAAGTTGTAAGGCAATGAATGCAAGAAGTCTGATCAGTAAAGTAGGTGAGCTTGAAGCGAGAATGTCTGAAGAAAATTATGACATAGTAGGAATAACGGAAACATGGCTTGATGATAAGTGTGTTTGGGCAGTGTTTTTACAGGGTTTTAACCTTCTCAGAAGAGTCTGTGGGAACCAGAATGGGGTGAGATATGTATGTATGGTAATTCCTACTTAATGCTGAGGCAACAAGAAAATATAGGTGTTGGAAATTAACTCGTGGAATCTCTTTGAGTAGTAATATAGGGAGAGCAATATAACAAAATCCTGAAAGGAATTTTCTATAGGCCACCAAAAATAACAGAAGAAACTGAAACTTATTAATAAAGAAAATAAAAGAGTTTTCAAACCGCAATGAAGTAATTACTATGGGAGACTTTAATTATCCAGATATAATATGGGAAGATGAAACCTGCAAATCTCACAAGGGTGATAAGTTCTTGAGAATAATTAAAGATAACTACAATATCCAACTTGTGTGGCAGCCAACTAGAAGGAGAGCCACCCTGGAATTATTATTAACTAACAAACCGGATGGAATCATGGGGGTGCAGGTGAAGGGACACTTGGGAAATAGTGTCAACAATATAATCAATTTCCAGCTGTCATTTGATGGGAAGCCTTATCAGGGAGAGACCAAAAAAAAACTTTAGGAAAGCAAAATTTGATCTGCTGAGAACTTTAATTTAGCTGGCAACATTAATTGGGACAATGCCCTCAAAAATAATAGTACAGGCGACAAATGGGGGAAGTTAATTACCCTATGTGAACATACCCTTTAAAAATAAAATAAATGCAAGTAGAAGGAAACCAAAGTAGAGCCCTACAAGACTGTAAGAGAGGCTATAAGCGGAAAAAAGGAAGTGTTTAAATTATTAAAACAAGAAGGCAGTGAATAAGCACTAAAAACATACAGAGAAAAAAATAATTATGTAAGGAAAAGATAAAAACTTCAAAGGAGGAGGCAGAGAGACTGATTGCCAAAGAGAGCAAAAATAACACTAAACTATTTTTCAATTTATATAAATGGATTTGCAGTGAGAAAACTGGCCCTTTACAAATCATGCAGGAGAAATCATAAAAGAGGATGGGGGAAGGTGAACCTATAAAATATTTTTTTCTCAAGTGTATTCACAAATTAAAAAAAAATGCCACACGAGATGCAAGGGAATAAAATGAACCCTCTACAAAATATTAACTCAGGAGGAAGTGTAGAGCCTATATAAAAAAATAATAATTGACAAATTGCCTGGAATTTGCCTGGAAGATGAAATACACGCAAGGGTTGTCTTGTACATGCAAATATGCACTATTCAATATGCATGTTGTATTATAGTCATTGTAATTGCATATGTTGGAGTGCATGCAAATAGTCAAATACAAAGACTGCTGGTGATAAGTAGTCTTACTATGCACTTTCCAGCTCAGACACCTCCTCGTCCCACTCCTAGCCACCAGTGCCAGGTATGGAGTCAGGGTCTACCATCTCCAATTCCCAAGCAGAACATTATCATCAACCTCTTCTCTTATTCCTGTCAGACCTGAAATTATGGCCTCTACTATATCACATTAAAGAAAGGCACTGTTCCAGGAAACAAATGAGAGGAATTGGGTTATGAAAGACTGTGCAGACGACTACTGTTACTAGGGGGTTCTATCAGTCCAACATATGCAATTATAATGACTATAATACAATAAGCATATTGAATACTGCATATTTGCATGTACAAGACATTAATAAGAACATGAACATCCCAATATTGGTATATCAATATTGTTATGCTTATGTTCTTATTATTGTCTTGCACATGTGAATATGCAGTATTCAATATTCTTGTTGTATTATAGTCATAATTTCTAACATGGTTGTGATAGCATTGGCTATCTTTTTCATTGACATTTCTATATTAACATGACATATTATATGCCTTTTCTCTTTGATACACTATTTATTTTTGTTTGGGAACTCATCTCTTCTTTTATGTGATATTTTAATACAACTGTAGTTAATAAAATTTAATTATTTTTATTGAGACTTTTGTGTGCTGACTAGATGAGCGAGCACCAAAATGCTCGGGTGCTCGTTGCTCAAGTTGAGCTTTTCGTAATGCTCGAGAGCCCGTTTCGAGTAACGAACCCCATTGAAGTCAATGGGAGACTCGAGCATTTTTCAAAGTGACCCATGCTCCGCATAGTGGAGGTTGTGTGAATCACCTGAAAACATCAGAAAGTGATAGAAACACCACAGAAATGTATAGGGAACAGCAGGGGCAGCATGCATGGATGCATCTGAGGCTCCCAGGTTGCACTATTAAGCCAACACTGCAGAGGGTTGGCAGGGCCTGGCAGCGAGCCTCTTTGAAATTGTGGGCGACAGCCCACAATGCTGATAAGAACTGCTGATAAATTAACGTACAATCATAATTCCAATCCCATGCCACCTCCATCACAAAATTTCTTGAGCCACAAACGTGGCCATAAAGGGGACTCAGATGCCAGTACTTCTACACATATCCACAATTCAGCAATGCCTTCTAAAACAAAAGATTTATTTTCAGCAGGAGGTGTCACAAAAGTTGCCACCACAGGTATGCAGTGAGCCTGTGAAAGTCTCATTAAATCAGTTACACTTCCTTTGATCGCTACAAGGACAGCATAAACCATGAAGAAATTTGAGTGGCCAAACCTGGCACAGTTGCACCCCGCCCAGGACCTCGGCCTCTGCCCACACCCTCATTCGGGCACACATATCCTAGTCCTCAACTCTTACCCCTAGTCTTCATCATGTTGTATAAAGCACTGTGTCAAAATGCTACGCAAACTGCGAGGTATTTTGCGTAAGCTTTAAGCCAAAAATAAACAGTGTAAAATGTGTACAGTCTTGTTATATGGTGTAGAACAGGACACCCACTTGGGCCTATTATGCAAATGATTTCAGCCAAAAACAAATAAAAATATGAAAAATGAGAGTTTTGTTAGTTCCTATATAGTCTGTGTACGCCAGTAGTAGTATACTGTAAAAAATCGGTAACAGTATGCACTATACAGTCGGGATGCTTGCGAATACTTTGTGTGCACTATTGGTCTCAGGCAGCCAAACTGATGATGCACACAATGAGAGGAGTTGTAGTCCTAGGACTGTTGGATTCCAATTATTCCAATTCCGTACCACCTCCATCACAAAATTTCATGAGCCACAAACGTGGCCATAAAGGGGACTCAGATGGCAGTACTTCTACCCATCTCCACAATTCAACAACCGAATCTAAAACCAAAGATTGGTTTGAAGCAGGAGATGTCACAAAACTAGCCACCACAGATATACAGTGAACCTGTGAAAGTCTCATTAAATCAGTTACGCTACTTTTGATTGCTCCAATCCAGTATCTCGGATAACTGTGGTAAAACGAGAGATAATACATAGTGACCAGCGCTGACCCCCAGGGATGTGTGCGTTTATCAGACCCAAACCAAACCGTCTGTTTACCACTCAGGGTATTTTACATCCACTTAAATCCAAAAATGCGTAGCCTTCAATGAGTTCTGTCTTGCTATAGAGTGCTGATCAAAATTCCAATCCCATGCCACCACCATCACAAAATTATCAGGAGCCACAAATGTGGCAATAAAGCGGACTCAGATGCTAGTACTTCTAACCATCTGCACAATTCAACAACCCATTCTAAAATAAAAGATTTCTTTTAAGCAGGAGTTGTCACAAAGGTTGCCACCACAGGTCTACAGTGAAATGGTTAATGTATCATGAAATCAGTTACGCTTCCTTTGATTGCTACCAGGACAGCATAAACAATAAAGAAATTTCAGTGGCCAAAGCAGGACAATTTATTCTGTGTATCAGATAGCTGAACACCTCGTTGGGAAACCTTTGTGTACCAAGAGTACAGGCTCCCCCTGAAACATTTGTGTACCAGGAGCATAGGCGACCCCCTGAAACATTTGTGTATTAAGAGCATAGGCGACCCCCTGAAACATTTGTGTATTAAGAACATAGTCGACCCCCTGAAACATTTGTGTAATAAGAACATAGGCGACCCCCTGAAACATTTGTGTTGCAAGAGTTAAGGCGAACCCCTGAAACTTTTGTGTATTAAGAGTATAGGTGAAACCCTGAAACATTTGTGTACAAAGAGTTTAGGCGAACCCCTGAAACATTTGTGTAACAAGACTTTAGACAAACCCCTGAAAAATTGGTGTACCAAGAGTATAGGCGAACCCCTGAAAAATTGGTGTATCAAGAGTATAGGAGAACACCTGAAAGATTTGTTAACTAAGAGTATAGGCGAAGCCCAGAAAAATTTGTTTGCTAAGAGTATAGGCGAAGCCCGGAAAAATTTGTGTACCAAGAGTACAGGTGTTGCCTTGAAAAATTGGTTTACCCAGAGTGCAGGTGAAACCCAGATTTTTTTTTTTTTAAACATACAGCTCGTACTTGCTTAATTTGCTAACAGAGCCTGGAGGCAGCCCTCTGAAAAAAATTAGTTTTTACAGAGCCTTTTGGCCCTCTGAAGAATTAGCTGTTCAACGTGCTGACATGCTGGTTTTTAGGAGGAGGAGGAGAAAGATCAGAGAAGGATAGACCAAGCTACTTCTACCCTTTTTTGGGGTGATAGAGGGTGCATGGTTCTCCTGTTCCAGCTTAAAGAATCTTTATGTTCCGCTGCTTTCCACTGGTGAAGAAGAGAAGTCAGGGGTTATCGAGGCTTTGTTCATCTTAATGAGTGTAAGCCTGTCGGTGCTGTCAGTTGATAGGCAAGTACGCTTATCCCCCCAGCAGCACTAAAACCCCTCTCTGATAAGACGCTAGCAGCAGGGCAGGCCAGCACCTCCAAGCCGTACAGCGCAAGTTCGTGCCACATGTCCAGCTTTGACACCCAATAGTTGTATGGAGCAGATGGATCACGCAGGACGTTGGTGTGGTTGGCTATGTACTCCCTCACCATCTTTTTACAGTGTTCCCTCCTATTCAGCCTAGACTAGGGAGTGGTGACACAGTCTGGCTGGGGAGCCATAAAACTGGCAAAGGCCTTGGAGAGAGTTCCACTGCCTGTGCTGGACAAGCTGATTATTCCCCTCATCTCCCCTGCTAGTTGGCCCACTGAACTACGTCCTCTACCACTAGCATTGTCAGATGGGAACTTTAGTATCAGCTTTTCCACCAGGGTCTTGTGGTATTGCATCACTCTCGTACTGCTTTCCTCTCTGGGAATGAGAGTGGAAAGGTTCTCTTTATACCATGGGTCGAGAAGGGTGAACACTCATTAATCCATATTGGCCAGAATGCGTCTAACGTGAGGGTCACGGGAAAGGCAGCTTAACATGAAGTCAGCCATGTGTTCCAGAGTCTCAGTACGCAACACATCGCTGTCCTCACTAGGAGGATGACTCTCAGTTTCCTCCTCCTTCTCAGCCTATACATGCTGAAAAGATGTGAAGGAAGTAGCATGGCTACCCTCTGCAGTGTGAGCTGCAGTCTCTTCCCGGTCCTCCTCCTCCTCCTCCTCCAATACGTGCTGAGAAACAGATATGAGGGTGGTCGGGCTATCAAGTATTGTCATCCCCATCTCCTGTTCTATCTGCAAAGAGTCGGCCTTAATGCTTAGCAGCGACCTTCTCAGCAGACAAAGCAGTAGGATGTTTACACTAATAATGGCCACATCGCTGCTCACCATTTGTGTAGACTCCTCAAAGTTTCCTAGGACCTGACAGATGTCAGACATCCATGCTCACTCCTCTGTGAAGAACTGTGGAGGCTGACTACCACTCCGACGGCCATGTTTTAGCTGGTATTCTACAGTGGCTCTACGCTGCTCATAAAGCCTGACCAACGTGTGCAACGCAGAATTCCAGCACGTGGCACATCGCACAACAGTCGGTGCACTGGCAACTGGAAGCAATGTTGCAGTGTCCTGAGGGTGGCAGCATTTGTGGTGGACTCTCTGAAATGTGCGCACACGCTACCCACCTTGCTAAGCAGGTCAGACAAATGGGGGTAGTTTTTAAGAAAACGCTGAAGCACCAGATTGAACACATGGGCCAGGCATTGCACGTGTGTTAGTCTGCCAAGCTGCAGAGCCGCCACCAGGTTAGGCCCATTGTCACATATGACCATGCCTGTTTGGAAGTTCATTGGCGAAAGCCACAGATCTGTCTGCTCTGTCAAACCCTGTAACAGCTTTTGGGCGGGGTGTGCCTCTTCTCACCTAAGCTCAGGAGTTTCAGCACGGTCTGCTGACGCTTCCCCACGGCAGTGCTGCAGCGCCTCAAGCTACCGACTGCAGGCAACGTTTCACACATGGTAATTGAGACGGTTTGGAGGCGGTGGCATAAAAAGTCAAAGAAACCATCACCGAGGTAGGACCCGCAATCCTCGGTGTAGGTAGCACGTGAGTGGACCCAGGGTCAAACTTCGTCCCAGCCCCAACCAAGTTAACCCAATGTGCCATCAGGTAGATGTATTGGCCCTGCCTGCCAGCACTTGTCCACGTGTCAGTGATTAAGTGGACCTTCCCAGTAACCGCGTTGGTGAAGGCACGGTTTATGTTCCATGAGACATGCTGGTGTAGAGCAGGGACTACTAGCCTAAATGGCAGCATCTCCAGGCTAGTAGTTTTGAAATATGCACATTTAAAGATTGTGCATGCGGGTGGGTGGCCGCGTATTTCAGCTTGCTTTCCAATGCTTGTGTTCACGACAGCTGAATGCTGCGCTGGGACATATTGGTGGAGGCAGTGGAGGACCGTGGAGGTGAGGGTGTGGGTGCAGGCCGGGAGACACTCGTGCCTGCATCCTGGGAGGGGGATTGCATCTCTGTGACAGGATGTGACACAGGGGAAGAGGAAGTGGTGTGACCAGCAGGCGGTGAATGGCCCTCATTCCACTACATCGGGTGCTTACCTATCATATGCCTGCGCATGCTGGTGGTGGTCAGGCTGGTAGTGGTTGCTCCCTGGCTGATCTTGGTGCGGCACAGGTTGCACACCACTGTTCGTCGGTCGTCCGCGCTCTCAATTAAAAGCCCCCAGATCTTCGAACATCTATCCCTCCGCATGGAGGCTTGCCGCGAGGAGGTGCTGTGTGGAACAGTTGGTGGATTATTTGCTGTGGCCCTGCTTCTTCCTCTGGCCACCCCACTGCCTCTTCCAACCTGTTCTGCTGCTGCACTTGCCTCCCTCTCTGAAGCTCTGTCTTCAGTAGGTTTAGCAACCCAGGTGGGGTCAGTCACCTCATCGTCCACCAGGTTTTCCTCTGAATCCTGCGTCTGCTCCTCCCCCAGACTTACTGCCCTAACAACCTCACTGACAGACAACTGTGTCTCATCATCATCATTCACGAAAATCTCTTGAGACAATACTTGGAAGCAGGGGCGTACCTAAAGGCTAAGGGGCCCGGGTGCAAAAGTTCAGCTGGGCCCCCCTCCCCTCCATCTGTACCCGTACCTATACCTAAACTGTGCTAATTTACAAACATGATAAAGCCCCTTGGCGTAAGCCTTCTCATCAGGACTCTTTTCCTTGACTACGTAAAAACCTGTTGGTAATGTCTTGGGCCGCTTTCACACGGCCGCAAAAGTTGTGCGAGATTTGTGCGTTGCAAGACGCAGAAATCGCACATGAATATGACCCCATTTATTTGAATGCAATCATACACAGGAGCGATGTTTTTTTTGTTTTTCTCTGCATCGCACGAGAATATGATGATGTGATGTGAGCTGGTTTTAACACAACAACCCCTCACATCCGTGGGGGCGGCACACGTTGGCAAGTGTGATATGGGGCATAGTTTCACGGCCCAATATCAGACTCACTCGTGTGAAATTAGCCTAAGGCCGGCTGCACACGGCTGGATTTGCATTGCGGAATATGGAGCGGGCGTCCGCCTACAGATTCCGCAGCATGTACCGCCCATAACATGCTATGGAAAAATGTTTTTTTCTCTACACAAGCGGAAAGCAATTGCGGTTTTCCGCTCACGGAGGAAAAACCATGGCATGCTGTATTTTAGTGCAGATTCTGTATACAGTATATACCCAGGTTATACCAGCTGTACATATATAATTATATACAGGAGAGGTATAACCTATACCAGCTGCACATATATAATTATATACAGGAGATACACAGGTTACACCAGCATGGTACATATCACTATATACAGGATGCATATCCCCCTGTATATAGTGGTATGTCCCATGCTGGTGTAACCTGTGTATTCCCTGTATATAATTCCATATATACAGCTGGTATAACTTATACCGGCTATACATATATAATTACAATTCCTTCTCTACTCACCTCTGCAGCAGTCTCTGGGCAGCCTGTAATGGAAAGTCCCCCGTCGTTTGATCACATGACCAGAGCCTGGTCATGTAATCTGCAGCCACAGGTCCTCTCCCAGGTCCTGTGCATCCATCGCTCCAGAGGTGAGTAGAGCCGCACTAGCCCCTCCCCCTGGTAATCGCTGGCCGGCAGAGACTGATAGACTGCAGCTGTGACCACTCACAGCTGCAGCCTATCAGTGGGAAGGCCGCGTCGTGGGAGTCTGCAGCCTGTAATTGGCTGCCAACTCCAGTTGTAACAGCCATCCCCTCTGCTCTTGCTGACCTGCGGCGCTGCCTCCCGTCTCTCTCCTCTCCCTCCTCCCCTCTCCCTTCTCAGCCATCATGCGGCCGACAGCGCTGGTCCCCTGGGCCCCCTCAGCTCAAGGGCCGGGTTGCCGTTGCGACCCCTGCTCCCCCCACCGTACGCCAGGGCTTGGAAGTCCTCAGCCTCATCACCCTGAGTCTGTGAAAGTTCCAAATTTTGGGCATCGGTCACAACAAACTCCTCAGGTGGCTGATGAACCATGTTTTCCGACTCAGGGCAGGAACTCGAGAACAGTTCCTGGGAGTATGCCTGTTCAGAATCTCTCCTTTTCCTGGAGTGACCAGGCTGGGAGGAAGGAGGAGCAGCCAGAGAATTCAGAGGTGCAGTCCCTTTGCCAGCGTGAGTGGACTGCATGGAAGACTGGGTGTTGGATAAAATACTGGACGCGTTATCCGCTATCCACGTCAGCACCTGATCACACTGTTGTGATTTTAACCCCTTACGTACCCATGACGTAAGGGTACGTCATGGGAGCTGGGTACTTCCAGCAAAATCATGACAGATCTCGCACTATCCAGCAGCGGGAACCAGCTGTCAGTGCTGGACAGCAGTGCAGGGGAGCCGGCCGGAGGGTGCTTCTGAGCGGCGAAGAGGTGAGTAAATCTTTTTTGTTTTTCTTTACCAGCTAATGATGATTTTCAGGGAAAGGCTTATATTTCAAGCCCTTCCCCGAAAATCATACTGCGGGGGCTGCCACAAACCACTGCTTTCAATGGGGCTGGCAGCAGTGTCAAGCCCATTGAATGCAATGGAATAGCATGCTGAACTTCTGCCACAGCTGTCACAGCTGTGACAGAAGTCCGCGGTATTTTCCCTATGTTTTCAATGGGGCTAGAGCTGCTGCCACTGGCTCCCTTGAAAACACTGGCGATATTGCAACATTTTTCTTGCACTGCAAGGCGAGTGTTTTCACTTGATCTCTCAGCGCAACAAAGTATAAAACACAAGTGGGTGTGAGCCCTTAGAGTCTTGTTTGTCCTAACCTTGCTCAGCTGTGTCTTTTCTGAGTCCATTGATTAGTTTATGACTGCAGTTATTTGATGGCTAATCACAGTAATTGCTGGACTATTTAGACCTTCAGTTTTATACTTCCGGTACCTGATTATTTCATCTTATCAGTCTCCAGTTGTCCTGAGCTTCACTAACACTCATCTCCTGTTTTACCAAGCTTTGCACATTCTTGACAACAACTGATCTCTTGCTCCTGTGTAACAAACTCTGCAAACATCTGACTACTGCAGACTTCTCCACATTGTTTAACTCTACCTTGTTACATACAACTCCTTGAAATACAACTCCTCAAATCACAGCGTATTCTGCATTACTAGTGGCTAATATAGTGAACTGTGTTGGTTGCCTCTTCTGTTGGATTACACATCCAAGAACCAACATTGTTACAGGTAGACGGCTCGATATGGGAACTTGATGCCCTTCTTTGTAGGGGTTGTTTTCAGGGTAATAAGGGTGAGCAAGACATATTTGTCTGTTTTCAACCTTAATATGAATATGCTACTTGCATTCCGTGATAATGTTCTCATATTGTTGTTGTATTATACTGACAACTGACACTAGACTGAAATATATATATATATATATATATATATATATATATATATATATATATAGTGTGTGTGTTTTTTAATTTGCTCACAATAATGTTATAACTGTGGGCAAGATTAGACAATTTATTTATTACAATATATTCACTCAAGAGCACAACATTATTATTAGATGTTGTACTTGTTATACTGAAGAATAATGCAAAGCTTACAAACAAATGCAGTTTTGATGTTCTGTTCCAAGTCATATAATATACTTGTTTATAGCAGTACAAAGTTGTAGGGTGCCTCATTACATTCTGATATTACAGGGAAATCACATATGTATAAGGTTGTTCCAAAAATAATGGAAAAAGATGGGTAGTGGGGTTGTAGTGTGTGTGTGTGTGTTTGTGTGTATATTGTAGCAACGCAGGGGAACACACTTCAGGCCACAACCAGAATACTGTCCGGGTTTTGTTTTATTTACTGGCTGAACATAACGTAAAGGTACTGGTAAATTCCAGATAACAGAAAACAGGAAGAAGACGTCCTTTTTCACGGCAACAGTTCAGCAAAGCAAAAACACCACAGTCCTTTTTAAATTAGCATGGCAAAGGCCCAGCAAACCTTTGTTGCAGTATGTTGTGAAGTCTGCAGTTCCGCTCACTTGCAGCTTGTGTCTCTAACACCAGGGAGCTCTGAACTCCCCCTTCACACTGCAACCTGCACCCATTTATACACCTCACCTGTCTGGGCCAGGTGGAACTCAGTATTGGAGTGGGGAACGGACTGGGTCTACATCACGGATGCTAGTAGTCTCCGTGATATGCACCTTCCGTTCCATACTTCACCTCTCACTCTACTACAATATACTGTATATAGAGAGTGAGAGGTGAAGTATGGGACGGAAGGTACATATCATATATAAATATGCACAGCATTATTAAAATATTACCCAATCTTAAACAGTTCAGTGAGTTTTGGTTTATCATTCTTTAGGTCACAGAGAATACCGATTAGTTAACGGGCCTCATCCATGTTCCGGATATTTAGAAGCAAGAGATGGTGATACTTGGGGATCTGTTTGTGAAATTGATACGAAGCTAAAAACAGCCAATGTCATCTGTAGAGAGTTCAGATGTGGAGATGCAGTGCCATCATTACTGAACTACACAAGAAGACCAGGACCAATATGGAGAGAGCAAATCCATTGTGTTGGTAATGAGTCCAGTCTATATAATTGTTTAAGACATGATGTAGAAGGAAACTGCACCAAGCAAAATCCCCCTGCTATAGAATGTAAAGGTATGTGATACTTATATGTAAGATGCTCATTCATATAACATCATCAATGTTGTGGATTTTATAAATCAACTGCCGGAAACACTCAGCATCTGTGCAGGATTTTCGGGCTATTTTAGAGTTAAATACTGCTTTTTTCCTGGAACCTTCCTGGAGGGATTGGCATCTGCGGCTAAGTCCGGAACAGTTTATTGTATGCACTAAGGCAAAACTATTTTTTACCTCCAATTATAAAGGTGAGGATGGATCAGAACTAGAGATAGGAAGGCCCTGAAAAAAAATTCCTATTTATTTTCCTAAGCTGTTTTTTACAGAAAAATTGTGTGTAGAATGTTCTTTTGAAATGATAAATAATATGGTATTAAAACTGTCTAGCATAAAAAAATATCTTTGGAAAAAGACAGGAAAAAAACTAGTTTTCCCAAGTTTTCAGTTTTTTTCCTAGGCCATCCCATCTCTGGTTAAACTTGCAATCAGCCCTCAACAGGCAATATCTATTCAAAGGGATGCAGAAACTGAGGTCCCAGTGTTCACTGTGTGAGTAGAAGGACACCAAAGAAGAAGAGAGGGTGGCAGATGAACTGGTACTTGACCCAGTATGGTGTGAAGTCCGGGACGATCCTCATAACAGCTAAGAGGGGGAATAGGAAGAGGCATATATTGCAGGGCAGCACCTTGTAGGATGCCGCTGAAAAACATCACAATCAGCTACTACTTTTCTGCGGCAGCAGCAACATCAGGTCTACAACTAGGTCTGCTTACAGTCCTTGTGCAGCCTGGGAATTCTTTGAAACTCCATGCGATGACAGAACAGTGGTCATCTGTAAGATAGTCAACCTCATCCTGATCCCTCTTCTGTTGCTATATCTGCCTAGCTTCTGAGCACAAAGAGGTAATTTTGTCTAAGGGCTAGTTCAGACTTCTCCTCCAGCACTATACGACCAGGCTTCAGAGCCAGGAGCAGAAGTGGTGCTGTCACCACCACCCACTTCACCGACATTGACATCTATTCTATATTGCAGCATATTCAGGTAAGCAGTCATGCTTCCATCCTCTAGCTAGGGGAGAATAAAAAAAAGTACCACCCCTGAGTACAGAGCCTTAATGCAAGCATTGCACATCTACTGACAATGAAAATTCTTCTATGCAGGCTCGTGGACTCAGGCGCCTTATAGAATGTGATAATCTATGCTAACCCACAGTACCATGATGCTAAGCCACCATTTCTTTGGCCAAAAATCTTTCTCTGCCCTACTCTACCATGTATGTGAGTGATAACGCTACTGTGTCATTGTGGAATGCTGTCAGTGACAGGTACACCTGACCACGGACATGTGGTATAGCAAGCATGGCCAGGGGTCTTATTTATCATTAACAGCACACTCGATCAATGTGCTAGAGATGGGGCAGCAAAGGATGGCCCTGGTGTCATGGCACCTACAAGACATTTGGGACATTCATCCTTGTCTGTCTTCTTCTCAGCCCTCTCCTTCTTCTCTTCCTCCACCTCCTGCTACCCTGTACACCAAATAGACACTGTCAGGAGCTGGGTATATATGAGAACAAAGACCCAGGGGATTGGCTAGCAGGAGATCACTATACCCAGCCAGCTCAATCATTCCGCACCTGTGTGGATGTGCTGCTAGAAACCTATGTGGTACCATAGATCTCAGCCAGCAGAACCCATACAAAAATCTTCAGTTGTGATAACTTAATGATTAGTATGACTATTGGAGCAAACACCATAGTGTCTCGGGGGCAATGACATTTTTCTTTGTCACAAGAGGAGGAAAAGGAGGCATGAATACCAATTGACCAACTGTTTGGCCAGTCCGCCATTACTCAACAATGCAAAGAAGGCAGCTTTGGTCAGAAAAAGGGGGCATCTTCTCTGACATGTTTCTATACTCCTGGAAGAAGTATGGAGCAGAAGGAATAAGAAAAAGAGGATGAAGAGTAGGGGGGAGAGGGGTAATATAAGTTCAGAAACGGGGGAGAGGACTGTACAAAATTAATTTCAATTATCAATAACCCCAGCTATTATCTGTGAATGGAGATTTTGTGGAGATAATGGAGTCGGGGGAGATAGTCCACATTCCCTGACCTCAAGGAATAAGGGCTATCACCTTTAGGCACTTTGTGGCACCTGAGTGTTTTTAAGCCACAGTGCTTGCAGAAGGACTGTTGCATAGCCCACATTAAAACATTTATTCATTACTGGAGGAACCACCCTCCTTGTTTCCTGCTACTATCCTAAAATGACAAATCTCATTCCAGTTATGGAAAAGGACCTCAAAATGCAGCAATGTCAAGGCAGACTGTAAACTTACTTGAGCAAAGCAATTTCCCATGTCAGCAGAGATGCGTCCGCAATGGACCGTAGCTCTGTGGCTCATGGTGGATAAGCAGTAAGCTGCTTTAGCAGCAGTACCCCCACCAGTGGCAATAGAAGTTTGACAGAGGTGTGGCATACTTTTTTCATCTTATCACAACTTACAGTAATAGCATAGGGTAGGACTCACAGTAAAAGGCAGAACATATCCATAATGGTCCAAGAGTATGTCAACTCCTATGTGGATTTACTAAGACATGACGTTGCTTCCTTAGATGTCTGGGTGTCAAAGCTGAAGGAGTGAATGCAGCTCACCCAACATGCTTTAGAGACTCTTGCCTGCTAGTGTGCTATCAAAAAGGATATTCAGTAGAGATGAGCGAGCACCAAAATGCTCAGGTGCTCGTTGCTCGAGTCGAGCTTTCCACGATGCTCAAGAGCTCGTTTCGAGTAACGAACCCCATTGAAGTCAATCGGGGACTCGAGCATTTTTGTATATCACCGATGCTCGCTAAGGTCTTCATTTGTGCAAATCTTTAAAACGTACAAAAGTGATGGAAACAACACAGATACGGATAGGGCAGGCGAGGGGCAACATGCAGGGCTGCATCTCAGGTACCCAGGTCTCACTATTAAGGCACTATAGCGGCAAGAGTTCCCCCCCCCCCCCCCAACAATTTTTACTTGGGACAAACCCTCATTAGCAAGGCACACCTTAGCTAAGCACCACACTACCTCTAACCAAGCACAATCACTGCCTGTGGGACACACCGCTGCCTCTTCTCCTCGGTTACATGCTGCGCAACCCCCCGCATGACCCTGCGTCCGCACCGCACACAAAAGTGTCCCTGCGCTGCCTTCAGCTGGCCTCATAGCCACACCACCCTCATGTCTATTTATAAGTGCGTCTGCCATGAGGAGGAACCGGAGGCACACACTGCAGAGGGTTGGTAGGGCCAGGTAGCGACTCTCTTTAAAAGGCGGGGGGTGATAGCCCACAATGCTGTAGAGAATCGATGAGAAATTGATGTTCGATCTTCATTCCAATCCTGTGCCACCTCCGTCAGGAGCTGCAAACGTGGGCATAAAGGGGACTCAGCTGCCAGCCCAGCACTTCTACACATCTCCACAATGCAGCAATACTCGGTGTGGGAAGTATGTGAGCGGGCCCTGGGTCAGCCTCTGTCACAGCAAACACCTTGTGTGGCCCAAGGTGCTGCAAGTGACATAGCAATGGGGACTCCATGTGTCCACAGACTACTCATTCTCTTTGGGTGTCGGATACCTCATTGACAACGCAGTTTTTGGGGGACAGACAGGTAAAACACCTCTATGGGAAGTCTGTGTGCACCCATAGCATGGGTGGCTAGCAGGAACCCACAAACGGTATATAAAGAAATCCCATTGCAGTGCCCCGGATAGCTGAGGTTACGTGAGAGGAAATACATGTTGGCTGCGGCCCACACGCCATGCCCTAGACATTCTTTTTTTTTTTAAACTGCCAGGCAGGTACAACTCCGCTTTGGCAAGTCTGTGTGCACCCACAGCATGAGTGGCTAGCAGGAACACACAGACGGTACATAAAGAAATCCCATTGCAGTGCCCCGGAGAGCTGAGGTTACGTGAAAGGAAATACATGTTGGCCTCGGCCCACAATCCATGCTCTAGTCAGTCTGGGTTTTTTGGGGGGCCCAGATAGGTAGAACACCGCGATGGGAAGACTTAGTGCACCCATAGTATACAGAGACCCCGTAATATTCCTGTAGCAAAGGTATAAGCTGACCCCAGTAACATTTATGTTGCAGAAGTCTAGGGAGACCCCATTAACATTTCTGTAGTAACAGTATAGACAGACCCCAGTAACATTTCATTAGCAGAAGTATAGGCAGACCCCTGTAACATTTATGTAGCTGCGGTATTGGCAGACCCCTGTAACATTTGTGTAGCAGCAGTATATGCAGACCCCCTGTAACATTTACATGGCAATAGTATAGGCAGACTCCTGTAACATTTAAGTGGCAGCAGTATAGGCAGACCCCTGTAACATTTATGTGGCAGAAGTATAGGCAGACCCCAGTAACATTTCTGTTGCAGCAGTATAAGCAGACCACTGAAACATTCATGTAGCAGAAGCATAGGCAGACCCTAGTACGATTTTTGTAGCAGATGTATACGCAGAGCCCCTGTAACATTTATGTGGCAGAAGTATAGGCAGACCCCAGTAACATTTCTGTTGCAGCAGTATCAGCAGACCCCTGAAACATTTATGTAACAGAAGCATAGGGAGACCCTAGTACCATTTTTGTAGCAGAAGTATACGCAGACCCCTGTAACATTTATGTGGCAGAAGTATACGCAGACTACAGTAACATCCTTGTGGCAGCAGTATAGGCAGACCCCTGTAACATTTATGTAGCACAAGTATAGGCAGACCCCAGTAATATTTCTGTTGCAGCAGTGGAAGCAGACCCCTGAAACATTTATGTAGCAGAAGCATAGGCAGACCCCAGTACCATTTTTGTAGCAGCAGTATATGCAGACCCCCTGTAACATTTACATGGCAATAGTATAGGCAGACTCCTGTAACATTTAAGTGGCAGCAGTATAGGCAGACCCCTGTAACATTTATGTGGCAGAAGTATACACAGACTACAGTAACATCCTTGTGGCAGCAGTATAGGCAGACCCCTGTAACATTTCTGTAGCAGCAGTATAAGCAGACCCCTGTAACATTTATGTAGCACAAGTATAGGCAGACCCCAGTAATATTTCTGTTGCAGCAGTGGAAGCAGACCCCTGAAACATTTATGTAGCAGAAGCATTGGCAGACCCCAGTACCATTTTTGTAGCAGAACTATACGCAGACCCCCTGTAAAATTTATGTGGCAGAATTATGGGCAGACCCAGTAACATTTATGTTGCAGAGTATAGGCAGACCCCAGTATCAGTTCTGTAGCAGCAGTATAGGCAGACCCCAGAACCATTTCTGTAGTAGAAGCATAGGCAGACCCCTGTAACATGCCTGTAGTAGACGTATAGGCAAACCCCAGTAATATTTCTGTTGCAGCAGTGGAAGCAGACCCCTGAAACATTTATGTAGCAGAAGCATAGGCAGACCCCAGTACCATTTTTGTAGCAGAAGTATACGCAGACCCCCTGTAACATTTATGTGGCAGAAGTATAGGCAGACCCCTGTAACAGTTATGTAGCAGCAGGATAGGCAGACCCCTGTAACATTTTTGTAGCAGCAGTATAAGCAGACCCTTGTAACATTTATGTAGCACAAGCATGGGCAGACCCCTGTAACATGCCTGTAGTAGAAGTATAGGCAGACCCCTGTAATATTTCAGTTGCAGCAGTGGAAGCAGACCCCTGAAACATTAATGTAGCAGAAGCATAGGCAGACCCCAGTACCATTTTTGTAGCAGAACTATACGCAGACCCCCTGTAACATTTACATGGCAGACTTATGGGCAGACCCCAGTAACATTTATGTTGCAGCAGTATAGGCAGACCCCAGTATCAGTTCTGTAGCAGCAGTATAGGCAGACCCCAGCACCATTTCTGTAGTAGAAGTATAGGCAGACCTCTGCAAAATTTACGTGGCAGCAGTATAGGCAGACTCCAGTTACATTTTTGTAGCGTAAGTATACGCAGACCCCTGTAACATTTCTGTAGTAACACTATAGACAGATCCCAGTGACATTTCTGTAGCTGAAGTATAGGCAGACCCTGTAACATTTACGTGCTGGAAGTATTGGCAGACCCCTGTAACATTCACGTGGCAGAAGTATAGGCAAACCCCAGTAAAATTAACGGGGCAGCAGTATAGGCAGACCCCAGTAACATCCTTGTGGCAGCAGTGTAGGAAGACCCCTGTAAGATTTATGTGGCAGAAGTATAGGCAGAGCCCTACAACATTCAAGTGGCAGCAGTATAGGCAGACCCCTGTATCATGTAAGTAGCAGCAGTATTGGCAGACCCCTGAAATTGTCTTCTAGCAGAAGCATAGGCAGGCAGGCGGACCCCAGTAAAATTTCTGTAGTAATAGTATAGGCCAACCTCTGAAACATTGGGATACCATGAGCGTAGGCGAGGGCTGGAAAAATTAGTTGGATAAGAGTGTAGGCGTGGGCCCCAAAAATTAGTGTACCAAGAGTACAAGTGTACCTCTGAAAAATGTATCAACCGAGAGAGCAGGTGAAACCCATAAACATTTTTTTAAAGGTACAGCTCACTGTTGCTTAATTTGTAACAGAGCCTGTAGGCAGCCCTGTTGAAAAAATTGGTTCATGTTACAGTCTCAATACTTTTGAAACTTAGAAAAATTGTAAAACAAATTGGTAGATGTAGATGAGCCTTTTGGGCCGCAGAAAAATTGGCCGTTCAGCACGATGACATGTTGTTTCTGGAGGAGGAATAGCAGGAGGAGGACTAATGTCAGAGAAAGACTGACAAAGCTAAATGCACCGTTTAACCGGTGATATAGAGGAGAGTGCTTTTATCTGCAGTTGCAGCGAAAATAATCTTTCGGTTCCGCTGCTCTCTGCCGGTGGAGAAGAGAAGTCTGGGGGAGACTTTGCGCTAGCCCTGCCTCTACCTCTGCCCACCCCACTGCCTCTTCCAACCTGTTCTGCTGCTGCACTTGCCTCCCCCTCTGAAGACCTGTCCTCAGTTGGCTTAGCGAACCAGGTGGGGTCAGTCACCTCATCGTCCAGCGGTTCTTCCTCCGAATCCTCTGTGCGCTCCTCCCTCGGACTTACTGTCCTTACTACTACCTCACATATAGACAACTGTGTCTCATCATCATCGACCTCCTCACCCACTGAAAGCTCTTGAGACAGTTGCCGGAAGTCCCCAGCCTGATGACCCGGACCCCGGGAGCTTTCCAAAGGTTGGGCATCGGTCACGACAAACTCCTCAGGTGGGAGAGGAACAATTTTGTCCCAATCGAGGCAGGGGTCCGAGAACAGTTCCTGGGAGTCTGCCTGCTCATCAGAATGTGTCATTTTCATGGAGTGAGGAGCCCGGGAGGAAGGAGGAGCAGCAGCGAGAGGATTCAGAGTTGCAGCAGTGGACGGCGTAGAAGACTGGGTGGTCGATACATTGCTGGATGCATTGTCTGCCATCCATGACAGGACCTGCTCACACTGCTCATTTTGTAATAAAGGTCTACCACGTGAACCCATAAATTGTAATATGAAGCTGGGGACCCCAGAAACTTGCCTCTCTCTTAATCCCGCAACAGCCGGCTGTGATTCACCTGGACCAGGAACTCGGCCTGTGCCCACACCCTCACTTGGACCTCAGCGTCCTCGCTCGCGTCCACGGCCACGTCCTCTTGGCCTACCCCTACCCCTCAGCATGGTGTATTTCGAATACAGCAGACACACAGCGGTGTAAAAAATTAGGCAATTATTGGCCTGCCCCTGGAGGCTGACAGCGGTAATGTAACCCACACTGTAGGCCGAAAAAATTGTACGCTTGCCTGCAGAAAGGCCTAGCTGGCTAATAGTGAGCCACTACAACTCCCAGGAGCCACGCAGTAAACTGCACACGCTCACAGGTAGCTCTAAGGAGGAGTTTTTTTCAGATGTTTTTGAAAAAAACAGCCGCCTATATAGCGTGTATATGTCGTTCCCTCTATGAGCGGCCGTACGCTGTGCGTGATGTTGACGGGACGCACAGAGCGGTGTAAAAATCAGGCAATTATTTGCCTGCACTTGGAGGCTGACAGCGGTTATGGAGCACACTGTAGGCTGAAAAAATTATACGCTTGCCTGCAGAAAGGCCTAGCTGGCTAATAGTGAGCCACTACTACTCCCAGCAGCCACGCAGTAAAATGCACACGCTCACAGGTAGCCCTAAGGAGGTTTTTTTTTTCAGATTTCTTTGAAAAAAAAACAGCAGCCTAGATAGCGTGTATATGTATTTCCCTCTATCAGCGTCTGTGGCCGTATGCTGTGCGTGAAGTTGACGGGACGCACAGAGCGGTGTAAAAAATTAGGCAATTATTGGCCTGCACTTGGAGGATCACAGCGGTTATGTAACGCACACTGTAGGCCGAAAAAATTATACGCTAGGCTGCAGAAATGCCAAGCTACCTAGTAGTGAGCCACTACAACTCCCAGCAGCCACGACGGTAATGCACACGGTCACAGGTCGCCCTAGGCAGGAGCTTTTTGGGGGTACTTGTTGACAGGATTCTACACTAGCACTGTCCCTGCCTGACCAGTACTGCCCCTATACTCTGTATAATGGGCTGCAGACTGAGAACGCAATAGTCTGCAGAGCCCAAGATGAAAAAAAAAATTGGTGCAAAACTGCTCCTAGCAGCCACAACAGTAATGCACACGGTAACAGGTAGCCCTAAGAAGGAGCTTTTTTGGGGTGCTTGTTGACAGGATTCTACACTAGCACTGTCCCTGCCTGACCAGTACTGCCCCTATACTCTGTATAATGGGCTGCAGACTGAGAACGCAATAGTCTGCAGAGCCCAAGATGAAAAAAAAAAATTGGTGCAAAACTGCTCCTAGCAGCCACAACAGTAATGCACACGGTAACAGGTAGCCCTAAGAAGGAGCTTTTTTGGGGTGCTTGTTGACAGGATTCTACACTACCACTGTCCCTGCCTGACCAGTACTGCCCCTATACTCTGTATAATTGGCTGCAGACTGAGAACGCAATAGTCTGCAGAGCCCAAGATGGAAAAAAAAAAAAAAAGGTGCAAAACTGCTTCTAGCAGCCACAACAGTAATGCACATGGTAAGATGTGGCCCTAAGAAGGACCGTTGGGGTTCTTGAAGACACTGACAGTAGCCTAACATTCTCCCTATAGCAGGAACAGAACTCTCCCTAATCTCTGCCAGCGTGTGTCTGAGGCGAGCAGCGGGCGGGACTGCTTTAAATACTCGGCAGTCACTTGATCTCGCCAGCCACTCACTGCAGGGGGGTGGGATAGGGCTGGAACGTCACAGGAGGAAGTTGTAATGTCTTCCCTGCATGTCTATTGGCCAGAAAATAGCACAAAACACGCAGGGAAGGAAATGGAATTGACTCGAGTACCGCGTGGTGCTCATCTCAAGTAACGAGCATCTCGAGTACCCTAATACTCGAGCGAACTCAAGCTCGGACGAGTATGTTTGCTCATCTCTAATATTCAGCACAGCTGGTGGTGTGAAAACAGACAGACGAATCTGCCTCACCTCAGACAATGTGGATTGCCTGACATTTATAAAAATAAACCAGGCATTTATTTCACCTGACTTCTGCACCTCCATGGCAGGTTCCACTGATTAATTAGTTTACAAATTTTAAGCACTTATGACTAAGCTTAGATTTTTATCAAAGACCACAGTATACTCTCGAGGTGTTGTTGGTAATTGTGGTGGTGCTGTTCTCCTTCTACTTTTGCCATGTTTCCTCCTCCTACTTCCACCCAAATGAAAGATGTCAATATGGAAATACAAAGCTACAGCTCTCATGTTTTCCCAAGGAACACACAGTGCCTTCAGGGTGCTGCTACTGGTGTTAGAAAAACTGTTGTTCTCCTTCTCCTGCTACCGCAATGTTTACTCCTTCCCCTCCTTATCCTAAAGTGAAAATTTAGCAACGGCAGTGGTGGCTCCACCGCTAGAAGCTGGAGCATTTTGGCCTACAGAAAAGGAACTGTGGGCCTCGAGGGGATCCTCTCCACTTCAGGCACCAGCGCGAGTAGTTCAGGCTCATGCCCAAAGGTGGTTCTAAAGTGCAAGAAACAGCTGTAGCCCTATAGCAGGGGTGTCAAACTCATTTTCACCGAGGGCCTCATCAGGCTTATGGTGACCTTTAAAGGGCCGATTGTACAGTAAAGGCTCGTTCACACAAGCGTATTTGCATACATAATATGCAGTGAATAGAAACCATTAATCTCAATGAGTTAATTCACATGATGTATATTTTTATACAACATGACCTATTTTGTTGTTTACTATGCACCCCAACAGGCCATTGAAGTAAATGGGCCGTGCAAATACGTGGTGCATGTGCAGGAAACCTATGTATTCACTGCATATTGGCACACCACTTAAGTGGGCCCATCTGCGTTATTTTTTGCTTGCCCAAATATGCAGGCATAAGTGATTTTCGATGGCGCAAATACGCAGCGTAATTGTGTGAGCGAAATACGATTACACCCGTGTGAACGAGCCCTAATAGTGACACCTATAGTGGTCGCAGTAGTAATAGTAACCCCTATAGTGGCCCAGTAATAATATTAACCCCCACAGTGGCTAAATTAGTAAAAGCGACCCCCACAGTGGCCAAATTAATAATAGCAACCCTCACAGTGGCCAAATTAGTAATAGCAACCCCCACAGTGGCCCCAGTAGTAATAGCGACCCCCACAGTAATAATATTAAAGGGGTTGTTCCGCGCCGAAGCGGTTTTTTGTTTTTTTTTAACACCCCCCCCCCCCCCCCCCCCCGTTCGGCGCGAGACAACACCGATGCAGGGGTTAAAAAAACAAACCGGGCAGTACTTACCCGAATCCCGGCGGTCCGGCGTCTTCATACTCACCTGCTGAAGATGGCCGCCGGGATCCTCTCTCTCTGTGGACCGCAGGGCTTCTGTGCGGTCCATTGCCGATTCCAGCCTCCTGATTGGCTGGAATCGGCACGTGACGGGGCGGAGCTACACGGAGGCGGCAACCTGCACGAGCGGCCCCATTGAAGACAGCAGAAGACCCGGACTGCGCAAGCGCGGCTAATTTGGCCATTAGAGGCCGAAAATTAGTCGGCTCCATGGAGACGAGGACGCCAGCAATGGAGCAGGTAAGTATAAAACTTTTGATAACTTCTGTATGGCTCATAATTAATGCACAATGTACATTACAAAGTGCATTAATATGGCCATACAGAAGTGTATACCCGCACTTTGTTTCGCGGGACAACCCCTTTAACCCCATCAGTAGTAATAACCCAGCAGTAAAACTATCCCCCTCCACAATAATATCATACCCCTCAGCAATATTTAACCCCCCATAGTAATATTAACCTCCCTCAGTAATAATATTATCCCCATCAGTAATATTAACTCCCCCTCAGTATTATAAACCCCCCACAACCCATATACTTACCTCCTGCTTGCTGTTAGTTCCGCTCCCCCTCTGCTTGCGCTGATCCCCGGGTGCACACGGACATCACGCATAATAACTTTTTCCACAACTCTTCTGCCCTATTCAGCAATTCCAGCAACCTGATTGGTTGTTTGTTGAATCAGCCAACCCAAACAATCAATCAGGTTGCTGGTATTGCTGAATAGAGCAGAAGTGTTGTGGAAAAAGTTAATATGTGCCGGGCATGCTTCCTCCCTGAGTCCTCTCCTGGGAACTGAGGAGCAGAGGACTCAGGGGAGGAGGATCCTGGCTGCACACTGATGTCAGTGTGTGCGCCGGGATCAGCGCTAACAGTGATTACCAGCGGGGAGCTGTGGCACCCCAGCTGGTAATCGCTTCAGTGGTGAGCGGCCGTCGGCATACCATGTGCCACATAAAATGGGGCAGAGGGCCGGATTCGGCCCACGGGCCTTGTGTCTGACACATGTGCTCTATAGTTTTCCTTGGAGCAGGCCCGTGCTTGGTTGCTCTGTTCACTTGGTAGAATTTGCAAACTCAATGTCATTGCTTTTAAAACAAGCAGCACATCTGCTAATTCTATTAGATATTACTATTAATTAGACATTACTGTTGGTTGCTGCTCTTAGTGATTCTCTCATGAAGACTGCTGTTATAAGAAATTGGCTCCGGCTTCTCTAGTCCATGACAATCAGCTGTTATACGAGAGCTTTTATATTAGTATTTCCTTATATTCATGGATTGTATATTTATTTCTGTTTATTTTCACAGTTCCAGTGAGACTTTCTAGAAGCAACAGCAAATGTGAAGGATTAGTGGAAGTGGCATATGAAGGACAATGGTGGGGAGTGGAATATAACACACGATACAGAGAAAACATTGCTAATATGGTTTGTAGAGAGCTGGGATGTAATACTGCAAATGTACAACATCGTGTGACCACAGGGGAGATATATGTGGCTAATTACAGGAGGATGATGAATCCACAATGTACAGGAGTAGAGTCATACTTGTCACAGTGTAAATATTCTATCTATGGTGGTCGATCTTTTTCTTCACGTCTGATTGGATTGAAATGTTCAGGTAAGAGACATCTCTTTCCTCTCCACACATCACACACCGGACCAGTTACAGCATTATACCTGACAACATGTACAATAACTGCACCAACTACTGCTGAGAGAATGACACTAAATATCAACCTGCAGCAGCTTCAACCAAAGACGTTTTCTGTTAGCCAACAGTCCCTTCATGAAGGGTTATTATACTGGTGTAATGGAGCCTCAGTGTACATCTGTTACGTGTGCTGCTGGGATTTGTTGTACTATGTACTCCTAGCAGCACAGTCAGGTGGTTAAGGGTTAATTGAGCTGGCTGGATGTGGTACTTCCTGCTAGCCAATCTCCTGGATCTGTGCTCACATATAAACCCAGCTCCTGGTCAGTCTCTGGCTGGACCCTAGGGTGAGCACTCATGTTAGTTCTGTGTCCTGTAACTTGTTATCAGTCATGTTCAGCTTGTTCCCACTCTGATCTGTGTTTGCAAGTAGGTCTATTGTCTCTCTGCTTCCCCAAGATTGTTTGGACACCTGTAGTCCTAGTCTGCAATACATGCAGCCCCCTTTTCCTTCCCCCTGTACAGGTGCAGCCTCCAAAGGTCTTATGTCTTACTCTGGGTGTCAGTTGGTGTAACTGGACACTGTTCCCTATGTCAGCTTATGTAGTTGACTGTCTGTTCTGGGTGTCAGTTGGTGTAACTGGACACTGTTCCCTATGTCAGCTTGTGTAGTTGACTGTCTGTTCTGTGTGTCAGTTGGTGTAACTTGACACTGTTCCCTATGTGAGCTTGTGTAGTTCACTGTCTATTTCCCCTGGTATGAGGACACATAGACTTGCTGTGAGTTTCATCTGTGCATGTGATCTCTAAGTGGAGTCTGTCTGGCTGTGTGCCCTGTACTCTGGCCTGTTCCTGATGCAGCTGGCTGTTGTGTCCAGTGCTCTGTTCTGTCCTGTTGCAAGCTTTGCTGAGTGATCTCTGTCTTGCTGGTTCATGTCCGTTTGTACGTTTAAATTCTGTCAGTTTTGTGTCAGTTTGCTGCGTGACCTGCTATCTGTGTTTTGTCCTGTTGCAGCTTTCTGTGTGAACTCTGTCCGATTCTGCTGGACTCCTGGTTAGTGTAGGGACTAGCGGTATAACCAGGAGCCGTCAAGTGGCCCGCTAGCTTCCATGTTTTGTACAAAATGTCAACCAATACCTGGTATTTATATTCAGCTTATCATCTGTTCTAGTGGTTGCATTGTGGCTGCTGTATGCTGTGTATCCTGTGGTTCTGTCTCTGTCATGTAGCATGTGTCTGTCTCTTGTTCTGTGGCGTGGCTCCTAGGATTAGCTAGGGCCCAGATCCGAAGACCGCTGGGCTGCCCTTAGTGGGGCAATGTTCCCCGCTTAGGTAGGGCCATGCTATCCTCTCGCGTAGAACAGGGTCAGTTTGCCTGTAACCTGTGTGAATCCCGTGTGACCCCGGTGCTACCAGTGTGCGTCCATCCCATCCATTCTATCTCTCCCTTTTAGGGTGCGATCGTGTGGGCTGCCGTGCTTAGGTTGCCCACATGATTGTAACATCATCCCTGTGTGTATGATGGGACTTGTAGTTCTGGGTATGAGTTGTGCTGGAGCAGGTGAGATCTGCCGGTGGTGAGATGCCAATTACTCAGTTACAAGCTCTATAAATGTCAGCCTCATTACTGTTGTCCATTTGTCACATACATTATGATATGTCGCAATTATCAGCTGTACATATCAGCTGGGTGCAGGGACGGACAGAGCTCAGCAGTAATGGGAATAAGTGCTGGTGAAGAAGCTGTGGTGATATATTTATATAACTAGTACATGAGGACAGAGCTCAGCAGTACTCAGAATAGGTGGAGGTGAAGGACCTGGGATGATATAATCATGTGACCTGTGCATGAGGACAGAGCTTAGCAGTACTGAGGATAGGTGGTGGTGGCAGAGCTGCCATGATGTCATTGTCATTTGACATGACAGAGAGGTGCTTTGTATTATGTGAAGTTATGAAGTCTTCCCTACAGGATGTCAGCAGTTGTGTGAGAGAAAGCAGGAACTTGTAGTTCTGTCCTTATGTTAGAGTATGGGGAGCTGCTTGTACAGAAATTCTATACCTCAGACAACACATTTAACCCCTTCACGCTCCAGTCGCGGGGCAACCTCTCTGCATACTGCGCAGGCGTCAGCTGTTAATAGCCGCGGTCGGACAATTGCAGCTATTAATCCTTTAACTGCTGCTGTCAATTCTGACCAGCATTTAAAGACCCTAAATGCTGTTCGGGGGTCCCGTACAGCACCCCCACGTTGAGATTGGGGGAGCCATGCAGGCGTCATGGATGCCGGGGGCTTTCTGAAAGGTCCCAGGGCTGCCTTAGCAGACTGCCTATCAAGCCATCCACGTGGGGTGGCTTGATAGGCTGCCTGTCAAAATGCAGTATGACGTAAGTATTACGTCATACTGCAGGAGCAATCAAAGTATCACATATTGTAGTCCCCAGGGGGACTTAAAAGTAAAGTTAAAAAAAAAGAGCAATAAAGTTTTTTTTTAATTGTAAAAAAAAAAGTAATAAAAGTTTAAATCACCCCCTTTTTGCCATATCTCTCATTAAAAAGTCTAAATAATAAAATAAAAATACATATTTGGTATCGCCGCATCCGTAAAAGTCCGATCTATCAAAGTAGCACATTATTTACCCCACTTGGTGAACGTCGTCCGAAAAAATAAATAAAGAACATCAGAAATGCACTTTTTCAGTCAATCAGAAAGTCGTATGTATTCCAAATTAGTACTAACGGAAACTACAGGACATCCCACAAAAAACGAGCCATCGCTGAACTACATCAACGGAAAAATAAAAATGTTATTGCGCACAAGATGACCATAGAAAAAAAATTGAAAAAAAATTAAATGTCTTTGAAAAAAAAGAGTAGTATAGTAAAAAAAAACGATGCAAGTTTGATATCATAGCAATCATACTGACCCATACAATAAAGTTGTCATGTCGTTTTTGTTGCAGTTTGTGCGCCGTAGAAACAAGACGCACTGAAAGATGGCGGAAGGTCGTTTTTTTTTTTTCATTTTACTCCACTAGAAGTTTTTTAGTACATTATATGGTACATTAAATAGCACCATTGAAAAATTCAACTCATCCCGCAAAAAACAAGCCCTTATACAGTGACGTCAATGGATAAATAAAGGAGTTACGATTTTTTTTAAAGGGGGGGGGGGATGAAAATGGAAAAAAAAAGGGGTTGTGAAGGGGTTAAAACAGCAGGACTAGTTGGTGGTTGTTCTGACACAATGACTGCCCACTAGTATGTAGACAGAGTGATGCACCCTGTTGTCAATCCTTTCAAGATAGCATCTTCCAACAGGATAATGACCATCCGCTTAATGCAGAAATCACAAGACACGTCTTGTACGATGTAACGACCTTGGATTAGCTTGCACGGTCCCAAGATTTATCCCCAATAGAGCTTGTTTGAGACTAAAGATGAGCGAACACCAAAATGTTCGGGTTCGCGTTATTCGAAACGAACTTCCCGCGATGTTCGGGTGTTCGTTTCGAATAACGAACCCCATTGAAGTCAATGGGCGACCGGAACATTTTTGTATTTCGCCGATGCTCGCTAAGGTTTTCATGTGTGAAAATCTTGGCAATTCAAGAAAATGATGGGAACGACACAGCAAGTTCTCCTCTGCCACAGCTGTAACAGCTGTGGCAGAGAAGAACGATGTTAGCCCATTGAATTCAATGGAGCCGTCAATACAGCCGACTCCACTGAATGCAATGAGCTGCCGGCGATCGCGGGATGAATTGTCGGAAAGGGGTTAAATATATAAGCCCTTTCCTGCAATTCATCCAGAAATGTGTAAAAATAAAAAATATATATATACTCACGTGGTGCCGGCAGACGGAGTTCAGCGCGGCAGGCTGCAGTTCTCCTGAACTGCTCTGAACAGCTGTGAGTAGTATTCAGCAGCCGGGGATTTAAAATCCCCGCCTGCTGAATAAGATGCCTCTGAATGGTCACAGCCTGACCAATCAGAGGCCAGCCCTCACTCACCCATTCATGAATTCATGAATGGGTGTGAGTGAGGGCTGGCCTCTGATTGGTCAGGCTGTGACCATTCAGAGGCATCCTATTCAGCAGGCGGGGATTTTAAATCCCCGGCTGCTGAATACTACTCACAGCTGTTCAGAGCAGTTCAGGAGAACTGCAGCCTGCCGCGCTGAACTCCGTCTGCCGGCACCACGTGAGTATATATATATTTTTTATTTTTACACATTTCTGGATGAATTGCAGGAAAGGGCTTATATATTTAACCCCTTTCCGACAATTCATCCCGCGATCGCCGGCAGCCCATTGCATTCAGTGGAGTCGGCTGTATTGCCGGTTCCATTGAATTCAATGGGCAAACATCGTTCTTCTCTGTCACAGCTGTTACAGCTGTGGCAGAGAAGAAGGATTTGTCTTCTATATGTTCTCAATGGGGTTGGCGCTGCTGCCGCCGGCCCCATTGAGCGCATATAGAAAAGATTTCTCAGGGAAGAAAGTTAAAGTAACCCGAACATCCGAACATCGTGTGGTGTTCGTTACGAATAACGAACATCCCGAACACCCTAATATTCGCCCGAGCATCAAGCTCGGACGAGTACGTTCGCTCATCTCTATTTGAGACGCATCATGTCATACAGCCCCCCGCCACATACTGTATAACAACTGACTGTACAAGTCATGCAGGCATGGAGAGACCCCAACAATATATCTGAACACTTAATGAGTGTATAGGTGCTCATGGTGGGCGCCCTACTTGTTGAAGCCTGTACCCAACAGGATTAAACCGTCTCATTAATTCCAATTTGCCTACATTTATTCTGGGTATGACTGTGGATGACTGCCATGTTTTATGAAATTCTGCTGGTTGTACCAATGCCAGGACATGAGGAAGAGATTCATGTGAAAAAAACTGTTACAAATCTCACCACCAGAAACAGGATTTTCAGCATTGTTAACTGTATCATGTCAAACTTTCTGTAAAATCATCACCTGCACTGCTTGCTCCTTGCAGATTCCCCATAGACCTCTCAAGAACATCGGCACCAACTTCTTCTGTTTATTGTTAAGATTTTTTTTCCTCCCATAGATGGCTTACATATATCCAGGAGAGTATTATTATTGAGTCTGGTTCAGTTACACCCGGTGTATCTCTTTCTAGACATCTTTGAATAGGGATACTTTAATTATACTCACACTGTATATATAGGAGGTGAGAAGTATATAAAGCATACCGTATATACTAGAGATGAGCGAGCACCAAAATGCTCGGGTGCTCGTTGCTCGAGTCGAACTTTTCGCAATGCTTGAGAGCTCGTTTCGAGTAACGAACCCCATTGAAGTCAATGGGTGACTCAAGCATTTTTGTATATGATCGATGCTCCGGATAGGTCTTTACTTGTGAAAAAACAGAAAACATCCGAAATCCATGGAAACACCACAGAAATGGATAGGGCAGGGGCAGCATGCAGGGCTGCATCTCAGGCTCCCAGGTCCCACTATTAAGCCACAATAGGGTCAAGAGTCTGCCCCCCCCCCCAACAATTTTTACTTTGGACAAACCCTCATTAGTAAGGCACACCTTAGCAAAGCACCACACTACCTGCAACCAAGCACAATCACTGCCTGGGGGTCACACCGCTGCCTCTTCTCCTGGGTCACATGCTGCCCGACTCCCCGCACGACCCTGCGTCCACAGTGCACACAAAAGTTTCCCTGCCCAGCCTTCAGCTGCCCTCATGCCACACACTCGATTCATAGCTACACCACCCTCATGTCTATTTCCAAGTGCGTCTGCGATGAGGAGGAACTGGAGGCACACACTGCAGAGGGTTGGCTGGGCCAGGCAGCGACCCTCTTCGAAAGGGGTGGATGATAGCCCACAATGCTATTGAGAATTGATGAGAAATTGACGTTCGATCTTCGCGTGAGCGGGCCCAGGGTCAAGCTCGTTCCCAGCCTCCATCTTGTGTGACCCAAGGTGCTGCAAGTTACATAGCAATGGGGAATCCATGTGCCCACACACGATTCATTCTGTGTTGGTGTCGGATAGCTCAATCGACACCGCAAGTGGAAAGCCATCTTCACTCTGCCCCCTACCCAAGTCAGTCAGTGTCTTTATGCTACACAGGTAAATCACCGCAATGGGTAGTCTGTGTGCACCCACAACATGGGTGGGTCCTAGGTGACCCAAGACATGAACCATGAAGAAATCAGAGTGCCAAAACATGGCAGACTTTCACTGCGCCAAGGACATAGGACTCTGCACAAACCCTCAGCAATCGCAGGCATGAAGCAGATTTCGATGCTAGTTCAGCTGCGAAGGTCTCAGTAAATCAGTTACGTTTTCTTTCACCGCTCCAATGACTGGATTAGCCAGGAAAAAGTTCCACAGGCCCAACCTGGCGCAGTTGCAGTTCCCCCGGGACATAGGCCTCACCCCACACCCTCAGCAATTGCCGGCATGAAACGGACTTCGATGCTAGTACAGCTGTGAACGTCTCATTAATGCAGTAACTCTCCCTTTCTTTGGCCCAAACCAGTGTATCAGATAACTGTAGTAACACGAGAGCAAATACATGATGCCCAGTGCTGATCCCCTGACCCCAAGCAAGAGGAGGAGGTGGCCTTACAAGGCCAAGAAACCATGACTAGGACCCGCTGTAGCCTGTGTGGGAAGTATGTGAGCGGGCCCTTGGTCCAGCTCGGTCCCAGCAAACACACTGTGGTACACAAGGTGCCGCGAGTTACATAGCAATGGGCAATCCGGGTCCCCTCACACTATTCATTCTGTGTTGGTGTCGGATAGCTCAATCGACACCGCAAGGGGAAAGCCATCTGCACTCTGCACCCTACCCAAGTCAGTCAGTGACTTTGTGCCAGACAGGTAAAACACCGCAATGGGAAGTCTGTGTGCACCCACAGCATAGGTGGGTGCAAGGCGGCCCAAGACATGAACCATGAAGAATTCAGAGTGCCCAAACATGGCAGACTTTCACTGCGCCGAGGACATAGGCCTCTGCACAAACCTTCAGCAATCACAGGCAAGAAGTGGACTTCGATGCTAGTTCAGCTGTGAACGTCTCATTAAAGCAGTAACGCTCCTCTTAAGTGGCCCAAACGAGTTTCTCCGATAACTGTGGTAACACGAGAGAAAATATTGATGCCCCAGTCAGTGAGTTTTTTTGGGCCAGATGGGTAAAACACCACGATGAGAAGTCTGTGTGCACCCACAGTATAAACAGACCCGAGTAACATTCCAGTAGAAAAGGTATAAGCAGACCCCAGTAACATTTTGGTTGCAATAGTATAGGCAGACCCCAGTACCATTTCTGTAGTAGAGGTATAGGCAGACCCCTGTAACATGTTGGTAGCAGGAGTATAGGCAGACCCTTGTGACATTTTGGTAGCAGGAGTATAAGCAGACCCCAGTACAATTTCTGTTGTAGAAGTATAGGCAGACCCCTGTAACATTTATGTAGCAGCAGTATAGGCAGACCCATGTAACATTTAGTGGCAGCAATATAGGCAGACCCCAGTAACATTAATGTAGCAGCAGTATAGGCAGACCCCAGTATCACTTCTGTAGCAGCAGTATAGGCAGACCCCTGCAACATTTATGGAGCAGCAGTATAGGCCGGCCCCTGTAACATTTACGTGGCAGAAGTATGGGCAGACCCCTGTAACATTTATGGAGCAGCAGTATAGGCAGACCCCTATAACATTTACGTGGCAGAAGTATAGGCAGACCCCTGTAACATTTATGTAGTAGCAATATAGGAAGACCCCTGTAACATTTATGTGGCAGAAGTATAGGCAGACCTCTGTAACATTTACGTGGCGGACGTATAAGCAGACCCCTGTAACATTCATGGAGCAGCAGTATAGGCAGACCCCTGTAACATTTATGTGGCAGAAGTATAGGCAGACCCCTGTAACATTTATGTGGCAGCAGTATAGGCAGACCCAAGTACCATTTCTGTAGTAGAAGTATAGGCAGACCCCTGTAACATTTATGGAGCAGTAGTATAGGCAGACCCCTGTAAAATTTACGTGGCAGCAGTATAGGCAGACCCCAGTTACATTCTTGTAGCAGAAGTATAGGCAGACCCCTGTAGCATTTCTGTAGCAGCAGTATAGGAAGACCCCTGTAACATTTAAGTGGCAGAATTATAGGCAGACCCCTGTAACATTTACGTGGCAGCAGTATAGGCAGACCCCAGTACCATTTCTGTAGTAGAAGTATAGGCAGACCCCTGTAACATTTAAGCCACAGCAGTATAGGCAGACCCCTGTAACATTTCTGTAGCAGCATAATAGGTAGACCCCAGTATCATTTCTGTTGTAAAAGCATAGGCAGACCCCAGTAACATTTAAGTAGCAGAAGTATAGGCAGACCCCTGTAACATTTACGTGGCAGAAGTATAGGCAGACCCCTTTAACATTTACATGGCAGCAGTATAAGCCGACCCCTTTAACATTTAAGTGGCAGAGGTATAGGCAGACCCCTGTAACATTTATAGAGCAGCAGTATAGCAGACCCCTGTAACATTTTCGTGGCAGAAGTATAGGCAGACCCCTGTAACATTTACGTGGCAGCAGTACTGGCAGACCCCAGTACCATTTCTGTTGTAGAAATATAGGCAGACCCCTGTAACATTTCTGTTGTAGAAGTATAGGCAGACCCCTGTAACATTTAAGTGGCAGCAGTATAGGCAAACCCTTGTAACATTTATGTAGTAGCAGTATAGGAAGACCCCTGTTACATTAATGTGGCAGAAGTATAGGCAGACCCTGTAACATTTATGTGGCCGAAGTATAGGCAGACACCAGTAACAATCTAGTAGGAGAAGTATATGCAGGCAGGCCCCAGTAAAATTTCTGTAGTAATAGTATAGGCCAACCTCTGAAACATTAGGGTACCATGAGTGTAGGCGAAGGCCGGAAAAATTTGTGTACCAAGAGTACCAGTGTACCTCTGAAAAATGTATCAACCAAGAGGGCAGGTGAACCCCACAAATATTTTTTGAAAGATACAGCTCGCTGTTGCTTAATTTGTAACAGAGCCTGTAGGCAGCTCTGTTTAAAAAATTGGTTCATGTTAAATTATCAATACTTTTGAAACTTTTAAAAATTGTAAAAACATTGTTAGATGAGCCTTTTGGGCCGCAGAAAAGTTGGCTGTTCAGTGTGATGACATGTTGTTTCTGGAGGAGGAGTAGCAGGAGGAGGACCAATAGTTGTATGGAGCAGAGGCATCACGGAGGACAGTGGTACGATCGGCTACGTACTCCCTCACCATCTTTTTACAGTGCTCCCTCCGACTCAGCCTTGACTAGGGAGAGGGGATGCAGTCTTGCTGGGGAGCCTTAAAGCTGGCAAAGGCCTTGGAGAGTGTTCCCCTGCCTGCGCTGAACATGCTGCCTGATCTCCGCGCCTCCCCTGTTACCTGGCCCTCGGAACTGCGTCTTCTACTAGTGCTGTCAAACGGGAAGTTTACCATCAGTTGGTCCACCAGGGCCCAGGGTTATTGCATCACTCTTAAACCCCTTTCCTCTTCGGGTGGAAAAGGGTGTAAACCCAGTAATCCGTAGTGGCCAGAATGCGTCTAACGCGAGGGTCACGAGAAAGGCAGCCTAACATGAAGTCAGCCATGTGTGCCAGGGTACCAGTATGCAAGACATGGCTGTCCTCACTAGGAAGATGACTTTCAGGATCCTCCTCCTTCTCCACAGCCCATACACGCTATACAGATGAGATGCAAGGAGCATAGTGTGCCCAGCTGCCTCTTCCCACTCCTCCTGCTCCTCCTGCTCCTCCCCCTCCTCCAAAACGCGCTGAGATATAGACATGAGGGTGGTCTGGCTATCAAGCGACATACTGTCATCCCCCATCTCCTGTTCCCACTGCAAAGCGTTGGCCTTTATGCTTTGCAGCGAACTTCTCAGCAGGCATAGCAGCGTGATGGTAACGTTAATGATTGCTGCATCACCGCTCACCATCTGGGTAGACTCCTTAAAGTTTCCAAAGACCTGGCAGATATCTGCCATCCATGCCCACTTCTTGGTAATGAATAGAGGAGGCTGACCACCACTACGCCGCCCATGTTGGAGTTGGTATTCCACTATTGCTCTATGCTGCTCATAGAGCCTGGCCAACATGTGGAGCGTAGAATTCCAGCGTGTGGGTACGTCGCACAGCAGTCGGTGCTCTGGCAGATTAAACCAGGGTCCTCAGGGTGGCAGCGTCCATGGTGGACTTGCGGAAATGTGCGCAGACACGGTGCACCTTGCCGAGCAGGTCTGACGAGTGAGGGTAGTTTTTAAGAAACGGCTGAACCACCGGATTGAAGACGTGGGCCAGGCATGGCATGTGTGTGAGGCTGCCGAGCTGCAGAGCCGCCACCAGGTTACGGCCGTTGTCACACACGACCATGCCCGGTTGGAGGCTCAGCGGCGAAAGCCAGAGGTTGGTTTGCTCTGTCAGACCCTGCAGGAGCTCGGGGGCCATGTGCCTCTTGTCACCTAAGCTGAGTAGTTTCAGCACGGCCTATTGACGCTTGCCCACCGCTGTGCTGCCGCGCCACACTGACTGCTGGCGATATGCTCCTCCCACTTCTTAATTGAGAGGTAGAGTTTGCGTAGGAGGAGGAGGAGGGTGAGGGTTTAGAGCAGGTGGCATAAACCGCCGCAGATACCAGCACCGAGGAAGGACCCGCTATTCTGGGCGTGGGTAGGACGTGAGCGGTCCCAGGCTCTGAATCGGTCCCAGCCTCCACCAAATTCACCCAATGTGCCGTCAGGGAGATAAAGTGGCCCTGCCCACCAGTACTTGTCCACGTGTCCGAGGTTAAGTGGACCTTCCCAGTAACCGCGTTGGTGAGGGCATGATTTATATTGCGGGAGACGTGCTGGTGTAGGGCTGGGACGGCACACCGGGAAAAATAGTAGCGACAGGGGACCGAGTAGCACGGGACCACCGCCACCATTATGTTTTTGAAAGCCTTTGTTTCCACAAGCCTGTACGGCAGCTTCTCCAAGCTGATTAATTTGGCAATGTGCACCTTTAAAGCTTGCGGGTGCATAGCGGCGTATTTGCGCTTTCGCTCCAACACTTGTGCTAGTTACAGCTGAACGCTGCGCTGAGAGACATTGCTGGATGGGGTGAAGGACAGTGGAGGTGAGGGTGTGGGCGCAGGCCGGGAGGCGCTTGTGCCTGTGTCCTGAGAGGGGGGTTGGATCTCAGTGGCAGGTTGGGGCACAGGGGAAGAGGCAGTGGTGTGACCCGGAGGCGGTGAATGGCCTTTGTTCCACCTTGTGGGGTGCTTGGCCATCATATGCCTGCGCACGCTGGTGGTGGTGAGGCAGGTAGTGGTGGCTCCCCGGCTGATTTTGGTGCAACACAGATTGCACACCACTGTTCGTCGGTCGTCCGCGCTCTCACTGAAAAACATCCACACCTTTGAACACCTAGCCCTCTGCACGGAGGCTTGGTGCGAGGGGGTGCTTTGGGAAACATTTGAGGGATTCTTGGCTGTGGCCCTGCCTCTACCCCTGGCCACTTCACTGCCTCTTCCAAGCTGTCCTGCTGCTGCACTTGCCTCCCCCTCTGAAACCCTGTCCTCAGTAGGCTTAGCAAACCAGGTGGGGTCAGTCACCTCATCGTCCAGCTGCTCTTCCTCCAAATCCTCCGTGCGCTCCTCCCTTGGACTTACTGCCTTTACTACTACCTCACTGATAGACAACTGTGTCTCATCATCATCGTCCTTCTCACCCACTGAAAGCTCTTGAGACAGTTGCCGGAAGTCCCCAGCCTCATCACCCGGACCCCAGGAGCTTTCCAAAGGTTGGGCATTTTGTTCCCGCTCATGGCAGGGACCTGAGAACAGTTTCTGGGAGTCTACCTGCTCAATGTAATATGTCATTTTCATGGAGTGAGGAGGCTGGGAGGAAGGAGGAGCAGCAGCCAGAGGATTCAGAGTTGCAGTCCCTATGCCGGGAGAAGTGGACTGCATAGAGGACTGAGTGATACATTGCTGGATGCATTTTCTGTTATCCACGACAGGACCTGCTCACACTGCTCTGTTTGTAATAAAGGTCTACCACGCGGTCCCATAAATTGTGATATGAAGCTGGGGACCCCAGAAACTTGCCTCTCTTCTAATCCCGCAGCAGCCGGCTGTGATTCACCTGGACCAGAAACTCGGCCTGTGCCCACACCCTCACTTGGACGTCCACGTCCTCGACCCTTACCCCTACTCCTTATCATGGCGGATTACGAATAGAGCAGGGGCCAAATAAATTACCCCACTGTACAGCACTGACAACTGGGGCTTAATTCACCGCACACAGAGACTTGTAGATAGCAGAGGCTCTGTGACTAGGAAAAAAGTAACCCGCTGTCTTGCGCTGATACCTAGAGGTAATTTACTGCTTGCAGAGACTTGTAGATTATAGAGGCTGTTTGGAGTGGGAGAGGACTGTAAAGCCAGTGGATAGTGCTGGTAACTGCGGCGATCTCAACCCCACCAACGGAAATGGTATTGTGAGATGCTCTGCACAGCGGCTGAGCTGAAATACTTTGCAGTGGCCCCGGTAATATTACAGTACTGTTTAGCGGTGAGACCGCGGTCTAATTCACTGCAGACAGAGAACGGTATAAATAAGCATGGAATTATTTGCGTACACTTTCACGCTGAGAGCTGCGGTATTGTAACGCAAACTCCAGCCAGAAAAAAAAATTACAGAAGACTGCAAACAGGCCTAGCTGCGCAGTAGTATAATGGAAGCACTACAACTCCCAGCAGTCAACCAGTAAACTGCACATGGTCAGATGTAGCTCAACGAAGGAGCTTTTGTTTTTTTTGGACAGAGGACAGAGGCTGTATAGTGTATATCACCTTTCCTGTAGAAGTGGCTGTGGTGGCCCTACGCTGTGCGTCTAATTCACTGCAGACAGAGACCGGTATAAATAAGTATGGAATTATTTGCGTACTCTTTCACGCTGAGAATGGTATTTTAATGCACACTCGAGCCAGAAAAAAATATTACGGAAGGCTGCAAACAGGCCTAGCTGCGTAATAGTATCTCAGTGTGTGGCGCCACCATAACTCCTAGACAACACGCCCGCTGCCTTGGGGTCATATTTGACTCTGATCTCTCTTTTGCCCCCTACATCCAATCTCTGGCCCGAACATGTCAGCTGCACCTCAAGAACATCGCAAGAATCCGCTCTTTTCTCACTGTGGAGACGTTAAAAACGCTTATTGTCGCCCTCATCCACTCCCGGCTCGATTATTGCAACTCGTTGCTGATCGGCCTCCCCTGTACCAGACTCTACCCTCTCCAATCCATCCTGAATGCAGCAGCCAGGCTCATATTCCTGTCCAGCCGCTACTCGGACGCCTCTGTCCTGTGCCGGTCACTGCACTGGCTGCCCGTTAAATACAGAATTCAATTCAAACTCGCTACCTTCATCCACAAAGCCCTCCACAGTACAGCGCCCCCCTATATCGCCTCCCTCATCTCAATCCATCAACCAGCCCGGGCTCTCCGCTCTGCTAATGAAACCAGACTGAGCGCCCCTTTAATTCGAACTTCTCATTCCCGCCTCCAAGACTTCTCCAGAGCAGCACCGGTCCTCTGGAACGCACTACCAAAGGCTACCCGAGCAATCCAGGACTCGCAGAACTTCAGGCGTGCTCTAAAAACGCACCTCTTCAGGGAGGCATACCGCATTCCCTAAACAAACCTCTCTGTACTCCGCCTGATAACATGCTCCCTGACCTACTGACTGCAATCCCTGCTAGCCATCATAAACCGCTCCTGCAGTCACACCGTTTCTGCCGTCACACGGCTAAATGTCTGACCATTGTCTATGTGTATAGCATCGCTCACTCTCCACCTCGCCATACTGTGCACATCTCCAGCCCCTTTACCCTCTGTATCACCCCATTACTTGTAGTATGTAAGCTCGTTGGAGCAGGACCCTCACCCCTATTGTTTCCATCAACTGATTACTATATGTAACCGTGGTTCTGTAATGTTTGTATTTTGTCTTTCTGTATTCCCCCTGTCTATGTAAGCGCTGCGGAATATGTTGGCGCTATACAAATAAAGATTATTATTATTATTATTATTATAAAGGAAGCACTACAACTTCCAGCAGCTACCCAGTAAAATGCACATGGTCAGATGTAGCCCTAAGAAGGACTGTTGGGGTTCTTGAAGACAGGATCCTACACTACCACTTTCCCTATCTCCGCAGCACTTTCCCTATACTCTGTATAATAGACTGCAGACTGAGAACGCTATAGCTAAAATTGCCTGCACAGCCCGAGATGAAAAAAAAAATTATGCGAAACTGCTCCCAGCCAGCCAAAACAGTAATGCACACGGTCAGATGTGGCCCTAAGAAGGACCGTTGGGGCTCTTGAAGACAGGATCCTACACTAACACTTTCCATATCTCAGCAGCACTTTCCCTATACTCTCCCAGCGTGTGTCTGAGACGAGCCGCGGGCGGGATCATTTTAAGTACTCAGCGGTCACTTGATCTCACCAGCCACTCACTGCTGGGGGGTGGGATAGGGCTGGAACGTCACAGGAGGAAGTGATAATGCCTTCTCTGCATGTCTATTGCCTAGAAAATTGCGCTAAACATGCGTGGAAGGAAATGGAATTGACTCGAGTACCGCGTGGTGTTCGTCTCGAGTAACGAGCACCTCGAGCACCCTAATGCTCGAACGAGCATCAAGCTCGGACGAGTACGCTCTCTCATCTCTAATTAAGATGTTTCATTTTGTTTGTATAGGTTATTTATATATATATATATATATATATATATATATATATATATATATATATATATATATATATATATATAGAACACCATTATTTAGATATTGCTTAATCTTAAATATTTCAGTGAGTTTTGGTTTATCATTCTTTAGGTCACAGAGAATATCGATTAGTTAACGGGCCTCATCCATGTTCCGGCTATTTAGAAGCAAGAAATGGTGATACTTGGGGATCTGTTTGTGAAATTGATGCAGAGCCAGAAACAGCCAATGTCGTCTGTAGAGAGCTCAGATGTGGAGATGCAGTGCCATCATTACTGAACTACACAAGAAGACCTGGACCAATATGGAGAGAGCAAATCCATTGTGTTGGTAATGAGTCCAGGCTATCGGACTGCTTAAGACGTGACATAGAAGGAAACTGCACCAAACAAAATCCCCCTGCTATAGAATGTAAAGGTATGTGATACTTATGTAAGATGATCATTCATATAACATCACCAATGTTGTGGATTTTATAAATCAACTGCCAGGAACACTGTAGCATCTGTGCAGGATTTTCAAGGTATTTTAGATTTAAATATTGCTTTTTTTCTTATTTTATAAGATTTGTCCTGGTTTTTCTTTCAAAATACCAGATAACTTCTTTACCCGCCCTACAGTTTACCCTGAACAGAGCTCATTCTACAGGAAAAGGACATTACAATATTGAATTAACTGAGCCTCTTCTAATTCAAATGGCTGTAGCTCCGGTTCTATAATGTTACCAACATGCCTTTAATGACACTTTAAATCCAAGGAGCATCTCCGAAGCACTGATAAAACCAAAGCAACAGCCGTTTGATGTGGGGTCAGGAATGGTGAATTTACAGCTTGGGCGGAAGAAAGCAAGCGGAAACAAGCAGCTTCTTCTGTGCTTCTCCCATCTGCATCCCTTCTCCAGGGGAGAGGTAACACGCATTTATTTGTTCATCTTAACCCCCCACACACAGCTTATCAATTGGAGAGCATGTTTGCTCTTTGTCACAAATGAGGTTTTTATTTCTAGAAAAGAGCGAAAGGATGAGTGCTTGCTCATCTATCTACTTCTTTTTACTGATTTAACTCCCCAAGTGTCACATAGAAGTCATTGCTTACCATGATGACTGTTTTTACAGAAAAAAAGATTTAAAAAATTTTTCACCTAAATAGTTCTTTGAATATTAAAAAAAAATAAAAAGCCAGGGATGATGCTAAATCTTCTACTTATTACGCTACATGGGCGATATGGATAAGCTTTCGTTCCTCTGACAAATTCAATCAATGGTTAAATAGCAGAGTGGTGCCGACCTGAATATAACTACCATGGGACACTGCCCCAGACAGTGTCCAACAGTGGGTGGTTCCTGCCGAGCTGACCAGAACCCCCCTCTAATCTCATTTCCCAGAGCCCCTAGTGGCTCCTCTATCCCTCTCCCCCTGGATATCTCCCCCCTTCCTCCCATTCTTATACCCCTTATGCTCCCCCCCCCCCCCCTTCTTTTTTTCTTTCCCCTCTCCTTAATAGCAAAACCGAAGATGCAAAGTAAGAATAGTATCAACAAGACCCATGCTACAGGAGTGGGTGAGAACCCCCGGCTTCCCGTATGCATCTGAGGCACAAACAAACCTCTGAGGTTTAGTTATAATAATAAGTGTTAACAAAAAGTTTGAGAAACTTGCCAATAGCAATTGACTCGAGATCTGTTCTAAAACATAGTCCACTTTGGGTTTTTTCCTTTTTGTTCTTTTTCATATCAGCATACTGGTCTATGTTTAAGTAATTAGTAAGTAATTAGTATGCTATTGATAAACGTTACAAGAGTCACGTAAAAGTGTTTCTACAGTTAAAACAAGCTAACTCAAGAGAAGCGAAAATGTAATCTGAAAAATGACGACAAATACTTTGTATGTCAACAATGTTTATTTGATACCTAGTTTCACTAAATTGCATTCACTGTATTTCACTGATAGACTAAATAAAAACTTATTGAACTAAAAAAAAAAAAAAAGAACAAAAAAAGAAAATCTACACATTTTGGTATTGTCACTTTCTTAACAACCAATGCTATAAATTATTATTTAATTTATGCAGCACCTAAACGCTATTCATAAATACATAAATACAACGCCAAGATAGCTTTTTTATGTTCATATCTTTTCTTGGTGCTGTTGAGGTAGTATTTTTATCTTCTTCTATCTTCTTTTTTTTCTTTTTAAATCAATTTTTATTAAAGTTTTTACATTACAATATACATACAATCGTCAATCAGAGCAGTATAAATTGTAAAGAAACAATGTTTCATTCAAATAGAAAAAGGAGTCATGTCCGCTAAAGAAAAACCTAAATAGTATATTTGGCTTACAAACTAACAGACATGCCAGCAAACAATCAGTATGGTTTTTGAGAAACAATACTAAAATAACATATCACGTAATAATGAGGAGGGTGGAAGTGGGGAAGTATTGAGAGAGAAGTAAAGGGAATAGAGGATAGAGTACAAGTGGATAAAGGACAAAGAGGGGGGGAGTGCATCGTCTCAATGCACAAAAACGTCTAGATGCCTCAAATTTAGCCAAGAACTCCAAATCTGTAGAAATTTATCATAAAAATTCCTATTCCATCTTGATAATTCTTCAAGGTTAAAAATCATGTCAGCCTTCTCCTTCAATTGTGCCAAAGATGACGGTATATCCCATTGCCAGTGTAAAGGGATCAAGGCTTTAGCTGCATCAATAAGATGCATCATCAGCTTATTCTTAAGAGGATGAAAGCCGAGGATGGCCTCCAAAGGAACACCATCTTGGGAGAGAGCGAAAAATTTGGTGATATCCTCCTCAGCACCTTCTCTACTCCCCCCAAAAAGGTGTCAAGATCAGGCACCTCCACCATATGTGGAGGTAAGAACCCTCCTCTCCATCGTATCTCTAACGTCTTCCATGTGGCGTTAATTTACAGGCACAAAGCCATTGCGGTGTCTTATACCACCTTACCAAGAGTTTGTAGTGGGATTCCTGTGCTAAGATGCACAGGGAGAGACCGAAGGACGTACCTAAAATAATTTAGTGTCCCTCTGAGACAGACAAATACCCAATTCCTTCTCCCATGAAGTAATAAAGGCAGGCTTAGTTGATACCTGAGGAATGATAAATTGTTTGCATAGAGAGGAAATTTTCCTAGAATTAGGATTGAATTCCCTCAACAATCTTTCAAAGAGTGTCCGAGTTCTGGTAGATTTGAATGCTTTAGGGAAATCTCAGAGCACTCCAGCCTCTAGTGCTCGATGCAAAAAGGAGAGGTTTTGAGATAGGAAGAGGGAGTATAATACTTCTGTCGGGGATAAATGAGCTAAGTTCTGTAGATCCCTTAGATTAAAGTCTCTAAATTTCTTCCATATCGAGGCAGTGCATGGGTCCGAGGACAAACACAACAATCTGTATAAATTGCACAGTGCTAAGTCTCCCCTCAAGCTGTCCCACACCTCACAAGGGTCTCTTAGCAAGAGGCTAAATCCCTTAGATCTGTATCTGTTCCCCACAGCAAACGATACGTCTTCCATAAAAGTGTCGCTATTATAGTCCGCAGCCAGCAAAGGGAGTAATCTTTTATAGCTGAAACTAGGTCCATCCAATAACCCAGCTGGGAAGCCCGGTAGAAATCGGAGACATTGAGGAGATCAATGCCACCCTCTGTTTCTCTCTTTTTTGGATTTTTTTTTTTTTATTCAAAGGATGTAAAGAAAACAATTGAGTGAGTTGGCACATTCTTACAGATCACAATCAGATTGGAACACATTTGGACTCGCAGGTTCAATAGACAGAACAAGTATAGCAATTGGAAAGATATGTAGTTATGAGTTTTTATTTAGCTAACATACTAAAGGCAAAGCTGTGAATTTAGATATCTTATTCTGCTAGCCTTTAATGCTATACAAAGTAGTATGATCCTTTGTGTGCATCTTAAGCAGACTTAGTCTATTTCTCCCTCTTGCTTATGAGAATCAGTCTCTGGGGTAGTGGTATTTTACCAAATATGTTAGAGTCTAGTTTAAGAATCAAGTGGTAGGAGTGTCTAACTACTCCACTGCCCACTTTATACTTATATAAAAACTTCTAGCTGTCAAGCGCTGGGGTGGCTATGGCATCATGTTGTGGCTCCTAAACATCCCTGTGAATATTAAATGTGAACATAGAACAAAACGGAGGGAAACAAAAAGGGAAGACATGACGAGAGGCTGTCATGGTGAGCATTTACCTGCGTAAAAAAACTTGAGGTATCAGTTTCGTGCGAGTGTGCCAAGTATGTTATGAGGGTTGTTTCCCTAAGTATAATACCCATGGTGACCAGGGTGATAGAAATTTGGATCTAGAGCCAGATTCCCAAGCAGCAATCTTTTCAAAACAGTGTATTTGAGACACCTTATCCCTCCAATGGGATAGTGTAGGAGTTGTTTTATTTTTCCAGAAAAGTGGTATAAGTAGTTTTGCTGCGGCAATCAGAATGGTGGATGAGTGTCTTTTTGAAGGAATTAACTGTCCAGAGGGCATCCATAGTAGCACCTCTTCAGGGGTGAGAGCAAGTGATGTGCCGCATATTTTGTTTATCTGTATCATAATCTGTTGCCAAAAAGGTTTAGTTATTGGGCAATGCCACCAAATGTTCAATAGGTTTCTCTTGTGCGAGTTGCATCTCTAGCATACATCTGTCTGTGAGAGATTAGTTTTAAATAGTGTAACCGGGGTCTTGTACCAGCGAGTTAGAATTTTGTACGAGTTCTCCTGTATTCGGACACACTGAGAGAAACTGTGGGAATCGTGAAGGATTCTCCTGGTGTCTTTTTTTATTTAAAGTGACACCTAGTTCCTTTTTCCAGACTCTGAGAAACTGCGGTTTTCCAGGTGAGGTACTCAGTAACAAACCCTTATACAGTTGTTTCATGAGCTTCCGTGGTCGCTCGGGTAAAGATATATATATTTCGAACCAAAGCGGGTCTCTCAGTCTGTCACAAAACTACATCTGTAGTTTTTTTTGTGTGAAGTGTACGGGCTAATTTTATTAACAAGTTTACCATGAAGTCCCAGCTCACTCTATCAAACGCCTTTTCGGCATCTGTTCCCAAAAGTACTAATGCTATTTTGTTATTTCTAGCATAATGAATTGCATTTATAATGCAAGATGTACTAAAATTTCCTTCTCTATGTGAGATAAAACCCACCTGATCTGGGTGGATAAGCTTAGTGAGTAAAGGGGATATACGTTGGGCTAGAAGTTTTGCCCAAATTTTATGATCTACGTTTAGTAATGATATAGGGCGGTAGTTGCTACAGTGTTCTGGATCTTTACCATCTTTCGGTATAAAAGTTATAAAGGCCTCCATGGATTGTTTGGGGAGACTTTCTCCTGATAGAAGTGAGTTGCATAAGTCTGTGAAGATTGGAAGAAGTAGTTTGAAGAATGTTGTGTAGTAGATGATTGGGAGACCATCTGGTCCTGGGCTCTTTCCATTGGGGCTAGATTTAAGCACCTCCTCCACCTCAGAAATAGTGAAAAGGTTGAGTAGGGTAGATTTGTCCTCATTAGATATGTATGTAGATTGAGAGTTTCTAAGAAAGCTAGCATTGTATTAGCGATACGATTGTGTTCTGCCATCAGAGTGTCTGTAGAGAGGTTGTAGAGGCTTTTATAGAATTTCTCAAATTCAGTGGCTATTTCATTTGTAGATTTTGCTATGCTACCTGATGTTGTTTTTATTTTGACGATAAAAGCTTTATCTTTTTGTTTTTTAATTAATTTTGACATGGGTTTTATATCCCTTATCTCCATGCATATATATCTCATATTTAGAGGAGAGGGGATTCTTTGCAGCTTTTATATTGAGGCTATTCTTAAGTTTTTCTCTAAGATTCTTCAATTCTTGGAGGGTGTCTTTATTTAAAGAGTTTGTGTGCATTTTCTCTAAGCTTGAGATCTGTGCTAGCAGAGAGTCTATTTCTTTTTCTTTTTGTTTCTTAACCTCCGACCCCAGGGCTATTAGTTCTCCTCTGATAAATGCTTTGCGTGATTCCCAGAGGATCAGGGTAGAAATGTCTGGGGTGCTGTTCATTTTAAAAAATTCTTCTAATTTTCTAGAAAGTGTAGAGCAATGTTTTTCAGTACTTATTAATGTGCAATTTAAGTGCCAGGACCACTTTCTGAGAGGGAAATTATGTATTGGGGCTAGTATAGAAATTGATGCGTGGTCCAAAATTGTTATGTGACTGATGTCTGCCTCCTTAACAGATTGAATGTGTTTCTCAGATATTAGCAAGTAATCTATTCTGTGAAAGCTTGAGTGTATGTGAGAAAAAAAGGTGTATTCCTTGTCTTCAGGGAGTAAAATCCTCCGTGAGTCTTGGAGGTTCAGTTCGGATAAGGTGCTTTTTAGCTTGTGAATTTGTGGAATTGATTGGATAGTTGATGTAGTGTCTATGGAGGGGTCCATTGCCTAATTAAAATCTCCACCTATAATGATTAAGCCCTCTGTGAATTCCGAGAATCTCTCCAGGGTGCAAATTAACCACGGGTTTTGATTTTGGTTTGGTGCATATAGGTTAGCAAAGAAAACCCTACTATTAACTATTGTGCCTTTTTAAGAAAATATATCTGCCACTAGGGTCGATTTTTATTTTTTATTTATTTTTTTGAAGTGAAGGGATGAAGGAAATGTTTTTCCCAATTGCAAAGGAAACCCCTCTTGAGGTTGAGGAATAAGTGCTATGGAATCATTGATTAAAAGCATAGGAAGGTAGCTTGGGTACATGGTTGTGTCTTAGGTGGGTCTCCTGTAAAAACACTATCTGATTTTCATTTTTTTAGTAAGGAAAAAATTTGGCTCCTTTTTTGGGGTGTGTTCATTCCTCTAACATTAAACAATGTGTATTTAATATTAGCAATTGTGATTGTATATCAGATATTCAAAATGCTTATGATCAGTCTTTAATGTTGAGATTAGTTGACAGATCGTCTCTTTGACATTAAGAAACCTATGTACAAGACTCGTCTCGAAAATCGACGAGTAAACTCGGACAGGAAAGGGGCCCAACCGGATGGGGTGAACTTCTCTGCGCCTTCCCTTGTGCGTTTATTGTGAGGATCTATTAAAGGCTCAGTCCCCTGCCCACATATATGGGAGGAGGGGGGGGGGGGTGGACATACTCCATAGACCTCGAGTAGACCACCAAGGCTTAATTGACCAGGTCCTGATAAAACTTCAATAGAGATTTGAAAAATTGCGACGAACTTGTCTGTTATTTATTTCTTGGTTGATAAAGCAGAGTCTTATACAGACCTTAAAGGGGTTGTCCCGCGAAACAAAGTGGGGGTAAGCACTTCTGTATGGCCATATTAATGCACTTTGTAATATGCATCGTGCATTAATTATGAGCCATACAGAAGTTATTCACTTACCTGTTCCGTTGCTAGCGTCCCGTCTCCATGGTGCCGTCTAATCTTCAGCGTCTAATCGCCCGATTAGACGCGCTTGCGCAGTCCGGTCTTCTCCTTTGCTGAATGGGGCCGCTCGTGCCGGAGAGCGGCTCCTCGTAGCTCCGCCCCGTCACGTGTGCCGATTCCAGCCAATCAGGAGGCTGGAATCGGCAATGGACCGCACAGAAGCCCTGCGGTCCACCGAGGGTGAAGATCCCGGCGGCCATCTTCACAAGGTAAGTATGAAGACGCCGGACCGCGGAGATTCGGGTAAGTACTATCCGTTTTTTTTTTTTATCCCTGCATCGGGTTTGTCTCGCGCCGAACGGGGGGGCTATTGAAAAAAAACAAAACCCGTTTCGGCGCTGGACAACCCCTTTAAATTAGAGTGTGGTTGTAAGAAAGTATTTTTTCTATTTTACTTAATGTTGAGTTTCTCTATTTTCTGATAAAAAAAAACTTTAATATTAACTTGTGAGTGCATGGGTGTATTTCTTGTGTTTGTTGTTAACCTTGTAATTAGTAAATTCTTTAAACAGAACGCAATTTCAACTTTGGCAATGAGAAAAAATCAGATCAGAGCCAAGACCCATAATATTCTCCCAGCCCAAGCAGAGGTGGCCAGCAATTGTCGTGGATTTGCATCCTCCTGGCCAGAACCCCCCCCCCCCCTCCAGGGGACCCCGCATAGGCGGGACCCCGAGAGGTACAAGGGGAACCCAGCCAGAGGAAGGCCAAGTGAGCCTGACTCCAAATGGGAATATTGCACATTCCCTGAGCTGGGGTAGGAGATCCTCGCAGGGGCAAAAGTTCCAACTCAGTATTTCCTTGACCCCCAAGACCAGCTAAAAATTCTGTGTCCTTGGTTTCGTCAAGAGTTCTCACCGATGAGCCTCTGATCTCTCTGTCTTTCCTGGCAGTTGGGAGTAAAAGCTAAGAAAGAGCAAGAGCTTAACAGTTTTAGATAATGGGAAAACAGCCCCAGCCAGAACTCATCGCCTCGATCATGAAAGCCCGCGTGAGGGAACAATGGGGGCCAACATCGGGATGGGCAAGATTTTAAGTAATTCTGGATGTCTTGGTCTTCAATTTGAGACTCAAGCTATCCGCCTTTGGGAGTTAAGGTATCTGGTGTTGAGATTGAACAGGCAGCCAGGAAGGAATCTCGATAGGAGGAATTCCCATCTTTTCCCAAGCATCTTTTAGGTCCTCGAGGGATCTCATTGTAATCTGCTGGCATTCTTTAAATGTGGCAGGGCCAAAGGGGTAGAGCCACTTGACTGGGAGCTTCTTCACCCTCATGGTGTCCCTGAGGGGTTTCAGGATACACCTCTTGGCCAGTGTGCTTGGTGCCAGATCTGGGAAAAGTTGGATTTTGTTATGTTCAAATAGAATTTCTGGTGTCTCCCTTGATTTTTGAAGGATAGCTGCCGTGTCCACATAATTTAACAATCCACAGATGACATCTCGGGGAGTGGCTGATAGTGTAGGCCTTGGGCGAAGAGCTATGTGGATGCGTTCAATTCTTATATTTTCCGCCTTCTCTCTTTCCAACAGGGATTGAAAAATCTGTAAGGCTGTTGATCTGAGGGCTTTGTTTGCTGTAGATTCAGGGAGACTTCTCAATCTGATATTCTTCCCCCTATTCCTGTTTTCTTGATCCTCTATCATTGAAAAGGCCGGGTATAGATAGTCTTGTTGGGCTAGTAAGTTTTTTTTTAACTTCCTCACTATGTTGGGTTTCACTATGGGAGGTTTCAAGGTCCTCTACTCTGCAGCCTATATGCTTAACATCTGCTTTGATATCAGCGAGGTCTTTAAGAACCGGAGAGAGAGACTGTGACAGAACCTTTTTGAGGAAGGAGCGAGAAATTGGGCCCTGTTCTTGGTCCTCACCGTGGTCTGAGTTTATTAATGCGCATTCTATACTAGAGCCTGTTGCTTCTTGATCTGGAGGGTTTTCGTATAATTTTGACTTTCGCGCAGCCGGGGAGAAATGCTTTTTCTTTAAGTACTTATCCATGTCCGATTGACTCTTGCTCTGCCCCAGTGTGTCAACCATGTCTCTGCTCTTATCTTTCCCAATTTTACCCATCTTGCTTTGGTCTGTGCGTTAAGTTGTGCTATAATCTCAAAGTCTCGGTGGCATCTAAGTGGTTGTTAGTTGAACATGTTTTCTGTTGTATAGCGTTCCTTAAAGGAAGGCATTTTGGCTCTTCTCTGTTTTTTCCTGACTGGTGTGGGAATGTAGGAGCTGTGCCTGTGGTGCAGAGGTGGTATGGAAGGAGATTATAGGTTGTGTAAGGACACAGTCACTCTCTCTATTGCAGTGGAGAGCGAGTCAGTGATGGCTTCATGGGCATTTTTGACTCTTTAGTGCCTTTAAGATTAACTCCACTCAGAGGCACTCAGCATTGGAGGTTTGTTTGCTTGCTTCTTCTAACCACTGCAGCTTGTGCCCATGTATTGGACTACCTCCCCCTCTGGTTGGCTGGCTGTCAGATGTAGTGGAGGAAGGGGGAGATCTCTATGGAGCCTCACTGAGACTCTGAATTTCTGTGCCATGAGCCTCCTGGCCCAACCAGATGTCTCCTGCTCCCCACTGCCCACAGTCCATACCGGGGAGCTCTCCTGCAAACCCCAGATAGGAGGGAGAAGCGGAGTCCCCCTTAGCAGCTGCACCGAATTCTTTCCTGATATACCTCCACGGTATTGTCGGCCCGAGTCTCTCGAACGTCCTCTCCTCCAGTTTCACACCAGTCACTCTCCTGTTGGCAGCTGTGCCTCCTTCCCAGTTCTCTGTCTGCCAAATGTCCCCCTCTCATTGTCCTTCGCAGCTGGGTCTCCTTCTCGACTTCCAGCCGGCCGCGCCCCCAAATTTAGCTCGGGGATGCACTCCCCAGGTAGGCCGCGCTCCTCCACCTCAGCCCGGAGGTTCACGGTAGGTCTCAATTTGTTCCTCCCTGTGTTATGGAGCCAGCGGTGGGATTTCTCACTTGCGGGGAGCTCAGAGAGCAGCAGGAAACCTTCTCAGAGCTGTCTCCAAGCAGGAGCCCTCAGGAAGTACTCCGCTCCCCCTCCATTCCTCTCTTTATCATTAGGCTGTAGGCCAGTCTCAGTCTCCTCTGCCTCAACACAAAGCCCGAAAAGGTGGAACAAAGGATCTTAAAGAAACTCGCTAGTGAATGAATAGGAAGTATCCGAATCTAATATAATACTATCAGAAGTACATAAGATTTCAGAATGTTCTTCCTGCCAAACCATGAGATGAACAGGATATAATAAGATCTCAGAAGATTCTTGAATTGACCAAGCAATAGTACAAAATTAGCAGCTTATAAATCTTCTGTCTTTTAGTTAACTTAACTCCCAAATAGTCCAATGAGATCTCTGACCACGCAAAGAAGGAGATAGCTCTAAGAGCTCTGCAGCGAGACATGGGTATGGAGATGTTTAGAACTGTAGCCTTAGGGAAATTGATTTTAAAGTTGGGGATCGATTCAAATGCATCCAAGAGCTCAGTAAGTTAACAAAGTCCCCTTTCTGGGTTTGGTACTAGAAATACAATATTGTCCGTGAAAGCTGCTGTGGACAATGAATCATCCCCGAGGTTTAAGCCCTTGACAACTAGGTCTTGTCTGACCTTTAAAAGAAGGGGTTCCAGTGCTAAGATAAAAAGTGAGGGGGAGAGGGAGCATCCCTGATGGGTGCCATTTCTAATATTAAATGGAGGAGACAAGATGTCATTTATCTTTAGTCTCGCATAAGAACTGGCATATAGGAAAAAGATGGCAGAGACATAAAATGATGCTAAATTATATTGGAGTAAAACCCTCTTCACATTGTTCCAATTGACCCTGTCAAATGCCTTTTCAGCATCAGTCCCTACAAGGGCCAAAGGGATATTGTGATGCTGAGCATAACGGGCCACGTGGAGTAGCCTACGGCAGTTGTCTCTGCCCTCCCCCCAACAAAACCAGCTTGTTCCTCATTAATCAATGATGGGATGAAAACCTCAAATCTCTTGGCCAGGAGTTTTGCCCAGAGCTTAACATCAAAATTAATTAGAGAAGTGGGTCTATAGCTTCCTCATAGTTCAGGGTCTTTATTCTCTTTATGGATCAAAGTGATGTAAGCTTCCTGTGCTTGTTTAGGTAAAGATGCTTCTGATAGAAGGGCATTGAAGAGTTCATTCAATCTAGGGACTAGAATTGATTGGAAAGATTTATAATAAGGTAGGGTTAGTCCATCAGGACCTGGGCTTTTGTTAGAAGGGCAGGAAGTTAATAATTTTTCGACTTCCGCCTGCGACACAGGTATCATCAAGGAACTCGCCTCACTATTGCTCAGTTTGGGTAAAGGTATTTGTTGCAGAAAGGAGTCTATCAGCTCCTTTACTTTTGTTGCTTCCTCAGGCACTATGTGACATTGAAGGTTATATAAATGGGAATAAAATAGCTAAAATTCCTTAGCTATATCTCTGGGGGAGGTAACAGACGTACCCGTGTAAGTTTTTATGGAGTTAATCACATTTTTTGCCTGGGCTTTTTTAATTAACGAGGTCATGAATTTGCTCCTTTGTTACCCTGCGCATATACTGCATGTTTCAAATGTAGGTGTTTTTTGTTAAACTTGGATTCGGGGGGGCGGAGCCTGGACGACGAGCGCAATGGCTGCTTGAGAGCTGCGCTCCCACAAGCAGGCACCCACAGCACCTTACAGCGGCTGACAAACGAAAGAAGCATGGGCAAAACAAATAAAGAGAAGTCCACTGACCTGCAGGGCACCCCTCGCCCGACCAAAACGCAGGCTGACATGAGGGGTTTCTTCAGGGATCGCTCCTCTCGCTCCCCGCGGCCCCCTGCTAAGATGGCGCCGGCACGAGCTCTCAGCCATGGAGAGGATGAAGAACGGACCTCAGAGGAGGAGGATGGTGAGTCCGTTTCCAGGGGCTTTATGAAGCACCTGATGACACAAGCCCTGCGCCCCATTAGTGCTGATTTAGCAGAGATAAAAGAAGATTTTAAACTAGTGGGGCACAGGGTGGAAGATTTAGAGTCCTCCTCTGCTGCCATTACCTCCCACTCTCTGCAATTGGAACAAGCCTTAAGGGAACAGCACCTGTATTTAAACAGATCTCTTCTGCTCCAGGAAGACTTAGAAAATAGGAACAGGCGCAATAATCTACGCTTTAAAGGCATCCCTGAATCGTATGCAAACGATTGCCTTGAAAAAATCGCCAAAGCTATTTTCGCCACCTTGTTGGGGGAGGAGAGAGCGACCACTATTTGCGTGGAAAGAATACACCGTGCTCTTCGGCCGCCGGCAGGTCCCTCTGAACAACCAAGGGACGTAATATGCAAAATTTTGTCCTTCCCGGACGCAGTCACGGTCCTTAGAGCGGCCAGATCTTTTAAGGATTTGAAGTTCGAAGGTTCATCTATTCTGATATTCCAGGATCTGGCGCCCTCTACCCTAGCAAAGCGCCGCGCTTTACGCCCTTTGCTGGATGTTCTGAAAAACCGCGACATCCGATACGCGTGGTTGTTCCCTTTCGGCATCAGCGTGACCATCAAGGGTAAGAGGGTCAATATCCGCACCCAAGAGGAGATGACGGAGCTATGGTCCCTCCTGGAAATAGACCCGATCGAACTTTCCAATTGGCAACCTCTCCCGGACCTTCCTCATTTTCAGTCGCTAGAGAACCCAGAAGTCGGGCTGCTGGCGGGCAGCACAAAATCCCCTAAGGGGAAGAAGAAAAAGCCCAAGCAGGACTCGTGATCCGCTGATCCCGGAGAGTGTCCTCTCCTGTTTTGCCCTCAAATATGGGACTAGCCACGGGGTCTATCCCTCCTATAGCCATTTTACATGCGGCGGGGAGGATAGCCCTATGGCAATTGATGTTATAATCTGTTTCTTATTAACCTTTTATGCCTACAGCATGCTACAACGTACGGCTGGAGTTGAGCGGTACATCGGATCGTGTCGGAGTCATACAAGAGACCTGGTAGCCCTTTGATTTCGTGACTTCAGGACACCCCTCTTTCAGGTTACGATATCGCATATCGCACTGCTCGAGCCAGGGACTATGTAGAAGATTGTGAGCATGCCTTCATAGGACGTTTATTATCTGTCATTGTTGCAAGTTGCTGGAACTATTTGCTCTTATGTTTCGCTGGTTGTATATCTCGTTTTACTGGCTAGCGGGCTGTGGGGCCTGTTCCGTCCAGGCCGTAACTAATTCTCTGACATCCCATCAGAACCGTTTCTCGGTGGGATCTCAGTAGGCTGCCCCACGTGTGGACCCTAGTGGGGAGTCTACGGACCCCCCCGGGGCACACTCGCATAGGTTCCCTTTGCCAGCAGTGGCTCTGTTGCGGAGATTTACCTTGCATTATTTGTTTTGTTGTTTTAAATTTGTGCGTAACCCTACCTTCTTGTATCTTTCTTCCCCTCCTGTCTTACCTACCACTCCCCCCCCCTATCCCACTCCCTGCCTCCAAACCGGGGACGGCGAAGGAGAGCACTTACGGAAACTCATTTTATTCTCATCAACGGCGATTACGTCATTGTTTTTCTCACGTGCGTTTTCTCCCCCATTTAGTACAGGGACTCCACCATGAATGAACTACGTCTCACCTCCTTCAACGCCAAAGGTCTTAACTCGCCCTCCAAACGTCACAGCTTGAAACTACTTCTGAGGAGGTACGACACTAAGATTCTCTTCCTCCAGGAGACCCACTACAAAGGTAATAAAACTTTCCCCCTACCTGGGAAATCATTCCCTCGGGCATTCCATTGCACTCATCCCTCGTCGGCCTCGAAGGGGGTCTCCATTTTTCTCCATAGAACAATTAATTTTGTCGAGGAGGCCCGGTTTGGAGACGACGAGGGCAGAGTTCTGTTCATCAGGGGCACTCTGAATAACACAAAACTTACATTAGCCAATTTATACACCCCAAATACAGAGCAGATCCCTTGGCTGCTTAAGCAACTCGAGACCTTAAAACACTTTAGCGAAGGCCAGATTATCTTGGCGGGTGACCTTAACGTCACTCTTAATCCCACAGTAGATTCTTCTTCGGGCCGCTCGCATGTATCCCAAGGGAAACTGAAAAAATTGGGCAAACGATTTCAAGAGTTGGGTTTGGTCGACACCTGGCGCACCTTGCACCCCTCCACAAAAGATTTTTCATTTTTCTCCTCTGTGCACTCCACTTTTCAGAGGTTAGATTATGTCCTGGTCTCCTCCTCCCTACTCCCGTCCTTGATTGGATCGAACATTGATACTATGACGATCTCCGATCACGCTCCGGTTCATACATCTCTGCGTCTCCCTCAACCAGTAGCCAGGGAGTGGAGATGGTCACTGAACACCTCCCTCTTAGATGATATAGAGGACAGAGAGTGTTTATCTAAACATCTGGAAGAATACTTCCGCCTCAACTCCACAAAAGAGTCGGGGTCGCCTCTGGTTTGGGAAGCCCATAAGGCCTACATCCGTGGCCTCCTTATTGCCCTGGGCTCACGCATAAAGAAAAAAAAACAGAAAGCTATCGATGAGAAGCTTTCACGTATCGCCAGTTTGGAGTTGACTGCGAAACTTTCCCAAGTAGTACAGAATGGAGCTGAACTTGCGGCAGCAAGAGCAGATCTGAAACTCCTGCTCAACTCGAAATATAACAAAAAACAGCTGCATTTCCGTCATAAAATATACGCCCAGGGTAATAGGGGCAGCAAGCTCATGTCGTCACTGATTAAAAAGGCCAGAGCAAAAAACCTAATCAGAGCGATCAAATCCCCTGCCGGGGCGACCCTGACCACCTCCGGAGATATTGCAGCGGAGTTTCAGAGGTTCTACGCGAACTTGTACAACCTCCGAGACACTCATAATACCCTTCCGGGAGAGAACCCCGCGGACCATGTAGATAAATTCCTGGAACATCTTAGTATGCCGAAACTGAACTCGGCGGAGGCCGCAAGTCTGGTTACAGAGGTCTCACAGGAGGAAGTGGAGGCGCTGATCGTCTCGAGCCCCCCCAACAAAAGCCCGGGGCCGGACGGCCTCCCGCTACACTACTACAAAACCTTCCTCCCTATACTAAAACCAAAACTGACATCTTTGTTCAATGACCTGTTAAGGGGGGCATCCCTGCCGCGGCAATCCCAAGAAGCCCACATTACGCTAATTCTCAAAGACAACAAGGACCCAGAAATGTGCGGCAGTTATCGCCCCATATCTCTGATTAATTTAGATATGAAGCTGTGGGCAAAATTGCTAGCAAAGAGATTAGAGCCGTTTATACCCGGGTTGATTAACCCCGAACAGGCGGGCTTCGTTAAGGGGAGGGAGGGGAGAGATAACTGCATCAAGCTCCTCCATGCAGCCAGGTACGCCCAACACCACAAGATTCCACTCGCCCTAGTAGGTACAGATGCCGAAAAGGCCTTTGATAGGGTAGACTGGTTGTACATGGAGAGAGTTTTGCTTTCTTTCGGCCTTCCGGTGCAGTTCACACGAGCGATCTTTTCGCTTTACGGTTGCCCGCATGCTAGGCTGAAAATTAATGAGATCCTCTCCCCTCCCTTCCTTATAAGAAACGGCACTCGGCAGGGTTGCCCCCTCTCCCCCTCGCTTTTTATTTTATCTCTAGAACCCCTTCTCCAGAGGGTCAGACAGGACCCAGGGGTCAAGGGCCTGCGGGTGGGAGAACAGCAAATCTCGGCGGCGGCTTTTGCCGATGATATTGCCTTTGTGGTCACTGATCCCCAGAAGAGTCTCCCTAGACTCTCTGAGCTTCTCGAAGAATTCGGGTCGTTCTCAAACTTTAAGATCAATTTCACGAAATCAACGGCCCTGAACGTTTCCATTCCACTAAGGCAATATGACATTTTGAGAAGTAATTCCCCCTTTTCTTGGTCATCCTCCCATCTGGAGTACCTGGGGATTAAATTGACTAAAAAAGCGGAAGACCTATATGTCACTAACTTTATCCCCCTAATCACGCGGGTCAAACAACTCCTTAAATCTTATGACATCCCCTATATCTCCTGGCTGGGGAGGAAGAATATCATTAAGTCATATATACTTCCTCTCATACTCTACAAGATCCGAATGCTTCCTATTCATCTACCCACGAAATTCTTCAAACTAATGCGCGGGATCTTCTCGGCTTTTGTATGGAGACAGAGGAGACCGAGATTGGCACAAGGTCTAATGATTAGGAAGAGAAGGGAGGGGGGAGTTGATCTCCCTAATCTATATGATTACTACTGCGCTGCCCACCTCCGCTACTGGTGGGACCTCTCTAAGTTGGGGGACAACGATCTTCTCTCAAGGTTGATAGTAGAGTTCAGCAACACACCTCGGACTGAGGCTTTATGGCTACCCAGAAGCGCTCAATATCAGGCTAAAACTTTTAACCCCCTCCTCAGGGGTCCATGCGAAGTGTGGGACAAGCTCAGAACAGACCTTGCTCCGTCTCCCTCACCTGTCTCCCCCATAGAAGTGATTCCCAGAGTAATGAATCCGCATGGGGACCGACCCCGGGCGCCGGTATGGAGAAAGTGTAGGTCGATTTCCATAGCCAAACTGCAAGCCCTCTCTCACCTGCCCCCCTCCACGATCCCTCAAAAACTTCTCCCCACAGAATCATTCTCCTTCCTGGAGAGTGCCCAATTAGCAGGATTCTTCAAAGAATTCTTCAGTGAGTATAAGTCAACCAGACCCCTCTCTGGGTTTGAGAGATCGTGGTCGGACAATAAAACCTCTCATAAAAAGATCTCGTTCATTCGCAGATCCTTTATCTCCCCCTTCCAACCCTACAAACCGGCCTTCCTTACATCATGGGAGAAGGAGCTGGGTATCCGGCTCACGGAGGAGGAGACCGGGACAATCCTCGACACGTCTTTTGGCCTCACCCCCTGTGTAATAGCACAAGAGGCGCTCTATAAGCTACTTGTCAGGTGGTACCGGACGCCACAATGGCTATTTGAGCACAAGCTCTCTCCACAAGACTCCTGCTGGAGATGCAAAAGGGAGACAGGCTCATATCTCCATATCTGGTGGGACTGCCCGGTGCTAGCCCCTTTTTGGAGGGGAGTGGGGAAAATCGTTGAAAAGATCGCGCCTGGTGTCTGCCTTACCCCAGACCTGGTTTTTCTGTGGAGAACGAATAAACATTTCCATCCAAAGAAAAACAAACTAATAGCCCTACTAATAGACACTGCCAAATCCTTGATTCCCTGTCTGTGGCTTCAGAGTGTGCCACCATCGTTGGGTCTCTGGAGGGAGAGAGTCGACAACCTTTACTCCTTGGAGGAACTACACAGTTAGTCGAATAATACCTATGATAAATTCATTGTGACTTGGGCGCCTTGGCGTGAGGTGAGATCAATGGCATCATGGGATGTATGAGACGTGGTCCCCTTAAACCCCCCGCTATGTAACATCTCCGCCTCCCCCCCCTTCCCTGTGTTATCCTCCCTCCTCCCCCCCCCCTTAATGTTCTCTCTATGTTAGTCCTTCTCTTTTCTCAACGTACTTAGTGCAGACAGTTTAAGGCTGACTGCTGAGCTCAGCCCGTTGCGGGGCGATATAGTTCCCCAGGTGGCTACTCTAGTAGTTTATATTCGTATTAATTACCTAACTGGGAAAACTGTGTTGTTTACGGTATTATGCTGTTGGAATGTCGTTACGCGACGGACTATAGTTCGTCGGAATGTCTGCCGCTGTAGAGGCTGATGTCTGATTCCCTGTATTCTTTTGTGAAAACTTAATAAAAAATTTGATTTAATAAAAAAAAAAAACTTGGATTCAAGGCAGTGCCGCAGATCTCTCCTCAGTTCTGTCAATCTCTCCAGGTTTGATTTTGTTTGCGAGAGCTTTACCGCCTGTTCTAAGTCTATCATCAATCTCCTTCTCTAAGCGTTTATTAGCCCTAGAACCCATAGCGATTAGAGATGAGCGAGCGTACTTGCTAAGACAAACTACTCGAGCGAGTAGTGCCTTATGCGAGTACCTGCCTGCTCGTCTCAAAAGATTTGGGTGCCGGCGGGGGGCGGGGAGCGGCTGGGGAGGAACGGGGGGGGGGGGAGAGATCTCTCTCACACTCTCCCCCCCCCTCCCCCCTGCTCAGTACGCAACTCATCGCTCTCCCCCGCCGGCACCTGAATCTTTGGAGACAAGCGGGCAGGTACTCGCATAAGGCACCACTCGCTCGAGTAGTTTGCCTTAGCGAGTACGCTCGCTCATCTCTAATAGCGGTCAGCAGCCCACTTACATAGGCTTTATGGGCCGATGTTCCCACCGGAATTAAACTCAAAATATATCCTCAATAAGTTTGGACAGAGAAGCTCTCTCCTCTTTTGAATCTAGGAGAGTCGCATTAAGTCTCCATCTCCACTCTCTAGGATTCTATTAAAGGGGTCAAAGAACCACATGAATATCGGCATGGTCAAAGACTTGGATCTATTATAGCCCTGTCAAGCAGTGTGAATAGGCCATAGGGGACAAATATATAGTCCAGTCTCTGGAATGGGGAATGGACCTGGTTAAAAAAAGAGTAATATTTTGATGTTGGGTGAAGGAGGCGCCATGCATCTACAATCCCCAATTACTGTAGACATCGGTTGAGTTTCCTCAACCTAATCTGAGATATCTGAAAGCGACCCACAGAGGGGTCGAGTAAAGGGTTTAGAGTGATGTTAAAATCTCCCCCAAGTATTAAATACATCACTGCAAAGTGTTTCAAGACCTCCAGTTGTTTGAGCAACCAGGGGACCTGATCAACAGTAGAGATGAACGAGCACACTCGTGCGAGCTTCATACTCGATCGAGTATTAGGGTACTCGAGATGCTCGTTACTCGAGACGAACAACACGTGGTACACAAGTCAATTTCATTTCCCTTCCCTGCATGTTTAGCTCCATTTTCTAGCCAATAAACATGCAAGGAAGGCATTACCGCTTCCTGCTGTGATGCGCCAGCCCTCTGCCCGGCAACAGCAGTGAGTGGCTGGCGAGATCAGGTGACCGCCGAGTACTTAAAGTGGTCCTGCCCATGGCTTGCCTCAGACGTATGCTGGCAGAGGTTAGGGAAAGTGCTGATGCTGATATAGGGAAAGTGTTAAAGTAGGATCCTCTGTTTAAGAACCCCAATGGTCCTTCTTAGGGCTACTCCTCATTCTGCGCATTACTGTTGTGGCTGGCTGGAAGCAGTAGTGCACCATTTTTTTAAAGCATCTAGGCCTGTGCAAGCCATTTCAGCTATACTGTTCTATGTGTGCAGCACATTAGGCACAGGTCTCAACGCTAAACAGTACTCTAATATTTCCTGGGCCACTGCAGATCATTTCAGCTATAGCGTTCTATGTCTGCAGTGCATTAGCCAGAAGTCTCACTCTCATCGCTAAAGAATACGCAAATATTTCTTCTGCCACTGCAGAACAGCATTTCACAGATACCATTCTCTGTGTTGGGTGAAGTTTCTGCAGTTATTCGCACTATTCACTGGCTTTAGAGTTTTCTGCCCCTGTGCAGAGCGTCTCACAATACCCTTTCCTTGGGGGGATTGAGGTAGCCGCAGTTACCAGCTCTATCAACTGGCTTTCTACTTTTCTCCCACTCCATACAGCCTCTTTTCTCTACAAGTCTCTGTGAGCGGTAAATGACCCCTAGGTATCAGCGCTAGTCAGCGGTCTAATTTTTTCCGGTCACAGCATAGAGCCTCTGGTATCTACAAGTCTCTGTGTGCGGTAAATTAGCCACAGTTCTCAGCGCTGTACGGTGGGGTAATTTATTTGGGCCCTTCTCTGTCTTTAATCCGACATGATGAGAAGTAGAGGTAAGGGTCGAGGACTTGGACGCAGGCATTCAAGTGAGGGTGTGGGCACAGGCCAAGATACTGGCTGGGGTGAGTCACAGCCGGCTGCTGAGGGATTAGGAGAGCGCCAAGTCCATAGGGTCCACAGATTCATATCACAATTTGCGGGTATGCGTGGTAGACCTTTATTACAAGCAGAGCAGTGCGAGCAGGTCCTGTTGTGGATGGCAGAAAACTTGTCCAGCAATGAATCAACCTCCGCCAGTCTTCTACGCAGTCCACTACTCCCAGCCTAGGCACTGCACCTCTGAATTATCTGGCTGCTCCTCTTTCTTCCCAGCCTCATCACTCCAGGAAAATAAGAGATTCTGAGCAGGCAGACTCCCTGGAACTGTTATCGGGTCCCTGCCCTGAGTGGGAAAAACTGGTACCTCTCTCACCTGAGGAGTGTGTCGTGACCGATGCCCAATATTTGAAAAGTTCCCAGAGTGCCGGTGATTAGGCTGGGGTCTTGCGTCAACTGTCTCAAGAGCTTTTTGCCGATAAGGATGATGAGACACAGTTGTCTGTCGTTGAGGTAATAGTAAGGGCAGTAAGTCCAAGGGAGGAGCACACAGAGAATTCGGAGGAAGAGCTGCTGAAAGATGAGGTGACTGACCCCACCTGGCTTGCTAAGCCTACTGAAGACAGGGCTTCAGAGGGGAAGACAAGTACAGTAGGACAGGCTGAAACAGGCAGTGGGGTGCCCAGGGGGAGAGGCAGGGCCAGAGCAAATAATCCCCCAACTGCTTCCCAAAGCACCCCCTCGCGGCAAGCCTCTGTGCAGAGGGCTAGGTGTTCAAAGGTGTGGATGTTTTTTAGTGAGCGTGTGGACGACCGAGGAACAGTGGTGTGCAACCTGTGCCACACCAAGATCAGCCAGGGAGCCTCACCACCACCAGCATGCGCAGGCATATGATCGCCAAGCACCCCACAAGGTGGGCCGAAGGCCATTCACCGCCTCCGGGTCCAATCCCCCCGGCCTCTTCCCCTGTGCCACAACCTGTCACACAGATCGAATCCCCCTCCCAGGACGCAGGCACCAGCTTCTCCTGGTCTTCACCCACATCCTCACCTCCATGATCCTCCACTCCATCCAGCAATGTCTCTCAGCGCAGCTTTCAGCTGTCGCTAACACAAGCGCTGGAGCGAGAGCGCAAATATGCCACCCACCCGCATGCACAAGCTTTAAACGTGCACATTGCCAAATTAATCAGCCTGGAGATGCTGCCGTACAGGCTTGTGGAAACTGAGGCTTTCAAAAACATGATGGCGGCGGCAGTCCCGCGCTATTCTCCTCCACCTCCACCTTTCAATTAGGAAGTGTGAGCACATCGCCAGCAGTCATTAGCGTGTGCCGCAGCAGCACAGCGGTGGGCAAGCGTCAGCAAACAGTGCTGAAACTGATCAGCTTAGGTGACAAGAGGCACATGGCCCCCGAGCTGTTACAGGGTCTGACAGAGCAGACCGACCTCTGGCTTTCGACGCTGGGCCTCCAACCGGGCATGGTCATGTGTGATAACGGCCATACCCTGGTGGCAGCTCTGCAGCTTGGTAGCCTCACACATGTGGCCCATGTCTTCAATCTGATGGTTCAGCGGTTTCTGAAAAACTACCCCCACTTGTCTGACCTGCTCGACCGTGTCTGTGCACACTTCTGCAAGTCCACCACAGATGCTGCCACCCTCAGGACACTGCAACGTCGGTTTCAGTTGCCAGAGCACCGACTGCTGTGCGACGTGCTCACGCGCTGGAATTCTACGCTGCACATGTTGGCCAAGCTGTATGAGCAACGTAGAGCAATTGTGGAGTACCATGGGCAGTGCAGTGATAGTCAGCCTCCGCAGTTCTTTACAGAGGAGTGGGCATGGATGGCAGACATCTGCCAGGTCCTCGGAAACTTTGAGGAGTCTACCCAAATGGTGAGCGGTGATGCAGCCATAATTAGTGTTACCATCCCGCTGCTTTGCCTGCTGAGAAGTTCACTGCTAAGCATAAAGGCTGATGCTTTGCCATTAGAGCAGGAGACGGGGGAAGAGGAGGAGGGGAAAGAGACTGCTGGCCACACTGCAGATGGTACCCATGCTGCTTCCCTCTCATCAGTTCAACGTGTATGGGCTGAAGAGAAGGAGGAGGAGCATCCTCCTAGTGAGGACAGCAATGTGTTGCATATTGGGACTCTGGCACACCTGGCTGACTTCATGTTAGGCTGCCTTTCCCGTGACCCTCACATTAAATGCATTCTGGCAAACACGGATTACTGGGTTTTCACTCTTCTCAACCCACGGTATAAGGAGAACCTTTGCATCCTTATTTCCGAAGAGGAAAGGGGTACGAAAGTGATGCAATACCACAGGGCCCTGGTGGAAAAACTGATGCTAAAGTTCCCATCTGACAGCGCTAGTGGTAAAGACGCAGGTCAGAGGTCCATCTAGCAGTGGAGGCGCGGGGATCAGGCAGCATGTCCAGTGCAGGCAGGGTAACACTCTCCAATGCCTTCGACAGTTTTTTGGCACCCCAACAAGACTGTGTCACCACTCCCCAGTCAAGACTGAGTCAGAAGGAGCACTGTAAAAAGATGGTGAGGGAGTACATAGCCGACTGTACCACCATCCCCCTTGATGCCTCTGCTCCATACAACTATTGGGTGTCAAAGCTGGACACGTGGCACGAACTTGCGCTGTACGCCCTGGAAGTGCTGGCCTGCCCTCAGAGAGGGTGTTTAGTGCTGCTGGGGGGATCATAATGGGTAAGCGTACCCACCTGTCAAATGACAGCACTGACATGCTTACCCTCATAAAGATGAACAAACGCTGGATTTCCCCAGACTTCACTTCTCCACCAGCAGGAAAGCAGCGGATCCTAAAGATTCTTTTCGCTGCAACAGGAGAAAAATGCATCCTTCATCACCCCAAAAAAAGGGAGAATTAGCTTTGTCTATCCCACACGCATATTATTACTCCTCCTCCTACTCCTCCTCCTAAAACAGCATGTCATCACGCTGAACTGACAATTTTTCTGTTGCCCAAAAGGCTCTGTTTAAAAGTTTTAAAATTTTTAAAAGTTTTACTAGTTTTACTTAAACCAATTTTTTCAGAGAGATGCCTCTAGGCTCTTTTACAAATTAAGCAACAGCGAGCTGTACCTTTAAGAAATGTTTAGGGGTTTCACCTGCCCTCAGGGTTCAGCAATTTTTCAGGGGCACACTTGTACTCTTGGTACACCAATATTTCAGGCCCTCGCCTATACAGTTAGAAAACTAATTTTTCTGGCTTTCGCCTATTCTCTTGGTAACCAAGTTTTTTCAGGTGTTCGCCTATACTCTTGGTACACCAATGTTTCAGGGGTTCGCCTACACTCTTGCTACAGAAATGTTACAGAGGTCCACCTATACACTTGCTACTGAAATGTTTGAGGGGTTTGCTTATACACTTGCTTCATAAATGTTACAGGGGTCCGCCTATACATTTTTTACAGAAATGTTACAGGGGTCCGCCTATACTCTTGCTGCAGAAATGTTACAGGGGTCCGCCTATACACTTGCTACTGAAAGGTTTGAGGGGTCCACCCATACTCCTACTACAGAAATATTTCCGGGGTCCGCCCATACTTTTGCTACTGAAAGATTTGAGGGGGTTCGCCTATACTCTTGCAACAGAAAAGTTTTTGGGATTCGCCTATACTCTTGCTGCAGAAATGTTTCAGGGGTACGCCTATACTCTTGCTACAGAAATGTTTCAGGGGTACACCTATACTCTACAAGGGCAGAAGCCAGACGGACTTCCCATTGCAGTGTTTTACTTATCTGCCACAAATACACTAAAAGACTAGGGCAGAAGTGTGGACCGAGGTCCTGGGCGGGGTGAAACTCTGCCATTTGTGGACTCCCTGATTTCTTCATGTATAATACTGTCTTTGAGTTTCATTGGCTTGCCTATGCTGTGGGTGCACAAAAACTTCCCATTGCGGTGTTTTACATATCTGCCACAAATACACTGAATGACTAGGGCAGAAGGCAGACGGACTTGCCATTGAAGTGTTTTACCTGTCTGCCACAAATACACTGAATAACTAGGGCAAAAGTTAGACGGACTTCCCATTGCAGTGTTTTACCTATCTGGCACAAATACACTGAATTACTAGGGCAGAAGGCAGACGGACTTCCCATTGCGGTGTTTTACCTGTCTGCCACAAATACACTGAATGTCTAGGGTAGGGCGCAGAAGGCTTCCCCTATTGCGGTGTTCTGCTATCTGACACCTACACAGAATGAAGTGTGTGGGGGAAACATGGATAGCAATGTAAATCACGGCATCTTGGGTCACACAAGGTGGAGGCTGGGACCGAGCCTGACCCTGGGCCCGCTCACGTGCTTTCCACACACAGTAATGCGGGTCCTACCTCGGTCACAGTTTCTTGGGCTTATTATGCCACCTCCTCCTCTTGCTTGGGGTCTGAGGATCTGCGCTGGTCGACATGTATTATCTCTTGTGCTACAAATTACTACAGTTATCTGAGATACTGGATTGAAGCATTCACAGGAAGCATAACAGATTTCATGAGACTTTCACAGGGTCACTGTATACCTGTGGTGGCTACTTTTGCGACACTTCCTTCTTCAAACCAATCTTAGGTATTAGTATGCGCTACTGCATTGTGGAGATGTGTAGAAGTGCTGGCACCTGAGTCCCCTTTTTTCCCACGTTTGCGGCTCCTGACAATTTTCTAACGGAGGTGGCACGGGATTGGAATTATGATCGTACGTCAATTCATCATCAATTGACATCAGCATTGTGGGCTGTTGCCCACACTTTCAAAGAGGGTCACTACCTGCCCCTGCCAACCCTCTGCAGTGTGTGTCTCCAGTTCCTCCTCATCCAGTACGCACGTATAAATCAAAATTAGGGTGGTGTGGCTAAGAAGCGAGCGTGTGGCATGAGGGCAGCTAAACGCTGCACATGAAAATTTTTTATGTGCGCTGTGGACCCAGGCTCGTGTGAGGGGTTGGACAGCAATGGCAGCATGTAACCCAGCAGAAGAGGCAGCGGTGTCACCCCGCAGGCGGTGATTGGCCTTGGTTGCAGCTAGTGTGGTGCTTCGCTAAGATGTGCCAGCCCGTGTGCCTTGCTAATGATTGTCTGCCCCAAGTAAATTGTTGGGGGGGTGACCGCCAGGCTCTTGCCCGCAATTGGGCTTCATAGTGTGACCTGGGAGGCTCAGATGCAGCCATGCATGCTGCCCCTGCCATTCCCTATCCATTTCTGTGGTGTTTCTATGACTGTCTGGGGTTTTCAGGTGTTTCACAAATCATTACCTATGCCGAGCATTGGTCAGCCTGAAAAACACTCGAGTCGCCCATTGACTTCAATGGGGTTCATTACTCGAAATGAGCTCTCGAGTATTACGAAAAGTACGACTCGAGTACCGTGCAACCGAGCATTTTGGTGCTACCTCATCTCCAATTAGAAGCATATAGGTTGGCGATGGTAATTTTTGTATTATTAATTACCCCTTTGAGAAACAGCACTCTGCCCTCCTCATCTGTATATTGGGATTCACAAATGAAATTAAGGGTTTTGTGGAAAAGGTTTGACACCCCCTTAGAGGCAAACATAGGGTGAGCACCCACACCAGAGAGGAAAAAGAGCTAGGGAAAAGGAGGGTGGGGGTAAGATAATAGAGGGAATGCAAGAGAAATACAGGTATTCACTGGGTAACCAGTGAGTCTTAATTAACACTCAAAGTTTGAGACGGTCCTATTTAAACCTGCAACCTTCTCTGAAATGTGGGTGAGCCATAACAAGATACTGTGACAGCAGTAACGAGAAAAAGGAGAAAATTTCACACTGCCTGACTTGGCAGGCATGGTCTAGGACCCTTTCCATTGTGAATAGGAAAATGCAAATAGATCATTTATTGTAAAAAAATATCTATCCTAAAAACTCGAGCAATCAAGCGAAAAAGATATAGAAAGAGAAAGTGAGAGCGGGGAAGGAAACAGCAATCCCCAAAGGGCACAGAGCGCGGTCCGCTTTCATTATGCCAGACCCCCACTCGAGGGGAGAAATGGTCTGGGGTGACAGATGCAGATGCCCACCCATGCACTTACAACCACACAGTTTTGACTAAGTCTAAGATAAAGATAGGTGCCAATTATGAGACTTCAGAGATACCAATCAGTGCCTTTAGGAGAATGACTGTCCTCAGGTGTCCATCTCCACAGATTCATCTCTGGTCTTCTTTTTCTTGCTTTTGGGTGACTTATGGTTGCCCCTTGACTGCTATCCTTCAGAGGTTGCCAGCCTGGAGATCCTTGGTAGATTAGGAAGAGGGAGCCATCATGGTAAAATGATTGAAATCATGGAATGTTTAGAAACTGCCAGCATTTTTTCTCTCCAGGCGAACGAAAAATTTGCTTCTGTAATTCCCAGACCAAATGGAAGTAGCCATGCATATTTTATGCCCTTGTCCTTTAGAACATCTAAGAGCAGATTCAGCAGCTGGTGTTTTGCCAGGGTAGAAGGGGCCAGGTCCTGAAATATTTGTAATGGGGCGTCAACATAGCAAGGATCTTTATAATGTCTTACTGCTTTCAGAATAGCTACTGCATCAAGAGCAATTTGCAGACAACATCTTTCAAAGTTTCTGATGCTATAGGTAAAGGTCTAAGGGCTCTATGGATGCGCTCAATAACAATAACAGCTGAACTATCAGATTCAAGAAGCATTTCAAAAACTTCTTTAGACGCTTTAGCCAAACAGTCTCCTGCCCACGATTCTGTGCCTATTTATGCTCTCTAAATCTTCTTGCATTCTTAGAGTTTTACTTATCTGAGCATGTTGCTCCTTAAATGCCTGTTCAAGCTCCAAGGAGTGAGAGGTAATGGAGGAAGAGGTAACTTCTAGTTCTTCCCCCCAACGGCCCATATGTTTAAGTTCCTCCTTAATTTCAGCCAGATCTGATCTCACCGGGTACAGGGCTTGAGAGAACAGGTCCCTCATGAATCCTCTGGAGATTAGCTCTCCATCCTCCCCATCTGTTGAAGCCCCTTCTTCCCCCTCCTTACTGTGAGAAGCAGTCATCTCCTGAGCCGGCACCATCTTACAGCGAGCAAGCGGGGAGCGGGTGCTCCGTTCCTTAAGGTACCGCTGCATGTCAGCTTGTTCTCTACTTGGTTGGGGAGTGCTCTGCAGATCTCCCCCTCTCTCCTTGCCGATTTTTCCCATCCTTTGCTGCTGCTAGCCAGTGTGCAGGGTACCTGAAGGTGCCACTGAGATGGAGCTCTGCACTTAGACTTCCATCCAGCTCAGCAGTCAGGCTCCACCCCATCTTCATCTATCTTCTTATGTGTGCATTAGTGATAAGAGGCATGATAAATCTGTCGCATTCCTCAGCTCCATGGACTGATTTAGTGTTTGTCTCTCTGCTCAGACTGTCTTGTGTTTTTTTTTATTCTAAAATTTCTGTGTTTGAACATTTATTTAGATCAAGAGGGGTCTATCCCCCTCCCCTTTGCATCTGTATGTTATAATTATGTGCCATCCAAACTAGTTTCATTCAATAGACTGACGAAGGGACGATCTCCCAAAAGCTTGCTGTAACATCATGTATTGTTGTTAGCCATTAAAAAGTATCATATCTACAAGATTTCTTGGTTTCTGTTACTGGGAACAATCACACTTATCTTTTCTAGAGATTTGCGAGCACCAAAATGCTCGGGTGCTCATTGCTCGAGTCAAACTTTCCGTAATACTCGAGAGCTCGTTTCGAGTAACGAACCCCATTGAAGTCAATGGGCGACGCAAGCTTTTTCGTAGGGGACCGATGCTCCGCATAGCTGATGCCTTGTCAAACACCAGAAAACATCAGAAAGTCATGGAAACACCACAAAAACGAATAGGGAAGGGCAGGGGCAGCATGCATGGTTGCATCTAAGGCTCCCAGGTCCCACTATTAAGCCAAAATGGGGGAAGGAGTCTGGCGTCACCCCCCTAACAATGTTTACTTAGGACAGACCCTCATTAGCAAGGCACACCTTAGCTAAGCACCACACTACCTGCAACCAAGGGCAATCACTGCCTGCGGGTGACACCGCTGCCTCTTCTCCTGGGTTACATACTGACATTGCTGTCCATCCCACCCGCACGATCCTGCGTCCACAGCGCACACAATTGTCCCTGCGCAGCGTTTCACTGCCCTAATGCCACACGCTCGCTTCATAGCCAAACCGCCCTTATGTCTATTTATAAGTGCGTACTGGTTGAGGAGGAACCGGAGGCACACACTGCAGAGGGTTGGCAGGGCCAGGCAGCGACCCTCTTTGAAAGTGTGGGTGATAGCCCACAATGCTGTTGAGAATTGATGATAAACTGATGTACGATCATCATTCCAATCCTGTGCCAACTCCATCACAAAATTGTCAGGAGCCGCAAACGTGGGCATAAAGGGGACTCAGGTGCCAGCACTTCTACACATCTCCACAATGCAGCAATACTCTGTGTGGGAAGCACGTGAGCGGGCCCAGGCTCGGTCCCAGCCTCCACCTTGTGTGACCCAAGGTGCCGCGAGTTGCATAGCAATGGGAAATCCATGTGTCCCAACACAATTCATTCTGTGTAGGTGTTAGCTCAACACCGCAATGGAAAGTCTTTGAGTTCCTTGTGCTTGCCTACGCTGTCGCTGCACAAAGATGGTATTACACAAGAAGAAATCAGAGCGCCCAAACATGGCAGAGTTTCCCCCTGCTAAGGGCCGCGGCCTACATTTCTGCCCTAGTCAGTCAGTACGTTTGTGCCAGACAGGTAAAACAACGCAATGGGAAGTCTTTGTGCACTCACAGCATAGGCGAGCCCAAGGAACACAAGCATGGTATTACACATGAGGAAATCAGAGTGCCCAAACACGGCAGAGTTTCACCCTGCTAAGGGCCTCGGCCTACTTTTCTGCCCTAGTCAGTCAGTGTATTTCTGTCAGACAGGTAAAACACCGCTATGGGAAGTCTTTGTGCACTCACAGCACAGGCGAGCCAAAGGAACTCAAGGAAAGTATTAAACATGAAGCAATTACAATGCCCAAACATGGCAGACCTTCACTGCGCTGAGGACCTCGGCCTCTGCACACACCCTCAGCAATCGTGGGCATAAAGCGGACTCCGCTGCTAGTACACCTGTGAACGTCTCATTTAATTAGTTGCGGTTGCTTTCATCGCTCCAAAGACTGGATGAACCAGGAAGGAGTTCCACGGGCCAAATCTGGCACAGTTGCATTTCCCCCAGGACTTCGGCCTCTGCCCACACCCTCAGTAATCGTGGGCATAAAGCGGACTCCGATGCTAGTACAGCTGTGAACGTCTCATTAATGCAGTAACGTTCCTTTTGTTTGGCCTAAACCAGTGTCTCAGATAACTTTGGTAACACAAGAGAAAATACATGTTGCCCAGTGCTGATTCCCTGACCCCAAGCAGGTGGAGAAGGTGGCATAACAAGGCCAAAAAAACGTGACCGAGGTAGGACCCGCTATAGTCTCTGTGGGAAGCACGTGAGCGGGCCCGGGGGCAGGCTCGGTCCCAGCCTCCACCTTGTGTGACCCAAGGTGCCCTGAGTTACATAGCAATGGGAAATCCATGTGTCCACATACTATTCATTCTGTGTAGATGTCAGATAGCTCAACACCGCAATGGGAAGTCTTTGACGTCCTTGGACTCACCTAGTCTGTCAGTGCACAAAGATGTTATTACACAGGAAGAAATCAGAGTGCCCAAACATGGCAGACTTTCACCTCGCCAAGGACCTAGGCCTCGGCCCACATTTCTGCCCTAGTCAGACAGTGTATTTGTGCCAGATAGGTAAAACACGTTGGGAAGTCTTTGTGCACCCATAGTATAGGCAGACCCCAGTAACATTTCTGTAGTAAAGCTTTAGGCAGACCCCTGTAACATTCCTGTAGCCAAGGTATAGGCAGACCCCAGTAACATTTCTGTAGCAGAAATATAGGCAGACCCTTGTAACATTTCTGTAGCAGAAGTATTGGCAGACCCCTGTAACATTCCTGTAGCAAAAGTATAGACAGACCCCAGTAACATTTCTGTAGCAGAAGTATAGGCAGACCCCTGTAACCTTCCTGTAGCAAAAGTATAGGCAGACCCAAGTAACATTCCTGTCGCAAAGGTATAGGCAGACCCCAGTAACATTTCTGTAGCAGTAGTATAGGCAGACCCCAGTAACATTTCTGTAGCAGTAGTATAGGCAGACCCCAGTAACAATTCTGTAGCAAATGTGCAGGCAGATCCCAGTAACATTTCTGTAGCAGAAGTATAGGCAGAACCCTGTAACATATCTGTAGCAGAATTATAGGCAGACCCCTGTAACATTTCTGTAGCGAGAGTATAGGCGAACCCCTGAAACATTGGTGTACCATGAGTGTAGGCGAAGGCTGGAAAAATTAGTTAGATAACAGTATAGGCGAGGGCCAGAAAAATTGTTGCACTAAGAGTACAAGTGTACTACTGAAAAATTGCTCAACCGCGACGGCAGGTGAAACCAATAAACATTTTTTAAAGATACAGCTCACTGTTGCTTAGTTTGTAACAGAGGCTGGAGGCAGCCCTGTGAAAAAAAAATGGTTTCTGTTAAAGTATCAATACAATACTTATGAAACTTTGAAAAATTGTAAAAAAAATTGTAAGCAGAGCCTTTTGGGCCGCAGAAAAAATTGGCAGTTCAGCGTGATGACATGCTGTTTTAGGGGGAGGAGTAGGAGGAGGAGTAGTAATATCCGAGAGTGATTGAGAAGGCTAATTCCCCCTTTTTTTTCGGTTATAGAGAATGCTTTTTTTCTGCGGTTGCAGCGAAAATAATCATTCGGTTCCGCTGTTCTCCGCCGGTGGAGAAGAGAAGTCTGGGAAATCCAGTCTTTGTTTATCTTTATGAGTGTAAGCATGTCGGTACTGGCAGTTGACAGACGGGTACGCTTTTCCGTGATGATTCCCCCAGCTGCACTAAACACCCTCTCTGACAAGACGGTAGCGGCAGGGCAGGCCAGCACCTTTAGGGCGTACAGCGCAAGCTTGTGACACATGTCCAGCTTTGACACACAATAGTTGTATGGAGCAGAGGCATCACTGAGGATGGTGGTACGATCGTCTACGTACTCCCTCACCATCTTCCTACAGTGCCCTCTCCGACTCAGCCTTGACAGGGGAGTGGTGACGCAGTCTTGCTGGGGAGCCATAAAGCTGGCAAAGGCCTTGGAGAGTGTTCCCATGCCTGCACTGGACATGCTGCCTGATCCCCGTGCCTCTCCTGCTATTTGGCTATCGGAACTGCGTCTTCTGCCACTAGCGCTGCCAGATTGGAACTTTAGCATCACTTTTTCCACCAGGGCCCTGTGGTATTGCATCACTCTCGTACCCCTTTCCTCTTCGGGAATAAGAGTGGAAAGGTTCTCCTTATACCGTGGGTCGAGAAGGGTGTACACCCAGTAATCCGTGTTGGCCTAATGCGTCTAATGCGAGGGTCACGAGAAAGGCAGCCTAACATGAAGTCATCCATGTGTGCCAGGGTACCAGTACACAACACATCCCTGTCCTCACAAGGAAGATGACTTTCAGGATTCTCCCCCTCCTCCTCTATAGCCCATACAATCTGAACAAATGACAGGCAAGCAGCATGGGTACCCTCTACAGTGTGCCCAGCTGTCTCTGACCCCTCTTCCTTCTGCTCCTCCCCTCCTCCTCCTCCTACTCCTACTCTAAAACGCTCTGAGATAGACATGAGGGTGGTCTGGATATCAAGCGACATACTGTCATTCTCCGTCTCCTGTTCCAACCGCAAAGCGTCGGCCTTTATTCTTAGCAGCGAACTTCTCAGCAGGCAAAGCAGCGGATGGTAACGCTAATGATTGCAGCATCGCCGCTCACCATCTGAGTAGACTCCATAAAGTTTCCGAGGACCCGGCAGATATCTGCCATCCATGCCCACTCCTCAGTAAAGAATTGGGGAAGCTGACCACCACTCCGCCGCCCATGTTGCAGCTGGTATTCCACTATTGCTCTACGCTGCTCGTACAGCAGTCGGTGCTCTGGCAGATTAAACCGATGTTGCAGGGTCCTCAGGGTGGCAGCGTCCATGGTGGACTTGCGGAAATGTGCGCAGATGCAGCGCACCTTGCCGAGCAGGTCAGACAAGTAGGGGTAGTTTTTCAGAAACCACTGAAACATCAGATTGAAGACGTGGGCCAGGCATGGCACATGTGTGAGGCTGCCGAGCTGCAGAGCTGCCACCAGGTTACGGCCTTTGTCACACACGACCATGCCCGGTTGGAGGCTCAGCGGCGAAAGCCAGAGGTCGGTCTGCTCTGTCAGACGCTGCAACAGTCCGGGGGCCATGTGCCTCTTGTCACCTAAGCTGATTAGTTTCAGCACGGCTTGCTGAGGCTTGCCCACCGCTGTGCTGCCGCGCCACGCGATACGGACTGCTGGCGACGTGCTCACACTTTGTAATTGAGAGGTAGAGGTAGAGGTGGAGGAAGAGGAGGAGGGGGGAGGGTTTGGAGGAGGTGGCATAAAACGCCGCAGATACCAGCACTTGTCCACGTGTCTGTGGTTAAGCGGACCTTCCCAGTAACTGCGTTGGTGAGGGCACGATTTATGTTGTGGGAGATGTGTTGGTGTAGGGCTGGGACGGCACACCGGAAAAAGTAGTGGCGACTGGGGACCGAGTAGCGTGGGACCGCCGCCGCCATCATGTTTTTGAAAGCCTCTGTTTCCACAAGCCTGTACGGCAGCATCTCCAGGCTGATTAATTTGGCAATGTGCACATTTAAAGCTTGTGCATGTGGGTGGGTGGCGGTGTATTTGCGCTTTCGCTCCAACGCTTGTGTTAGCGACAGCTGAACACTGCACTGAGAGACATTGCTGGATGGAGTGGAGGATGGTGAAGGTAAGGGTGTGGGTGCAGGCCGGGAGGTGCTTGTGTCTGTGTCCTGCGAGGTGGATTGGATCTGTGTGGTAGGTTGTGGCACAAGGGAAGAGGCAGTGGTGTGACCCGGAGGCGGTGAATGGCCTTCGTCCAACCTTGTGGGGTGCTTGGCCACATATGCCTGCGCATGCTGGTGAGGCTGGTACTGGTGGCTTCCCGGCTGATCTTGGTGCGACACAGGTTGCGCACCACTGTTCGTCGGTCATCCGCGCTCTCACTAATAAACATCCACACCTTTGAACACCTAGCCCTCTGCACCGAGGCTTTCCACAATGGGGTGCTTTGGGAAACAGTTGAGGGATTCTTCACTCTGGCCCTGCCTCTACATTTGGCCACTCCACTGCCACTTCCAACCTGTCCTGCTGCTGTACTTGCCTCCCCCTCTGAAGCCCTGTCCTCAGTTGGCTTAGCAAGCCAGGTGGGGTCAGTCACCTCATCATCCTGCTGCTCTTCCTCTGAATCCTCTGTGTGCTCCTCCCTCGGACTTACTGCCCCTTCTACAGCCTCACTGACAGACAACTGTATCTCATCATCATCCTCACCCACAAAAAGCTCTTGAGACAGTTGCCGGAAGTCCCCAGCCTCATCACCCAGACTCTGGGAACTTTCCAAAGATTGGGCATCGGTCACGACAAACTCCTCAGGTGAGAGGGGAACCATTTTTTCCCACTCATGGCAGGGACCCGAGAACAGTTCCTGGAAGTCTGCCTCCTCATCAGAATATGTCATTTTCATGGAGTGAGGAGGCTGGGAGGAAGGAGGAGCAGCAGCCAGAGGATTCAGAGTTGCAGTCCCTAGGCCGGGAGTAATGGACTGCATAGAAGACTGGGTGGTCGATACATTGCTGGACACATTTTCTGCCATCCACGACAGGACCTGCTCACACTGCTCTGTTTGTAATAAAGGTCTACCACGCGGTCCCATAAATTGTGATATGAAGCTGGGGACCCCAGAAACTTGCCTCTCTCCTAATCCCACAGTAGCCGGCTGTGATTCACCACAACCTGTGCTCACACCCTCACTTGGACGTCCACGTCCACATCCTTGATCCTTACCCTTACTCCTTATCATGGCGGATTAAGAATAGAGCAGGGCCCAAATAAATTACCCCACTGTACAGCACTGACAACTGTGGCTTAATCCACCGCACACAGAGATTTTTAGATAGCGGAGGCTCTATGCTGTGACCTGAAAAAATTATCCCGCTGTCTTGCGCTGGTACCTAGGGGTAATTTACTGCTCGCAGAGACTTGTAGATAGTAGAGGCTGTTTGGAGTGGGAGAAGACTCTAAAGCCAGTGGATAGTGCTGGTAACTGTGGCTATCTCAACCCCACCAAGGAAAGGGTATTGTGAGACGCTCTGCACAGCGGCAGAGCTGAAATACTTTGCAGTGGCCTAGGTAATATAACAGTACTATTTAGCGGTGAGACCTCTGTATAATGCACTGCAGACACAGGACGGTATAACTGAAGTCATTTACAGAAGGCTAGGAATTATTTGAGTGCAGTTTCACGGTGAGAGCTGGTTGTACGTCACTGCAGCTATTACTGAAAGGCTGGGAACAGGCCTAGATGCATAATACAAAAATGGATGCACTGCAACTCTCAGCCAGCCACAAGTATAATGCACACGGTCAGATGTAGCCCAACTAAGGAGCTTTGGGGTTTTAGAAGTCAGGATCCTACTCTAACACATTCCCTATCCTCTGTATAATACACTGCAGACTGAGAATGCTATAGATGAAATGGCCTGCACAGCCCGAGATGAAGAGAAATTAATGGTGCACTACTGCTCCCAACCAGCCACAACAGTAATGCACACGGTCAAATGTAGCCCTAAGAAGGACCGTTGCGGTTCTTGAAGACAGGACCTACGCTAACACTATCCCTGAATGAGCAGCAGCACTTTCCCTAACCTCTGCCAGCATGTGTCTGAGGCGAGCCGCGGGCGAGACCACTTTAAGTACTTGGCGGTCACTTGATCTCGTCAGCCACTCACTGCTGTGGGGTGGGATAGGGATGGCACGTCACAGCAGGAAGTGGTAATGCCTTCCCCGCATGTCTATTGGCTAGAAAATGACGCTAAATATGCAGGGAAGCGCGTGGTGTTCGACTCAAGTAACGAGCATCTCGAGTACCCTAATGCGCGAACAAGCATCAAGCTCGGACGAGTGTGCTCGCTCATCTCTAATCTTTTCCCCAAAACAGAAATAAAAAGCAATCAAAAAGTTTTTATACCTCAAAATGATATAAAAATCTACAAATCACCTGAAAAAAAATAATTCATTAAGCTGCACCAGTTGGCCATTAGCATCCTCCCTCTGCTTCATCCCCTGCCGAATTCCCTGCACACTGCCAAGCAGTCTGCATAGATCAGTCTGAGGAGCTGTTTGATCATTCAGTCTGATAGATGTCAACAAGGCAGCCCAAACAACCAGAAGGAGAAGAAGAAGACAGTGTATGTACTAATTTACCACCATTTTTTGAGGCTGGGTCGGGGCCATGGGTCAGTCCTCCATAGGCAAACTGTACTTAGTAGAATGCGGAAACAGTGACACCAGCTCTTGATGCGCACTGTAGCACATAGTCCATTAAGAAAATGAATGACAAATTAAAGCTCCAGGTGCATTCTGGGAAGAGTGAAGAGTCACTATGAGCGGGAAGATTGCTGGGTATAGCAAGGTCTAGTTGCTTGAAGGACATTGCCAGAAGTTTAACAATTAGCAGCATTTTATGGGTTATATATCTTCACTAGAGCCCTTGACTTTTAGAAGTTTGTAAGTAGATATCAACAGGTAACATGAAAGGGGAGAGTAGCCATGTGAGGTATGGTCTTAGTCCCATGTGGTTTTGCAACACTGCTGTATAGTTTGCAGGTGGAAGGGTTAAATGCTTTTCAGCATCTAGGAAAACTGATTGCTGAAAGGGAGCTTTGAAGTAATAGAAAACACAAACCTCCGGCACATCTGTGGATACCAGGAGAAAAGTAACGTTTATTTTGATCAGTTAATATAACATGTTAGGGTGCATTCAGACGACCGTATATCGACTGGGTTTTCACCCCCAGCCGATATACGGCGTCTCTCTCTACAGGGGGAGGAGGCTAGAAGAGCCAGGAGCAGTGCTCTGAGCTCCTGCCCCCTCTCCACCCCCCTGCACTATTTTCAATGAGGAGAGGCGGGACGAGGTGGAGCTAATTCCCCCGAAACTTAGCCCTGCCCATGCCCCGCCTCCTCTCATTGCAAATAGTGCAGAGGGGCGGAAAGGGGGTGGAGAGGAGGCAGAGAGGGGGCAGGAGCTCAGAGCACTGCTTCTGGCTCTTCCAGCCTCCCCCCCTGCACAGAGAGACGCCGTTTACTGGCTGTCGTGAATACCCGGCCATCTGAATGCGCCCTTATTTTGTATGTCTACCATCATTGCAAGATGCAAAAGTGTCAGTTCTCATCATGTGTTTACATACTTTGCAAATCTTGTGGCCGCACCCATAGCATCCCCTTACTGACAACCAAGTTTTCTTGTTTTCAGAGTACAAACTTTGAGATAGTTTTTGTGCCAAAGTAGGAGCCCTTTTTTAAATACATTTTACTCCATCTTTAACCAAATTATCTGGGATCCTATCCTGGCTCAAAATAGGTAGACAGTTAAAAAAAAACACTTTAGTGCAACCAAAATCTGAACTATATGCGTGGAGAAGACTAATCCAGTAAAGATTTTCTCTCTTTCATTGCGGCTTTAAATTTAGCTCGCTCTATTAACCCTTTAGGGTATCCATGTTCCTTTAAATGTTCACTTATTACTCTCTTTTCCTTATTCCATGCATCCTCAGTTGAACAATTTCCTCTTGTTCTTATAAACTGCCCTAAAGGTAATGCTCTTTTTACATGCATGGAGAAGGATATTTCTTGCTGTGGGCCGGAAACCACCACTCCCGCGGCTACATCTCTTATATTGTATAAATCTAAAATACACGTAATAAAAACCAATAAAAATATCCCCAGCGCTCGCGGTCTCCCAGGATATCAAAGGACACAAAGGGCCATGTAATATAATTATATTTAATTAACAGTTGCTACGCGTTTCGGCGGACTGAACCGCCCTCTTCAAGCATAAAATAAACATTTAACAAACATACATTTATACATTTCATTTCCACTCACATGGATCCGTGGACGCCGCTTGCCGGAGCCATCTTGCGGTCACATCCGATCATACGTAATAGTCACATGTTCTCCACGTCATTCTCAACATCATGTGATCTGTCCCGTTACTACTACCAGTATTCATTCATAAAAACCGGCATTCGTTTGTTTTCAACCTGTTTGTTGTTCGGACATTACTTTTACTTATGTTCAAATTTCTTTCAACTATTTCATTTTAAAACATTCTATAATATCACTTAATCCCTTTCCATTTTTATAACTAAAATCCTATCTATAAATAAATATATACATTTATAATTTTTTACCTTCATATCCTATCTATTCATAGCCATAGTAGAAATTCTAAATTTATCAATATTTTGACCTCCACACAAATAATCATTATATAAATATTCATAAAAAACATCTATCATTAAATATGCATAAAAATCATCATCAGAAATATACCATAATAAAAATTATAACTGATACAGTCTAACCTAAAATACTTGATTATTCTATCCTATTTTTACATATCAAATTTATATTTATATCCCATCAATAATTTATGTCCATTTAAATATAATAAACTAAAATAAATAACTATATTATATTTTTTCTAAAATTTCATTAAGCCCGGACGGTTGTAGTGTTTGCAATCTATAAATCCAGAACATTTCTTTTCGTTTCAATTCATTTATAGATTTACTGAATACCTGCTCTAACGGTGTAATTTTTAGGTTCGGGATTGGCGGTAATATCCTTTCCATCTATATTTAATACAAGTGTTTCTCTCTGCTGTTGAATGTGAACACAGCATTTACATCTAATTTTATGGCATTTAAATACTCCTTTCTCAGATTTTTTTGCTGTTATTTGGTTAGTGGGAATATTTTTATTTTTATTTTTATTCTTTAGTTCTGCTTTAGATGGTGCAATTATAACTTGTAATGTTCTATTCTTTCTAAAAACTAATCTCGGGTCTATTTCTAAAAATATATAGAAATATCCCATTGCATTGCCCAACACAGCTGAGGTAGTAATGTCGTGCGTAATACAGGTGGGCTTCGGCCCACACTGCATGCCCCAGTCAGACTGGGGTTCTTTACAAGTGGAAACAGATGCATTTATAATTCCCTGTGGACCCACTGCCTGGGTGGGTGCCAGGAAGCCACCGGCGGTACATAGAAATATCCCATTGCATTGCCCAACACAGCTGAGGTAACGTCAGCTGGAATGCAGGTGGGCTAAAAATTAATTTGATTACACTGTAGGCGAGGGCCCACAAAAATTGCTGTATCAACAGTACTAATGTACATCCCAAAAATTGGCCATGGCCAGCCAAGAGGGCAGGTGAAACCCATTAATCGCTTTGGTTAATGTGGCTTAAGTGGTAACTAGGCCTGGAGGCAGCCCAGTGTAACGAAAAATTGGTTGAAGTTACAGTTCCAACGCTTTTAAGCGCATTGAAACTTATAAAAATTGTTCAGAAAAATTATTTGAGTGAGCCTTGTGGCCCTAAGAAAAATTGCCCGTTCAGCGTGATTACGTGAGGTTTCAGGAGGAGGAGCAGGAGGAGGAGGAGGAATATTAGACACAGATTGATGAAGCAGAAATGTCCCCGTTTTGGATGGTGAGAGAGAACGTAGCTTCCATCCGCGGGTGCAGCCTACGTATTGCTTACGTATCGCTGCTGTCCGCTGGTGGAGAACAGAAGTCTGGGGAAATCCAGCCTTTGTTCATCTTGATGAGTGTTAGCCTGTCGGCACTGTCGGTTGACAAGCGGCTACGCTTATCTGTGATGATTCCCCCTGCCGCACTAAACACCCTCTCCGACAAGACGCTAGCCGCAGGACAAGCAAGCACCTCCAGGGCATACAGCGCTAGTTCAGGCCACGTGTCCAGCTTCGACACCCAGTAGTTGTAGGGGGCAGAGGCGTCACCGAGGATGGTCGTGCGATCGGCTACATACTCCCTCACCATCCTTTTACAGTGCTCCCGCCGACTCAGCCTTGACTGGGGAGCGGTGACACAGTCTTGGTGGGGAGCCATAAAGCTGGCCAGGCCCTTAAAGACTGTTGCACTGCCTGGGATGTACATGCTGCTCGATCTCCGCACCTCCCCTGCTACCTTGCCCTCGGTACTGCGCCTTCTGCCACTAGCGCTGTCGGCTGGGAATTTTACCATCAGCTTGTCCGCAAGGGTCCTGTGGTATAGCAACACTCTCAAACCCCTTTCCTCTTCGGGAATGAGAGTGGGCAGGTTCTCCTTATAGCGTGGGTCGAGCAGTGTGTACACCCAGTAATCCGTTGTGGCAGAATGCGTGCAACGCGAGAGTCACGAGAAAGGCATCCTAACATGAAGTCAGCCATGTGTGCCAGGGTACCTGTACGCAACACATGGCTGTCTTCACTAGGAAGATCACTTTCAGGATCCTCCTCCTCCTCCTCCTCCTCAGGCCATACACGCTGAAAGGATGACAGGCAATCAGCCGGTGTACCGTCAGCAGCGGGCCAAGCTGTCTCTTCCCCCTCCTCCTCATCCTCCTCATGCTCCTCCTCCTCCTCCTGTACGCGCTGAGAAATAGACAGGAGGGTGCCCTGACTATCCAGCGGCATACTGTCTTCCCCCGCCCCCGTTTCCGAGCGCAAAGCAGCTGCCTTTATGGTTTGCAGGGAATTTCTCAAGATGCATAGCAGAGGAATGGTCACGCTAATGATTGTAGCATCGCCGCTCACCACCTGGGTAGACTCCTCAAAATTACCAAGGACATGGCAGATGTCTGCCAACCAGGCCCACTCTTCTGAAAGGAATTGAGGAGGCTGACTCCCACTGCGCCGCCCATGTTGGAGTTGGTATTCGACTATAGCTCTACGTTGTTCATAGAGCCTGGCCAACATGTGGAGCGTAGAGTTCCACCGTGTGGGCACGTCGCACAGCAGTCGGTGCACTGGCAGCTTAAAGTGATGTTGCAGGGTGCGCAGGGTGGCAGCGTCCGTGTGGGACTTGCGGAAATGTGCGCAGAGCCGGCGCGCCTTTACGAGCAGGTCTGACAAGCGTGGGTAGCTTTTCAGAAAGCGCTGAACCACAGAGGAGGAGGAGGAGGAGAAGGAGGGTGCTTTAGTGGAGGAAGCATACCCCTCCGCAGATACCACCACCGAGCTGGGGCCCGCAATTCTGGGGGTGGGTAGGACGTGAGCGGTCCCAGGCTCTGACTCTGTCCCAGCCTCCACTAAATTCACCCAATGTGCCGTCAGGGAGATGTAGTGGCCCTGCCCGCCTGTGCTTGTCCACGTGTCCGTTGTTAAGTGGACCGTGGCAGTAACCGCGTTGGTGAGGGCGCGTACAATGTTGCGGGAGACGTGGTCGTGCAGGGCTGGGACGGCACATCGGGAAAAGTAGTGGCGACTGGGAACTGAGTAGCGCGGGGCCGCTGCCTCCATGATACTTTTGAAGGACTCCGTTTCCACAACCCTATACGGCAGCATCTCAAGGCTGATGAATTTTGCTATGCGGACGGTTAACGTTTGAGCGTGCGGGTGCGTGGCGGCGTACTTGCGCTTGCGCTCCAACAGTTGCGCAAGCGACGGCTGGACGGTGCGCTGAACTACACTGCTGGATGGGGCCGAGGACAGCGGAGATGAGGGTGTGGGTGCAGGCCTTGAGGCGGTAGTGCCTGTGTCCTGAGAGGGGGGTTGCATCTCAGTGGCAGGTTGGGGCACAGGGGGAGAGGCAGGGGTGCAAACCGGAGGCGCTGAACGGCCTTCGTCCCACCTTGTGGGGTGCTTGGCCATCATATGTCTGCGCATGGTGGTGATGGTGAGGCTGTTGGTGTTGGCTCCCCGGCTGAGCTTTGCGCGACAAAGGTTGCACACCACTGTTCGTCGGTCGTCAGGCGTCTCTGTGAAAAACTGCCAGACCTTAGAGCACCTCGGCCTCTGCAGGGTGGCATGGCGCGAGGGGGCGCTTTGGGAAACAGTTGGTGGATTATTCGGTCTGGCCCTGCCTCTACCCCTGGCCACCGCACTGCCTCTTGCAACCTGCCCTGCTGATGCCCTTGACTCCCCCTCTGAAGACCACTGTGTCTGATCGTCATCGTCCTCCTCACCCACAGAAAGTTGTTGAGACAGTTGGCGGAAGTCCCCAGCCTCTTCCCTCGGACCCCGGGAACTTTCGAATGGTTGGGCATCAGTGACGATAAACTCCTCTGGTGGGAGAGGAACCGCTGCTGCCCAATCTAAGCAGGGGCCCGAGAACAGTTCCTGGGAGTGTTCCCGCTCCTGAGCAGGTGTCATTGTAGTGGAGTGAGGAGGCTGGGAGGAAGGAGGAGCAGCAGACAGAGGATTCGGATTTGCAGCAGTGGACGGCGCAGAACTGCGTGTTGACGATAGGTTGCTCGAAGCACTTTCTGCCATCCAGGACAGGACCTGCTCACACTGCTCATTTTCTAATAACCGTCTCCCGCGTGGACCCATTAATTGGGCGATGAATGTGGGGACGCCAGAAACGTGCCTCTCTCCTAATCGCGCAGCAGTCGGCTGCGACACACCTGGATCAGGAGCTCGGCCTGTGCCCACACCCTGACTTGGCCCTCCGCGTCCTCGGCCGCGTCCACGTCCTCTAGGCCTACCCCTACCCCTCAGCATGCTGTATTACCAGTGATTTGATTTCACAGGCAGGAAATAAATTGGCGCAAGACTGCAGCCAAATATAATTTTTTCCCTTTTTTGAAAACGAAAGGCCCCACTGCCTCTAGTGAATGAATAATCTAAGTTTAATAACTGTGCTGTGGCCCTGCTAATGTGTCACAGAACGTGAGGGTAGCAGAGTTATTAACTCTGGCAGAGCAGGTATTTTTTTTCCCAATTAAGGAAAGCAAATGGCGAAGCCAGGAGTAAAACGTAGCTGGGTGCGTCTGATTTTTAAACGTTGCACACGCAGCCGACACGTGTCCACCGCCCTTAGGACGGACAGAGGCAGGACAAATACAATTATTTTCAGTTTTTTTCCACCAAAAGGCAGCACTGCGTATATTCAATGAACATGAGAAGTTTAATAACTGTGCTGTGTCCCTGCTAATGTGGCACAGAACGTGAGGGTAGCAGAGTTATTAACTCTGGCAGAGCAGGTATTTTTTTTCCCAATTAAGGAAAGCAAATGGCGAAGCCAGGAGTAAAACGTAGCTGGGTGCGTCTGATTTTTAAACGTTGCACACGCAGCCGACACGTGTCCACCGCCCTTAGGACGGACAGAGGCAGGACAAATACAATTATTTTCAGTTTTTTTTCCACCAAAAGGCAGCACTGCGTATATTCAATGAACATGAGAAGTTTAATAACTGTGCTGTGGCCCTGCTAATGTGGCACAGAACGTGAGGGTAGCAGAGTTATTAACTCTGGCAGAGCAGGTATTTTTTTTCCCAATTAAGGAAAGCAAATGGCGAAGCCAGGAGTAAAACGTAGCTGGGTGCGTCTGATTTTTAAACGTTGCACACGCAGCCAACACGTGTCCACCGCCCTTAGGACGGACAGAGGCAGGACAAATACAATTATTTTCAGTTTTTTTTCCACCAAAAGGCAGCACTGCGTATATTCAATGAACATGAGAAGTTTAATAACTGTGTTGTGTCCCTGCTAATGTGTCACAGAACGTGAGGGTAGCAGAGTTATTAACTCTGGCAGAGCAGGTATTTTTTTTCCCAATTAAGGAAAGCAAATGGCGAAGCCAGGAGTAAAACGTAGCTGGGTGCGTCTGATTTTTAAACGTTGCACACGCAGCCAACACGTGTCCACCGCCCTTAGGACGGACAGAGGCAGGACAAATAGAATTATTTTCAGTTTTTTTCCACCAAAAGGCAGCACTGCGTATATTCAATGAACATGAGAAGTTTAATAACTGTGCTGTGTCCCTGCTAATGTTTCACAGAACGTGAGGGTAGCAGAGTTATTAACTCTGGCAGAGCAGGTATTTTTTTTCCCAATTAAGGAAAGCAAATGGCGAAGCCAGGAGTAAAACGTAGCTGGGTGCGTCTGATTTTTAAACGTTGCACACGCAGCCGACACATGTCCACCGCCCTTAGGACGGACAGAGGCAGGACAAATACAATTATTTTCAGTTTTTTTCCACCAAAAGGCAGCACTGCGTATATTCAATGAACATGAGAAGTTTAATAACTGTGCTGTGGCCCTGCTAATGTGGCACAGAACGTGAGGGTAGCAGAGTTATTAACTCTGGCAGAGCAGGTTTTTTTTTTTCCCAATTAAGGAAAGCAAATGGCGAAGCCAGGAGTAAAACGTAGCTGGGTGCGTCTGATTTTTAAACGTTGCACACGCAGCCGACACGTGTCCACCGCCCTTAGGACGGACAGAGGCAGGACAAATACAATTATTTTCAGTTTTTTGCCACCAAAAGGCAGCACTGCGTATATTCAATGAATAATAACTGTGTTGTGGCCCTGCCTACACAATTCTTTCCCTGCAGTATCAATGGAGGGTGCGATGCTCTGCAGCGGCGATTTTGAGAAGAAAAAAAAATGCAGCACAGCTAACAGCAGCCAGCACAGTACTGCACACGGTTAAATATGGCCCTAGAAAGGACCGTTGAGGTTCTTGAAGGCTACACTCACTCCTAACACTCTCCCTGCCTATGCAGCACTTCTGTCCCTAATGCCGGGTGCAACGCTCTGCAGAGGCGATTTTGAGAAAAAAAATAATTGCCACTGCTAACAGGAGCCAACACACAGCTATCAGTGGCCCTAATAAGGACCTTTGGGGGTCTTGAAGCCTACACTAACTACCAATTCTTTCCCTACAGCAGCTCCGGTACAAACAGCACTGTCCCTCATCTAACTCACACGGCATCTGAGGCGAGCCGCGGGAGGGGCTGACTTTTATATTCGGCGGACACCTGATCACCCCAGCCACTCACAGCAGGGGGGTGGTATAGGGCTTGAACAACACAGGGGGAAGTTGTAATGCCTTCCCTGTCTTTCAATTGGCCAGAAAAGCGCGCTAACGTCTCAGGGAAGGAAGTGAAAGTAACCCGAACACCGCATGGTGTTCGTTACGAATAACGAACATCCCGAACACCCTTATATTCGCACGAATATCAAGCTCGGACGAACACGTTCGCTCATCTCTAGTAAATTGCTCTAATTCTTTTTCTCCTCCGTCCCAAATAATTAAAACATCGTCTATGAATCTTTTATGTAAAATAATCCTACTATCTAAAAATCTACTTTCTAGGTTGGTGCGAATTTGCAGCCCATCGCTGTCCCCCGTACTTGATTAAAATATCTATTACTGTAAGTAAAATAATTATTTTCTAAAAGGAATAAAATGGACTTTGTTATAAACTGTACTTGAGATGCAAGCATTAGTGGATCTAATTATAAATACTTTTTAACTGCCTGAATGCCTTTATCGTGTGGGATACAAGAGTAAAGCCAAAAGTAAAAACAAAATACTAAAAAGAATTTAACTAGAGAACAAATCAACACCATAAAACAGTTTAAAAACGATAGTGAGTTGGTTATAAAAAAAAGCGGATAAGGGAGGAGGGATAGTCCTTATGGATCTAGCAAGATACAATAAAGAGAGTTTAAACATTTTAGAAAACAAGGAACAATACATTGAATTAAAAATAGATCCCACGAATAATATAAAAAAATCTTTAGATGCATTAGTTCAGGAAGGCATTGATATTCAGGGTATCACAAAATTGGAAGGGAAATATATAATGCAAATACAGCCTGAAATCCCATATTTTCATCACCTGCCAAAAGTTCACAAAAATAATTTAGACCCTCCCGGCAGACCCATAATTGCGGGGTTGCAATCTGTTACAAGCCGACTAGCAGAGTACATTGATAGGCAACTACAGAAATATATGCAGAATTCACCTACATATATAAAAGACTCTGGACACCTAAAAGAAATACTTAAAGACATTGAATGGAAAGACGCATATATTTGGTGTTCTTTAGACGTAGAGGGGCTTTACTCTTGTATCCCACACGATAAAGGCATTCAGGCAGTTAAAAAGTATTTAGAATTAGATCCACTAATGCCTGCATCTCAAGTATAGTTTATAACAAAGTCCATTTTATTCCTTTTAGAAAATAATTATTTTACTTACAGTAATAGATATTTTAATCAAGTACGGGGGACAGCGATGGGCTGCAAATTCGCACCAACCTATGCAAATTTATACGTTGGTGCGTTTGAAGAAAGTAGATTTTTAGATAGTAGGATTATTTAACATAAAAGATTCATAGACGATGTTTTAATTATTTGGGACGGAGGAGAAAAAGAATTAGAGCAATTTACCCATGACCTTAATTTAAATGATCACAATTTAAAATTTACAGTCAACATAGATAATAAAAAATTGACATTTTTAGACCTAGAACTAAATCAGGAAAATAATGGAATTTTTACTCTTACACATTTTAAAAAAGTTGACTGTAATGATTATATAGATTTTACTAGTTGTCATGCCCGCCATTGGAAAGTAAATATTCCATATGGACAATATAAAAGGATCGGGCGAAATTGTACAAAAACTACAGACTATGTCCTACAATCAGAAATTTTAAAAAATAAATTTTTAGAGAAAAAATATCCAAAATCTCTGATAAATGCGGCCCACAAAAGAGTGTTAAAAGAAAGAGAACATACACAAAAAATCCCCATAGAAAGAAGTAAAAAAGATATAGATAAAAATAATTTTATTAAAAAGACATCTTTTATCACTAAATATAATAATCAAGCCAGTAAAATAAGAAACATCCTAAAAAAAACATTGGCCAGTGTTGATAAGTGATCCTGTTTTAAAACCTTTTTTAGAAATAGACCCGAGATTACTTTTTAGAAAGAATAGAACATTACAAGGTATAATTGCACCATCTAAAGCAGAACTAAAGAATAAAAATAAAAATATTTCCACTAACCAAATAACAGCAAAAAAATCAGAGAAAGGAGTATTTAAATGCCATAAAATTAGATGTAAATGCTGTGTTCACATTCAACAGCAGAGAGAAACACTTGTATTAAATATAGATGGAAAGGATATTAACGTTCAATATAATAATAAAATTGATTGCGATAGTACACACATAATATACCTCCTTGAGTGTGAATGCGGTTTAAAATATGTAGGGAGAACTAAAAACGCAGTCCGTGCTCGTCTAGCAAATCATAAATTTAATATAAAATGAGGCTTTAATAAACATAGTGTGTCTAGGCACTTTGCAGAAAAGCATAAATGCCAATCCCGAACCTAAAAATTACACCGTTAGAGCAGGTATTCAGTAAATCTATAAATGAATTGAAACGAAAAGAAATGTTCTGGATTTATAGATTGCAAACACTACAACCGTCCGGGCTTAATGAAATTTTAGAAAAAATATAATATAGTTATTTATTTTAGTTTATTATTAGAGATGAGCGAACGTACTCGTCCGAGCTCGATGCTCGGGCGAATATTAGGGTGTTCGGGATGCTTGTTACTCGTAACGAGTACCACGCGATGTTCCGGTTACTTTCACTTTCATCTCTGAGACGTTAGCGCGCTTTTCTGGCCAATTGAAAGACAGGGAAGGCATTACAACTTCCCCCTGCGACGTTCAAGCCCTATACCACCCCCCTGCTGTGAGTGGCTGGGGAGATCAGATGTCACCCGAGTATAAAAGTCGGCCCCTCCCGCGGCTCGCCTCAGATGCCTTGTGAGTTAGCTTAGGGACAGTGCTGTTGTATTGGAGTTGCTGTAGGGAGAGTGTTTGTAGTTAGTGTAGGCTTCAAGAACCCCAAAGGTCCTTCTTAGGGCCACATCTACCTGTGTGCAGGCTGCTGTTAGCAGTGTTCTTTTTTTTTTTTCTCAAAATCTGCAGTGCAGAGCATTGCACCCGGCATTAGGGACAGAAGTGGTGCTTAGGCAGGGAGAGTGTTAGGAGTGAGTGTAGCCTTCAAGAACCTCAACGGTCCTTTCTAGGGCCAAATTTAACCGTGTGCAGTACTGTGCAGGCTGCTGTTGCTGTGTTGCATTTTTTTTTCTCAAAATCGGCTGTGCAGAGCATCGCACCCTCCATTGATACTACAGGCACAGAATTGTGTAGGCAGGGCCACAACACAGTTATTATTCATTGAATATATGCAGTGGGGCCTTTACTTTTTTAAAAAGTGAAAAAAGTATATTTGGCCTGCCTGTGTCAGTCCTAAGGGCTCTGGGTACGTGTGTGCTGCGTGGAGACCGTAAAAAAATCAGACGCAGCCAGCTACGGTTTACTGCAGGCTTGCGCCATTTTCTTTCCTGACTGGGAAATACCTGCTTTGCCAGAGTTAATAACTCTGCTACACTAAAGTTCTGTGACACATTTGCAGGGCCACACCACAGTTATTAAACGTATTATTCATTCACTAGAGGCAGTGGGCCTTTCCTTTTAAAAAAAAGTGAAAAAAGTATATTTGGTCTGCCTGTGTCAGTCCTAAGGGCTCTGGGTACGTGTGTGCTGCGTGGAGAGCGTAAAAAAATCAGACGCAACCAGCTACGGTTTACTGCAGGCTTGCGCCATTTTCCTTCCTGACTGGGAAATACCTGCTTTGCCAGAGTTAATAACTCTGCTACACTAAAGTTCTGTGACACATTTGCAGGGCCGCAACACAGTTATTAAACTTATTATTCATTCACTAGAGGCAGTGGGCCTTTCCTTTTTAAAAAAAGTTAAAAAATTATATTTGGCCTGCAGGCTTGCGCCAATTTATTTCCTGCCTGTGAAATCAAATCACTGGTAATACAGCATGCTGAGGGGTAGGCCTAGAGGACGTGGACGCGGCCGAGGACGCGGAGGGCCAAGTCAGGGTGTGGGCACAGGCCGAACTCCTGATACAGGTGTATCGCAGCCGACTGCTGCACGATTAGGAGAGAGGCACGTTTCTGGCGTACCGACATCCATCGCACAATTCATGGGTCCACGTGGGAGACCTTTATTAGAAAATGAGCAGTATGAGCAGGTCCTGTCCTGGATGGCAGAAAGTGCTTCGAGCAACCTATCGTCCAGCCACAGTTCTGCGCCGTCCACTGCTGCAAATCCGAATCCTCTGTCTGTTGCTCCTCCTTCCTCCCAGCCTCCTCACTACACTACAATGACACATGCTCAGGAGCGGGAAGACTCCCAGGAACTGTTCTCGGGCCCCTGCTCAGATTGGGCAGCAGTGGTTCCTCTCCCACCAGAGGAGTTTATCGTCACTGATGCACAACCATTGCAAAGTTCCCGGGGTCCGGGGGATGAGGCTGGGGACTTCCGCCAACTGTCTCAAGAACTTTCTGTGGGTGAGGAGGACGATGACGATGAGACACAGTTGTCTTGCAGTCAGTTAGTAGTGAGGGCTGTAAGTCCGAGGGAGGAGCGCACAGAGGATTCGGAGGAAGAGCAGCAGGACGATGAGGTGACTGACCCCACCTGGTTTGCAATGCCTACTCAGGACAGATCTTCAGAGGGGGAGGCAAGGGCAGCAGCAGGGCAGGTTGCAAGAGGCAGTGCGGTGGCCAGGGGTAGAGGCAGGGCCAGACCGAATAATCCACCAACTGTTTCCCAAAGCGCACCCTCGCGCCATGCCACCCTGCAGAGGCCGAGGTGCTCTAAGGTCTGGCAGTTTTTCACAGAGACGCCTGACGACCGACGAACAGTGGTGTGCAACCTTTGTCGCGCCAAGATCAGCCGGGGAGCCACCACCAACAGCCTCACCACCACCAGCATGCGCAGACATATGATGGCCAAGCACCCCACAAGGTGGGACGAAGGCCGTTCACCGCCTCCGCTTTGCACCGCTGCCTCTCCCCCTGTGCCCCAACCTGCCACTGAGATACAACCCCCCTCTCAGGACACAGGCACTACCGTCTCATGGCCTGCACCCACACCCTCACCTCCGCTGTCCTCGGCCCCATCCACCAGTGTAGTTCAGCGCACCGTCCAGCCGTCGCTAGCGCAACTGTTGGAGCGCAAGCGCAAGTACGCCCCCACGCACCCGCACGCTCAATCGTTAACCGTCCACATAGCCAAATTTATCAGCCTTGAGATGCTGCCGTATAGGGTTGTGGAAACGGAGGCTTTCAAAGCTATGATGGCGGCGGCGGCCCCGCACTACTCAGTTCCCAGTCGCCACTACTTTTCCCGATGTGCCGTCCCAGCCCTGCACGACCACGTCTCCCGCAACATTGTACGCGCCCTCACCAACGCGGTTACTGCCAAGGTCCACTTAACAACGGACACGTGGACAAGCACAGGCGGGCAGGGCCACTACATCTCCCTGATGGCACATTGGGTGAATTTAGTGGAGGCTGGGACAGAGTCAGAGCCTGGGACCGCTCACGTCCTACCCACCCCCAGAATTGCGGGCCCCAGCTCGGTGCTGGTATCTGCGGCGGTGTATGCTTCCTCCACTAAAGCACCCTCCTCCTCCTCAGCAACCTCTGTCTCGCAATCAAGATGTGTCACCAGCAGCAGCACGTCGCCAGCAGTCGGTGTCGCGCGGCGTGGCAGCACAGCGGTGGGCAAGCGTCAGCAGGCCGTGCTGAAACTACTCAGCTTAGGAGATAAGAGGCACACGGCCCACGAACTGCTGCAGGGTCTGACACAGCAGACCGACCGCTGGCTTGCGCCGCTGAGCCTCCAACCGGGCATGGTCGTGTGTGACAACGGCCGTAACCTGGTGGCGGCTCTGCAGCTCGGCAGCCTCACGCACGTGCCATGCCTGGCCCACGTCTTTAATTTGGTGGTTCAGCGCTTTCTGAAAAGCTACCCACGCTTGTCAGACCTGCTCGTAAAGGTGCGCCAGCTCTGCGCACATTTCCGCAAGTCCCACATGGACGCTGCCACCCTGCGCACCCTGCAACATCGCTTTAATCTGCCAGTGAACCGACTGCTGTGCGACGTGCCCACACGGTGGAACTCTACGCTCCACATGTTGGCCAGGCTCTATGAGCAGCGTAGAGCTATCGTGGAATACCAACTCCAACATGGGCGGCGCAGTGGGAGTCAGCCTCCTCAATTATTTTCTGAAGAGTGGGCCTGGTTGGCAGACATCTGCCAGGTCCTTGGAAACTTTGAGCAGTCTACCCAGGTGGTGAGCGGCGATGCTGCAATCATTAGCGTCACCATTCCTCTTCTATGCATCTTGAGAAGTTCCCTGCAAAGCATAAAGGCAGATGCTTTGCGCTCGGAAACGGAGGTGCGGGAAGACAGTATGTCGCTGGATAGTCAGAGCACCCTCCTGTCTATATCTCAGCGCATTCAGGAGGAGGAGGAGGAGGAGGAGGAGCATGAGGAGGATGAGGAGGAGGGGGAAGAGACAGCTTGGCCCACTGCTGACGGTGCCCCTGCTGCTTGCCTGTCATCCTTTCAGCGTGTATGGCCTGAGGAGGATGAGGAGGAGGAGGAGGATCCTGAAAGTGATCTTCCTAGTGAAGACAGCCATGTGTTGCGTACAGGTACCCTGTCACACATAGCTGACTTCATGTTAGGATGCCTTTCTCGTGACCCTCGCGTTGCACACATTCTGGCCACTACGGATTACTGGGTGTACACACTGCTCGACCCACGCTATAAGGAGAACCTTCCCACTCTCATTCCCGAAGAGGAAAGGGGTTCGAGAGTGTTGCTATACCACAGGACCCTGGCGGACAAGCTGATGGTAAAATTCCCATCCGACAGTGCTAGTGGCAGAAGGCACAGTTCTGAGGGCCATGTAGCAGGGGAGGTGCGGAGATCGAGCAGCATGTACAGCCCAGGCAGTGCAACAGTCTTTAAGGGCCTGGACAGCTTTATGGCTCCCCAGCAAGACTGTGTCACCGCTCCCCAGTCAAGGCTGAGTCGGCGGGAGCACTGTAAAAGGATGGTGAGGGAGTACGTAGCTGATCACACGACCGTCCTCCGTGACGCCTCTGCCACCTACAACTACTGGGTGTCGAAGCTGGACACGTGGCCTGAACTAGCGCTGTATGCCCTGGAGGTGCTTGCTTGTCCTGCGGCTAGCGTCTTGTCGGAGAGGGTGTTTAGTGCGGCTGGGGGAATCATCACAGATAAGTGTACCCGCCTGTCAACCGACAGTGCCGACAGGCTAACACTCATCAAGATGAACAAAGCCTGGATTTCCCCAGACTTCTCTTCTCCACCAGCGGACAGCAGCGATATGTAAGCAATACGTAGGCTGCACCCGCGGATGGAAGCTACGTTCTCTCTCACCATCCAAAACAGGGACATTTCTGCTTCATCAATCTGTGTCTAATATTCCTCCTCCTCCTGCTCCTCCTCCTGAAACCTCACGTAATCACGCTGAACGGGCAATTTTTCTTAGGGCCACAAGGCTCACTCATCTAATTTTTTTAAACAATTTTTATATGTTTCAATGCTCTTAAAAGCGTTGAAACTTTAACTTGAACCAATTTTTCGTTAAACTGGGCTGCCTCCAGGCCTAGTTACCACTTAAGCCACATTAACCAAAACGATTAATGGGTTTCACCTGCCATCTTGGTTGGGCATGGCCAATTTTTACTGAGGTACATTAGTACTGTTGGTACACCAATTTTTTTGGGCCCTCACCTACAGTGTAATCATAGCAATTTGTATGTTCTTCGCCTGCACTCATGGTACAGAAGTGTGTGTGGGGTTGGCCTACACTTTAGCTACATAAATGTAACTTGGGCCTTGGCTATACTGCAGCTACTGAAATGGAACTAAGACTGCGCTCCCACTATACTGCTGCTTCGGAATTGTTACTGGGGCCTGTCTTGAGTGCTACTATTGCTGACATGGAACGAAGACTGCGCTCCCGCTATACTGCTGCTTCGGAATTGTTACTGGGGCCTGTCTTGAGTGCTACTATTACTGACATGGAACGAAGACTGCGCTCCCACTATACTGCTGCTTCGGAATTGTTACTGGGGCCTGTCTTGAGTGCTACTATTGCTGACATGGAACGAAGACTGCGCTCCCACTATACTGCTGCTTCGGAATTGTTACTGGGGCCTGTCTTGAGTGCTACTATTGCTGACATGGAACGAAGACTGCGCTCCCACTATACTGCTGCTTCGGAATTGTTACTGGGGCCTGTCTTGAGTGCTACTATTACTGACATGGAACGAAGACTGCGCTCCTCCTATAATGCTGCTAGTGATATGTTAGAGGGGCCTGTCCTAATGCTACGGCTGAAATGTTACGAATTATGGGCTCTGCCTATACCGCTGCTAATGGTATGTCTCTGGGGTGTGGAAACAGAGGCTTCCCAAAGACATGATGGCGACGAGGCCATTTCCCACCAACGCGGTTACTGTTAAGGTGCATATAACTACGGACACGTGGAGAGGACACGTAGTGCCTCAAAAACATCCCCCTCCTCCTCCAACAATGAAAACATTCTTGGCAAATGCCTTTGCATTGGTTCGTCTTGTGGCAGTCCAAGAATTTCACCTTTACCGACACTAAAAGAGAGCCCCCCCACCATCCCCCCGCCACGGCCCACTTAATCCTGGCCACATTACGAAAACCAACAAAATAAAACCGCGCTACTAGGTCCACAGTCACCACCACATTACCACCAACGCGGTTACTGTTTAGGTGCATATAACCACGGACACGTGGAGAGGACACGTAGTGCCTCAAAAACATCCCCCTCCTCCTCCAACAGTGAAAACATTCTTGGCAAATGCCTTTGCATTGGTTCGTCTGGTGGCAGTCCAAGAATTTCACCTTTACCGACACTACAAGAGAGCCCCCCCACCATCCCCCCGCCACGGCCCACTTAATCCTGGCCACATTCCGAAAACCAACAAAATAAAACCGCGCTACTAGGTCCGCAGTCACCACCACATTACCACCAACGCGGTTACTGTTAAGGTGCATATAACCACGGACACGTGGAGAGGACACGTAGTGCCTCAAAAACATCCCCCCGCCACGGCCCACTTAATCCGGGCCACATTCCGAAAACCAACAAAATAAAACCGCGCTACTAGGTCCGCAGTCACCACCACATTACCACCAACGCGGTTACTGTTAAGGTACATATTACCAGTCTGACTGGGGCATGCAGACACCTTTACAGAATGAATAGTGTGTGGCACATAGGTTCCCCATTGCTATGCCCACGTGTGCAGCTCCTGATGGCGGTGGCACAGGATTATATTTCTCATTGCTTCTGTACAGCATTGTGGGCTATCGCCCCACCACTTTTAAAGAGGGTCGCTGCCTGGCCCTGCCAACCCTCTGCAGTGTGTGCCTGCGGTTCCTCCTCATGGCAGACGCACTTATAAATAGACATGAGGGTGGTGTGGCATGAGGGCAGCTGAAGGCTGCGCAGGGACAGTTTGTTGTGCGCTGTGGACACTGCGTCGTGCGGGGGGGGGGGGGGGGGGGGGGGGGTTGGGCAGCATGTAACCCAGGAGAAGTGGCAGCAGAGTGTCATCCAGGCAGTGATTGTGCTTTGTAGGAGGTAGTGTGGTGCTTAGCTAATGTATGCCTTGCTAATGAGGGCTTTTCAGAAGTAAAAGTTGTTGGGAGGGGGGGCACTCTTGCCGGTATTGTGGCTTAATAGTGGGACCTGTGAACTTGAGATGCAGCCCAACACGTAGCCCCTCGCCTGCCCTATCCGTTGCTGTGTCGTTCCCATCACTTTCTTGAATTGCCCAGATTTTCACACATGGAAACCTTAGTGAGCATCGGCGAAATACAAAAATGCTCGGGTCGCCCATTGACTTCAATGGGGTTCGTTATTCGAAACGAACCCTCGAGCATCGCGATAATTTCGTCCCGAATAACGAGCACCCGAGCATTTTGGTGCTCGCTCATCTCTATTTATTATATTTGAATGGACATAAATTATTGATGGGATATAAATATAAATTTGATATGTAAAAATAGGATAGAATAATCAAGTATTTTAGGTTAGACTGTATCAGTTATAATTTTTATTATGGTATATTTCTGATGATGATTTTTTATGCATATTTAATAGAGATGAGCGAGCACCAAAATGCTCGGGTGCTCGTTACTCGGGACGAAAATTTCGCGATGCTCGAGGGTTCGTTTCGAATAACGAACCCCATTGAAGTCAATGGGCGACCCGAGCATTTTTGTATTTCGCCGATGCTCGCTAAGGTTTCCATTTGTGAAAATCAGGGCAATTCAAGAAAGTGATGGGAACGACACAGCAACGGATAGGGCAGGTGAGGGGCTACATGTTGGGCTGCATCTCAAGTTCCCAGGTCCCACTATTAAGCCACAATAGCAGCAAGAGTGCCCCCCCCCCCTCCCAACAATTTTTACTTTTGAAAAACCCTCATTAGTAATGCATACCTTAGCTAAGCACCACACTACATCCAACAAAGCACAATCACTGCCTGCATGACACTCCGCTGCCACTTCTCCTGGGTTACATGCTGCCCAACCCCCCCCCCCCCCGCGCCCCCCCACAAGACCCAGTGTCCACAGCGCACACAAAATTGTCCCTGCGCAGCCTTCAGCTGCCCTCATGCCACACGCTGGCCTCATGCCACACCACCCTCATGTCTATTTATAAGTGCGTCTGCCATGAAGAGGAACCGCAGGCACACACTCCAGAGGGTTGGCACGGCTAGGCAGCGACCCTCTCCAAAAGGGGCGGGGCGATAGCCCACAATGCTGTACAGAAGCAATGAGAAATATAATCCTGTGCCACCGCCATTAGGAGCTGCACACGTGGGCATAGCAATGGGGAACCTATGTGCCACACACTATTCATTCTGTCAAGGTGTCTGCATGCCCCAGTCAGACCGCGGTTTTTTATAAATAGTCACAGGTAGGTACAACTGGGAATCCCCAACTCCGCAATGGGAATTCCGTGTGCACCCACAGCATGGGTGGCTCCCTGGAACCCACCGGCTGTACATAAATGTATCCCATTGCAGTGCCCTGGACAGCAGAGCTAACGTCAGATTAAATGCAGGTGGGCTTCGGCCCACACTGCATGCCCCAACCTGACCGGGCTTTTTAATTCATAGACACAGGCAGGTACAACTCCCTATTGTGAAGTCTCTGTGGACCAACAGCATGGGTGGGTGCCAGGAACCCACCGGCGGTACATAAATAAATCCCATTGCATTGCCAATCACAGCTGAGGTAATGTCATGTTTAATGCAGGTGGGCTTCGGTCCACACTGCATGCCCCAGTCAGACTGGGGTTCTTTAGAAGTGGACATATGTAGTTACAACTCCATGTGGACCGACAGCATGGGTGGCTCCCTGGAACCCACCGGTGGTACATAAATATATCCCATTGCATTGCCCATCACAGCTGAGGTAGTAATGTCATGTTTAATGCAGGTGGGCTTCGGCCCACACTGCATGCCCCAGTCAGACTTGGGTTCTTTAGAAGTGGACACATGTAGTTACAACTCTGTATGGACCGACAGCATGGGTGGATGCCAGGAAGCCACCGGCGGCACATAAATATATCCCATTGCAGTGCCCATCACAGCTGAGGTAATGTCAGCTGTAATGCAGGTGGGCAAAAAATTAATTGGATTACACTGTAGGCGAGGGCCCCAAAAAATTGGTGTACCAACAGTACTAATGTACCTCAGAAAAATTGCCCATGCCCAACCAAGAGAGCAGGTGAAACCCATTAATCGCTTTGGTTAATGTGGCTTAATTTGTAACTAGGCCTGGAGGCAGCCCAGTTAAAATTAAAATTGGTTCAGGTGCAAGTTTCAACGCTTTAATGAGCATTGAAACGTATAAAAATTGTTTAGAAAAATTATATGACTGAGCCTTGTGGGCCTAAGAAAAATTGCCCATTCAGCGTGATTACGTGAGGTTTCAGGAGGAGGAGGAGGAGGAATATTATACACAGATTGATGAAGCAAAAATGTCCCCGTTTTTGATGGTGATAGAGAACGATGCTTCCATCCGCGGGTGCAGCCTACGTATTGCTTAGGTATCGCTGCTGTCCGCTGCTGGAGAAGAGAAGTCTGGGGAAATCCAGGCTTTGTTCATCTTGATGAGTGTAAGCCTGTCGGCACTGTCAGTTGACAGGCGGGTACGCTTATCCGTGATGATTCCCCCAGCCGCACTAAACACCCTCTCTGACAAGACGCTAGCCGCAGGACAAGCAAGCACCTCCATACAGCGCGAGTTCAGGCCACGTGTCCAGCTTCGACACCCAGTAGTTGTAGGGGGCAGAGGCGTCACCGAGGACGGTCGTGTGATCGGCTACGTACTCCCTCACCATCCTTTTACAGTGCTCCCGCCAACTCAGCCTTGACTGGGGAGCGGTGACACAGTCTTGCTGGGGAGCCATAAAGCTGGCAAAGACCTTGGAGAATGTTCCCCTGCCTGCGCTGTACATGCTGCCTGATCTCTGCTCCTCCCCTGCTACCTGGCCCTCGGAACTGCACCTTCTGCCACTAGCGCTGTCGGATGGGAATGTTACCATCAGTTTGTCCACCAGGGTCCTGTGGTATAGCATCACTCTCGAACCCCTTTCCTCTTCGGGTATGAGAGTGGAAAGGTTCTCCTTATACCGTGGGTCGAGCAGTGTGTACACCCAGTAATCCGTAGTGGCCAGAATGCGTGTAACGCGAGGGTCACGAGAAAGGCATCCTAACATGAAGTCAGCCATGTGTGCCAGGGTACCTGTACGCAACACATGGCTGTCCTCACTAGGAAGATTACTTTCAGGATCCTCCTCCTCCTCCTGCCATTCACGCTGAAAGGATGACAGGCAAGCAGCATGGGTACCCTCAGCAGTGGGCCAAGCTGTCTCTTCCCCCTCCTCCTCATGCTCCTCCTCCTCCTCAACGCGCTGAGATATAGACATGAGGGTGCTCTGACTATCCAGCGACATACTGTCTTCCCCCGCCTCCGTTTCCGAGTGCAAAGCGTCTGCCTTTATGCTTTGCAGGGAACTTCTCAAGAGGCATAGCAGAGGAATAGTGACGCTAATGATTGCAGCATCCCCGCTCACCATCTGGGTAGACTCCTCAAAGTTTCCAAGGACCTGGCAGATGTCTGCCAACCAGGCCCACTCTTCTGTAAAGAATTGAGGCTGACTCCCACTTCACCGCCCATGTTGGAGTTGGTATTCCACTATAGCTCTACGCTGCTCATAGAGCCTGGCCAACATGTGGAGCGTAGAGTTCCACCGTGTGGGCACGTCGCACAGCAGTTGGTGCACTGGCAGATTAAACCGATGTTGCAGGGTCCGCAGGGTGGCAGCGTCCGTCTTGGAGTTGCGGAAATGTGCGCTGACCCGGCGCACCTTTCCGAGCAGGTATGACAAGTGTGGGTAGCTTTTCAGAAAGTGCTGAACCACCAAATTAAAGACATGGGCCAGGCATGGCACGTGCGTGAGGCTGCCGAGCTGCAGAGCCGCCACCAGGTTACGGCCGTTGTCACACACGACCATGCCTAGTGGGAGGCCCAGCGGCGAAAGCCAGCGGTCGGTCTGCTCTGTCAGACCCTGCAGCAGTTTGTGGGCCGTGGGCCTCTTCTCTCCTAAGCTGAGTAGTTTCAGCACGGCCTGCTGACGCTTGCCCACCGCTGTGCTGCCACGCCACGCGATAGCGACTGCTGGCGACGTGCTGCTGCTGCTGACACATCTTGATTGCGAGACAGAGGTTGCGTTGGAGGAGGAGGAGGAGGGTGCTTTAGTGGAGGAAGCATACACCGCCGCAGATACCAGCACCGAGCTGGGGCCCACAATTCTGGGGGTGGGTAGGACGTGAGCGGTCCCAGGCTCTGACTCGGTCCCAGCCTCCACTAAATTCACCCAATGTGCCGTCAGGGAGATATAGTGGCCCTGCCCGCCTGTGCTTGTCCACGTGTCCGTTGTTAAGTGGACCTTGGCAGTAACCGCGTTGGTGAGGGCGCGTACAATGTTGCGGGAGACGTGGTCGTGCAGGGCTGGGACGGCACATCGGGAAAAGTAGCGGCAATTGGGAACTGAGTAGCGCGGGACCGCCGCCATCATGCTTTTGAAAGCCTCCGTTTCCACAAGCCTATACGGCAGCATCTCCAGGCTGATCAATTTGGCAATGTGCACGTTTAACGCTTGAGCGTGCGGGTGCCTGGCGGCGTACTTGCGCTTGCGCTCAAACAGTGGCGCTAGCGACGTCTGGACGCTGCGCTGAGAGACATTGCTGGATTGGGCCGAGGACAGCGGAGGTGAGGGTGTGGGTGCAGGCCAGGAGACGGTAGTGCCTGTGTCTTCAGAGGGGGGTTGGATCTCAGTGGCAGGTTGGGGCACAGGGGGAGAGGCAGTGGTGCAAACCGGAGGCGGTGAACGGCCTTCGTCCCACCTTGTGGGGTGCTTGGCCATCATATGCCTGCGCATGCTGGTGGTGGTGGCTCCCCAGCTGATCTTGGCGCGACAAAGGTTGCACACCACTGCTTGTCGGTCGTCAGGCGTCTCTGTGAAAAACTGCCACACCGTAGAGCACCTTGGCCTCTGCAGGGTGGCATGGCGCGAGGGGGCGCTTTGGGAAACAGTTGGTGGATTATTCGGTCTGGCCCTGCCTCTACCCCTGGCCACCGCACTGGCTTGGCCTGTGTCCACACCCTGACTTGGTCCTCTGCGTCCTCGCCCGCGTCCACGTCCTCTAGGCCTACCCCTACCCCTCAGCATGCTGTATTACCAGTAGTGCAGAAACAGAACGCTGTAATTAAATGTGCCACTTATTGGCCTGTGGTTGGAGGCTGACTTCGCTTACGGAACGCACAGCAGAGCCAGGAAATAATTTTGCGCAAGCCTGCTGTAACACTTAGCTGGCTGCGTATGAATGTGGACAACTACCCTCAGCAGAGACCCAGTACACTGAGGACGGTCACAGGCAGCCCAAATAGAATTTTTTTCCCAAAAGTTTTTGGAAAGGCGCACTGCCTATATTCAAGAAATATGTCTTCTGTCCCTGCCTCAGCAGCACTACTGGCCCTGGAGTATATAAAATAACTGCAGAGTGTTGCACTGTGGACGGGAATACAGCGCTGATGTAACAGCCCACACAGAGCCAGGAAATAATTTTGCGCAAGCCTGCTGTTACACTTAGCTGGCTGCATATGAATTTGGACAACTACCCTCAGCAGAGACCCAGTACACTGAGGACGGTCACAGGCAGCCCAAATAGAATTTTTTTCCCAAAAGTTTTTGGAAAGGCCCACTGCCTATATTCAAGAAATATGTCTTCTGTCCCTGCCTCAGCAGCACTACTGGCCCTGGAGTACATAAAATAACTGCAGAGTGTTGCACTGTGGACAGGAATACAGCGCTGATGTAACAGCCAACACAGAGCCAGGAAATAATTTTGCAGGGTGCAATGCTCTGCACGGCCCATATACAAAAAAAAAAATGTGCAACACTGCAAAAAGCAGCCTCCACACTACTGCACACTGTTAGATGTGGCCCTAAGAAGGACCGTTGGGGTTCTTGAAGCCTAAAATACTCCTAACACTCTCCCTACAGCAACTCCAGCAAGACAGCACTTTCCCTGAGCTATGTCAGAACGCATCTGTGGCGAGCCGCGGGAGGGGCCGATTTATATACTCGGGTGACACCTGATCTCGCCAGCCACTCACAGCAGGGGGGTGGTATAGGGCTTGAACGTCACAGGGGGAAGTTGTAATGCCTTCCCTGTCTTTCTATTGGCCAGAAAAGCGCGCAAATGTCTCAGAGATGAAAGTGAAAGTAACTCGAACATCGCGTGGTGCTCGTTTCGAATAACGAGCATCTCAAACATGCTAATACTGGAACGAGCATCAAGCTCGGACGAGTACGTTCGCTCATCTCTAATATTTAATGATAGATGTTTTTTATGAAAATTAATACAATAATTATTTGAGTGGAGGACAAAAATATTGACAAATTTATTGATGGGATATAAATATAAATTTGATATGTGAAAATAGGATAGAATAATCAAGTATTTTAGGTTAGACTGTATCAGTTATAATTTTTATTATGGTATATTTCTGATGATGATTTTTATGCATATTTAATGATAGATGTTTTTTATGAATATTTATATAATGATTATTTGTGTGGAGGTCAAAATATTGATAAATTTAGAATTTCTACTATGGCTATGAATAGATAGGATGTGAAGGTAAAAAATTATAAATGTATATATTTATTTATAGATAGGATTTTAGTTATAAAAATGGAAAGGGATTAAGTGATATTATAGAATGTTTTAAAATGAAATAGTTGAAAGAAATTTGAATATAAGTAAAAGTAATGTCCGAACAACAAACAGGTTGAAAACAAACGAATGCCGTTTTTTATGAATGAATACTGGTAGTAGTAACGGGACAGATCACATGATGTTGAGAATGACGTGGAGAACATGTGACTATTACGTATGATCGGACGTGACCGCAAGATGGCTCCGGCAAGCGGCGTCCACGGATCCATGTGAGTGGAAATGAAATGTATAAATGTATGTTTGTTAAATGTTTATTTTATGCTTGAAGAGGGCGGTTCAGTCCGCCGAAACGCGTAGCAACTGTTAATTAAATATAATTATATTACATGGACCTTTTGTGTCCTTTGATATCCTGGGAGACCACGAGCGCTGGGGATATTTTTCTTGGCTTTTATTACATGTATAGCAAACAGCCGGGTTTGGGCTGTTACCCTGATGATCGCTCTCTGGTGAAACCGGATAAGGGAATCCCAGGAATTACCACAAGCGAACAAGGATACAGGTGCCAGTGGACCCTCTAGGCAGGGGGTCATACCAGGCACCAGGTGAGTACGTTTAGTATTCACGTTAATTTTTAAAATCTATTACGAAGGAATAGGTGCTGATTTTGTTTTTTTTATAAATCTAAAATAGCTATTTTCTGCCTTTGTACTTCTACTTCAAAACAGAGATTTAAATTAGTTTTATTTACGTATTTATTGAAATCCAGTATGGCGTCTGTTTGCCGTCCCAGATCTTAATGAAATCATCAATAAAGCGTCCATATCATACCAAAGAATCCTCAAACCAAAGATCAGAAACAAAGATTCTTTTTTATGTTCCCAGTAGTTCATATAAATAATGCTCCAGTTAACTGAACAAAAAAAATTGGCCATTTATTGGCCAAAAGCTAGATTTTCACACACATATATATATATATATATATATATATATATATATATATATATATATATATATATATATATATATATATATATATATATATTAGAGATGAGCGAGCGTACTCGTCCGGGCTTGATACTTGTTCGAGTATTAGGGTACTCGAGATGCTCGTTACCCGAGACGAGCACCACGCGATGTTCGAGTCACTTTCATTTCCTTCCCTGAGAAATTTGCATGCTTTTCTGGCCAATAGAAAGACAGGGAAGGCATTACAACTTCCTCCTGTGACATTCCAGCCCTATACCACCCCCCCTGCAGTAAGTGGCTGGGGAGATCAGGTGACACCTGAGTATTAAAATCTGCCCCGCCCACGGCTCGCCACAGATGCATTCTGACAGAGATCAGGGAAAGTGCTGTCTTGCTGTAGCTGCTATAGGGAGAGTGTTAGGTGTTATATTTGTCTTCAAGAACCCTAACGGTCCTTCTTAGGGCCACATCTGACCATGTGCAGTACTGTTGAGGCTGCTGGGAGCAGTGTTGCACAAATTTTTTTTTTGTATATCGGGCGTGCAGACCATAGCGTCCTCAGTCTGCAGTCATTTTACAGAGTATAGGGCCAGTACTGCTGAGGCAGGGACAGTGGTACAGGGAAAGAGATATACTGTCTATATAGGCAGTGGGGGTTTTCCAAAGAATTGTAAAAAAAAATCTTTGGGCTGCCTGTCACCGTGTTCAGTTTACGAAGTGCCTGCTGGGGGTAGTAGTCGCTAACTATTACCCAGCTAGGTGTTACTGCAGCCTTGTGCATACTTTTTTCTGGCTGCACTGTGCTTTCAATAACCACAGTCATCCTCCAACAGGGAAATCCTTATACAGGCTATATCACAGGCAGTGTGCTTTTTCACAAAAATTGGTAAAAAAATACTATATTTGGGCTGCCTGTGACCGTGTTCAGTTTATTAAGTGTCTGCTGGGGGTAGAAGTCGCTTACTATTACCCAGCTAGGTGTTAGTGCAGCCTTGCGCATAATTTTTTCTGGCTGCACTGTGCTTTCAATAACCTCAGTCATCCTCCAATAGTGCAATCCATATACAGGCTATATCACAGGCAGTGGGCTTTTTCACAAAATTGTTAAAAAAATACTATATTTGGGCTGCCTGTGACCGTCTTCAGTTTACGGCGTGTGTGCTGGGGGTAGTAGTCGCTGATTAATACCCAGCCTTGCGCATAATGTTTTCTGGCTGCACTGTGCTTTCAATAACCACAGTCATCCTCCAACAGGGAAATCCATATACAGGCTATATCACAGGCAGTGGGCTTTTTCTCAAATATTGGAAAAAAAATACTATATTTGGGCTGCCTGTGACCGTCTTCAGTTTACTGCGTGTGTGCTGGGGGTAGTAGTCGTTCATTATTACCCAGCTAAGCGTTACAGCAGGCTTGCGCATAATTGGTTCCTGGCTCTGCTGTGCATTCCATAAGCGAAGTCAGCCTCCAACCACAGGCCAATAAGCGGCACATTTAATTACAGCGTTCTGTTTCTGCTCTACTCGTAATACACCATGCTGAGGTGTAGGGGTAGGGGTAGGCCTAGAGGACTTGGGCGAGGACGCTGAGGCCTAAGTCAGGGTGTGGGCACAGGTCGAGCTCCTGGTCCAGGTGTATCGCAGCCGACTGCTGCGGGATTAGGAGAGGGGCAAGTTTCTGGCGTCCCCACATTCATATCACAATTAATGGGTCCACGCGGTAGACCTTTATTAGAAAATGAGCAGTGTGAGCAGGTCCTGTCATGGATGGCAGAAAGTGCATCCAGCAATCTATCGACCACTCAGTCTTCTATGCTGTCCACAGCTGCAACTCTGAATCCTCTGGCTGCTGCTCCTCCTTCCTCCTAGCCTCCTCACTCCATGAAAATGACACATTCTGAGAAGCAGGCAGACTCCCAGGAACTGTTCTCAGGCCCCTGCCGAGATTGGGCAGCAATGGTTCCTCTCCCACCAGAGGAGTTTGTCGTCACCAATGCCCAACCTTTGGAAAGTTCCCGGGGTCCGGGGGATGAGGCTGGGGATTTCCGCCAACTGTCTCAAGAGCTTTCAGTGGGTGAGGAGGCCGATGACGATGAGACACAGTTGTCTATCAGTGAGGTAGTAGTAAGGGCAGTAAGTCCGAGGGAGGAGCGCACAGAGGATCCGGAGGAAGAGCAGCTGGACAATGAGGTGACTGACCCCACCTGGTTTGCTAAGCCTACTGAGGACAGGTCTTCAGAGGGGGAGGCAAGTGCAGCAGCAGGGCAGGTTGGAAAAGGCAGTGCGGTGGCCAGGAGGAGAGGCAGGGCCAGACCGAATAATCCACTAACTGTTTCCCAAAGCGCCCCCTCGCGCCATGCAACCCTGCAGAGGCCGAGGTGTTCAAAGGTGTGGCAATTTTTCACTGAGAGTGCAGACGACCGACGAACTGTGGAGTGCAAGGTTTGTCGCGCCAAGATCAGCCGGGGAGCCACCACCACCAGCCTCACCACCACCAGCATGCACAGGCATATGATGGCCAAGCACCCCACAAAGTGGGACGAAGGCCGTTCACCGCCTCCGGTTTGCACCACTGCCTCTCCCCCTGTGCCCCAACCTGCCACTGAGATCCAACCCCCCTCTCAGGACACAGGCACGACCGTCTCCCGGCCTGCACCCACACTCTCACCTCTGCTGTCCTCGGCCCCATCCAGCAATGTCTCTCAGCGCAGCGTCCAGCCGTCGCTAGCGCAACTGTTTGAGTACGCCGCCACGCACCCGCACGCTCAAGCGTTAAACATGCACATAGCCAAATTGATCAGCCTGGAGATGCTGCTGTATAGGCTTGTGGAAACGGAGGCTTTCAAAAGCATGATGGCGGCGGCGGCCCCGCGCTACTCGGTTCCCAGTCGCCACTACTTTTCTTGATGTGCCGTCCCAGCCCTGCATGACCACGTCTCCCGCAACATTGTACGCGCCCTCACTAACGCGGTTACTGCCAAGGTACACTTAACAACGGACACGTGGACAAGCACAGGCAGGCAGGGCCACTATATCTCCCTGACGGCACATTGGGTGAATTTAGTGAGGCTGGGACCGAGTCAGAGCCTGGGACCGCTCACGTCCTACCCACCTCCAGAATTGCGGGCCCCAGTTCGGTGCTGGTATCTGCGGTGGTGTATGCTTCCTCCACTAAATCACCCTCCTCATCCTCCTCCTCCTTCTCCTCCTCCTCCTCCTCCTCCTACGCAACCTCTGTCTCGCAATCAAGATGTAACAGCAGCAGCACGTCGCCAGCAGTCGGTGTCGCGCGGCGTGGCAGCACAGCAGTGGCCAAGCGTCAGCAGGCCGTGCTGAAACTACTCAGCTTAGGAGAGAAGAGGCACACGGCCCACGAACTGCTGCAGGGTCTGACAGGGCAGACCGACCGCTGGCTTTCGCCGCTGAGCCTCCAACCGGGCATGGTCTTGTGTGACAACGGCCGTAACATGGTGGCAGCTCTGCAGCTCGGCAGCCTCATGCACGTGCCATGCCTGGCCCACATCTTTAATTTGGTGGTTCAGCGCTTTCTGAAAAGCTACCCACGCTTGTCAGACCTGCTCGGAAAGGTGCGCCGGCTCTGCGCACATTTCCACAACTCCAAGACGGACGCTGCCACCCTGCGGACCCTGCAACATCAGTTTAATCTGCCAGTGCACCGACTGCTGTGCGACGTGCCCACACGGTGGAACTCTACGCTCCACATGTTGGCCAGGCTCTATGAGCAGCGTAGAGCTATAGTGGAATACCAACTCCAACATGGGCGGCGTAGTGGGAGTCAGCCTCCTCAATTCTTTACAGAAGAGTGGGCCTGGTTGGCAGACATCTGCCAGGTCCTTGGAAACTGAAGAGTCTACCCAGATGGTGAGCAGCGATGCTGCAATCATTAGCGTCACCATTCCTCTGCTATGCCTCTTGAGAAGTTCCCTGCAAAGCATAAAGGCAGATGCTTTGCGCTCGGAAACGGAGGCGGGGGAAGACACTATGTCGCTGGATAGTCAGAGCACCCTCATGTCTATATCTCAGCGCATTGAGGAGGAGGAGGGGGAGGAGCATGAGGAGGAGGGGGAAGAGACAGCTTGGCCCACTGCTGAGGGTACCCATGCTGCTTGCCTGTCATCCTTTCAGCGTGTATGGCCTGAGGAGGAGGAGGAGGATCCTGAAAGTGATCTTCCTAGTGAGGACAGCCATGTGTTGCGTACAGGTACCCTGGCACACATGGCGGACTTCATGTTAGGATGCCTTTCTCGTGACCCTCGCGTTACACGCATTCTGGCCACTACAGATTACTGGGTGTACGCACTGCTTGACCCACGGTATAAGGAGAACCTTTCCATTCTCATACCCGAAGAGTAAAGGGGTTCGAGAGTGTGGCTATACCACAGGACCCTGGCGGACAAACTGATGGTAAAATTCCCATCCGACAGCGCTAGTCGCAGAAGGCGCAGTTCCGAGGGCCAGGTAGCAGGGGAGGCGCGGAGATCAGGCAGCGTGTACAGCGCAGGCAGGGGAACACTCTCCAAGGCCTTTGCCAGCTTTATGGCTCCCCAGCAAGACTGTGTCACCGCTCCCCAGTCAAGGCTGAGTCGGCGGGAGCACTTTAAAAGGATGGTGAGGGAGTACGTAGCCGATCGCACGACCGTCCTCCGTGACGCCTCTGCTTTCTACAACTACTGGGTGTCGAAGCTGGACACGTGGCCTGAACTCGCGCTGTATGCCCTGGAGGTGTTGGCGTGCCCTGCGGCTAGCGTCTTGTCAGAGAGGGTGTTTAGTGCGGCTGGGGGAATCATCACGGATAAGCATACCCGCTTGTCAACCGACAGTGCCCACAGGCTTACACTCATAAAGATGAACAAAGCCTGGATTTCCCCAGACTTCTCTTCTCCACCAGCGGACAGCAGCGGTACCTAAACAATACGTAGGCTTCACCCGCGGATGGAAGCATCGTTCTCTATCACCATAAAAAACGGTGACCTTTTAGTTTCATCAATCTGTGTACAATATTCCTCCTCCTCCTCCTCCTCCTGAAACCTCACGTAATCACGCCGAACGGGCAATTTTTCTTAGGCCCACAAGGCTCAGTCATATTACTTTTGTAAGCAATGTTTTTAAGTTTCAATTCTAATTAAAGCGTTGAAACTTGCACCTGAACCAATTTTAATTTTAACTGGGCTGCCTCCAGGCCTAGTTACAAATTAAGCCACATTAACCAAAGCGATTAATGGGTTTCACCTGCCCTCTTGGTTGGGCATGGGCAATTTTTCTGCAATACATTAGTACTGTTGGTACACCAATTTTTTTTGGGCTATCGCCTACAGTGTAATCCTAGTAATTTTTATGGGCTTCGCCTGCACTCATGGTACAGCAAGGTGTGTTATGTTGGCCTACACTTTTGCTACATAAATGTAACTGGGGCCTTGTCTATACTGCAACTACTGAAATGTGAAAGAGACTGTTATCTCCCTAAACTGCTGCAACGGGAATGTTACTGTGGCCTGTCTTGACTGCTACTACTACTGAAATGGAACTAAGACTGTGCTCCCCCTATACTGCTGCTTCGGAATTCTTACTGGGGCCTGTCTTGACTGCTACTATTACTGAAATGGAACTAATACTTTGCTCCCCCTATACTGCTGCTAGTGATATGTTACTGGGGCCTGTCTTGACTGCTACTACTACTGAAATGGAACTAATACTGTGCTCCCCCTATACTGCTGCTAGTGACATGTTACTGGGGCCTGTCCCTAATGCTACCGCTGAAATGTTACTAATTCTGGGCTCTGCCTATACCGCTGCTAATGCTATGTCACTGGGGTGTGGAAACGGAGGCTTCCCAAAGACATGATGGCGGTGAGGCCATTTCCCACTAACGCGGTTACTGTTAAGGTGCATATAACCACGGACACGTGGAGAGGACACGTAGTGCCTCAAAAACATCCCCCTCCTCCTCCAACAATGAAAACATTCTTGGCAAATACCTTTTCATTGGTCCGTCTGGTGGCAGTCCAGGAAATTTCACCTTTAAGCACCCCCACAATCCCCCCGCCACGGCCCACTTAATCATGGCCACATTCCGAAAACCAACTAAATAAAACCGCGCTACTATGGCCGCAGTCGCGACCATATTCCCACCAACGCGGTTACTGTTAAGGTACATATTACCAGTCTGACTGGGGCATGCACTGTGGGCCGAAGCCCACCTGTATTGTATCTGACGTTAGCTCTGCTGAGCAGGGCACTGCAATGGGATACATTTATGTACCGCCGATGGGTTCCAGGGAGCCACCCATGCTGTGGGTCCACAGGGACTTGACATTACGGATTTGTACCTGCCAGTGTCTATGTATTAAAAACCCCGGTCAGACTGGGGCATGCAGTGTGGGCCGAAGCCCACCTGCATTTAATCTGATGTTACCTCAGCCATGCTGGGCAATGCAATGGGGTTTATTTATGTACCGCCGTTGGCTTCCTGGCACCCACCCATGCTGTAGGTGCACACGGAGTTTAACCTACATCTGTCCACTTGTAAAGAACCCCAGTCTGACTGGGGCATGCAGTGTGGGCCGAAGCCCACCTGTATTTAATCTGACGTTAGCTCTACTATCCTGGGCACTGCATTGGGACAAACTACAGGAGCTATACAGCGCTAATGAGACGTGCACAGCTACGCTAGCATTGGAGTCCGCTGTAGGCACGCGATTGCTGAGGGTTTGTGCAGACGCCTATGTCCTGGGTGCAGTGAAAGTCCGCTTCCAGCCTAGGATTGCTGAATCTGGCCGAGGCCTATGCCGTGGGCGCGGTGCAAGTCTGCCATGTTTGGCCACTCAGATCAATTTTTTGTTCATTTCTTGGGTTTCCTAGGACCCACCTATGCTGTTGGTGCAAACTTAGTTCCCATTGCGGTGTTTGACCTGTCTGGCACAAAGGCACTGACTGACTTGGGTAGGGGGCAGAGCGCTGACTGCTTTCCCCTTGCAGTGTGGATTGAGCTATGCGACACCTTGACAGAATGAATACTGTGTGGCACATGGATTCCCCATTGCTATGCCCACGTGTGCAGCTCCTGACGGAGGTGGCACAGGATTGGAGTTCTCATTGCTTCTGTACAGCATTGTGGGCTATCGCCCCACCCCTTTTAAAGAGGGTCGCTGCCTAGCCCTGCCAACCCTCTGCAGTGTGTGCCTCCGGTTCCTCCTCATGGCAGACGCACTTATAAATAGACATGAGGGTGGAGTGGCTATGAGGCCAGCGTGTGGCATGAGGGCAGCTGAAGGCTGCGCAGGGACACTTTGGTGTGCGCTGTGGACACTGGGTCATGCGGGGGGGTTGGGCAGCATGTAACCCAGGAGAAGTGGCAGCGGAGTGTCATGCAGGCAGTGATTGTACTTTGTTGGAGGTAGTGTGGTGCTTAACTAAGGTATGCCTTGCTAATGAGGGTTTTTCAGAAGTACAAATTGTTGGGGGGGGAGCCCACTCTTGCCGCTATTGTGGCTTAATAGTGGGACCTGGGAACTTGAGATGCAGCCCAACATGTAGCCCCTCGCCTGCCCTATCCATTTCTGTGTCGTTCCCATCACTTTCTTGAATTTCCCAGATTTTCACAAATGAAAACCTTAGCGAGCATCGGCGATATACAAAAATGCTCGAGTCGCCCATTGACTTCAATGGGGTTCGTTACTCAAAACGAACCCTCGAGCATCGCTGGAAGTTCGACTCGAGTAACGAGCACCCAAGCATTTTGGTGCTCGCTCATCTCTAGTAAGCATGTATTTGGCAGGCGCCTTGCTACACTCATCAGTAGAGCTTTAAACTAGAACAATATGGGAAGGGAAGTGAAAGGACAGGTTAAAAATATACAGCTAATAAGTACTTTTGAAAAGCTTGCCACTATAGGTGGAAAAGAAGAACAAAGACAAAGAATGCAGAAGGAAATTAGAGAAGCAAGATGTTACGTTCATGTGGGCTAATAAACACAAGGCCCACAGGAACGTGCCCAAACAGGCTGGGTATAGCACAAACAAGAGAAACTCACATGCATTTCCGACTGGACATGCTGACAGAAACACCAGCTAGACATAGAACTGCATACTGCGGACTGGACTAAGTGACAGACATAACATAGGGACTGACAAATGACCAAAACACTCACCTTGCATACTTGCACACATGTTATAGCTATAAAAGAATGAGGTATTGGTTCATATATTACCCAAAATACTTAAGTCCACAAGCCGCGATCAAGGCTCCCCGTTGCCTTGTGGGTCCCTACACTAGCAAGACAACATGTACAAGAGGACTCTAAGGGCCACCCTAGCCTAGAAATAGCAAATAACTGAGCAGGACAAATTAGAGACAAACTGACAGAAAATAAACTTAATAACAGACATGAACCAAAAAGACACCAAACGCACAGCAAGCTGCAATGGACAAGGATACATGACTGCTCACTCTGAACACCAAACAGACACTGCCAGGAGCTGGGCATATATGTGAGCAAAGACCAGGGGGATTGGCTAGCAGGAGTTCACCGCACCCAGCCAGCAAAATCATTCCACACCTGTGGGCTGTGCTGCTAGAAACCTATGTGGTACAACAGATCCCAGCAGCACAGCCTAACACAAGAGACAAGAGAAACTAAAATGTTTCTACACAAATGCACAGAGCATGGGAAACAAACAAGGAGAATTTGGGCTCCTAAGACAGGAAGAGAAATATGTTGTTATAGGCTTCACAGAAACTTGGTGGAATGATATACAGTGGGGAAAAAAAGTATTTGGTCAGATACCAATTGTACAAGTTCTCCCACTTACAAAGATGAGAGAGGCCTGTAATTGACATCATAGGTAGACCTCAACTATAAGAGACAACATGAGAAAACACATCCAGAAAATCACATTGTCAGATTTTTAACACATTTATTTGCAAATTATGGTGGAAAATAAGTATTTGGTCACCTACAAACAAGCAAGATTTCTGGGTCTCACAGACCTGTAGCTTCTTCTTTAAGAAGCTCCTCTGTCCTTCACTCATTACCTGTAGTAATGGCACCTGTTTGAACTTATCAGTATAAAAGACCCCTGTCCACAACCTCAAGCAGTCACACTCCAAACTCCACTATGGTGAAGACCAAAGAGCTGACGAAGGACACCAGAAACAAAATTGTAGCCCTGCACCAGACTGGGAAGACTGAATCTGCAATAGGCAAGCAGCTTGGTGTGAAGAAATCAACTGTGGGAGCAATAATTATAAACTGGAAGAGATACAAGACTACTGATAATCTCCCTCGATCTGGAGCTCCACACAAGATCTCACCTTATTGGGACAAAATGATCACAAGAACAGTGATCAAAAATCCCAGAACCACACGAGGGAACCTAATGAATGACCTGCAGAGAGCTGGGACCAACGTAACAAAGGCTACCATCAGTAACACACTTCGCCACCAGAGACTCAGATCCTGCAGTGCCAGACGTGTCCCCCTGCTTAAGCCAGTACATGTCCGGGGCCGACTGAAGTTTGCTAGAGAGCATTTGGATGATCCAGAAGAGTATTGGAAGAATGTCATATGGTCAGATGAAACCAAAGTAAAACTGTTTGGCATAAACACAACTCGTCGTGTTTGGAGGAGAAAGAATGCTGAGTTGCATCCAAAGAACACCATACCTACTGTGAAGCATGGGGGTGGCAACATCATGCTTTGGGGCTGTTTCTCTGCAAAGGGACCAGGACAACTGATCCATATACATGAAAGAATGAGTGGGGCCATGTATCGTGAGATTTTGAGTGCAAACCTCCTTTCATAGGCAAGAGCACTGAAGATAAAACGTGGTTGGGTCTTTCAGCATGACAATGATCCCAAGCACATCGCCAGGGCAACGAAGGAGTGGCTTCGTAGGAAGCATTTCAAGGTCCTGGAGTGGCCTAGCCAGTTTTCAGATCTCAACCCGATAGAAAACCTTTGGAGGGAGTTGAAAGTTCGTGTTGCCAAGCGACAGCCCCAAAACATCACTGCTCTTGAGGAGATCTGCATGGAGGAATGGGCCAACATACCAGCAACAGTGTGTACCAAGCTTGTGAGGACTTACAGAAAACGTTTGACCTTTGTCATTGCCAATAAAGGATATATAACAAAGTATTGAGATGAACTTTTGTTATTGCTACACGCTAAACAGTCCGTTAATTTTTCCTGGGGCTCTGCAGAGGATCTCACATACGCCAATCGCTGTGTGTGTGGTGCATTAGGCATATTTCTACATTCTAAACAGTCTGTTAATTTTTCCTGGGGCACTGCAGAGTATGTGTCATCCGCTAATCGCTGTGTGTGGTGAATTAGGCATATTTCTACACGCTAAACAGTTTGTTAATTTTTCCTGGGGCTCTGCAGAGGATCTCACATACGCCAATTGCTGTGTGTGGTGAATTTGGCATATTTCTACACGCGAAACAGTGCGGTAATTTTCCCTGGGGCACTGCAGAGCATCTCACATACACCCATCTCTGTGTGTGGTGAACTAGCCTAAATTCTGCACGCTAAACAGTCTGTTAATTTTTTCTGCCATTGTGCACAGCATCTCACATCTAGCATTGTCTGTGTGCGGTGAAGTAGCCGCAGTTATCAGCACTATCCACTGGGTTACTTTTCTCCCACTCTATAAGGCTCATCTAATCTACAAGTGTCTGTGAGCGATAAATTACCCATAGGTATCAGCGCAAGACAGCAGTTTAATTTTTTCTTTTTTTTTTAAATCAATTTTTATTGGTATTTTGAATATTAGACATTTGACAAACATTTGACAAACAACGTCTCTAGGAGCCGAAAGAGTGGTTACATTATCATGCTAAGGTTCAATAGAGAATACGTATAGCCGATTGGTAATATTGAGACATCCTACAACAAAAAAGTAACCGAAGCCATAGGGGGCGAGCGAACCTCAATCCGGGACGGCTGCCCCGTCTGGATTCTCCCCTTGGCTTAACAAAAACAAACCAGAATAAAGAATTTGACAGCGACACTAGGGAACAAAACAGAGGGGGTGGGAAAGAGGTATGGGGGGGGGGGAGGGGGGGGTAGTCTCGTGCCTAGTCTACCTCCAGAAATAGGGGAATATTAGAATGACAGTGAAATGCCCGACTGGGGTCACAGCCTCCGAGCGAGGAAACCCGAGAGGAGAATCGGTTATGCCAGGGAGAGAGAGCTCAGGTCTCAGAGCTACGAGGGAATAGTGAGGGGGTGGAGGAGCTAGTTCCGTTCCAGGCGGATTTAGATATCAATCCCAACGGGAGTCGCACCTCCCTCCTACAGTGTTGCCCTGATAGAGCGCCATGGGTTCCATGTCTCTAGAAACACCTCATGGGAGCCCCTGGAGTAGCTAGACAGTTCTTCCAAGCTCGAAAGAAGATCAACCTTGTCCCTCCACATAACCAGAGAAGGGGGGTCGTTTTGGCGCCAGAGGAGGGGGATAAGAGACTTAGCGACATCAAGCAGAAAAGCTATCAATTTATGTTTCTGTGGGTGGAAGGTAGCTGAAGGTTTCCACAGTATGACCACTTCAGGGGAAAGAACCAGCCCCGGGGAGAGCTTGCTCAGCACGCACCCGACGTCCCTCCAGAAGGGTGTCAGCACCGGGCAATCCCACCACAAGTGTAGGTATGCACCCGTTGCGGAGTCACACCTCCAGCAGGTATCTTGTGAAGTCAATTTATGATCCGAAAGCCACTGGGGGGTTCTATACCATCTTGATAACAATTTATAGTGGGACTCCTGAGAGGTAACGCAGGGCGAGATGCCAAATGAATTCTTAAGTATAACTCTCGTATCATTCTCCGAGAGAGAGATCTTTAGTTCTCTCTCCCATGAGGTGATGAATGCTGGTTTTGTGTTACCCGGGGGGGAGATAAATTGTTTGCGAATATTCGCCAGTTTTCTCTTAGATGGGTTATTATCAGTAAGAGTCTTCTCAAAGTTAGTTAACGGTCTAGTCGACTTGTGTTGGAACAAAAACTTTTTGATAACTTCGGTCATATGGGCTGACACTAGGAAGGGGAGAGTGTGGTTGGGTAATAGTTCCTTCAGGATATCTGAAGGGGACATGTGGGCTCTAGTCTGCACGTCTGAGATTCTTTTGTCAGAGAGGATCTGCCAGATGACTGTAGAGCAGGGGTCTAGGTGGAGATCTATTGTCTTGTGGAAGGCACTAATGGAGGTGAGGGGAGAAGGGGAGGGAGCCAGTCTGCCTCCCAGTTTATGCCAAGTCTCCAGGGCCCCCCTGAAGAGGGGGCTGACATTCCTCCGTCTCCGCAGGATCTGAACAGGGAACCATAAGTCCTGAAGGAGGGTGGAGCCATAAGAGGCTTTCGCGAGTTCATGGACTAGATGGTCCTTGGAGGGTAGTACCAACTCCATCCAGTGACTTAATTGTGTGGTGGAAGAGATCTCTTGGATTGGGCAAATCTACTCCTCCGTCTGCCCTCCTCTTTTCTAGTAAGCAATAGGCCAGTCTCGGTCTCCTTCCTCTCAAGACATAGTTTAGGATAATTGAACGTAATGACTTGAAAAAGGAATTGGGGATGTGAATCGGGAGAAGTCGCATTTTATATAGAATGATTGGTATGACATAAGATTGGAGAATGTTTTTTCTCCCCAACCAGGACAAGAAAGGAAGGTCATAAGAACGCAACAAGTTTATTATCTTGGTTAAGAGAGGTGTAAAGTAGGCCGAGAAAAGGCCCTCTACTTTATTAGTAAGTTGTATGCCTAAGAAGTCTATCTCTGAGGCTGCCCACGAGAATGGGGAATTGGCCTTTAATGCGTGGCAGCGGTTAGCAGGGATCGAGATGTTCAAGATCTTTGATTTGGAATAATTTATTTTAAAGTTAGAAAGGGCCCCGAACTCCTCCAGGAGACTGGTGAGACGCGGTAGCCCCCCCCTCCGGATTCGTAACTAGGAAAATAATATCGTCCGCGTATGCTGCCAGAGAGAGGATCGCCCGGCCCACCTTTAGTCCCTGTATGTTGGCGTCGAGTCGGACCTTCTGTAGGAAAGGCTCCAGGGCGAGGATGAATAGCGAGGGGGAGAGGGGCCAACCCTGCCGCGTGCCATTGCTTATATTAAAAGGGGGCAAGAGGATGTCGTTTATTTTGAGTCTGGCGTAAGGTGCGGCATATAAGGAAAAAACTGCAGTGATGAAAGTGGAGGGAATTTTAAAATGTGAGAGGACCATTCGCATGTACACCCAATTTACCCGGGACAAAGGCTTTTTCGGCGTCGGAGCCTACTAGAGCCAGCGGGATGTTTTGTGTTTGGGCGTACCTAATTGCATGAAGAAGTCTTATACAATTGTCTCTTCCTTCCCTGCCCTTGACGAAACCAGCCTGCTCCATGTTAATAAGGAATAGAATGTATTTTTCCAGTCTTTTTGCGAGAAGTTTTGCCCAAAGTTTCACGTCGAAGTTAATTAGGGATATAGGACTATATAGGACTTCCGCAGGCCTCGGGATCTTTATTGTCCTTATGTATCAAAGTAATATGCGCCTCTTGCGCCTGTTTGGGGAGGGGCTCCCCGCGCAAGAGGGAGTTAAAAAGTTCTGTCAGGTGGGGAACCAGGCAGGATTTGAAGGTTTTATAGTATGTAACGGGTAGGCCATCAGGTCCGGGGCTTTTGCCCGGCGGGGAGGAAGCCAGGAGGTCTTCTACCTCCTGAGAAGAGACTGGTCTCGTCAAGGCAGTCGCCGCATCCTCGTCCAGACTGGGAAGGTCCAACCCACCCAGGAAGGAGTGGATTTGAGTGTGGGCGGCTTGCCGCTCGTCTGGGGTAAGGGGTTTGTGAATATTATATAATTGGCAATAGAAGGACTGAAACTCTGTTGCTATGTCTGCAGAGGAGGTAGCCGGGTGGCCCGAGCTGGTCTTGATGGAGCTAATGAAATTTCTCTTGCAAGCTTTTTTAATAAGGGCAGAAGTCAATTTGCTGCCCCTGTTACCCTGTGCATAAACTGTGTTTTGTAGATATAAGTGTTTCTTATTGTACCTAGATTCAAAGTCACTTTTTAAATCTTTCCTGAGGGAAGTCAATTTGTCTAGTGTGACCTTGCATTGTGAGCGTTTTGCAGCTTGTTCTAATTTAGCTATTTGTTGAAGCTTTTCGTCTATCGCTTTTTGTCGCTTTTTTTTAATTCTGGAGCCTAAAGCAATTAAAAGGTCCCCTGCGTAGGCCTTATGAGCTTCCCATATCACTGGAGTTGAGACCTCCTGAGATTTATTTAAATGAAAAAATTCGTTCAAGAGGGAATTTAGATGTTGTCTATCTTCTTCTGAGTCTAGGAGCGAGGGATTTAGTTTCCATCTCCACTCCTGAGGGCGGGATGGGGAGAGGTTAATGTTGATGTGGAGTGGGGCATGGTCGGAAATCAGGATGGGGTCAATTTTGGCCCCGGTGACGGACTCAAATAGAGAGGAGGAAATGAAAATGTAGTCGAGGCGTTGAAATGAAAAATGGACATGGGAATAGAAAGTGAAGTCCTTCATTGATGGGTTAGTATGTCTCCAAACATCAACAATGCCCATCTCTGAGAGACTGCGGTTCAGTCTTCTGAGTTTGATTTGGGAGATTTGAGATTTTCCCGTCGAGGAATCGAGAATGGGGTAAAGGGTCAGGTTTAGATCACCTCCCAGGAGGGCCATCAGCGAATTGCTTTAAGGTCTCAAGCTGACTAATCAACCAGGACACCTGCCCCGTGTTCGGGGTGTACAGATTGGCATTCGTCAATTTGTGGTTGAAGAGCTTAACCCTTAAGAAGAGGACTCTTCCTTCCTCATCTGAGTATTGAGCTTCCCACGTGAAAGCTACGGAGTTGTGGAAAAGTATAGAAACTCCCCTTGAGGCGGAGGTCAGATGCGTGCTGTGGTACCCCTGCGTGAAGTGTTTTCCAGGGAGGGACAAACGTCTATTTCCCCTGAAGTGGGTTTCCTGTAAAAATGCAATTTTAGTACCGTACCTTCTCAGCAGCAGCGCTACGTGATGTCTTTTGGATGGGGAGTTCAACCCTTTCAGATTGAACGTGGATAATCTTAAGGAGTCACTCATGCTGAGGTGGGCCCAACCTCCAGAAGAACTCTAGAATGCATGAGGAGAGAAAAGTGCGTTAGTCGTAGATATATGAAAACTGCGTCTCCTAGGGTCCTTAGGACAGCTCGACTAGAGGCGTGAGACTAGGGGGAGGCGGGGTGGGGTGGGAAGATAGGAAACACCCGGGTAAGAGAGGGAATGGGGGTGTACTCACTGAAAACAAAAGGAGGGGGGACAAACTATGTGCACGCAGTAAAAGAGTGCTGAACTTTTTTCTCCTAAGGAGAGAACTACGGAACCTCACGGCGAAAATCCGCCTGTTCGTGAGGGGGGAGAGGATGGGGGGGGGGTGAGGTGGGTTGGTCGGGCCTTATAGAGGTAAAGACCGATCAACTGTGGACAGCCTGAACTGCCAGGGGTCCGGCAAGATCCTCTGAAAAGGACATAAGGAGGGAGGGGTTTAGGATCACAGATCCAGGCATAGGCTGGTCAGGAGAGGAGCCAAACAAAAGATGAAAAGACAATGTCAGAATATATCTAAAATGCAGCAAACAGTAGGGAAAGGTTGTACCAAACCATTCCGGAATAGAAAATGACCAAGGGAAATAGAACATCCAAATAACCTCGAAGGATTTGAGGGTACGCTTTTCGAAAAGCGCCAAGTTAGGCCATGTAAATACAGCCCGTGAAAGGGTGGACATAAACTGCAACGTTCTAAAGCTTCAAGTGTCCGCATTGTTGGAAGCCTCCTTTGCCTTCTTTCTTTTCCCTCTAGGGGACTTCGGGTTGGAGGCTTGTTGCCATGCGTCTGGCGGAGGGAGTTTTGGTAATTTCGGAAACTCCGGAAGCGGGAGCCAGCACGGCAGGTCTAGTGGGGCTATTTCCAGAAGGGGCCAGGCTTTGTGTAGATCTTCTGGGGTTCGTATTGTGAGCCTGCGCCCATTCACGGAGACCCCTAGCCCAAAAGGGAACAGCCATGAGTAACGCAAGTCCTTAGCCCTGAGGGCCTCAAGAAGCGGCCGCAGGAGTCTCCTCTTATATAGGGTAGAAGGTGCGAGATCCTGAAAAAACTGCAGGGCATGTCCACTAAACCTCAGCTCTTTGTGCGCTCTTGCAGCTTTAAGGATGGCAAGGGCGTCTTGGTATGAGAGCAACTTGCAGATGATATCTATGGGTGGTTCATTCGGGGGGGGGGGGGAGGGGGCCTGAGAGCCCTGTGAATGCATTCAACGCTTATGTGAAGAGCTTTCTCGGGGCCCAGCAGAAGCTCAAAAATTTCGGCTCCCACTTTGGGTTGAACAATTTTTCAGGGGTATACTTGTACTCTTGGTACACCAATTTTTCAGACCCTCTCCTATACAGTTAGAAAAAAAAAATTCCGGGCTTCACCTATACTCTTGGTAAACTAATTGTTTCAGGTATTCGCCTATACTCTTAGTACACCAATGTTTCAGGGGTTCGCCTACACTCTTGGTACAGCAATGTTTCAGGTGTTCGCCTATACACTTGTTTCAGAAATGTTTCAGGGGTCCACTTATACTATTGACACAAAAATGTATCAGGGATTCGCCTACCCTCTTGCTACAGAAAGGTTTCAGGGGTTCGCCTATACTCTTGCTACAGAAAGGTTTCAGTGGACCACCTATAATCTTGCTACAGAAATGTCTCAGGGGTCCGCCTATACACTTGCTACAGAAAGGTTTGAGGGGTCCGCCTATACTATTGCTACAGAAATGTTTCAGGGGTCCACCTATACACTTGCTACTGAAAGGTTTGAGCTGATGTGAAATGACTTGAAGATGACTTGTTTGCTAAGTTTCGATTTATTTTTGGAACACATTGTTTCCCTTTTCTAATATGTATTTAAAAATTTTGTCTTGTTTTAGGCTGCATTCACACGAACGTATATCGGCTCGGTTTTCACGCCGAGCCGATTTATACGTCATCCTCATCTGCAGGGGGGGGGGGGGGATGGAAGAGCCAGGAGCAGGAACTGAGCTCCCGCACCCTCTCTGCCTCCTTTCCGCCCCTCTGCATTATTTGCAATGTGGAGAGGCGGGATGGGGCGGGGCTAATTCTCGGGCCTTTGCCCCGCCCCCACCCCTCCTCCTTTCATTGCAAATAGGAGACAGAGAGGGGGCAGGAGCTCATTTCCTGCTCCTGGCTCTTCCATCCCCCCCCCCCCGCAGATGAGGACGACGTATATCGGCTCGGCGTGAAAACTGAGCCGATATACGTTCGTGTAAATGCAGCCTTAGGACGGGTAGATATTAGAAAAATAATTGCTTCACAGTTTGAAACTTCCTGCTATAAGCTGTTGAGAATACCAGTCTGTTCTCTGCCTTTGTTTTGACTTTATCCTACAAGACATTTCTATCCATGTTATTAACCCTTTTCACAGCTCTATTTAACATCCAATCTTTGTATCCTCAATCTTTTAGTCGCTTACATATATTGGCTTCAGCAGATATATAATCCTTTTTTAGGGAGCATATACGCTCAGCTGTTATTAATTCTCCTACCGGTATCCCTTTAGACCTCCTTCACACAGGCGATAAAGTTTGTCAGGCTTCTTTCACGGCCAGCTGATATACGCTAGGTTGTGGGGGGGGGGGGGGAAATCAAACGTTTGTGCACCTGTTCATATGGCCTGGTGAGGTCGGCTCAAATGCGGCGACCTCACCAGGCCATCGCCCATTTCTCCTTCCTCCCCATCGCAGGCTTACCTCTTCTCCTCATTCTGTCTCTGCAATGGGAGGGGGCAGGACAGCGGTGGAGCTAAGCACCGGTCAGCCCCCGCCTCCTCCCATTGATGGCAATGAACAAGGGGTGAGGACAAGGCAAACGCTTAGCTCTACTCACATCCCGTCCCTTGTCCAAAGCCATCCATGGGAGAGGCCGGGCGGATCAGTGCTTAGCTCCGCCCCCATCCCGCCCCCTTCCATTGCAGAGACCGAGCGGGGAGGAGAGGTAAGCCTGCACAGGGAAGGGGAGGAGACCAGAGGGAGGTAGTTTGGCAGCCATGCTGCTAAACTCCCTCCCACCTACGGCTGCTGCCATGGGCTCCCGGAGCCCATGCAGCGGCCTGACGTATTCCGGCCCAAACAGCTCCAGAACTATGTTTTGGGCTCGACATAAAAACGCTCAGTGCTATATTAGCCGACCGGGCATTTTTACATCTAGCAAATTAGCCCCTGTGATCTGATGCATTGGAATCCAGTGCATCAGATCACAGCGCATATTGGCCATCCATGAAATGGCCGGCCGATATGCGCTCATGTGAAAGAAGCCTGAAGCCCATGTTTTTCTATGGGTTACTTCACACATGCGATGTTTTGTAGCATGCAACGACCTGACACAAAAACTTTGTGGGTCCAGCGATATGCCTGCGACTCGTGTGGTTTTGTAGCCCCATGTTTCCCTATGCAGCCTTCCTCTCTGCTGCATTGCATTGCACAAAAAAGCTATTTTCGTCAGGTGTGATGCAACTTTGACAGTAGGAAATCCTACTTTCAAAGCCTAAACTAAGCCCTAGCTGCAGGAAAATATTTAAAAAATACATACATCACCTTAGAAGTAATATCCGACGCTGCTGCAGCTTCCTCTCAGTCCCCAACACTGTTTCTCTTCATCTCTTCTGGCCAGGGATTGAAAAAACCCTCGCCTCCTGGAAGCGCTGGCTGTGATTGGCTAAGCGTCAGCCAATAACAACCATCACTTCCAGGAGGTGGTGATTTTTTAATTCGCGGCCAGAAGAGATGAAGAAGACTGCTGGGGACCAAGCAGAAGCTGCGGTGGAACCCAGGACAGCGCTTCTAAGGTGATGCATACATTTTCTTTTTTTTTTTCCTGCAGCTATGGGATATTTTCGGGGTAGGGCTTATATTTCACCCCCCCCCCCCACTTACCCAAAAATCTTAGTATGGTGTTCCTCCCATCAAGCCACCATGAGATTAGCTAGCATCAGGGAGAATCTCGACCCCATGGAGGCTCCTATTATCGGTATGTAAAAATTATCATCAAACACAAAAAAATTATGTTTTTAATAAATTCTCTACACTCACTACTATAAACTCTTGTAGTTTCTCACTGTATTTGCTGTGTTCTGCGCATTCCTGGATATTTAATAGATTGGAAAAACACTTCTGAGATTTTTAATGGAAGGATAGGTATATGTGGTTAACGTAATGTAGAAAGTTTGTTTGTGTATTCCACATCATTGAGCTATCATTGCTGTTACAGATCATCTTCAAAAATACAGCATATTTACTAAGACCTGTTGGGTATTACGCTGCACAATTGTGCAATAAAAAAAAACACACCTAACTAATAGGGTAAACAGCCTTTTCAATTAAGGCACGGGTGTGTCCTGTGCTGATGTAAAAGGTCTCTGTCAACACAAAACGTACAGTTAAATGTGCAGGTATGAACCCAGAAGAAGGCTCCTTCATGGCACGAAAACATTGCGGTACCACAAGCGTTTTTGCGCATACGTTTGTGGGAAGGAGCCTTAAAGGGGTTGTCTCGTGAAATCAAGTGGGGTTATACACTTCTGTATGGCCATATTAATGCACTTTGTAATATACATCGTGCATTAAATATGAGCCATACAGAAGTTATTCACTTACCTGCTCCGTTGCTAGCGTCCTCGTCTCCATGGTTCCGTCTAAATTCGCTGGCAGCTTGCTTTTTTAGACGCGCTTGCGCAGTCCGGTCTTCTGCTCTCAGCACGAGCCGCTTCAGTCTGCTAGCCGCTACAGCTCTTCTGCGCATGCGCAGACGAGCTGTCACTTCTCGGGAGCGTGCTGGAGCTGCCATTCTGTACCATCCTCTTAGAGGAAGGTGCAGAAACTTGAGCCGCCCAGCCGCCCCGAGAAGCCGCCCAGCTGTCCCGAGAAGCCGCCCAGCTGTCCCGCCGCCCAGATAAGTGATGGGCCGGGGAAGGGGGACTGCCGCTGGGCCGGGGGGGGACTGCCGCTGGGCCGGGGGGGGACTGCCGCTGGGCCGGGGGGGGACTGCCGCTGGGCCGGGGGGCCTTCGTCTGTTGTCAGGGGTCTAGCGCCGGTTACCTGCTGCCTGGCGGTGGGTGACTGTGTGCCGTGGTCGGCCGCGTTCAATCCAGGGGTCCGGTCGGCGGGTGCGGGGCGTCTGGTTGCCAGGGAGACACAGCTGATAGCGTCTCGGGAGCGCGCACGTCGGGCTACAACAAGCGACGGGAAAAAAGTTGGCGGCCATCTTGGGAAAATTTTTAGAAGTTGCTGAAACGCTGGAACTGTAAGTACAAACCAGCTAGAAAAGTCATTTACAGGGGGGCTTGGTAATGTTTGCTTAATTAGGGGGACTGGGCAAAAAAAAAAAATTCACTGCTTCCTCGAGACAACCCCTTTAACCCATTCCCGCTGCAGGGCGTAAGTTTACGTCCTGGGAGCGGGGTACTTCCCGCAACAGGGCGTAAACTTACGTCCTGGAGATAGCGCTGGATCATATGTGATCCAGCGCTATCCCGCAGCGGGAGCCGGCTGTCAGTCACAGCCGGCGTCTCGCTGCAGCAACGGGGGGACATCGGAGATGCGCCCGCCACTTTTAACCCCTTCCCTGCCGCGATCTAAGTAGATCGCGGCAGGGGAAGAGTTCACAGCGGGAGCGCGGCTCCCTCTGTGTCTCCGGCCGGAACTCGCGATGTCATCGCGAGAGCCCGGCCTGTCACCATGGCAACAGGACGCCAGACACTGGCGTCCTGTATTGCCTATGCCTGAGATCGCTGTATGAGCGATAAGGCATGGGAGAGCAGTAGCTCTGCCATGCCTTATGACAGCGATCATCAGGGCAGTGATTAAAGTCCCTCAGAGGGACACAAACAGTGTAAAAAAAAGAAAGATTTAAAAAATGAATTAAAAAAATGTAAAAAAAAAAAGAGTAAAAAAACCATTTTTTATGCTTTTTCTCAGATTAGCATAAAGAAAGGTAAAAAAAAGTTAAAACCCCACATATTTGGTATTGTCGCGTCCGTAACGATGCGTACAATAAGTTGCACATGCTTTTGACTGTGCACCGAAAAAAACGCTAAAAAAAAAGCTAAAAAACTGAGGCAAAATGCTCATTTTTAGCATTTTGCCTCACTAAAAACGCAATAAAAGTGATCAAAAAAGTCGTATGTACGCCAAAATGGTACCAATAAAATCTACAGCTCGTCTCGCAAAAAATAAGCCCTCATAGAGCTCCGTACATCAAAAAATAAAAAAGTTACGTGACTTTGAATGCAGCAATTTAGAATAGAAAAAAGATTTCCAAAAAAAAGGGTTTTTATTGCAGAAAAGTGGGAAAACCTAAAAAAAATTTTAGAATTTTGGTATCGTTGTAACCGTACCGGTCTGCAGAAAAAATGGAAAGTCTCATTTATGCTGCATGATTAACGCTGTAAAAAAAAAATAAAAAAATCTATGGCAGAATTGATGCGTTTTCTCTCTCTGCTATCATTAAAAAAAAAAAAAAAATTTACAATATTGTCTATGTACCCAAAATTGGCATCGATAAAAACTACAGTTCGCCATGCAAAAAACAAGCCCTTATACGGCCGCGTCCACGGAAAAATAAAAAAGTTATGGCTTTTGAAAAATGGAGATGGAAAAATACCAAAAAAATCGCTTGGTCCTCAACGCCAAAATAGGCCATGTCATGAAGGGGTTAAGGGTATATTTACACAGGCAGGTGTGGTACAGGTCCAAGAAAGTTAGACCAATATCGCACTTGTAGATCTGCGATTTTCACACTACTGTAATATACTTCTGTGCCAAAAACATGTAAGCGCTGTGTACTCAGGGAAGGAAAAGGGTTAAAAACCCCTCCTACCTCCTCCTTCAGGTTATCAGGTTTCAATAATAGCCGACACCCTGTTCTACCTCTAATTGATTGCAGAGCAGGAGGCTTAAATCCCCGCCATAATTTTACCATTGGCGGGGCTTTAAGCCCAGGATCAAGCGCCGTAATAAAGCTTATCTGCAGATATTTTCCATGCTGAAGTGTGTAGACATTTTGGGACCCCCCTGTATACACTCATTGTTTACACAAATATACATGAACAATTGTGACTTGATGGTGTAGATGATATTCCTGGGATGTGGGGTTTGGCAATAGCTATTACTATTGGTTGCTGGTCTTAGGGATTCTGTCATGAAGAAGTTGGCTCCGGCTTCTCTAGTCCACGACAGTCAGCTGGGATCTCCGGGAGCCACGTCTGGGGATTCTGATGAATTAACACCCCTGTGATGCAGAACTCACCAGATCCACCCAGTGGCCATCTTCATTCTGGCTCATAGAGAAGGACTCCAAGTGCTAGTCACCCCTCTAAGATGTGCATTGTGATTAGTGGGCATATGGAGAGGGGATGTCATGGTGAGACGCTGCAATATTAGTATTTCCCTATATTCATGGGTTTTTATTTTAATTTCTGTTTATTTTCACAGTTCCAGTGAGACTTTCTGGAGGAAACACTAAATGTGAAGGATTAGTGGAAGTGAGATACAAAGGAAAATGGTGGGGAGTGGATTATTACACACAATACAGAGAAAATATTGCTAATATGGTTTGTAGAGAGCTGGGATGTAACACTGCAAATCTACAACATCGTGTGACCACAGGGGAGATATATGTGGATGATTACAGGAGGAGGTTGTATCCACTATGTATGGGAGAAGAGTCATACTTGTCACAGTGTGAATATTCTACATATGATGATAGACCGTCACATTCTGCACTTCTGATGGGAGTACGATGTTCAGGTAAGAGACGTCTCTTTTCTCTCCACACATCGCACACTGGACTAGATACAACATCACCCAGGTATAACGGATCTGACCTGCTGTAACCCACCAAACCTCCCTCCTCCCCAGCCACCATTAGCAGCAAACAGTAGTAGTTAGACAGCAGCACTCCAATCTTCCCCAATTTCAGTGATGGGAGGGAAACTCACTTAGGGCTGAAATGCACGCTCCCAGCAGGATGTAGACTTTTAATCCAAAAAAAAACCAGACCAACCTGTGAAGATGGAGCAGCATACAGGGTGCAAAAGAAGTCCTCACGGCATTTTCTTTACCAGGACATATCTCTTTATTTCAATCCATACACCAGACAACGTTTGCCTGCTGACTTTATCAAGTCAATGACATGTACATAATACATGAGAGACTAAATACAAACTACAGATGACACATTAAAAATGCCAACCATGTATCAAATGTTACGAACATGTGGGCAAACTAAGCACGGGGCCCACATGGGTGCACACAGTTTTCAGGCAACTGACCCTGTGCTACCGTGAGGATGACATGGCCCTACCTGAGTGGAGACATTGCCGCAATAAAGGGCGGCCCAGCAGTCTTCGGATCTGTGCCCTAGCTGATCCTAGGAAAGACACACCAGAACAGCACAAACAAACATGCCACATCACAGGAAAAAGAACATCAGGACACACAGAGCTAGAAAACACAACATACAACAGCCAAAATGCAACCACTAGTAACCGATAGGAAGCTGAATATAAATACCAGGTATTCGTTGTCATTTTGATCAAAATGTGGAAGCTAGCAACCAACTTCACAGCTCCTGGCTATACCGCTAGTCCCTACACTAACCAGGAATCCAGCAACACCGGACACAGAGCCCGCAGCAAGCTGCACCAGGACGGGACAGAGCCCGCAGCAAGCTGCACCAGGACGGGACAGAGCCCGCAGCAAGCTGCACCAGGACGGGACAGAGCCCGCAGCAAGCTGCACCAGGACGGGACAGAGCCCGCAGCAAGCTGCACCAGGACGGGACAGAGCCCGCAGCAAGCTGCACCAGGACGGGACAGAGCCCGCAGCAAGCTGCACCAGGACAGAGCCCGCAGCAAGCTGCACCAGGACAGAGCCCGCAGCAAGCTGCACCAGGACAGAGCCCGCAGCAAGCTGCACCAGGACAGGACAGAGCCCGCAGCAAGCTGCACCAGGACAGGACAGAGCCCGCAGCAAGCTGCACCAGGAAAGGACAGAGCCCGCAGCAAGCTGCACCAGGAAAGGACAGAGCCCGCAGCAAGCTGCACCAGGACAGGACAGAGCCCGCAGCAAGCTGCACCAGGACAGGACAGAGCCCGCAGCAAGCTGCACCAGGACAGGACAGAGCCCGCAGCAAGCTGCACCAGGACAGGACAGAGCCCGCAGCAAGCTGCACCAGGACAGAGCACAGATCACGCAGCAAGCTGCACCAGGACAGAGCACAGATCACGCAGCAAGCTGCACCAGGACAGAGCACAGATCACGCAGCAAGCTGCACCAGGACAGAGCACAGATCACGCAGCAAGCTGCACCAGGACAGAGCACAGATCACGCAGCAAGCTGCACCAGGACAGAGCACAGATCACGCAGCAAGCTGCACCAGGACAGAGCACAGATCACGCAGCAAGCTGCACCAGGACAGAGCACAGATCACGCAGCAAGCTGCACCAGGACAGAGCACAGATCACGCAGCAAGCTGCACCAGGACAGAGCACAGATCACGCAGCAAGCTGCAACAGGACAGAGCACAGATCACGCAGCAAGCTGCAACAGGACAGAGCACAGATCACGCAGCAAGCTGCAACAGGACAGGACAGAGCACAGATCACGCAGCAAGCTGCAACAGGACAGGACAGAGCACAGATCACGCAGCAAGCTGCAACAGGACAGGACAGAGCACAGATCACGCAGCAAGCTGCAACAGGACAGGACAGAGCACAGATCACGCAGCAAGCTGCAACAGGACAGGACAGAGCACAGATCACGCAGCAAGCTGCAACAGGACAGGACAGAGCACAGATCACGCAGCAAGCTGCAACAGTAGAGACAACCAGGGGGCGAACTCTACCAGCACAGACTCTTAGCAGACTACAATATATAGTGAAAACCACACAGACTCCACCCAGAACTCACATGCACACATAAAACTCACAGCAAGTCCATGTGTTCTTATACAGGGGGATAGACAATAAGCCACCAAGCTGGCATCGGGAACTGTGTCAGGGATCCACCAACTGACACACAGAGAGAGACATAAAACAGTTGGAGGCCGGCACCTGCCAGGGGAAGGGAAAGGGGAGCTACATGTGCTGCAGACCAGGACTACAGGTGTCCAAACCATTATTGAGAAGCAGAAAGACACAGCAGACCTGCATGCAAACACAGATCTGAGTGGGAACAAAACAGATAGATCCAAACAGTACAAGACCAGCTTCAGACTGACAGGAGCTGGGTTTATATGTGCTGCAGGCTAAAGGGGATTGGCTGCTGGAGAATACACACCCAGCAGCTCAATTAACCCTCACCTCCTGAGGAGCTGTGCTGCTAGGAACCTTAGTACTACAGATCCCAGCAGCATATGTAACATCAAAGTCCTGATTGGACACTCGGGATTTCACCAGCTGAAGACATTGATTCTGGTCAGAGCCCCCCACTTATGCACAGTACTTACTCAGCATCATCTCTGCGTCCCAGCATATGCGCTACAGCCCTCCCATCAGACGTCACGATGTGTGTCCTCACATGAGGTGCCAGATGATGCGCACCACTACCTCAGTTTTCCTTTACTGCCTGTGAAATTCCATGTCAACAGACTTCCAGATCCCACGTATGCGCAGAGACCTCTCAGCTCCTGCGATTCATCGGAAGGCGTGTATACAACCGTGACAAAGCCAGGGACGTCACCACAGGCCGTACTGAGCTAACACACATACACATCTGTTATTGCAGAGTATCATCACACACACGGTGGTGACAGCGTAGATTGCATCCTTCTACAAAATGCCATGAGTGGGGCAGCACAGCTGTTAATACCCATAGCCTGCTGCAAACCTTACTGGCACTGTCTGTGTGGTTACAGCGTCTTCAAATACCATAAGTCTGTTAACATCCCATGGTCCTTGCTTATAATTTGTATGTATTATGTTCTACCGTGAATGTGTATCCAGTATTCTATGTGACTTTGAAGATGCCTATATCAGAGACGGCATCATATTATCAGATCACTACAACCTCAGTCCTAACAAAAATGATTGTCATAAACACATAGCATTTTAAAACCAATACATCACAAACATAAATCTCTACACAATAGTTGCCAAATATAAACTTTTTATTGAGATTTTAATCCATAGAACAATCAATGGTCAATCGTATAAGGACACTGCTGCACATGGCAGAGACCATAGAATCCCACACTACCACATGACAATCAACTTGAGTTATCTGTCCCCAGTCACTAGTTGCGGTGGTGGAAATTAAATTACCCAGGTTCCAATCCAATCAGTGCTCCATGCTGCCGACATCCTCCTTAGGCACCAGGGCTAAAATAAAAACATAAAAACAAGCATAATTAGTGAGATAAAGAACACAAAAAATGTCACAGCTTCTGGGACCTACAGCATAACTGCACCTATCGGAACCAATCACAATAGGTTACACATAAAGAAGCTGAATATTATACTCAATATTCAAGCCTTTTGGTTGTAACCAATAGAGATGAGCGAACGTACTCGTCCGAGCTTGATGCTCGATCGAATATTAGGGTGTTCGGGATGCTCGTTACTCGTAACTAGCACCACGCGATGTTCAGGTTACTTTCACTTTCATCTCTGAGACGTTAGCGCGCTTTTCTGGCCAATTGAAAGACAGAGAAGGCATTACAACTTCCCCCTGCGACGTTCAAGCCCTATACCACCCCCCTGCTGTGAGTGGATGGCGAGATCAGGTGTCACCCGAGTATAAAAATCGGCCCCTCCTGCGGCTCGCCACAGATGCATTCAGACATAGAGGAGGGAAAGTGCTGTTGGTGCCTGATCTGCTATAGGGAGAGTGTTAGGAGTATTTTAGGCTTCAAGAACCCCAACGGTCCTTCTTAGGGCCACATCTAACCATGTGCAGTAGTGTGGAGGCTGCTTTTTGCAGTGTTTCACTTTTTTTTTTTTTTTTGGTATATCGGCCGTGCAGAGCATTGCGCCCTGTGGTAATACTCCAGGGCCAGAAGTGGTGGTTAGGCAGGGACAGAAGACATATATTGTGAGGCAGGGACAGAAGACATATATTGTGAGGCAAGGACAGAAGACATATTGATTGAATATAGGCAGTGGGCCTTTGCAGAAAAATTTGGGGGAAAAAATCTATTTGGGCTGCCTGTGACTGTCCTCAGTGTTCTGGGTCTGTGCTGGGTGTAGTAGTTCTCCAAATTCATACGCAGCCAGCTAAGTGTTACAGCAGGCTTGCGCAAAATTATTTCCTGGCTCTGTCTGGGCTGTGAAGTCACCGCTGTATTGCAGTTCACAGTGCAACACTCTGCAGTTCTCTGACATACTCCAGGGCCAGAAGCGCTTAGGCAGGGACAGAAGACATATTGATTTAATATAGGCAGGGGCCTTTGCAGAAAAATTTAGGGAAAAAAATCTATTTGGGCTGCCTGTGACTGTCCTCAGTGTTCTGGGTCTGTGCTGGGTGTAGTAGTTCTCCAAATTCATACGCAGCCAGCTAAGTGTTACAGCAGGCTTGCGCAAAATTTCCTGGCTCTGCTGTGCGTTCCGTAAGCGAAGTCAGCCTCCAACCACAGGCCAATAAGCGGCACATTTAATTACAGCGTTCTTTCTGCACTACTGGTAATACACCATGCTGAGGGGTAGGAGTAGGCCTAGAGGACGTGGACGTGGACGCGGCCGAGGACGCGGAGGCCCAAGTCAGGGTGTGGGCACAGGCTGAGCTCCTGATCCAGGTGTATCGCAGCCGACTGCTGCGGGATTAGGAGAGGGGCACGTTTCTGGCGTCCCCACATTCATCGCACAATTAATGGGTCCACGCGGTAGACCTTTATTAGAAAATGAGCAGTGTGAGCAGGTCCTGTCGTGGATGGCAGAAAGTGCATCCAGCAATCTATCGACCCCCCAGACTTCTGCGCCGTCCAGTGCTGCAACTCTGAATCCTCTGGCTGCTGCTCCTCCTTCCTCCCAGCCTCCTCACTCCATTACAATGACACATTCTGAGGAGCGGGCAGACTCCCAGGAACTGTTCTCGGGGCCCTGCTCAGATTGGGCAGCAATGGTTCCTCTCCCACCAGAGGAGTTTATCGTGACTGATGCCCAACCATTGGAAAGTTCCCGGGGTCCGGGGAATGAGGCTGGGGACTTCCGGCAACTGTCTCAAGACCTTTCAGTGGGTGAGGAGGACGATGACGATGAGACACAGTTGTCTATTGGTGAGGTAGTAGTAAGGGCAGTAAGTCCGAGGGAGGAGCGCACAGAGGATTCGGAGGAAGAGCAGCAGGACGATGAGGTGACTGACCCCGCCTGGTTTGCTACGCCTACTGAGGACAGGTCTTCAGAGGGGGAGGCAAGGGCAGCAGCAGGGCAGGTTGGAAGAGGCAGTGCGGTGGCCAGGGGTAGAGGCAGGGCCAGACCGAATAATCCACCAACTGTTTCCCAAAGCGCCCCTCGCGCCATGCCACCCTGCAGAGGCCGAGGTGCTCAAAGGTCTGGCAGTTTTTCACTGAGAGTGCAGACGACCGACGAACAGTGGTGTGCAACCTGTGTCGCGCCAAGATCAGCCGGGGAGCCACCACCACCAGCCTCACCACCACCAGCATGCGCAGACATATGATGGCCAAGCACCCCACAAGGTGGGACGAAGGCCGTTCACCGCCTCGGGTTTGCACCGCTGCCTCTCCCCCTGTGCCCCAACCTGCCACTGAGATCCAACCCCCCTCTCAGGACACAGGCACTACCGTCTCCTGGCCTGCACCCACACCCTCACCTCCGCTGTCCTCGGCCCCATCCACCAATGTCTCTCAACGCACCGTCCAGCCGTCGCTAGCGCAAGTGTTGGAGCGCAAGCGCAAGTACGCCGCCACGCACCCGCACGCTCAAGCGTTAAACGTGCACATAGCCAAATTTATCAGCCTGGAGATGCTGCCGTATAGGGTTGTGGAAACGGAGGCTTTCAAAAGTGTGATCGCGGTGGCGGACCCGCGCTACTCGGTTCCCAGTCGCCACTACTTTTCCTGATGTGCCGTCCCAGCCCTGCACGACCACGTCTCCCGCAACATTGTACGCGCTCTCACCAATGCGGTTACTGCCAAGGTCCACTTAACAACGGACACGTGGACAAGCACAGGCGGGCAGGGCCACTATATCTCCCTGACGGCACATTGGGTGAATTTAGTGGAGGCTGGGACAGAGTCAGAGCCTGGGACCGCTCACGTCCTACCCACCCCCAGAATTGCGGGCCCCAGCTCTGTGCTGGTATCTGCGGCGGTGTATGCTTCCTCCACTAAACCACCCTCCTCCTCCTCCTCCGCAACCTCTGTCTCACAATGAAGATGTGTCAGCAGCAGCACGTCGACAGCAGTCGGTGTCGCGCGGCGTGGCAGCACAGCAGTGGGCACGCGTCAGCAGGCCGTGCTGAAACTACTCAGCTTAGGAGAGAAGAGGCACACGGCCCACAAACTGCTGCAGGGTCTGACAGAGCAGACCGACCACTGGCTTGCGCCACTGAGCCTCCAACCGGGCATGGTCGTGTGTGACAACGGCCGTAACCTGGTGGCGGCTCTGCAGCCTCACGCACGTGCCATGCCTGGCCCACGTCTTTAATTTGGTGGTTCGGCGCTTTCTGAAAAGCTACCCACGCTTGTCAGACCTGCTCGGAAAGGTGCGTCGGCTCTGCGCACATTTCCGCAAGTCCCACACGGACGCTGCCACCCTGCAACATCGGTTTCATCTGCCAGTGCACCATCTGCTGTGCGACGTGCCCACACGGTGGAACTCTACGCTCCACATGTTGGCCAGGCTCTATGAGCAGCGTAGAGCTATAGTGGAATACCAACTCCAACATGGGCGGCGCAGTGGGAGTCAGCCTCCTCAATTCTTTACAGAAGAGTGGGTTTGGTTGACAGACATCTGCCAGGTCCTTGGAAACTTTGAGGAGTCTACCCAAATGGTGAGCGGCGATGCTGCAATCATTAGCGTCACCATTCCTCTGCTATGCCTCTTGAGAAGTTCCCTGCAAAGCATAAAGGCAGACGCTTTGCGCTCGGAAACAGAGCCGTGGGAAGACAGTATGTCGCTGGATAGTCAGAGCACCCTCCTGTCTATATCTCAGCGCGTTGAGAAGGAGTAGGAGGAGCATGAGGAGGATGAGGAGGAGGGGGAAGAGACAGCTTGGCCCACTGCTGAGGGTACCCATGCTGCTTGCCTGTCATCCTTTCAGCGTGTATAGCCTGAGGAGGAGGAGGAGGATGAGGATCCTGAAAGTGATCTTCCTAGTGAGGATAGCCATGTGTTGCATACAGGTACCCTGGCACACATGGCGGACTTCATGTTAGGATGCCTTTCTCGTGACCCTCGCGTTACACGCATTCTGGCCACTACGGATTACTGGGTGTACACATTGCTCAACCCACGGTATAAGGAGAACTTTTCCACTCTGATACCCGAAGAGGAAAGGGGTTCGAGAGTGATGCTATACCACAGGACACTGGCGGACAAGTTGATGGTAAAATTCCCATCCGACAGCGCTAGTGGCAGAAGGCGCAGTTCCGAGGGCCAGGTAGCAGGGGAGGCATGGAGATCAGGCAGCATGTACAGCACAGGCAGGGGAACACTCTCTAAGGCCATTGACAGCTTTCTGGCTCCCCAGCAAGACTGTGTCACCGATCCCCAGTCAAGGCTGAGTCGGCGGGAGCACTGTAAAAGGATGGTGAGGGAGTACGTAGCCGATCGCACGACCGTCCTCCGTGACGCCTCTGCCACCTACAACTACTGGGTGTCGAAGCTGGACACGTGGCCTAAACTCGCGCTGTATGCCCTGGAGGTGCTTGCTTGTCCTGCGGCTAGCGTCTTGTCAGAGAGGGTGTTTAGTGCGGCTGGGGGAATCATCACTGATAAGCGTACCCGCCTGTCAACCGACAGTGCCCACAGGCTTACACTCATCAAGATGAACAAAGCCTGGATTACCCAGACTTCTCTTTTCCACCAGCGGACAGCAACGATACCTAAGCAATACGTAGGCTGCACCCGCGGATGGAAGCATCGTTCTCTATAACCATCAAAAACGGGGACATTTTTGCTTCATCAATCTGTGTATAATATTCATCCTCCTCCTGCTCCTCCTCCTGAAACCTCACGTAATCACGCCGAACGGGCAATTTTTCTTTGGGCCACAAGGCTCAGTCATATAATTTTTCTAAACAATTTTTATACGTTTCAATGCTCATTAAAGTGTTTAAACTTGCACCTGAACCAATTTTTATTTAAACTGGGCTGCCTCCAGGCCTAGTTACCAATTAAGCCACATTAACCAAAGCGATTAATGGGTTTCACCTGCCCTCTTGGTTGGGCATGGGCAATTTTTGTGAGGTACATTAGTACTGTTGGTACACTAATTTTTTTGGGCCCTCGCCTACAGTGTAATCCAATTAATTTTTTGCCCACCTGCATTACAGCTGACGTTACCTCAGCTGTGATGGGCACTGCAATGGGATATATTTATGTACCACCGGTGGGTTCCAGGGAGCCACCCATGCTGTGGGTCCACACGGAGTTGTAACTACATCTGTCCACTTCTAAAGAACCCCAGTCTGACTGGGGCATGCAGTGTGGGCCGTAGCCCACCTGCATTAAACATGACATTACCTCAGCTTTGATGGGCAATGCAATGGGATATATTTATGTACCGCCGGTGGCTTCCTGGCACCCACCCATGCTGTCGGTCCACACAGAGTTGTAACTACATCTGTCCACTTCTAAAGAACCCCAGTCAGACTGGGGCATGCAGTGTGGGCCGAAGCCCACCTGCATTAAACATGACATTACCTCAGCTGTGATGGGCACTGCAATGGGATATATTTATGTACCGCCGGTGAGTTCCAGGGAGCCACCCATGCTGTGGGTCTATACGGAGTTGTAACTACATGTGTCCACTTCTAAAGAACCCCAGTCTGACTGGGGCATGCAGTGTGGGCCGAAGCCCACCTGCATTAAACATGGCATTACCTCAGCTGTGATGGGCAATGCAATGGGATATATTTATGTACCGCCGGTGGCTTCCTGGCACCCACCCATGCTGTCGGTCCACACGGAATTCCCATTGCGGTGTTGTACCTGCCTGGGACTATTTATAAAAAACCGCAGTCTGACTGGGGCATGCAGACACCTTGACAGAATGAATAGTGTGTGGCACATAGGTCCCCCATTGCTATGCCCACGTGTGCAGCTCCTGATGGCGGTGGCACAGGATTATATTTCTCATTGCTTCTGTACAGCATTGTTTGCTATCGCCCCGCCCCTTTTAAAGAGGGTTGCTGCATAGCCGTGCCAACCCTCTGCAGTGTGTGCCTGCGGTTCCTCCTCATAGCAGACGCACTTATAAATAGACATGAGGGTGGTGTGGCATGAGGGCAGCTGAAGGCTGCGCAGGGACAATTTGGTGTGCGCTGTGGACACTGTGTCGTGCGGGGGGGGGTTGGGCAGCATGTAACCCAGGAGAAGTGGCAGCGGAGTGTCATGCAGGCAGTGATTGTGCTTTGTTGGAGGTAGTGTGGTGCTTAGCTAAGGTATGCCTTGCTAATGAGGGCTTTTCAGAAGAAAAACTTGTTGGGAGGGGGGGGGGCACTCTTGCCGCTATTGTGGCTTAATAGTGGGACCTGGGAACTTGAGATGCAGCCCAACATGTAGCCCCTCGCCTGCCCTATCCGTTTGTGTCGTCCCCATCATTTTCTTGAATTGCCCAGATTTTCACAAATGGAAACCTTAGCGAGCATCGGCGATATACAAAAATGCTCGGGTCGCCGATGCTCGGGTTGACTTCAATGGGGTTCGTTATTCGAAACGAACCCTCGAGCATCGCGGAGATTTCAACCCGAGTAACGAGCACCCGAGCATTTTGGTGCTCACTCATCTCTACTTGTGACTTGATTGTGTAGATGATATTTCTGGGATGTGGGGTATAGTAAGAGATATTACTATTGGTTGCTGCTCTTAGGGATTCTCTCATGAAGACAGCTATTATAAGAAGTTGGCTCTGGCTTCTCTAGTCCACGACAATCAGCTGGGATTTCCGGGAGCCACATCTGGGATTTTGAGGAATTGACACCCATGTGATGCAGAACTTACCAGACCCACCAGGTGCCCCTCTTCATTCTGGCTCATAAAGAGGGACCCCGAGTGCTAGTCACCCCTCTAAGATATGCATTGTACTTAATGGGCATATGGTGAGTGATGTCATGGTGAGACGAGCGCTGCTATATTAATATTATCCTATATTCATGGATTTTTATATTAATTTCTGTTTATTTTCACAGTTCCAGTTAGACTTTTCAGAGGAAACACTGAATGTGAAGGATTAGTAGAAATGAGATATGAAGAAGAATGGTGGGGAGTGGAATATTGCAGAACCAGCAGAGAAATCATTGCTTATATGGTTTGTAGAGCGATGGGATGTAACACTGCAAATCTACAACATTATGTGACCAGAGGAGAAATGTTTGTGGATGATTACAGGAGGATGTTGTATCCACAATGTACAGGAGAAGAGTCATCCTTGTCACAGTGTGAATATTCTACATATGTTGGTCTATATTCTTCTGCATCTCTGATGGGAGTACGATGTTCAGGTAAGAGATGTCTCTTTTCTCTCCACACATCACACACTGGAATAGATACAACATTAAACCTGACAATATGTACAACAACTGCACCCACAACTGCTGAGAGAATGTCACTAAATATCAGACTGCAGCAGCTTCATCCAAATACATTTTCTATTAGCCTTCAGTCTCATCATGAAGAGTTATTATACTGGTGCAATAGAGCCCTCTGTGTAAATGTCTGTGTGGATGATGGGACTTGTAGTTCTGGGTATGATACGTGTTGGAGCAGGTGAGATCTGCCGGTGCTGAGACGCCGATTGCTCCGTTATAAGCTCTATAAATGGTGGCCCCATTAATGTAGCCCATCTGTCACATACATTGTGATAAATCCAATTATCAGCTGCACATATTAGTTGGTTGCAGGGCCAGACTGCCCATCTGTTTTGCCAACTTGAAAGGCAACAAGATCGGATACGGCTTTAAAGAAGGACAGATGGGTTGGTATATAGCAATTTATTAAAATGACAATAATTAAGCAAATTTATGAATAATAGGTGATATTGATTGCAATTGTATAATGATTCTCCTAGAAAAAGTTTAAGTATATTACTCACCAAATGATAGAATTTACCTTACAAGAGACAGCACTCGAATATACTCACAACATACAAACTGTGTCCGTCTATTGACCATCAGCTGAAGAAAGTAACAGTGAAGATGAAACCAATCCTCATCAGTAGAAGCCTTCTTTCATCATCATCTGTCTATCAGCTGGAGAGGTGGAAGTGAAAGGCAGATAGAACTCCTGGAGATTTACACTGTGCGGGTATGCCCGAACGTGTGTCCAAGTAAAACCTCTACCTTCATGCCACCAGACCAACTCCTTATATACTATGAAAAATAGTTTAATCAAATAGTCTGACCTAAGCTTGCATATTTGCTTTAAAAAGAACAAAGCATTATCAATCTGAAATCCCCCACAATCTGAAGTGGTCGGCTTCATTGATGAAAAATTCAGGATCAGCAAGACTCAATTCCATGGACAATGATGATGATATCACAGGATTAAAAGACTCAAGGAATTGCAGCAATGGTGACAATGGTGCAATAAAATCATGCCTTTATTCTTCCATAAATAACATGCAACGTTTCGACTCAAATAGTCTTTTTCCTGCTTGAGAAAGACTTTTTGAGTCGAAACCTTGCATGTTATTTATGGAGGAACAAAGGCAAGATTTTATTGCACTATTTAGGCTGTCACCATTGCTGCAATTCCTTGTGGAAGAGGTGGACCTAAGGATCAGGTCCACCGGTGGCTTTGCATTGGAAACCCGTCCTACTATGTTGTGGTGAGAAAGTTGTGCTGCTTGCAAATTTCCTTTTTCCAGGATTAACAGACTCAGCAGATTCATGGCAATACAATGCATGTAAACAAAGTTTAAACAATATATACAAATGGAATTGTAGTTAATACAATTAACATTGTTCTGCATAAGTATAGTTGATACAATTAACATTGTTCTGCATAAGTATAGTTGATACAATTAACATTGTTCTGGATAATTATAGTTGATACAATTAACATTGTAATTGTAGTTAATACACTTAACATTGTAATTGTAGTTGATACTATGTGCAGATATTAACATGATCGCCAGCAAGTCTGTAAGACTCAGTTTTACAATCCTTATAATTTATACATTGAACATTCATGACTGTTTGAATACAAGATGGAGGGCTACAAATAGCCAATTATATTTGCACCACACCATCTGGTAATTATGGTAAATGCTACATTGCCTTGTGTCTGCTGTGGGCCGTCTGCTCTGTCAGTAACTGCGGTGGTGAAGGACTTGCGATGATATAATCATGTTACCAGTACATGAGGACAGAGCTCAGCAGTACTGAGGATGGGTGTTGGTAAAGCACATTGTGTTGATATAATCATGTGACCAGTACATAAGGACAAAGCTTAGCAGTGCGGAGGATAGGTGGTAGGCAGTAAAGTACTTATTATGTCATTGTCATGTGAAATGAGGGGGAGGAGCTTTGTATAATGTGAAATTATGCATTTAGCCTTCTCTGTAGGTAATTAGCAGCCGCATGACTTCAGTTAGCAAGGGAAAATGAACTCATCTAAAAGCAGTCCAATAAAATTTTTAACAATATAAAAAAATTCTTAAACAAGCCTTTTTTTCAGGAGAAATTATTGAATTATTAAATAATTCAAGAACAAAACAACTATAAGAAAAAATAAACACATTTGGTATCTCCATAAAAGTCTAAACTATTCAAATAAGATTTACCTACACAGCGAATACCATAACTACGAAACGAAATACACAATGTCAGAATTTTAAAAGGCTTTCTTTTTTTTTATAACTACCTCCCCAAAATTTCTAATAGAAAATGATCAAAAAGACATATGTATCTGACAATTGTGCCAATAAAAACCGCAGATTTGGTGGGCATGTAGGAGGCACATCTGAAGTTCTCCTGAAAACCCAGCTACTTCAAATGGACAAGAAAATCCAATGAATAGCCTAATCTACACCACGAGACACAGAAAAAGTAAAAGGCATCCCAAGGCACTTTCCCAGCACCAAGGTTCCTCCATCCCTGCCAGGACCAGATGGGCGGCAGCTCTACATGAAGTAAAAACACTGCAATGAGCCCCAGGATCAGCAAGGTCTCCCCTGTTTCCGGCACTGACATCACTGTAGTGTCTGGCTGCCGGCTTCAGTGTAGGGGAAGACCTGCAGGGATTCCCTTTGTCCTGGGGCTTTAGCCTCACACAAAAAGAATGGTGGGGAGATATCCCTGTTTGTTACTAGGATAGGGTGTTTTGGGAAGGGGGAGCTGTAGGCTCGGGCCTTTCCTCTCAAGCTATTAGGCATATGGAGGGGTATAACCAGCCCAGCCACTCAATGAAATATTTTCCCCTCTGCACCATTGCCATCAGATGGGCAGAGAAAAGGAATTGGAAAGCCCACTAAAGAGCCTTACCTACTAAAATGGAGATAGATGGCCTATTGCAGAAGTCAGACGCTGTTGATGGTGGAGGAGTCACAGGATAAAATAATAGACACCATAGACTCTCTCACAAATGCTATACAGGAACAGGCACTATAAATCTATGAATTGTTCATGCAACTAGATGATATAGAAAATCTCCATTGAAGAAATAACATTTGCATCAGAGGCCTTAGTGAGGATATTGGGAGCTCCCAGCTGGAGGTATGGGTTCAAAAATTCCACAACAACATTCTGCATAGAAACTCTGAAAGGTCAATCGAAATTGACAAAATTCATAGGTCCCCCAACGCTAGGCCTGCTGACCCAGCAAGACTCCATGATATAATTTGCAAGATTCATTTTTTACAAAGAGAAAGAGTTTATCCTGAAGAAGGCAAGAGAGACAGAGGGTCTGTCTTTTCAGGGATCTCTCATCCTTATACTCCCTGACCTATAACTCTACCGCACAGTCCAACTACGCCTGGCTCTAAAACCCTTGCTAACGGCCCTGAAAAGTGAGATAGGTGCCATAAAAATGAGGGTATCCCTTCCAACTCTATGCCCATAAAGAAAGGAAATCGGCTGGATTCAAAGGGCTGGAAGACATCCCAGGATTTCTTGAAACTTTCGACATCCCAATGATTTCTCTGCTGGACTGAACGGGACCTGTATCCATATAAGTTTCTTCCTCCAGGGTGTCCTGGCTAATGGGTGGGGGAAGATCCAAATGCAAACCTAGCAATGCACAGTTTGAGGGCACCTGCGGCCATGATGACTCAGTGCATGGACTCTCCATTCATTAACATTTATGGTTTTCTGTAACTTTTCTGCAGTTCTCATTTCCTTATATAATTTTACATTTACAGTCTCTGGGATTTTACTGTTTGGATTTTCACAATTGTCTACAAAATCACTTACATATAGCTGGGGTGAGTAAGGAAACAGGCCTAACATTGGCTTCTTCAACCCCCTTTAGGTTTTACAACACTTGTTACTGTATCAAGACAGGTTTCAATTTAGTTGTAATGTTTCGGTTTCAGACCTGGTATTTCAATTAAGTTTCTGTTATCCCCCCCCCCCCCCATCCTCCTTTCCGTCTCCCTCCCCTCTAACCGCAAGGCTTGGATAATGGATCTTGGCTCCCCCAAATCTGATAACATGGATATGGCCAGCCTGATGTTCTATATTTATGACACCAAGGGCCTTAACATCCCAGCAAAGAGAAGTTAGATTCTCCATCATTTTGCATAAAAAGGAAGTCATGGTGGACATGCTCCAGGAGACTCATTTTAGGATAGACCATGTCCCCATGTGCACCTGCAGCTTCTACACACCTAGGTTTAATGGCCCCATCCCTCCAAGAAGGTCGGCAGTGTATTTTCACTTTCAATAAGTCATTTCTGCATCAATTTATATTTTCCAAAATAGATCCAGAGGGCAGATTTCTGTTTTTTAAGATATGTGTTTTAGGTTTTATACTAACCGAGGCTAATGTCTATTTTCCCAACCAGGAAGAAATCCCTTTTGGAACCACACTTATACAAGAGTTAGCAGAGTTTGCAGAGGGCTCCAATATCATTCTAGGAGGTGATTGCAAATTTGGTGTTGGACTCTTCTTCGGGTAAATCCTCATCTCCTGGTCAGGAGTGCAATCCTTAAAAAATGTCCTGGAGGCCCTAAAACTATTTGAGCTTTGGTGGATTCTTCACCCGGGTGTCAGAGATTACAGCTTTCACTCAATGGCCCACAAACTACTAGATTCACATTCAAAGTATCCCATGGGATCATTCGTGTGGTGCCCCTATCCAATGGGAAGCCCTGAAGTGCATCCTTAGAGGAATCTTTACTTCTCATGGCACCAGACTTAAAAAGCAAAAGACAGTTAAATTATAAAAATCTAATAGCTGATCTACATATCAAAGAACCTCCTAATAAAAGAAAACCCTAGATATGTTAAAAGCTGAGATATCTTCCACTCATAGCCCTTCCGTCCTATCCCTCCCAACTTTTCCCATTCCTCAAAATAGGGACGTCGTGACCAAGTCGGCTCTTCGACAATTGGTGGACTTTTTTAGAGACACCACAGTCCCTCCTGGTGTGTGGTTCCAATACTTCCACTTAAGGGGTTTCATAAAATCTTTGATACCTGAGGAGAACATGACTAAGCCATTTACTCCCTTCGAGGAAATGTGTCTGTCCTCTGATCCTCCCAAACACCTGATCTCTGCATTATATAAGATGTTGCTGTACCGGGAGATGGAGGATAAAGCCCCGGGATATATGGCGGTGTGCGAGAGAGAGCTTGGTACATGCCTCTGATGAGAACTATGGCAAAAAGCAAAAAGCAAACACCCAAGATGCCAGCCTCATGTAACTTGCAAGAACTCAATCACAAAATTCTTTCTAGGTGGTATAGAACTCCGGAGAGATTGAATAACATATTTTGATCAGATCTCCCCTTTATACTGGACATGCTCAAAGGCCTTGGCACTTTGATTCATATCTGGTGAAAATGTGCCCCGTAGCCGCATTGTGGCAGGATATCGTGACCATATACAACTATATATGTGAAAAAGCCACCAGGCTTACCCCTGAGGCTGCCCTACTATTTATATTCCCTATCTCCGTTTCACTTACTAGGAAGGGCCTTTTACAGTTCTTCATCCTTGCCACTAGACAAATCATCCCCAGGAAGTGTCGTTCCTACATGCTCCCCTCTAGGTTGATGTGAGTGGATGTGATGAACACCCTCATGTGGGTGGAGGAAATGAGAACAGATGAGGACAATACACACCCATGCTTCTATGCTACCTGGCAACCTTGGATTACTATCTGGGCATCTTCAGTGTTCGATAACTGGATCCTAACAGTTGAGACCTAGGCTTTACTAACTGTATACTGTGTGTTCCTATGATAAACCGGAACAATAAGTGGTCTGGGTCCAATGTCCAGTCTTGCTTTCCCCCACCCTGTCCTTCCTCTTCCCATTCCCCTCACATATTGGATTTAGTTTTAGTTATTTGTTTATAACTATTGAAAATTAGAGACAGTGGTATGTTTCAAAGCATATAGAAGCACTTCCGAATAGAAGATTGGGGAATATAAAACTTATTTGTTTATACTGACCACAGGCATTGTACACACAGCTTTACTACATACATCCTGAACCCACACATTACACACACAGCTCCACTACATCCATCCTGACCCCAAACATTACACACACAGCACATTACACACACAGCTGTACTACATCCATCCTAACTCCACACATTACATACACAGCTCTACTACATCCATCCTGACCCCAGACATTACACACACAACCCATTATGCACACAGCTCTTCTACATCCATCCTGTAATCCCACATATCACACACACACATCACATTACACACACAGTTCTACTACAACCATCCTGATTTCACACATTACATACACAGCTTTACTACATCCATCCTGACATTACACATGCAGCACATTACACACACAACTCTGCTACATGGTACATCCATTATGATCCCCACACATCAAACACACAGCTCTACTGCATCCATCCTGATTCCCCGACATATTACTCACACAGCACATTTCACACAAAGCTCTACTACAGCCAACCTGACCCCACAGAACACAAACACAGCACATTACACACACAGCTTAACTACATCCATCCTGATTTTCCTACACATCACACACACAACACATTACGCACATAGCTTGACTACATTCATCCTGATTCCTACACATTACAACCACAGCACATTACACACAAAGCACTACTACATCTATCTTGACCCCACAGAACACACACACAGCACATGACACACACCGCTCTGCTACATCCTGATTCATACACATCACACACAGCACATTACACTAACAGCTTTACTAGATCCATCCTGATTCACACAAATCCCACACACAGCACATGATGCACACCGCACTGCTACATCCTGATTCATACACATAACACGCACAGAGCATTGCACACTCCGATATCCATCTTGATCCCCACTAGAGATGAGCGAGCACCAAAATGCTCGGGTGCTCGTTACTCGGGACGAAATTACCGCGATGCTCGATGGTTCGTTTCGAATAACGAACCCCATTGAAGTCAATGGGCGACCCGAGCATTTTTGTATATCGCCGATGCTCGCTAAGCTTTCCATTTGTGAAAATCTGGGCAATTCAAGAAAGTGATGGGAACGACACAGCAACGGATAGGGCAGGCGAGGGGCTACATGTTGGGCTGCATCTCAAGTTCCCAGGTCCCACTATTAAGCCACAATAGCGGCAAGAGTGCCCCCCCCCAACAATTTTTACTTCTGAAAAGCCCTCATTAGCAATGCATACCTTAGCTAAGCACCACACTACCTCCAACAAAGCACAATCACTGCCTGCATGACACTCCACTGCCACTTCTCCTGGGTTACATGCTGCCCCCCCCCCCCCCGCACGACCCAGTGTCCACAGCGCACACCAAACTGTCCCTGCGCAGCCTTCAGCTGCCCTCATGCCACGCCACACTCATGTCTATTTATAAGTGCGTCTGCCATGAGGAGGAACCGCAGGCACACACTGCAGAGGGTTGGCACGGCTAGGCAGCGACCCTCTTTAAAAGGGGCAGGACGATAGCCCACAATGCTGTACAGAAACAGTGAGAAATATAATCCTGTGCCACCTCCATCAGGAGCTGCACACGTGGGCATAGCAATGGGGAACCTATGTGCCACACACTATTCATTCTGTCAAGGTGTCTGCATGCCCCAGTCAGACCGCGGTTTTTTATAAATAGTCACAGGCAGGTACAACTCCGCAATGGGAATTCCGTGTGCACCCACAGCATGGGTGGCTCCCTGGAACCCACCGGCTGTACATAAATGTATCCCATTGCAGTGCCCTGGACAGCAGAGCTAACGTCAGATTAAATGCAGGTGGGCTTCGGCCCACACTGCATGCCCCAGTCAGACTGGGGTTTTTTATAAGTAGACACAGGCAGGTACAACTCCCTATTGTGAAGTCCCTGTGGACGAACAGCATGGGTGGCTCCCTGGAACCCACCGGCGGTACATAAATATATCCCATTGCATTGCACATCACAGCTGAGGTAATGTGATGTTTAATGCAGGTGGGCTTGGGCCCACACTGCATGTCCCAGTCAGACTGGGGTTCTTTAGAAGTGGACACATGCAGTTACAACTCCGTGTGGACCGACAGCATGGGTGGGTGCCAGGAAGCCACCGGCGGTACATAAATATATCCCATTGCAGTGCCCAGCACAGCTGAGGTAATGTCATGTTTAATGCAGGTGGGCTTCGGCCCACACTGCATGCCCCAGTCAGACTGGGGTTCTTTAGAAGTGGACACATGCAGTTACAACTCCGTGTGGACCCACAGCATGGGTGGGTGCCAGAAAGCCATCGGCGGTACATAAATAGATCCCATTGCAGTGCCCAGCACAGCTGATGTAACGTCAGCTTTAATGCAGGTGGGCAAAAAATTAATTGGATTACACTGTAGGCGAGGGCCCAAAAAAATTGGTGTACCAACAGTACTAATGTACCTCAGAAAAATTGCCCATGCCCAACCAAGAGGGCAGGTGAAACCCATTAATCGCTTTGGTTAATGTGGCTTAATTGGTAACTAGGCCTGGAGGCAGCCCAGTTAAAATAAAAATTGGTTCAGGTGCAAGTTTCAACGCTTTAATGAGCATTGAAACGTTTAAAAATTGTTTACAAAAATAATATGACTGAGCCTTGTGGGCCTAAGAAAAATTGCCTGTTCGGCGTGATTACGTGAGGTTTCAGGAGGAGGAGCAGGAGGAGGAGGATGAATAGAATACACAGATTGATGAAGCAAAAAGGTCACCGTTTTTTATGGTGATAGAGAACGATGCTTCCATCTACGGGTGAAGCCTACGTATTGTTTAGGTACCGCTGCTGTCCGCTGGTGGAGAAGAGAAGTCTGGGGAAATCCAGGCTTTGTTCATCTTGATGAGTGTAAGCCTGTCGGCACTGTCGGTTGACAGGCGGGTACGCTTATCTGTGATAATTCCCCCAGCCGCACTAAACACCCTCTTTGACAAGACGCTAGCCGCAGGACAAGCAAGCACCTCCAGGGCATACAGCGCGAGTTCAGGCCACATGTCCAGCTTCGACACCCAGTAGTTGTAGGGGGCAGAGGCGTCACCGAGGACGGTCGTGCGATCGGCTACGTACTCCCTCACCATCCTTTTACAGTGCTCCCGCCGACTCAGCCTTGACTGGGGACCGGTGACACAGTCTTGCTGGGGAGCCATAAAGCTGGCAAAGGCCTTGGAGAATGTTCCCCTGCCTGCGCTGTACATGCTGCCTGATCTCTGCGCCTCCCCTGCTACCTGGCCCTCGGAACTGCGCCTTCTGCCACTAGCGCTGTCGGATGGGAATGTTACCATCAGTTTGTCCGCCAGGGTCCTGTGGTATAGCATCACTCTCGAACCCCTTTCCTCTTTGGGTATGTGAGTGGAAAGGTTCTCCTTATACCTTGGGTCGAGCAGTGTGTACACCCAGTAATCCGTAGTGGCCAAAATGCGTGTAACGCGAGGGTCTCGAGAAAGGCATCCTAACATGAAGTCAGCCATGTGTGCCAGGGTACCTGTATGCAACACATGGCTGTCCTCACTAGGAAGATCACTTTCAGGATCCTCCTCCTCCTCCTCAGGCCATACACGCTGAAAGGATGACAGGCAAGCAGCATGGGTACCCTCAGCAGTGGGCCAAGCTGTCTCTTCCCCCTCCTCCTCATGCTCCTCCTCCTCCTCCTCAACGCGCTGAGATATAGAAATGAGGGTGCTCTGACTATCCAGCGACATACTGTCTTCCCCCGCCTCCGTTTCCGAGCACAAAGCGTCTGCCTTTGTGCTTTGCAGGGAACTTCTCAAGAGGCATAGCAGAGGAATGGTGACGCTAATGATTGCAGCATCCCCGCTCACCATCTGGGTAGACTCCTCAAAGTTTCCAAGGACCTGGCAGATGTCTGCCAACCAGGCCCACTCTTCTGTAAAGAATTGAGGAGGCTGACTCCCACTACGCCGCCCATGTTGGAGTTGGTATTCCAGTATAGCTCTACGCTGCTCATAGAGTCTGGCCAACATGTGGAGCGTAGAGTTCCACCGTGTGGGCACGTTGCACAGCAGTCGGTGCACTGGCAGATTAAACCGATGTTGCAGGGTGCGCAGAGTGGCAGCGTCCGTGTGGGACTTGCGGAAATGTGCGCAGAGCCGGCGCACCTTTCCGAGCAGGTATGACAAGTGTGGGTAGCTTTTCAGAAAGCGCTGAACCACCAAATTAAAGACATGGGCCAGGCATGGCACATGCGTGAGGCTGCCGAGCTGCAGAGCCGCCACCAGGTTACGGCCGTTGTCACACACGACCATGCCCGGTTGGAGGCTCAGCGGCGAAAGCCAGGGGTCGGTCTGCTCTGTCAGATCTGCAGCAGTTCGTGGGCCGTGGGCCTCTTCTCTCCTAAGCTGAGTAGTTTCAGCACGGCCTGCTGACGCTTGCCCACCGCTGTGCTGCGATGCCGCTCGACAGCGACTGCTGGCGACGTGCTGCTGCTGACACATCTTGATTGCGAGACAGAGGTTGCGTTGGAGGAGGAGGAGGGTGGTTTAGTGGAGGAAGCATACACCGCCGCAGATACCAGCACCGAGCTGGGGCCCACAATTCTGGGGGTGGGTAGGACGTGAGCGGTCCCAGGCTCTGACTCGGTCCCAGCCTCCACTAAATTCGCCCAATGTGCCGTCAGGGAGATATAGTGGCCCTGCCCGCCTGTGCTTGTCCACGTGTCCGTTGTTAAGTGGACCTTGGCAGTAACCGCGTTGGTGAGGGCGCGTACAATGTTGCGGGAGACGTGGTCGTGCAGGGCTGGGACGGCACATCGGGAAAAGTAGTGGCGACTGGGAACTGAGTAGCGCGGGGCCGCCGCCGCCATCATACTTTTGAAGGACTCCGTTTCCACAACCCTATACGGCAGCATCTCCAGGCTGATAAATTTGGCTATGTGCACGTTTAACGCTTGAGCGTGCGGGTGCGTGGCGGCGTACTTGCGCTTGCGCTCCAACACTTGCGCTAGCGACGGCTGGACGCTGCGCGGATAGACATTGCTGGATTGGGCCAAGGACAGCGGAGGTGAGGGTGTGGGTGCAGGCGAGGAGACGGTAGTGCCTGTGTCCTGAGAGGGGGGTTGGATCTCAGTGGCAGGTTGGGGCACAGGGGGAGAGGCAGCGGTGCAAACCGGAGGCGGTGAACGGCCTTCGTCCCACCTTGTGGGGTGCTTGGCCATCATATGTCTGCGCATGCTGGTGGTGGTGGCTCCCCGGCTGATCTTGGCGCGACAAAGGTTGCACACCACTGTTCGTCGGTCGTCTGCACTCTCAGTGAAAAACTGCCAGACCTTTGAGCACCTCGGCCTCTGCAGGGTGGCATGGCGCGAGGGTGCGCTTTGGGAAACAGTTGGTGGATTATTCGGTCTGGCCCTGCCTCTACCCTTGGACACCGCACTGCCTCCTGCAACCTGCCCTGCTGCTGCCCTTGCCTCCCCCTCTGAAGACCTGTCCTCAGTAGGCGTTGCAAACCAGGTGGGGTCAGTCACCTCATCGTCCTGCTGCTCTTCCTCCGAATCCTCTGTGCGCTCCTCCCTCGGACTTACTGCCCTTACTACTACCTCACCGATAGACAACTGTGTCTCATCGTCATCGTCCTCCTCACCCACTGAAAGGTCTTGAGACAGTTGCCGGAAGTCCCAAGCCTCATCCCCCGAACCCCGGGAACTTTCCAATGGTTGGGCATCAGCCACGATAAACTCCTCTGGTGGGAGAGGAACCACTGCTGCCCAATCTGAGCAGGGGCCCGAGAACAGTTCCTGGGAGTCTGCCCGCTCTTGAGAATGTGTCATTGTAATGGAGTGAGGAGGCCTGGAGGAAGGAGGAGCAGCAGCCAGAGGATTCTGAGTTGCAGCAGTGGACGGCGCAGAACTGTGGGTGGACGATAGCTTGCTGGAAGCACTTTCTGCCATCCACGACAGGACCTGAACACACTGCTCATTTTCTAATAAAGGTCTCCCGCGTGGACCCATTAATTGTGCGATGAATGTGGGGACGCCAGAAACGTGCCTCTCTCCTAATCCCGCAGCAGTCGGCTGCGATACATCCGGATCAGGAGCTCGGCCTGTGCCCACACCCTGACTTGGGCCTCTGCGTCCTCGGCCGCGTCCACGTCCTCTAGGCCTACTCCTCAGCATGCTGTATTACCAGTAATGCAGAAACAGAACGCTGTAATTAAATGTGCCGCTTATTGGCCTGTGGTTGGAGGCTGACTTTGCTTACGGAACGCCAGGAAATAATTTGGCGCAAGCCTGCTGTAACACTTAGCTGGCTGCGTATGATTTTGTAGAACTACTACACCCAGCACAGACGGACCCAGAACACTGAGCACAGTGACAGGCAGGCCAAATAGATTTTTTCCACAAATTTTTTTGCAAAGGCCCACTGCCTATATTAAATGAATATGTCTTCTGTCCCTGCCTCCACACTTCTGTCCCTGGAGTGTGTCACAGAACTGCAGAGTGTTGCACTATGAACTGCAATACAGCGGTGATTTCAGAGCCCAGACAGAGCCAGGAAATAATTTGGCGCAAGCCTGCTGTAACACTTAGCTGGCTGCGTATGATTTTGTAGAACTACTACGCCCAGCACACACAGACCCAGAACACTGAGCACAGTGACAGGCAGGCCAAATAGATTTTTTGGCCAAATTTTTTTAGCAAAGGTCCACTGCCTATATTAAATGAATATGTCTTCTGTCCCTGCCTCCACACTTCTGTCCCTGGAGTGTGTCACAGAACTGCAGAGTGTTGCACTATGAACTGCAACACAGCGGTGATTTCAGAGCCCAGACAGAGCCAGGAAATGATTTGGCGCAAGCCTGCTGTAACACTTAGCTGGCTGCGTATGATTTTGTAGAACTACTACACCCAGCACACACAGACCCAGAACACTGAGCACAGTGACAGGCAGGCCAAATAGATTTTTTGGCCAAATTTTTTTAGCAAAGGCCCACTGCCTATATTCAATCAATATGTCTTCTGTCCCTGCCTAACCATCACTTCTGTCCCTGGAGTATTACTGCAGGGCGCAATGCTCTGCACGGCCGATATACCAAAAAAAAAAGTGCACCACTGCAAAAAGCAGCCTCCACACTACTGAACACGGTTAGATGTGGCCCTAAGAAGGACCGTTGGGGTTCTTGAAGCCTACAATAACTCCTAACACTCTCCCTATAGCAGCTCCAACACAATAGCACTTTCCCTCAGCTATGTCAGAACGCATCTGTGGCGAGCCGCGGGAGGGGCCGATTTTTATACTCGGGTGACACCTGATCTCGCCAGCCACTCTCTGCAGGGGGGTGGTATAGGGCTGGAACACCACAGGAGGGAGTTGTAATGCCTTCCCTGTCTTTCAATTGGCCAGAAAAGCGCGCTAACGTCTCAGAGATGAAAGTGAAAGTAACCCGAACATCGCGTGGTACTCGTTACGAGTAACGAGCATCCCGAACACCCTAATATTCGATCGAGCATCAAGCTCGGACGAGTACGTTCGCTTATCTCTAGTTGCTATATATTATACCACTGAGGTAACATGAAAGCTGCGCTGTGATTGGTTGTTATTTATTATACCGCTGAGGTAACTTGAAAGCTGCGCTGTGATTGGTTGTTATCTAGATATATAAAAACAAATGTATGTATGTCTGTCTTTGTAGCAACGTGCGACGGGTAAGCTAGTCTATATATATAAAATTGAATGTATGTCTGTCTGTGTATCTGTCTGTTTGTCCTTTAGGCGCTACTACACCATTCATCCGATCACCATGAAACTTTGGGAAGTTGTTGAGTACACTCCTGGGAAGATTATAGGCATAGTACAACTATCCTATGATAAATGGCGCTCGTGCGAGCGTCGTCGACAGTTACGCCCCACGTAGATCGTTCGATTTCCATCATTGCCACCAATTCTCTCACTTCCCAATGTCGTAGAAACATGAAATTTGGCACGAGCATTGATTATGTCATAAATAGGAAAAGTTAATAGGTCCCAACTCGATTATTCAATTCTAAGCGCAAAAGAATTAGCGTCCAAATTTTACGTACGGAATCTAATTCTCTCACTTCCCAATATAATAGAAACTTGAAATTTGGCACGAGCATTGATTATGTCATAAATAGGAAAAGTTAATGGGTCCCAACTCGATTATTCAATTCTAAGCGCAAAAGAATTAGCGTCCAAATTTTACGTACGAAATCAAATTCTCTCACTTCCCAATATAATAGAAACTTGAAATTTGGCACGAGCATTGATTATATCACAAATAGGAAAAGTTAATGAGTCCCAACTCGATTATTCAATTCTAAGCGCAAAAGAATTAGCGTCCAAATTTCACGTACAAAATCTAATTCTCTCACTTCCTGATGTCATCTATATATATATATAAAAATGAAGGTATGTCTGTCTGTCTGTCCTTTATGCATTACTACACCATTCATTTAATCGCCATAAAACTTTGGGAAGTTGTTGAGTACACTCCTGGGAAGATTACTGGCATAGTACATCTATCCTACGATAGGTGGGGTGCGTGCGAGCGTCGTCGACAGTTATGCCCCCCAGACAGAGATCGTTTGATTTCCATCTCAAGCACAAAAGCAAAAGGCATTACAAGCAAGCGTGTTCAACTACAAAATGATGCATCCGCCGAACGTTTTGCAAGACAATTGCTGGATATTGATAATGCTGAGGTAAAATGAAAGCTGTGCTGTGATTGGTTGTTATATATTACACTGAGGTAACATGAAAGCTGAGCTGTGATTGGTTGTTATATATTATACTGCTGAGGTAACATGAAAGCTGTGCTGTGATTGGTTGCTATATATTATACCGCTGAGGAAAATGAATGCTGCGCTGTGATTGGTTGCTATTTTTTATATTGCTGAGGCAGAATAAAAGTTGCGCTGTGATTGGTTGTTATTTCTCTTTCTGCTAAGGTAACATGAAAGCTGCGCTGTGATTGGTTAGATATTATACCGCTGAGGTAACATGAAAGCTGAGCTGTGATTGGTTGTTATATATTATACTGCTGAGGTAACATGAAAGCTGTGCTGTGATTGGTTGCTATATATTATACCGCTGAGGAAAATGAATGCTGCGCTGTGATTGGTTGCTATTTTTTATATTGCTGAGGCAGAATAAAAGTTGCGCTGTGATTGGTTGTTATTTCTCTTTCTGCTAAGGTAACATGAAAGCTGCGCTGTGATTGGTTAGATATTATACCGCTGAGGTAACATGTAAGCTGCGCTGCGATTGGTTGTTAAATATTATAACACTGAGGTAACATGAAAGCTGCACTGTGAATGGTTGTTATCTATATATATAAAAACAAATGAATGCATGTCTGTCTGTCTTCACAGCAATGCGCGATGGATAAGCTAGTGGGAAATAAATTTAATTTTTTTTTTTTTTTTTTTAAATCAGATTTTTATTGGTTTTTCAAAAGTTTAAACAGGTTAAACAGTTTTAAATGCTTTGTCTCCTTGCAGCTGGGGTCAGAGTTTATAGCTGTGGGTTAAATCTAGAGCCGAAGGGGGGGGGGGGAAACGCGGAACCTCAGAATAGGCATATAATTAACAGAAGACAACCTTAGTAATTGTAGGAGTGGGGAGGGGAAGGGGGGTGGGGGGGGGGTAATGTGTGTGTGTGAGGATAGATTGGGGGTATTTGTCACTTACTTCTCTCCGCCGCGACACCTCCGTCCAGTCCAACCGGGTCCTGGACTCCGATTAATCCCTTATGAACCGATACTTTCTCTGTCCTTTTTCCCGTAACTGGGACACTGACTCCCACCCAGCTCCACCACGCGATTGGTTTCTTGAATGTCAACCTCAACGTCCGGGGTCCCTTTCCGTCGGAGCGTGGACCTCAAGGCAAAGAAGGGGGGGGGTACTACTACAGTTCCAACTATTTCTTGCTTAGATACGCAGTTTTATGTTACTATATGTGCCTCAATGTTTTATTCTTCTCCAGGGGGTCCACACCTTCTCAAAGTTGTCGTGAGACCCTCTGTTCCAACTAGCTAATTCTTCCATGTTGCATATGGAGTCTACTTTTAATTTCCACTGTGTGTATGTAGGAGGGGTTTCCTGTAGCCATAGAGTTGGTATCAGGGCTTTAGCTGCATCTAGGAGAAATGTCAACAGTTTATCCTTTAGAGGGTGGAAAGATGAGGTCGGTCTCCATAGGAGGACTAGATCTGCAGTTAGCGTGAGGCCTGGTTTTAATTGTTGTAATGTTTTCTGAATTTCTCCCCAGAAAGTGACAATTTTCGGACATTCCCACCAAATGTGTCTGAAGGATCCAACTCCTGTATCGCACCTCCCGCACCTATCGTGCTGAGCTAATTTATAAGCGCATAGCCATTGCGGTGTCTTGTACCAGCGGACCAAGATCTTATAATGGCTCTCTTTTAATAAGACACATGGGGAGGTGCCGAATGCATTTTGTAAGATTACCTTAGTGTCGGACGAGGAGAGGGAGATGTTCAGCTCTTTTTCCCACGAAATCAGGAAATTTGGTTTGCATATTTCTGGGGGTGCAATAATTTTTTTGCGAAGTAAGGCTATAGCTTTGTTGATAGGGGAGTCTTGCTTGAGGAGTTCTTCAAATGGGGTACCTGGACGTGTGGAGCTATGTTTTCTCTTGAATTCCTCTATCGTTTGCGTTATGTGGGCCCTTTGTATGAAGGACAATTGAGCTTGAGGTAGCAGGGTCTTAACTATGTCGGAAGTTTCCTTATGAAGCTGGGCCTGTAGATCTTTTATTTTTAGTGAGGCCGTGCCTCTCCACATGCTTCTAATGGTGTCATTTGCTGGCTTTCCCAGGGTCTTGTTGATTAAATTTAAGGGGGTCTGAGGGGACGGCTTGGGGGCCAGGGATGTTCCTAGTTTGTCCCAGACTTCACATGGGCCCTTGAGCAATGGGTTGAATTTTTTGGACCTGTAGGTACTTTTATCAGGGAACCAGAGGTCTTCCAGTAGGGTCTTCCCATGAGCCTCTGCTGCTAAGGATTGTAAGGTAGTGTCCCCAGAGGGAGACGTGAGTTCCATCCAATAATTTATTTGTGTCGCCCGGTAGAAGTCGTGGACGCACGGCAGCCCGATCCCCCCCCTCCTCTTTCCTCTTCACCATCAAACTGTATGCCAAACGTGGCCTTCTTTGTCTCCAAACGTAACCCGAAAAGGCTGATTGCAATAGTTTAAAGAAGGCGCGAGGGAGTGCAACCGGGAGCATTCTGAGTTTATATGTAATTTTGGGCAGTATGTAAGTTTTCAGCACGTTCTTTCTGCCGAACCATGAGATGAGCGGCATATCGTATGTATGAAGGAGTTGTTTTACTTGTGTTAGCAGAGGTATAAAGTTATACTTGTATAAATCTCTAGCATCCTTGGTAATTGTGATGCCTAGGTATTCCACTGATGTATTGGACCATTTGAAGGGTGGACTGGAGCTAAGTACTTTATATTTATTTTGGGGGAGCGAAATATTCAGGATAATGGACTTAGAAAAATTAATTTTAAAATTGGAAATGGCTCCGAAGGTGTTTAGTAAAGTAAGTAGATTTGGGATGCTCATTTCAGGGTCTGTAATGGTGAACATTACGTCATCTGCAAAAGCAGCAGTATGTAGGGTTTTATCTCCAATTACTAATCCTTTTATGTTGGGGTTTAGTCTTACTCCCTGAAGGAGTGGCTCCATGGATAAGATAAAAAGGGTCGGGGATAAGGGACAGCCCTGGCGGGTACCATTTCTAATAGTGAAGGGTTGGGAGAATGAATTGTTTATTTTTAGCCTAGCGTAGGGTTCTTGGTATAATGAGAATATTGCTGTGACAAATGTTGGGGGGAAGTTAAAGAAATGTAGGACTTTTTTGATATAGGTCCAGTCCACCCTGTCAAACGCCTTCTCGGCGTCAGTACTTACTAGAACCATTGGAATGTTTTTGGATTGGGCATATTTGGTGGCGTGTAATAGTCTGTAGCAGTTATTTTTGCCTTCTCTCCCCTTGACAAATCCCATTTGTTTGCTGTTAATTATAGAGGGGATTAAATTTTCTAGCCTCTTCGCTAGCAGTTTTGCCCAGAGTTTGACGTCTACATTAATCAGAGAAATCGGCCTGTAACTGCTACATAGTTCCGGGTCCTTTTTCTCTTTATGAATAAGCGTAATGTGCGCTTCTTGCGCTTGTTTTGTTAGTGCGTCTCCAGACATAAGTGCCTCGAACAGGTCTCTTAGTTTAGGTACTAGTATATCCTTAAAGGATTTGTAGTATGAACTTGGGAGACCGTCCGGTCCTGGACTTTTTCCCGCGGGGCACTGTATCACTAAATCTTCTATTTCTTGTAGAGAAATGGGGTCTAAGAGGGATTTGGCCGCTTCCTCGTCTAATTTTGGTAATTTTGTGGTGTTTAGGAATTTGTCTATGAGTTTCTCTTTGCTCTCTTGGTTTATGGGTAAATCGTTTTCTTTAAGATTATATTAGGTTGGCATAGAAGCATTGGAAACTCCTAGCAATTTCCTGGGACGAGGAAGCCAATTTCCAATCTCTAATTGTTGCAATATTATTTCTAGTTTTGGCTTTTTTGATTTGGGACGTGAGTAATTTGCTCCCCTTGTTGCCATGAGAGTACGCAATATGTTTAATAAAGAGATGTCTTTTATTGTGTCTGACTTCCAGGAGGTTTTTAAGCGCATGCCTTAGTTTTGTTAGTTCCTCCTGATTGTTTATAGCTTGTGTTAATTTCTCGGTTTGTTCTAGTTTTGCTATCCCCATCAGTAGGTCATCTATTTCGGCCTGGGATTTCTTTTTGATTTTAGTTCCTAGCGCAATAAAAAGGCCTCACATATATGCTTTATGCGCCTCCCATATTACCGGGAATTTCAGGTCTGGCGATTTATTTAGTGAAAAGTATTCTAGTAGGTGTTTAGAGAGGTAAGTTTTCTCTTCTTCCGAATCTAATAGTGAGGTGTTTAACCTCCAGTTCCACTCCCTCGGGCCATCTCCCCCAAGTTTAATATCCGCATGGATAGGGGCATGGTCAGATACTGTGATCGCCTCGATTTTTGTCTTTACTACCTTTGTTAGTAATTCCTGGGACGTCAGTATATAATCCAGTCTGTGGTAAGAGGAATGCAATTGTGAGAAATATGTGTAATCTTTTGTTAAGGGGTTTTCAGATCGCCACGCGTCCACGACTCCCAGATCTTGTAAAGTTTTATTTAATTTTTTAATCTGTTTCTGCGGGACCCAGGATCTGCCTGTGGAGGAATCTAGTATAGGGTTTAAGGTGGTATTTAGGTCTCCCCCTAAGATAATGGGACCTTCCGCAAATTCTTTTAGAACCTTCAGTCTATCTATCAACCAATTGACTTGGTTGGAATTGGGGGTGTAGATGTTGGCTATTGTTATTTTAGTGCTATTTATAGACCCTGTTATAAACAGTGCTCTTCCGAGCTCGTCTGAGTATTTAGCCTTTAGAATGAAGGGCAGGGATTTGTGGAAAAGTATGGACACTCCCTTGGAGGCGGACGTTGGATGAGGGTTGTGGTAGCACTGGGGAAATAGTTTACCCGGTAGGCTCGGGCAGTTAGCTAATTTAAAATGGGTTTCTTGTAGTAGTAGTACTTTAGTTTTGTATTTTTTAATTAGCTGAGAGACACTATACCTTTTTTGCGGTGTGTTGAGGCCCCGGACGTTGAAGGACGAGAACCTTATCGCCTCCATAGTCTTGTTGCAGGCAAAGCGGGTAGATCTATGCCTAGGTGGTGATCAGATCGGACAGAGGTGCCGCAGGCGGAGAGGAGGCTCTGGAAATAGAAAAGTTGTTAGTCGTCTGTAATTGAGGTTTTTTCACCTTCCAAGTCCCCTGGTGACGAGGTTCAGTCGTCAGTAAAATGAACTGGGCTGGTTGGATTTGTGGGTAGAATTATCGACCGGTGGGTCGGGACAGGAGAGGTATGCAGGTAAGACAGAGAAGGTAAGGGGGGGAAGGGAACAGTGGGGGAACAGAAATATGAAAATAAAAGGAAAAACAGTAATTCAAGTTATGCACAAAATAGTTACAGGTAGCTAAACTTGCTAGTAAACCTCTTTTCAGATGAACAGATGGGTTGCCTCGGGGGGGTGGAGGGAAACCAACTGTATGTGGGAGACGGTTACCTAGAAAATTGGATACAGTAAAGTTGTATCTTAAGTAAATTTTAACGATAAAAACGGTAAATTGCCTGATCGGAGGGGCACCGCCAGGCTCCACCTTTTTAAAGGGTAAATAGCGTTGCAGGCATCTCGGTAACTTAGAGGCGTAAAGACCTCTTTTCCGGAGAAGTCCTTAAAAGAGAACAAAAGGGGGTGTGGACGGTCTTTAAGAAAGTCCTGTACGGGTAACCTAAAGGAAAAGGATAAGCATTTTAAGTATTTGGACTGTCAGGGAGCTGAGTCTCTTTGAGATATGGACCAGATGTAGGTTCTGTAAGTCAGGTTTCCTCCAGGGTGATGTCATCTCTAGATTTCTTTTTTTGCTTGTTCTTCGGGGATTTGATGCTGCTTGCTATGTGCCAGCTCTCCGGAATCGGCAGGGTTGGGAGAATCCGGAACTCAGCCAAGGGAAGCCAATTGGGGAGCTCAATAGGTTCCAGACCTAGGTGCTGCCAGCTCTCCTGAAGATCTTCTGGGGTTCGGATGTTAAGCCTTTTACCTCTATGCGAGATCCCCAGACCGAACGGATAGAGCCAGGCGTATCTAATATTTTTCGCCTTGAGGGCCTCTAGCAGCGGTCTGAGCAGTCTGCGCTTGGCGAGGGTCGAGGGTGAAAGATCCTGAAATAATTGTAGCGTTGCACCCTCATATGTTATGCTTCTGGAGTTTCGCGCAGCATTCAAAATGGCTGCCGTGTCCGGGAAAGCTAGTAGCCTGCATATGATGTCCCTGGGGGGGGTTATCAGGAGCGGGTTGTGGTCTTAATGCCCTGTGGACTCTCTCTATTATGATAGAAGTCGCTCTATCCGCCCCCAATAAATCCGTAAAAATTTCCATGGCGATTTTTTCTAAAGTGTCCTGCGCCCATGTTTCTGGCAGGCCCTTTATCTGGACATTGTTCCGCCTGCTCCTGTTTTCCATGTCCTCCTGTAAGAGGAGCATTTTATTAAGCTGCAGGTGCTGCTCTTTTACTACTGAGGCTAACTCACTGGAGTGGGTGGTGAAGTTAGCTGCAGAGCCTTCCAGCTCCTCTATCCTCCTCCCCATGTGCCTCACCTCGTCCTTGATCTCCATCAGCTCGGATAGAACTGGCTTCATTGTTTTGGTGAGTAGCTCTTTCATAAAGCCCTTAGACAGGGGCTCGTCTTCCTCACCTTCAGAGGAGCTGTCATGTTCCCGCGCTATGGTCCGTGCTGCAGCTGCTGCCGGCGCCATCTTACTTGCTGCGTGCGGGGAGCGGGTGCTCTTATCTTTTAGGAAGCGCTGGAGGTCCGACTGAGCTTGGGCTGGACGAGGGGTCCCCAGCTGTTCCCCACTTCTTTCCTTTGTTATTTTACCCATTTTCCTGCTGAATGCTGCTGTCTGGAGCCGTGAAAGGTGCCTCAGTGACGGAGCGCTTCTCTCATGCGACCATCACAGTTCTCGGCCAGGCTCCGCCCCCGGAAATAAATTTAATTTTATTCAAGATTCACAATTTTATTGTAAATTATCACGGATGGACAATGAATTTCTCAAAAACGCCTGCCTATTACCTGAAGGCCTAAAGGTAGCAAGTGTGCCAAAAAGAACTTTCCTAGGCTTTATATACTTTTCAAAATAAACCCTCTCTCATAAATCATATTTCTTGCTGAATTTCAGTGTATAGACAGATAGGAGAGAGATTTTTCTCAAAATGTATGTAAAAATTTCCCTCCACAAAATGTCCACCTCACACATGCTGTTTATTACACACAAGTAAGTTAGATTTTTCTCAGCGTATAGGCAGAAAAGAAAGAGATTTTCCCCAGAATGTATGTGAAAATTTCCCTCCAGAAAATGTCCACCCCTCACACGCTGCTCATTACGCACAGGTCAGTTCAATTTTTCTCAGTCTATAAGCAGATAAAAAAGAGATTTTTGTCAGACTGTATGTAAAAATGTCCACCTCACACACGCTGTTTATTACACACAGGTCAGTTAGATTCTTTCAGTGTATAGGCAGATAAAAGAGAGTTTTTCCTCAGACTGTATGTGAAAATTTCCCTTCACAAAATGTCCAACCCTCACACGCTGCTCATTACACACAGGTCAGTTAAATTTTTCCAAGTCTATAAGCAGATAGAAAAGAGATTTTTGTCCGACTGTATGTAAAAATGTCCACTCATCACAAGCTGCTTATTCCACACATGTAAGATAGATTTTTCTCAGCGTATAAGCAGATAAAAGACAGATTTTCCGCAGACTGTATGTGAAAATGCCACTACACAGAATGTCCACCTCACACATGCTGCGCATTACACACAGATCAGATAGATTCCTCTCAGTGTATAGGCAGATAGAGAAAAGATTTATCTCAGACTGTATGTGAAAATGTCACCCCACAGGATGTGCCACCTCACACACTCTCCTCATTTTTACCCTGAAAGGTAACGCCCCTTTTTATTCAAATTTCCTACCCAGACTGAAGGTTGCAGCCCCTTGTTATACTTAAAGGCATACTCCATCCCAGCAGTCCATGTCCACTTTCTTTTGTATTTTACAGCCTTTCAATACATACGACAGTCAGTTTTATTCCTGTCAGTATATACTCATATTTCTAAATGCGTTTTTTTTTGCTGAGAAGATAACTGTCTCATATATTGCGGGGTACAGATATGTTATTAGTTACATAACATAGGAATGGTCAAGCCAAATTTTAAGTTTGTGCAGTACTGATGTGCGTTATTAGTTACATTACATAGGGGGTCACTTACTTTTATGCATAGGATTAAATAATCAAGTTGCAACCCTTTAAATTTCCAATATTTAGTACGCAAAGAATGGTCATGGCAAATTTCACATTTGTGCGGTAAAAATTTGTGTAATCATTTGTTGCATCGGGAAGTGAGAGAATTAGATTCTGTAATAAAATTTGGATGCTAATTCTTTTGTGCTTAGAATTGAATAATTGAGATAGGACCCATGAACTTTTCCTATTTATGACATAATCAATGCTCGTGCCAAATTTCAAGTTTCTATGACATCGGGAAGTGAGAGAATTAGATTACGTACGCTAATTCTTTTGCTCTAGAATTTATAATCGAGTTGGGACCCCTTTACTTTTCCTCTTTTGGACATAATCTATGCTTGTGCCAAATTTCATGTTGCTATGACATTGGGAAGTGAGAGAATTAGATTCCGTATGTAAAATTTGGAGGCTAGTTCTTTTGCGCTAGAATTGAATAATCGAGTTGGGACCCCTTTACTTTTCCTATTTTGCACATAATCTATGCTCGTGCCAAATTTCATGTTTCTTCGACATCGGGAAGTTGGAGAATTAGTGGCGAGTGAGTCAGTTAGTGAGTCAGTCAGTGAGGGCTTTCGTCTTTATATGTGTATATATATATATATATATATATATATATATATATATTCAATATGTAGGCTGTACTCTCAGGAAAGCAAAGATATGCATCACAGAGCATGTAAGAAGAATAAAGAGCTCCCTCTGTACCCATTATGTGAAGCATTTCACATAAGTGTACAGGGGCAGAATGGAGAGCTTTAAATGGTATGGTATTGAGATGATTACAGATCCAAGGAGACAGAGAATTAATCAAAAAATGCTTCTTAAACCAGAGGCATTTTGGATTCTAAAACTAAACTCAAGGATACCAGCTGGCATGAACACATGTGATCCAATGACGATGACATCATCACATGTTACTGGTGGCTGCTGTCAGCTTATCCAGTATACTATACTTTCTACCAATCTGCACAATGGCTCCTACCACAGCAGTGACATCACCACAGGTCCTTCAGCATACCAGATCTCTATTACCAAACTGCACAATATCTCCTCCCACAGCAGTGATGTCAGCGCAGGTGCTTCAGCCCATCAGATCTCGGAGGCGATGGTAGGTGGGTATCTTCTGTCAGGACCACTGAGTTGTGTCTGAGATAATAACGGCTTAGTTGTATTCTCATTTTATTTTTGTCCTCCCCTTAGAACCCTAACTCTGTTGTTCTTCTATCGGTCAGGCTCTGTGTTTTATATATGTTGTAGGACCTTTGATGATGTCACCAGTGGCAGGGTGATGGCATCACCAGGGGCGGAGCATCAGAAGCACTCACATACATACTAACTGACAAGTGGTCTTATATATTTATGGCCTGCATCAAAGTCTCCATAGAAGTCATACGAGTGATATTGAGGTCTATGAGAGATATAGAACAATGCAAACACAGTGCAACCACCTCAATTTTATAACTTTTCAGGCACTACAGTATAACCTCTCCCTTTAGAACTTTGGTTCTACCTCTGCCACTTCTTTCTTGTATATTGGTTCCCCAAACTGCTTACTATTCTGTACATTTTATAACTAGAGATGACCGAGCAAAGTCGGAGAAAGCAGTTACGCGAGCAAAGAACATGAGAAACGGGGGTTGCATTAATTAAACTAAACGAAAAATAATAGGGGGGAGGGGAGGCGAGGAAAAGGGAGTGGCAGAGAAAAAGGGGTTGTGGGAGGAAGGAGGGGTGTCCCAAAAAGAGATAACATCTTTTATTTGTTTCGAAGTCTGCATGTGGTGCAATTTTAAGGAGATAGCGCCAACCTTATCCTGTGCATTACAGGTCGATCATAAAGTAAGAGTGTGAATAAAATTACAGCATCATGAGATATATGAAGTATATTTTTGCTGGTAGTCCTAGATATCACCTGGAACGAGTGATGAGCATTCTTCCCAGGGTGTCCATATTTTGAGAAATGAAGTGTGGGTAGAATTAGACCAGTTAGCAGCTCTTCAAATACATAAATTTGGTTTAACTTATCCTTCCACAAATCTAAAGATGAAGTACTTGTTTTTCCCCAAAAGAGGGGGATTCATGTTTAAGCCACCACAATCATATAGGAGACAAGCCTGTCTTTTAGCGGTTTGTAGGACGCATGAGGTCTGCTTAGAATGATTGTGTCAGGGGATAACTGAATGTTTTTCTTGAGGATAATGTCCATTTCCCTCTCTACCTCTGTCCAAAAAGTCTTAATCTTAGTACAATTCCACCATATATGCAGGTATGAACCTATGTGCTCTTGGCACCTCGAACACCTGTCTGTCTCCGAGAGTTTATAAGCAGGAGTTTTGTACCATCTAGTGAATATGGTTTAAAAAGAAAAAGTTTTCTTTCCGCGCTCCAGTTATGGGTCTTCTTTTCCGAAGCAAGCAAAAACAGTAAGACCGGACAGTCTTTTTTTATGTGGATTTATTCCAAAACAAAAAACACAACAGGATTGCATGCAAGAAAAGATATCTTACAGCGATAATCAAACACCGAGATTGCATGCAAGAAAAGATATCTTGCAGCGGTAGTCAAACAACGCGTTTCGGCGTTCTTAGACGTCTTTTTCAAGTATAACAATCTATTCAAAATCAATCTTTTAAATAGCGTGCCTTACCTTGTGGAGGTGGGAGTTCTGGTTGTTCGACGCGCGCCTCCGTATCCCGTCGCTCTGGCGCAATGTCTGAGCATCACCTTTGTGTATCAAAGGGGTGGTTGCAACATTTGGATACGCTAAATCGGGACATAGTTTCCGTAGTGTGGAGGGGAGGAACGCTGACTGCGTAACTCATGATGTAGCGCTTAATAGAACCGACTCCGACCTCCACCGGAAAGGATATAAGGTCACTCTTTCAGATTATTTATATAGCAGTGTCAAATATTACTAATAATAGTAATAAATAGAGATGAGCGAACGCGTTCGTCCGAGCTTGATATTCGTGCGAATATTAGGGTGTTCGGGATGTTCGTTATCCGTAACGAACACCATGCGGTGTCCGGGTTACTTAAACTTTCTTCCCTGAGACGTTAGCGCTTTTTTTTTGGCCAATATAAAGACAGGGAAGGCATTACAACTTCCCCCTGCAACGTTTAAGCCCTATACCACCCCCCTGCTGTGAGTGGCTGGGGAGATAAGGTGTCACCCGAACATAAAAGTCGGCCCCTCCCGCGGTTCGCTATGGATGCATTCTATATGCGCTCAATGGGGCCAGCGGCAGCAGCGCTGACCCCATTGAGAACATATAGAAGACAAATCCTTCTTCTCTGGCACAGCTGTAACAGCTGTAGCAGAGAAGAACGATGTTTGCCCATTGAATTCAATGGAACCGGCAATACAGCCGACTCCACTGAATGCAATGGGCTGCCGGCGATCGCAGGATGAATGGTCAGAAAGGGGTTAAATATATAACCCCTTTCCTGCAATTCATCCAGAAATGTGTTACACTAAAAATATATACCGGCGTATAAGGCGACGGGGCGTATAAGACGACCCCTCAACTGTCACCTTATACGCCGGTAATACAGTGGAGCAAAGAATAAAAAGCATTACTTACGTTTTTAGATGATCTGCGGCGCTCCTGCAGGCTGTCACTCCCTCCTAATCCACGGCAGAGTATTGCTTTCTGGAGGCAGGGCTTGAAATCCCTGCCTCCAGAAAGACACGTGCCTTCAGCCAATCACAGCCAATGACAATGATGTCATTGAATGGCTGTGATTGGCTGTGTTTCTGGAGGCGGGGATTTCAAGCCTTGAAATCCCCGCCTCCAGAAACACAGCCAATCACAGCCATTCAATGACATCATTGTCATTGGCTGTGATTGGGTGAAGGCACGTGTCTTTCTGGAGGCAGGGATTTAAAGCCTTTCGTGGAGAAAGCTTGTCTGCCGTGGATTAGGAGGGAGTGACAGCCTGCAGGAGCGCCGCAGATCATCTAAAAACGTAAGTAATGCTTTTTATTCTTTGCTCCACTGTATTACCGGCGTATAAGGTGACAGTTGGGGGGTCGTCTTATACGCCCCGTCGCCTTATACGACGGTATATATTTTTAGTGTATCACATTTCTGGATGAATTGCAGGAAAGGGGTTATATATTTAACCCCTTTCCGACCATTCATCCTGCGATCGCGGGCAGCCCATTGCATTCAGTGGAACATGCTGTATTGCCGCTCCATTGAATTCAATGGGCAAACATCGTTCTTCTCTGCTACAGCTGTTACAGCTGTGCCAGAGGAGGACGATCTTTATGCTGACAGTGTGGGGGGGGGGGGGGGGCACTCTTGCCGCTATTGTGGCTTAATAGTGGGACCTGTGAACTTGAGATGCAGCCCACCATGTAGCCCCTCGCCTGCCCTATCCGTCACTGTGTCATTCCCATCACTTTCTTGAATTGCCCAGATTTTCACACATGAAAACCTTAGCGAGCATCGGCGAAATACAAAAATGTTCTGGTCGCCCATTGACTTCAATGGGGTTCGTTGTTCGAAACGAACCCTCGAGCATCGCGGGAAGTTCGTTCCGAATAACGAACACCCGAACATTTTGGTGTTCGCTCATCTCTAGTAATAAACAATTCATTCCTTCTATCAGAACAATTAATATATATCCTAAAATGTAGCATTTTACAATTTTACTATTAAAAAGGATGGCTATAAACTAATACCAAAATTCCATTACTCAGTTATATAAATAAGTACATGCATATATAAGTATATAAATGGTATAATCTATATATATAAAATTGAATGTATGCGTGTCTGCGTGTCTGTGTGTTTGTTCTTTATGCGCTACTACACCATTCATCCGATCGCCATGAAACTTTGGGAAGTTGTTCAGTACACTCCAAGGAAGATTATAGGCATAGTACAACTATCGTACGATAAATGGCGCACGTGCGAGCGTCGTCGACAGTTACCCCCCCCCCCCCACGTAGATCGTTCGATTTCCATCACTGCCACTAACTCTCTGACTTCCCAATGTCGTAGAAACATGAAATTTGGCACGAGCATTGATTATGTCATAAATAGGAAAAGCTAATGGGTCCCAACTCCATTATTCAATTCTAAGCGCCAAAGAATTAGCGTCCAAATTTTACGTACGGAATCTAATTTTCTCGCTTCCCAATGTCATAGAAACGTGAAATTTGGCAGGAGCATTGATTATGTCATAAATAGGAAACGCTAATGGGTCCCAACTCGATTATTCAATTCTAAGCGCCAAAGAATTAGCGCCCAAATTTTATGTACGGAATCTAATTTTCTCACTTCCCAATGTAATTTGGCACGAGCATTGATTATATCTTAAATAGGAAAAGCTAATGGGTCCCAACTCGATAATTCAATTCTAAGCGCAAAAGAATTAGCGTCCAAATTTTACGTACGGAATATAATTCTCTCACTTCCCAATGTCATAGAAACTTGAAATTTGGCACGAGCATTGATTATGTCATAAATAGGAAAAGTTAATGGGTCCCAACTCGATTATTCAATCCTAAGCGCAAAAGAATTAGCGTCCAAATTTTACATACGGAATCTAATTCTCTCACTTCCTGATGCTATCTATATATATATATATATAAAAATGACTACACCATTCATCTAATCACCATGAAACTTTGGGAAGTTGTTGAGTACACTCCTGGGAAGATTACTGGCATAGTACAACTATCCATCGTCGACAGTTATGCCCCCCAGACAAAGATCATTTGATTTCCATCTCAAGCACAAAAACAAAGGGCATTACGAGCAACGGGATACGTGTTCAACTACAAAATGATGCATCCGCCGAACGTTTCGCAAGACAATTGCTGCATATTGAGAATGCTGAGGTAAAATGAAAGCTGTGCTGTGATTGGTTGCTATATATTATACCGCTGAGGTAAAAAGAATGCTGCACTGTGATTCGTTGCTATTTTTTATATTGCTGAGGCAGAATAAAAGTTGTGCTGTGATTGGTTGCTATTTCTTATACTGCTGAAGCAACATGAAAGCTGTGCTGTGATTGGTTGCTATATATTATACTGCTGAGGTAAAATGAATGCTGCGCTGTGATTGGTTGCTTTTCTTCATATTGCTGAGGCAGAATAAAAGTTGCGCTGTGATTGGTTGTTATTTCTCTTACTGCTGAGGTAACATGAAAGTTGCACTGTGATTGGTTGTTATATTTTATACTGCTGAGGTAACATGAAAGCTGCGCTGTGATTGGGTGTTATATATTATACTGCTGAGGTAACATGAAAGCTGCGCTGTGATTGGGTGTTATATATTATAAAGCTGAGGTAACATGTAAGCTGCGCTGCGATTGGTTGTTATCTATATATATAAAGCTGAAAGCCCTCACTGACTGACTGACTGACTGACTGACTGACTGACTCGCCAAAAGTTCTCCAACTTCCCGATATCGTAGAAACATGAATTTTGGCACGAGCATAGATTATCTCCAAAATAGGAAAAGTAATTGGGTCCCAACTCGATTATTCAATTCTAGCGCAAAAGAATTGGCGTCGAAATGTTACGTACATAATCTAAATCTGTCACTTCCCAAAGCCTTAGAAACTTAAAATTTGTCACCGTCATTGATTATGACATAAATAGGAAAAGCTAATGGGTCCCAACTCGATTATTCAATTCTATGCGCAAAAGAATTAGCGTCCAAATTTTACGTACGGAATCTAATTTTCTCACTCTCCGGTGTCATAGAAACGGGAAATTTGGCACGAGCATTGATTATGTCATAAATAGGAAAAGTTCATAGGTCCCAACTCGATTATTCAATTCTATGCGCAAAAGAATTGGCGTCAAAATTTTACGTGCGGAATGTAATTTTTTCACTTTCCGGTGTCATAGAAACGGGAAATTTGGCACGAGCATTGATTATGTCATAAATAGGAAAAGCTAATGGGTCCCAACTCAATTATTCAATTCTATGCGCAAAAGAATTAGCGTCCAAATTTTACGTACGGAATGTAATTTCTTCCCTTTCCGGTGTCATAGAAACGGGAAATTTGGCACGAGCATTGATTATGTCATACATAGGAAAAGATAATGGGTCCCAACTCGATTATTCAATTCTAGCGCAAAAGAATTGGCGTCAAAATTTTACGTGCGGAAGGTAATTTTTTCACTTTCCGGTGTCATAGAAACAGGAAATTTGGCACGACCATTGAATATGTCATGAATAGGAAAAGCTAATGGGTCCCAACTCCATTATTCAATTTTATGCGCAAAAGAATTAGCGTCCAAATTTTACGTGCGGAAGGTAATTTTTTCACTTTCCGGTGTCATAGAAACGTGAAATTTGGCACGAGCATTGATTATGTCATATATAGGAAAAGCTAATGGGTCCCAACTCGATTATTCAATTCTAGCGCAAAAGAATTGGCGTCGAAATTTTACGTACGGAATGTAATTTTTTCACTTTCCGGTGTCATAGAAACGGGAAATTTGGCACGAGCATTGATTATGTCATACATAGGAAAAGCTAATGGCTCCCAACTCGATTATTAAATTCTAGCGCAAAAGAATTGGCGTCGAAATTTTACGTGCGGAATGTAATTTTTTCACTTTCCGGTGTCATAGAAACGTAAAATTTGGCAGGAGCATTGATTATGTCATAAATAGGAAAAGCTAATGGGTCCCAACTCCATTATTCAATTATATGCGCAAAAGAATTAGCGTCCAAATTTTACGTACGGAATGTAATTTTTTCACTTTCCGGTGTCATAGAAACGGGAAATTTGCCACAAGCATTGATTATGTCATAAATAGGAAAAGCTAATGGGTCCCAACTCGATTATTCAATTCTAGCGCAAAAGAATTGGCGTCAAAATTTTACGTGCGGAATGTAATTTTTTTCACTTTCCGGTGTCATAGAAACGGGAAATTTGGCACGAGCATTGATTATGTCATAAATAGGAAAAGCTAATGGGTCCCAACTCGATTATTCAATTCTAAGCGCAAAAGAATTAGTGTCCAAATTTTACGTATGTAATCTAATTCTCTCACTTTCTGATGTCATTTTATATAAAGGAAACGTCGCATGGTTGCCTCCCCCTTATATTTCCTGGGTAATGCAGAGAACTATGCAAAATGGTGAACATATTTTTTTTCCTCAGTATCTCTAAAGTAACCACGACTTCATAAGCATTTCCGTGTGAACACCAGATAAACACCAGTACCAAATTAACTCGGGCGAAGCCGGGTATATCAGCTAGTATATTATAAAGCTGAGGTAACATAAAAAAGCTGCGCTGTGATTGGTTGTTATCTAGATATATAAAAACGAATGTATGAATGTCTGTCTGTCTTCGCAGCAACGCGCGACGGGTAAGCTAGTATTCTATATAAAATAATATAAAATAATTATATGGGATATTGTGAAAACATAGGGAGAACCCAATAAAATATAGGATATTATAAGAACATGGAAAGAACCCAATCAAAAACATACAAAGCATTACATAATACATATATCTCTAAAAAGCATACTATAAACTATATATTAATCTAAAATATTAAAATAGTATCAAAATTATCAAAATTTCTCTAAAACCTCATTTAAACCAAATGGAGAAAGAGTATTCATTCTAAAAATCCAAAACATTTCTCGTGTTTTTAATTTCGCAAAGGAGAAAGTGTGGATTTGTTCTAGCGGAGTTATTTTCATATCTTTCGGATTTTTATTATGTTTCTCCGAAAAATGACGTGAAACACTATGCTTATAATAGCCTGTTGTTATGTTAAACCTATGTTGGTTAACCCTTACATTTAAAGTGTTCATAGTGCGTCCTATATATTGCAGTCCACACGGGCATTCTATCAGGTAAATAATAAATTTAGAACAACAGTTTAGAAACTGGTTTATTTTAATATTTCTTTGTTCTTTTGGACAATATACCGATTTTCTCCCCTGTGTGATGTTACTACAACACTTGCATTTTTTTCTGCCGCAACAGTAAACTCCGGTCACTAGTGGTTTATTAATAACTTCACTATTAAGTTTTTTATGAGGATTTGATGGGGCTAGTGTATTTTGTAATGTTTTATTTCGACGATAAATTACCTTTGGTTTGTCTTGTATCTCTTTGTTTAAAATTGGGTCTTTTAATAAAATATTCCAATTATCTCTTATTATTTTTTCAATCATGTTGGATTGAGAGTTAAATTTTGTTATGAATAGAACATTTTTCTCTAAATAGATTTTTTTGTTGTTATTATCCCTCTCTTTTTTTGGAGGGGGAGGTTCAATTGAAACGATATGCTCATTAAGTGCTTTTGTATATGCAGCATCAACTAGTTTAATAGGGTATCCCTTCTGTTTAAAACGATCTTTTAAAATTTTTTTGATTGGGAGGAATACATACTTGTTGAAGAGCAATTTCTACGGATTCTCTTAAATTGTCCATAGGGAATGTTGGTTTTCCATTCCTTTTTATGGCAACTGGAAAACTTCAGAAAGCTGTTACAATCAGTTTTTCTTAAAATGAGTACTGGTTTCTATGTAACCTTTTTCAGAGGATATTACTAGATCCAGAAATATTACCTCTGTTTTACTTTAATACATTTATTACTAATTTTTACTATAATTATGTTCAAATTTTAAGTTATAAAAATTATTATTTATCTCTAAAATAAATGTATTAAAGTAAAACAGAGGTAATATTTCTGGATCTAGTAATATCCTCTGAAAAAGGTTACATAGAAACCAGTACTCATTTTAAAAAAAACTGATTGTAACAGCTTTCTGAAGTTTTCCAGTTGCCATAAAAAGGAATGGAAAACCAACATTCCCTATGGACAATTTAAGAGAATCCGTAGAAATTGCTCTTCAACAAGTATGTATTCCTCCCAATCAAAAAAATTTTAAAAGATCGTTTTAAACAGAAGGGATACCCTATTAAACTAGTTGATGCTGCATATACAAAAGCACTTAATGAGCATATCGTTTCAATTGAACCTCCCCCTCCAAAAAAAGAGAGGGATAATAACAACAAAAAAATCTATTTAGAGAAAAATGTTCTATTCATAACAAAATTTAACTCTCAATCCAACATGATTGAAAAAATAATAAGAGATAATTGGAATATTTTATTAAAAGACCCAATTTTAAACAAAGAGATACAAGACAAACCAAAGGTAATTTATCGTCGAAATAAAACATTACAAAATACACTAGCCCCATCAAATCCTCATAAAAAACTTAATAGTGAAGTTATTAATAAACCACTAGTGACCGGAGTTTACTGTTGCGGCAGAAAAAAATGCAAGTGTTGTAGTAACATCACACAGGGGAGAAAATCGGTATATTGTCCAAAAGAACAAAGAAATATTAAAATAAACCAGTTTCTAAACTGTTGTTCTAAATTTATTATTTACCTGATAGAATGCCCGTGTGGACTGCAATATATAGGACACACTATGAACACTTTAAATGTAAGGGTTAACCAACATAGGTTTAACGTAACAACAGGCTATTATAAGCATAGTGTTTCACGTCATTTTTCGGAGAAGCATAATAAAAATCCGAAAGATATGAAAATAACTCCGCTAGAACAAATCCACACTTTCTCCTTTGCGAAATTAAAAACACGAGAAATGTTTTGGATTTTTAGAATGAATACTCTTTCTCCATTTGGTTTAAATGAGGTTTTAGAGAAATTTTGATAATTTTGATACTATTTTAATATTTTAGATTAATATATAGTTTATAGTATGCTTTTTAGAGATATATGTATTATGTAATGCTTTGTATGTTTTTGATTGGGTTCTTTCCATGTTCTTATAATATCCTATATTTTATTGGGTTCTCCCTATGTTTTCACAATATCCCATATAATTATTTTATATAGAATATTATACCATTTATATACTTATATATGCATGTACTTATTTATATAACTGAGTAATGGAATTTTGGTATTAGTTTATAGCCATCCTTTTTAATAGTAAAATTGTAAAATGCTACATTTTAGGATATATATTAATTGTTCTGATAGAAGGAATGAATTGTTTATTATTATTATTAGTAATATTTGACACTGCTATATAAATAATCTGAAAGAGTGACCTTATATCCTTTCCGGTGGAGGTCGGAGTCGGTTCTATTAAGCGCTACATCATGAGTTACGCAGTCAGCGTTCCTCCGCTCCACACTACGGAAACTACGTCCCAATTTAGTGTATCCAAATGTTGCAACCACCCCTTTGATACACAAAGGTGACGCTCAGACATTGCGCCAGAGCGACGGGATACGGAGGCGCGCGCCGAACAACCAGAACTCCCACCTCCACAAGGTAAGGCACGCTATTTAAAAGATTGATTTTGAATAGATTGTTATACTTGAAAAAGGCGTCTAAGAACGCCGAAACGCATTGTTTGACTACCGCTGCAAGATATCTTTTCTTGCATGCAATCCTGTTGTGTTTTTTGTTTTGGAATAAATACACATAAAAAAAGACTGTCCGGTCTGACAGTTTTTGCTTGCTTCGGAAAAGAAGACCCATAACTGGAGCGCGGAAAGAAAACTTTTTCTTTTTAAACCATATTCATTTAACCCATTGAATAACGTACTTTTCTCTGGGGGGGTTTTCCGGTGGCTCTCCTTTTTACTGAAGGATATTTGGAGTCTCTTTCTATATTCTACAGGCTTATTTGGACCACAACTGCAGGCGGGGTGTCCCTGATTGCTCCACGGGAACCCCGTCACGCACCAGGTGAGTTATTCCATTATTGACTATATGGTGGCGCGGATTGTTGTCTTTTAGTACCATCTAGTGAACAATTTATAATAATTCTCCTAAAGATGGACACATGGTGAGATCCCATATGTAGTTTTAAACATTATTTTCTAATTTCCACATCCGTGACAGTTTCCTTTCCCATGACAAGATAAAAGTTGGTCTACAAAAGGCATGAGACAAGGTGAAATTTTTTGTCAGATGTGAGCTCTTCCTGGAAGTTTTGTTGTGGTTGCACATTAATTTTTGAAATTCTGTTGATGGTCTTGAGGAGAGGTGTTGGATTTAAAAATTTGATAACAACAGATAGATGTGCAAGGGGAAGGCCATGAACCTTCTTGTGTGGCACAGCAGTGTGTATTATAGTAGGAGGATCCTTGTGTAGGACCCTTTGAATATCCTGAATTGTCAAATCTTTAAAGATGTTCCAAATGTTTTCTAATGTTGAAGAAGCTAGCCACTTAACTGTAAGCGGAAGCAAGTTTAGTGGGGTATAAGGTTAAGGAGGGGGTTCTAGTTGAGTGCTAAGAGAGTCCCAGGTCTTGCAGGTGCCCCTCAACAGGATGTTAAAGTTCTTAGATCTATAGATTCCAGAATTGGGGAATCACATATCCCCTAGAAAACTTCCTCCTTGGGAAATCTGTACTATCGTTTTCAGTTTATGGTTTTTCAGTGGGTACATTAGACCCAGCCATCTGTTTAGATAGATTACCTTATAGTATTCCGTGAGATCAGGCAGTCCGACTCCTCCAGATTATTTTTTCTTAATCATCAGCAAATTAGCTAGCCTAGGCCGTTTGTATCTCCAAAAGAAGCCCGAAAACAGTGAGCGGAGTTTTTTGAAAAATGACTAAGGTATGTGGATCGGTAACATTTGAATTTTGTACAGGATCCTGGGGAGTATATACGTCCTAATAATAATCTTTCTGCCAAACCAGAATATAATTGGGAGGATATAGAAGGATAGCAGTGATGTAATTTCTGTCAGTAGTGGCAATAAATTAATTTCAAACAGTTTTGAAAGATTATTTGTTAATTTATTACCTAAATAATCGATAGAATGCTCTGCCCAAAGATACGGAGTATTATTCCTAGGTTCTGCTCCTCTATGTGGAGCGAGTGTAATATTTAAAGGGGTTGTCCCGCGAAACAAAGTGGGGGTATACACTTCTGTATGGCCATATTAATGCACTTTGTAATGTACATTGTGCATTAATTATGAGCCATACAGAAGTTATTCACTTACCTGTTCCGTTGCTGGCGTCCCCGTCTCCATGGTGCCGTCTAATCTTCAGCGTCTAATCGCCCGATTAGACGCGCTTGCGCAGTCCGGTCTTCTCCCTTCTGAATGGGGCCGCTCGTGCCGGAGAGCGGCTCCTCGTAGCTCCGCCCCGTCACGTGTGCCGATTCCAGCCAATCAGGAGGCTGGAATCAGCAATGGACCGCACAGAAGACCTGCGGTCCACCGAGGGTGAAGATCCCGGCGGCCATCTTCACAAGGTAAGTAAGAAGTCACCGGAGCGCGGGGATTCGGGTAAGTACAAAACGTTTGTTTTTTTTAACCCCTGCATCGGGTTTGTCTCGCGCCGAACGGGGGGGCTATTGAAAAAAAAAAACCGTTTCGGCGCGGGACAACCCCTTTAATATTACTGATTTATTTTTGTTTACTTTGAAGTTGGAGAAGCTGTCAAATAGATCCAACAAGCAATTGAGTTTAGCTAACCCTTGCTGAGGGTTTGTAATTAAGAAAAGTACATTGTCTTCAAAGGCGGACGATTTTATATAATCTTTACCTATTGCAAGCCCTTGTATCTCTGGGTTTTGTCTGACTGCCTGTAAAAGAGCTTAAGTATGTAAAGTGTGGAGGATAGAGGGCATCCCTGGCGGGTACCATTTGTGATATTAAACAGTTGAGACAGGGTGATGTTTATTTTCAATCTAGCTTGTAGTTGTGCGTACAAAGAGAATATTGCTTCAATAATTTATATAGAACCGCCCTCATGAAGGCCCAATCCACTCTGTCAAATGCTTTTTCAGCATCTATTCCTAGAAGAACTAATGTTTTATTCTTTTTCTTTTTCAGTGTATAGAATGTAGAAGTATTGCTGAATTGCCCTTTTTCTCTCTTCCTTTCACAAAACCTGTGGAGACAGGAAAAGATGGGAAAGGAGGGACAGAAAAGCAAAACATAGAAAATAGCATATCATCTTGTAAACTCCCTCCCTTCTACCTCTGCAACAGTACTTAATTTCTGCTTAATTTACAATATATATGGTTCATCTCAGTCCAATCTGGCGAAGTTGAGCCCGGGAGGGCAGCGATTCCGGCAGAGGACCCCAGGAGGCCAACCACCTTACAGTCACCAATGGCCCTAGAGGGCCCCACACGATGCCCCCACCAGACCCAGATGTCCTGTGATGGGTGGTCGCACAGGACACAGGGGAGCAGCCATGGCCACTCTCCCCCCGGGCCTGCAACCCTGCACACCACCGGCTAACAGGCAGAAATTACAATGCATCACCATCTCGCCAAGTTTCCCCTGCTGAAACATCTTATTATCAGCATAAATCTTCAGAGGAAATGTCTGTCGCTGTCCTCCCACATCTCACTCCCCGCTTAGCACAAAGAGCAAGAGCACCAAAACAGACGTGCGGGGAGTATGAGACCATCAAGTCAGGGGCAATTTAATTGGATGATTCAAGGAGCACAAGGATAATCTCTCTCCAGTCCCATATATCAAGTAGTGCCTGCTACCCAAGTCCAGAGGTTCAGCAGACATGGCTCCCTTAAGTGTCCATCTGCATTTTGCAGATTCTTCTCATGCAGTCGAGGTAGATGGTTTTGCAGGCTATCTTTGGCCCTTAGGTGATTTGAACTTTGGAATTGTTATTCAGGAGTCTCATTCTGGTAGTGAGGGGCTGGTCATACTGCGTGGACATCCAGGACGGAATGTCAATGGGCTCAATACTTAGTTGGGGCCATACTGTGTCCAGATCCTCAGGGGCTCTGACCATGATCCCGTGGCTATTTTTGTTTATTGCAAGCCTAAATGGGAATGAGCAGGTTATTCACTGTCCAGTGATTAATATGATTTTAAAAAAAATTGCGCTGGTGTCAGACCCTCTGCAGGAGGGTCCTTATAAAAATTGTAGTAACATAGAGCTCTAGTGCTAGAGTTCAGAAAAAATTAGAGCTAAGCTTTTCAGATTTCTTATTACTGTTCTCTAGATCTGTGCTCTATTATATAAAGAAAGAGATGGGATGTGGTAGGGTGGAATGGATGATGAATACTCTTTGTTTCTTCTCAGGGCTGCAAGCAGGCTGATGTGATAGAGCCTCTGGCACCTTTAGTGGGCAATGTCTTTTCTAGACCTTGTCCTGACCTCCCTCTCAGCTGTCACTCACACCCCGTCCGGTCGTTTTCTCTTGCTTTGCTCCAGTGCAGCTGGAAGTCTGTGGATTAGAGCGGGACTTTGAGCTTCTCTACACCGCTCCCCGCAGCAGTCCCGAGTCCGTCCCTGTACGGGGAAGTTCCGCTGCCTCTGTGGATTGTTTTTCAGTGAGTTTCCGGCTCTTGGTGCTCAGCTGCATGGCGATCTTCCGGCCAGCACTGAAATTTACTCCCCGGCTTCATTTGCGGCGCAAGGCCTCCGTTTTGAAATGCGGCCAAACAGGTTGTTGGAGCCCTCATTCTGTTCCTTGTCCTGCAGGGAAGGTAGTTTGGGCAATGAGTGGTGCATCTGAGGGTCTGGTTATGCCAGAAATAGCTAATATTTTCTCTTGGCTAAGGAGCCCTGGGTCAGAACATCCGAACACTCTGCAGGCTAGGCCACGCCACCCTATTTTATATACCAATTTTGATATGTATATATGAACTAGCTGATATACCCGGCTTCGCCCGAGTTAATTTGGTACTGGTGTTTATCTGGTGTTCACATGGAAAATCTTATGAAGTTGTGGTTACTTTAGAGATACAGAGCAAAAAAAATATGTTCACCATTTTGCATGGTTCTTTGCGTTACCCAGGAAACACCACGTGGAGGTAAGCATGCAATGTTTCCTTTATATAAATTGACATCAGGAAGTGAGAGAATTACAGATTACATACATAAAATTTGGACGCTAATTCTTTTGTGCTTAGAATTGAATAATCGACTTGGGACCCATTAACTTTTCCTATTTATGACATAATCAGTGCCCCGCCAAATTTCAAGATTTTATAACATCGGGAAGTGAGAGAATTAGATTACGTACGAAAAATTTGGACGCTAATTCTTTTGCGCTTAGAATTGAATAATCGAGTTAGAATCCATTAACTTTTTCTATTTATGACATAATCAATGCTCGTACCAAATTTCAGGTTTCTATGACATTGGAAAGTGAGAGAATTAGATTATGTACATAAAATTTGGACGCTAGTTCTTTTGCACTTAGAATTGAATAATCAAGTTGGGACCCATTACCTTTTCCTATTTATGACATAATCAATGCTCGTGCAATATTCAAGTTTCTATGACATCGGGAAGTGAGAGAATTAGATTATGTACGTAAAATTTGGACGCTAATTTTTTTTGCACTTAGAATTGAATAATCAAGTTGGGACCCATTAGCTTTTCCTATCTATGACACAATATTAATGCTCGTGCCAAATTTCATTAATGCTCGTGCCAAATTTCAAGTTTCTATGACATCGGGAAGTTGGAGATTTAGATTCCGTACGTAAAATTTGGACGCTAATTTTGTTGCGCTTGGAATTTAATAATCGAGTTGGGACCTCTTTACTTTTCCTGTTTTGGACATAATCTATGCTTGTGCCATATTTCATGTTTCTACGACATCGGGAAGTTGGAGAATTAGTGGTGAGTCAGTCAGTGAGTCAGTGAGTGAGACAGTCAGTGAGGGCTTTCGTCTTTATATATATATAGATTTTGGAACCATCTGTCCTTAATCCCACTATTCACCCTATTGGCCATCAAAGTAGCTACACTGCTGCAATTTTATATGTAATATATTGCAGCAGTGCAGTGACTTAAGTTGGCCGACAGGGGGGCATGAACACAGATGTTTTAGGTGGTCTATGTAACAGGGGAGGGTTTTCTCTGTTTTGGAACCAGCTAATTAGGTCAATTATGAGAACCTGTGAGGGCAGAATTCACCAATCTGATGAACATCGCTGTGCTGTTAAGCAATAGAGATTGGTGAATCCGGATATAGGAAGGACAAAAGATGATGAATCTGACATGACTAAGAGCTCGCCCACACTGGCGTTAGCTGAACGCACTATTTTTCCATTCAAAAAACGGAAATGAAACGGAATGGAGTTAAACAGAAAAAATGGAACTACACACTTTATTAATTAAACCCATTTAACTCAGTAAGGAACAACACAAAAACATTCCATTCAGTTTGCATTTCCAGTTCTCCGCTCCTCATATGGGAAAAACAGCTCATGTGAAATAACCCATTTAGAATAATTTGTTACTTTTCCATGTATATCGCATCCATATCGCATGCAGATGGAAGTGTAAATTTAGACATAATCTAGTAATAAAGCCTTTCTGCTGATATTCTCAATGCTAAAGTGTGCAGACATTTTTGGGCCCCCTGTATATACTGATTGTTTACAAAAAATATACCTGACCACTTGTGACTTGATTGTGTAGATGATATTCCTGGTATCTGGGGTCTAGTAAGAGATATTACTATTGGTCGCTGCTCTTAGGGATTCTCTCATGAAGACAGCTGTTATAAGAAGAAGTTGCCTCCGGCTTCTCTAGTCCACGACAATCAGCTGTGATCTCAGGGAGCCACTTCTGGGGGTTCTGGTGAATTGGCACTCATGTGATGCAGAGCTTACCAGATCCACCAGGTGCCCCTCTTCATTTTAGCTCATAGAGGGACCCCGAGCACTAGTCACTCCTCTAAGATGTGCATTGTACTTAATGGGCATATGGAGAGGGGATGTGATGGCGAGACGAGAGCTGTTATATTAGTATTTCCTTATATTGATGGATTTTTATATTAATTTCTGTTTATTTTCACAGTTCCAGTGAGACTTTCTGGAGGAAACACTGAATGTGAAGGAATAGTGGTAGTGGGATATAAACGACAATGGTGGGGAGTGGATTATAACACAGACCATAGAGGAAACATTGCTAATATGGTTTGTAGAGAGCTGGGATGTAACACTGCAAATCTACAACATCGTGTGACCACAGGGGACATATTTGTGGATGTTTACAGAAGGAGGTTGTATCCACGATGTACAAAAGGAGAGATGTCCTTGTCACGGTGTGAACATTCTACAGAACCTGGCTCATATCCTTCTGCATCTCTGCTGGGAGTGCAATGTTCCGGTAAGAGACATTTCTTTCGTCTCCATCACACAGCGGACTGGATACAGCATTATACCTGACAACATGTACAATAACTGCACCCACAACTGCTGAGAGAATGTCACTAAATATCAGCCTGCAACAGCTTCATCCACAGACGTTTTCTATCAGCCATCAGACCCATCATGATGGGTTATTATTAGAGATGAGCGAGCACCAAAATGCTCAGGTGCTCGTTACTCGGGATGAAAATTTCGCGATGCTCCAGGGTTCGTTTCAAATAATGAACCCCATTGAAGTCAATGGGTGACCCGAGCATTTTTGTATATCGTCGATGCTCGCTATGGTTTCCATTTGTGAAAATCTGGGCAATTCAAGAAAGTGATGGGAACGACACAGAAACTGATAGGGCAGGCGAGGGGCTACATGTTGGGCTGCATCTCAGGTTCCCAGGTCTCACTATTAAGCCACAATAGCGGCAAGAGTGGGACCCCCCTCCCAACAATTTTTACTTCTGAAAAGCCCTCATTAGCAAGGCATACCTTAGCTAAGCACCACACTACCTCCAACAAAGCACAATCACTGCCTGCATGACACTCAGCTGCCACTTCTCCTGGGTTACATGCTGCCCAACCCCCCCCTACCCGCACGACCCAGTGTCCACAGCACACACCAAAGTGTCCCTGCGCAGCCTTCAGCTGCCCTCATGCCACGCCACCCTCATGTCTATTTATAAGTGCGTCTGCCATGAGGAGGAACCGCAGGCACACACTGCAGAGGGTTGGCACGGCTAGGCAGTGACCCTCTTTAAAAGGGGCGGGGCGATAGTCCACAATGCTGTACAGAAGCAATGAGAAATATAATCCTGTGCCACCGCCATCAGGAGCTGCATGCCCCAGTCAGACCGTGTTTTTTAGTCACAGGCAGGTACAACTCCGCAATGGGAATTCCGTGTGCACCCACAGCATGGGTGGCTCCCTGGAACCCACCCGCTGTACATAAATGTATCCCATTGCAGTGCCCTGGACAGCAGAGCTAACGTCAGATTAAATGCAGGTGGGCTTTGGCCCACACTGCATGCCCCAGTCAGACTGGGTTTTTTTATAAGTAGACACAGGCAGGTACAACTCCCTTTTGTGAAGTCCGTGTGGACCGACAGCATGGGTGGCTCCCTGGAACCCACCGGCGGTACATAAATATATCCCATTGCAGTGCCCAGCACAGCTGAGGTAATGTCATGTTTAATGCAGGTGGGCTTCGGCCCACACTGCATGCCCCCAGTCAGACTGGGGTTCTTTAGAAGTGGACACATGCAGTTACAACTCCGTGTGGACCGACAGCATGGGTGGGTCCCAGGAAGCCACCGGCGGAACATAAATATATCCCATTGCAGTGCCCTGTACAGCAAAGCTAACGTCTGGTTTAATGCAGGTGGGCTTCGGCCCAAACTGCATGCCCCAGTCAGGCTCGAGTTTTTTATAAGTATACACAGGCACATACATCTCCCTAATGGGAAGTACATGTGGACCGACAGCATGGGTGGCTCCCAGAAAGCCACTGGTGGTACATAAATATATCCCATTGCAGTGCCCAGCACAGCTGATGTAACGTCAGCTTTAATGCAGGTGGGCAAAAAATTAATTGGATTACACTGTAGGCGAGGGCCCAACAAAATTGGTGTACCAACAGTACTAATGTACCTCAGAAAAATTGCCCATGCCCAACCAAGAGGGCAGGTGAAACCCATTAATCGCTTTGGTTAATGTGGCTTAATTGGTAACTAGGCCTGGAGGCAGCCCAGTTAAAATAAAAATTGGTTCAGGTGCAAGTTTCAACGCTTTAATGAGCATTGAAACGTATAAAAATTGTTTACAAAAATTATATGACTGAGCCTTGTGGGCCTAAGAAAAATTGCCCGTTCCGCTTGATTACGTGAGGTTTCAGGAGGAGGAGCAGGAGGAGGAGGATGAATAGAATACACAGTTTGATGAAGCAAAAAGGTCCCCGTTTTTGATGGTGATAGAGAACGATGCTTCCATCCACGGGTGCAGCCTACGTATTGCTTAGGTATCGCTGCTGTCCGCTGGTGGAGAAGAGAAGTTTGGGGAAATCCAGGCTTTGTTCATCTTGATGAGTGTAAGCCTGTCGGCACTGTCGGTTGACAGGCGGGTACGCTTATCCCTGATGATTCCCCAGCCGCACTAAACACCCTCTCTGACAAGACGCTAACCGCAGGACAAGCAAGCACCTCCAGGGCATACAGCGCGAGTTCAGGCCACGTGTCCAGCTTCGACACCCAGTAGTTGTAGGGGGCAGAGGCGTCACCGAGGACGGTCGTGCAATCGGCTACGTACTCCCTCACCATCCTTTTACAGTTGTCCTGCCGACTCAGCCTTGACTGGGTAGCGGTGACACAGTCTTGCTGGGGAGCCATAAAGCTGGCAAAGGCCTTGGAGAATGTTCCCCTGCCTGCGCTGTACATGCTGCCTGATCTCTGTGCCTCCCCTGCTACCTGGCCCTCGGAACTGCGCCTTCTGCCACTAGCGCTGTCGGATGGGAATGTTACCATCAGTTTGTCCGTCAGGGTCCTGTGGTATAGCATCACTCTCGAACCCCTTTCCTCTTCGGGTATGAGAGTGGAAAGGTTCTCCTTATACCGTGGGTTGAGCAGTGTGTACACCCAGTAATCCGTAGTGGCCAGAATGCGTGTAACGTGAGGGTCTCGAGAAAGGCATCCTAACATGAAGTCAGCCATGTGTGCCAGGGTACCAGTACGCAACACATCGCTGTCCTCACTAGGAAGATCACTTTCAGGCAAGCAGCATGGGTACCCTCAGCAGTGGGCCAAGCTGTCTCTTCCCCCTCCTCCTCATCCTCCTCATGCTCCTCCTCCTCCTCAACGCGCTGAGATATAGACAGGAGGGTGCTCTGACTATCCAGCGACATACTGTCTTCCCCCGCCTCCGTTTCGAGTGCAAAGCGTCTGCCTTTATGCTTTGCAGGGAACTTCTCAAGAGGCATAGCAGAGGAATGGTGACGCTAATGATTGCAGCATTCCCGCTCACCATCTGTGTAGACTCCTCAAGGTTTCCAAGGACCTGGCAGATGGCTGCCAACCAGGCCCACTCTTCTGTAAAGAATTGAGGAGGCTGACTCCCACTACGCTGCCCATGTTGGAGTTGGTATTCCACTATAGCTCTACGCTGCTCATAGAGTCTGGCCAACATGTGGAGCGTTGAGTTCCACCGTGTGAGCACGTCGCACAGCAGTCGGTGCATTGGCAGATTAAACCGATGTTGCAGGGTCCGCAGGGTGGCAGCGTCCGTCTTGGACTTGCAGAAATGTGCGCTGACCCGGCGCACCTTTCCGAGCAGGTATGACAAGTGCGGGTAGCTTTTCAGAAAGCACTGAACCACCAAATTAAAGACATGGGCCAGGCATGGCACGTGCGTGAGGCTGCCGAGCTGCAGAGCCGCCACCAGGTTACGGCCGTTGTCACACACGACCTTGCCCGGTTGGAGGCTCAGCGGCGAAAGCCAGCGGTCGGTCTGCTCTGTCAGACCCTGCAGCAGTTCGTGGGCCGTGTGCCTCTTCTCTCCTAAGCTGAGTAGTTTCAGCACGGCCTGCTGACGCTTGCCAACCGCTGTGCTGCCACGCCGCGCGACACCGACTGCTGGCGACGTGCTGCTGCTGCTGACACATCTTGATTGCGAGACAGAGGTTGCGTAGGAGTGTGGTTTATTGGAGGAAGCATACACCGCCGCAGATACCAGCACCGAGCTGGGGCCCGCAATTCTGGGGGTGGGTAGGACGTGAGCGGTCCCAGGCTCTGACTCGGTCCCAGCCTCCACTAAATTCACCCAATGTGCCGTTAGGGAGATATAGTGGCCCTGCCTGCCTGTGCTTGTCCACGTGTCCGTTGTTAAGTGGACCTTGGCAGTAACCGCGTTGGTGAGGGCGCGTACAATGTTGCGGGAGACGTGGTCGTGCAGGGCTGGGACGGCACATCGGGAAAAGTAGTGGCGACTGGGAACCGAGTAGCGTGGGGCCGCTGCCGCCATCATGCTTTTGAAAGCCTCCGTTTCCACAAGCCTATACGGCAGCATCTCCAGGCTGATCAATTTGGCTATGTGCACGTTTAACGCTTGAGCGTGGCGGCGTACTTGCGCTTGCGCTCGAACAGTTGCGCTAGCGACGTCTGGACGCTGCGCTGAGAGACATTGCTGGATGGGGTCGAGGACAGCGGAGGTGAGGGTGTGGGTGCAGGCCAGGAGACGGTAGTGCCTGTGTCCTCAGAGGGGGGTTGGATCTCAGTGTCAGGTTGGGGCACAGGGGGAGAGGCAGTGGTGCAAACCGGAGGCGGTGAACGGCCTTCGTCCCACCTTGTGGGGTGCTTGGCCATCATATGCCTGCGCATGCTGGTGGTGGTGGCTCCCCAGCTGATCTTGGCGCGACAAAGGTTGCACACCACTGTTCGTCGGTCGTCAGGCGTCTCTGTGAAAAACTGCCACACCTTAGAGCACCTTGGCCTCTGCAGGGTGGCATGGCGCAAGGGGGCGCTTTGGGAAACAGTTGGGGGATTATTCGGTCTGGCCCTGCCTCTACCCCTGGCCACCGCACTGGCTCGGCCTGTGCCCACACCCTGACTTGGGCCTCCGCGTCCTCGCCCGCGTCCACGTCCTCTAGGCCCATATGTCTTTTGTCCCTGCGTCACCACTACTGGCCCTGGACTATGTAAAATTACTGCAGACTGTTTCACTCTGGACAGGAATACAGCGGTGATGTAACAGGCAACACAGAGCCAGGAAAGAATTTTGCGCAAGCCTGCTGTAACACTTAGCTGGCTGCGTATGAATTAGGACAACTACCCCCAGCAGAGACGCAGTACACTGAGGGCGGTGACAGGCAGCCCAAATAGAATTTTTTTTCCCAAATGTTTTTGGAAAAGCCCACTGCCTATATACACTGTATATGTCTTCTGTCCATGCCTCACCACTACTGGCCCTGGACTATGTAAAATTACTGCAGGACGCAATGCTCTGGACGCAATGCTCTGCACGGCCGATATACAAAAAAAAAATGTGCAACACTGCAAAAAGCAGCCTCAACAGTACTGCACACGGTCAGATGTGGCCCTAAGAAGGACTGTTGGGGTTCTTGAAGCCTAAAATACTCCTAACACTCTCCCTATAGCAACTCCAGCAAGACAGCACTTTCTCTGAACTATGTCAGAACGCATCTGTGGCGAGCCGCGGGAGGGGCCGATTTATATACTCGGGTGACACCTGATCTCGCCAGCCACTCAGTGCAGGGGGGTGGTATAGGGCTTGAACATCGCAGAGGGAAGTTGTAATGCCTTCCCTGTCTTTCTATTAGCCAGAAAAGCACGCTAACGTCTCAGAGATGAAAGTGAAAGTAACTCGAATATCGCGTGGTGCTCGTTTCGAATAACGAGCATCTCGAACACGCTAATACTCGAACGAGCATCAAGCTCGGACGAGTACGTTCGCTCATCTCTAGTTATTATACTGGTGTAATGGAGCCTCTGTGAAAATGTTGGTGCAGATGAAGGGCCTATGATGATATAATCATGTGACCAGTACATGAGGACAGAGCTAAGCAGTACTGAGAATTGATGGTGGTGAAGGACTTGTAATTATATAATCATGTGACCAGAACAGGACAGAGCTCAGCAGCACTGAGGATAAGAGGAGGTGAACAACCTGTAATTATCTAATCATTAGAGATGAGCGAGCGCACTCGTCCGAGCTTGATACTCGTTCGAGCATTAGGGTGTTCGAGATGCTCGTTACTCGAGACGAGCACCACGCGGCACTCGACTCAATTACATTTCCTTCCCTGAGAAATTTGCGCCCTTTTCTGGCCAATAGAAACACAGGGAAGGCATTGCAACTTCCTCCTGTGATGTTCCAGCCCTATCCCACCCCCCTGCAGTGAGTTGCTGGCGAGATCAAGTGACCCCAAGTATTTAAATCTGCCCCGCCCGCGGCTCGCCACAAACACACGCTAAGAGAGATCAGGGAAAGTGCTGTTGCTGCTGTTGCTCTTATAGGGACAGTGTTAGCGTTTTCAAGAACCACAACTGGTCCTTCTTAGGGCCACAGCTCACCTAGTGCATTGCTGTTGTGGCTGCTGTGAGCAGTTTTGCACTTTTTTTAATGTATATCGGGCGTGCAGGCTGTAGCGTTCTCAGGCTGCAGGCTGTAATTGAGTATAGGGGCAGTATTGGTCAGGCTGGGACAGTGGTAGTGTAGAATCCTGTCTACAAGAACCCCAACGGTTCTTCTTAGGGCAACCTGTGACCGTGTGCGTTTAACTCCGTGGTTGCTGGGAGTTGTAGTACCTCAGTATTGCACACCAGAGCCTGCGTGCAGCCTTCATTTAAACATTTTTCTGTCCGCACTTTGCGTTGCGTCAGTTCACTCTGCCTCTAAGTGTACGCCAAGAAACCACACATTTTTTACAATGCTGTGTTATACGTGTGCTGTCTCACAAGTGCACGGTGTGCCCGACGTCCATAGATTGAAAGTGCAATACACACTGCATAGCCTCAGCCTGCATTGCATAGAAAAATAAGGTGATTTAAAAAAGAAATCCTTTTTACGGCTACCGGTGACCCAGAACATTTGCCTGCGTGGCCTGTGGGACTTCCCGTCCATCCAAACTGCATAGTGCACAGCAAGGCCTAAGTGCAGCCTTCCTTATAATTTATCTCTGGCTTCATTTTGCGTTATATTACCGCTGGCAGCCACCAACTGTGCGGCAATAATTCACAAACATTTTTACACCGCTCTGTCTCTGCTCGATTCTTAATCCAGCATGCTGAGGGGTAGGGGTAGGGGCAGAGGACGTGGACGCGGTCGCGGTCGAGGATGTGGAGACCCAAGTGAGGGTGTGGACATAAGACGAGTTCCTGGTACAGGTGAATCACAGCCGGCTGCTGCGGGAGTAAGAGAGAGGACAGTTTCTGGGGTCCCCAGCTTCAAATCGCAATTTTTGGGTCCACGTCGTAGACCTTTATTAAAAAATGAGCAGTGTGAGCAGGTCCTGTCGTGGATGGCAGAAAGTGCATCCAGCAATCTATAGACCACCCAGTCTTCTACGCCGTCCACTGCTGCAACTCTGAATCCTCTCGCTGCTGCTCCTCCTTCCTCCCGGCCTCCTCACTCCATGAAAATGACACATTCTGAGGAGCAGGCAGACTCCCAGGAACTGTTCTCTGGCCCCTGCCCAGATTGGGCAGCAATGGTTCCTCTCCCACCGGAGGAGTTTGTCGTGACCAATGCCCAACCTTTGGAAAGTTCCCGGGGTCCGGGGGATGCGGCTGGGGACTTCCGGCAACTGTCTCAAGAGCTTTTAGTGGGTGAGGAGGACGATGACGATGAGACACAGTTGTCCATCAGTGAGGTAGTTGTAAGGGCAGTAAGTCCGAGGGAGGAGCGCACAGAGGATTTGGAGGAAGAGCCGCTGGACGATGAGGTGACTGACCCCACCTGGTGTGATAATCCAACTGAGGACAGGTCTTCAGAGAGGGAGGCAATTGCAGCCGCAGGACAGGTTGGAAGAGGCAGTGGGGTGGCCAGGGGTAGAGGCATGGCAAAAGCGAATAATCCACCAGCTGTTTCCCAAAGCACCGCCTCGCGGCAAGCCACCGTACAGAAGCCAAGGTGCTCTAAGGTGTGGCAGTTTTTCACTGAGACGCCGGACGACCGAAGAACAGTGGTGTGCAACCTTTGTCGCGCCAAGATCAGCCGGGGAGCCACCACCACCAGTATGCGCAGGCATATGATGGCCAAGCACCCCACAAGGTGGGACGAAGGCCGTTGACCGCCTACAGCTTGCGCCACTGCCTCTCCCCCTGGGCCCCAACCTGCCACTAAGATCCAACCCACCTCTCAAGACACAGGCACGACCGTCTCCTGGCCTGGACCCACACCCTCATCTCCGCTGTCCTCGGCCCCATCCAGCAATGTCTCTCAGTGCAGCGTCCAGCTGTCGCTAAGAGAATCGTTGGAGAGAAAGCGAAAATACGCCGCCACACACCCGCACGCTCAAGCTTTAAATGTCCACATAGCCAAATTGATCAGCCTGGAGATGCTCCCCTACAGGCTGGTGGAAACTGAGGCCTTCAAAAACATGATGGCGGCGGCAGCCCCACGCTACTCTGTCCCCATTCGCCACTATTTTTAACAGTGTGCTGTCCCAGCCCTGCACGACCACGTCTCACGCAACATTGTACGCGCCCTCACCAACTTGGTTACTGGCAAGGTCCACTTAACAACGGACACGTGGACAAGCACAGGCGGGCAGGGCCACTATATCTCCCTAACAGCACATTGGGTGAATTTAGTGGAGGCTGGGACCGAGTTAGAGCCTGGGACCGCTCATGTACTACCCACCCCCCAGAATTGCGGGCCCCAGATCGGTGCTGGTATCTGCGGCGGTGTATGCCACCTCCACTAAACCTTCCTCCTCCTCCTCCTCCTCCTCCAACGCAACCTCTACCTCGCAATCAAGACTTGTCAGCAGCAGCACGTCGCCAGCAGTCGGTGTCACGCGGCGCGGAAGCACAGCGGTGGGCAAGCGTCAGCAGGCCATGCTGAAACTACTCAGCTTAGGAGAGAAGAGGCACACGGCCCACAAACTGTTGCACAGTCTGACAGAGCAGATCAACCGCTGGCTTTCGCCACTGAGCCTCCAACCGGGCATGGTCGTGTGTGACAACGGCTGTAACCTGGTGGCGGCTCTGCAGCTCAGCAGCCTCACGCACGTGCCATGCCTGGCCCACGTCTTTAATTTGGTGGTTCAGCGGTTTCTGAAAGGGGCACTCAGTCTGATTTCATTAGCAGAGTGGAAGGCCCGGGCTGGCTGGTGGATTGAGATGAGGAAAGCAATATAGGGTTGGGAGGTGCTGGGGAGCGCTTTGTGGATGAGGGTAGTGAGTTTCAATTGTATTCTGTATTTGACAGGTAGCCAGGGCAATGACTGGCACAGGGCAGAGGTGTCCAAGTAGCGGCTAGACAGGTAGATAAGCCTGGCTGCCACATTCAGGATGGATTGGAAAAGGTAGAGTCCGGTGCAGGGGAGGCCTATCAGCAACGAGTTGCAATAGTCGAGCCGAGAGTGGATGAGGGCAACAGTTAGTGTTTTTAACATTCCCACGGTGAGAAAAGGGCGTATTCTAGCGATGTTCTTAAGGTGCAGCTGACAGGGTCAGGCAAGAGCTTGGATGTAGGAGGTGAAGGAGAGGTCAGAGTCGAATATGACCCCAAGGCAGTGGGCGTGCTGTCTGAGAGTTATGGTGGTGCCACACATGGAGATGTAGATGTCAGGATGAGGTCAGTTAGTAGAGGGCGGAAACACCAAGAGGTCAGTTTTTGAGAGGTTCAGGTTTAGGTAGAAAGAGGACATAGTGTTAGAGACAGCAGACAGACAGTCGGTGGCGTTCTGGAGGAATGCTGCTGTGATGTCCCGGGAGCAGATGTATAGCTGGGTATCATCAGCATAGAGATGGTACTGGAAACCAAATCTCCTGATGGTCTGTCCAATAGGGGCAGTGTAGATGGAGAAGAGGAGGGGGCCGAGGGCCGAGCCCTGGGGAACCCCCAGCAAGGGGAAGAGAAGGGGAGGTAGAGCCAGCAAAGCAGACACTGAAGGAGTGGTCGAATAGGTAGGAGGAGAATTAGGAGAGGGCAGTGTCCTTTAGCCCAATGGAGCGAAGCATAGTGAGGAGAAGTTTGTGGTCTTCAATTCAAAACGAAAGTACAGTGGCACCACGATCCAAATCCTTCATAGGAGAGCAAAAAAAACTTGCATACAGCTGTACACTCTGTGTAAAGGATCCAGATAGAAGGATCCAAAATTCAACAGTTCACGAAAAAAATCAAAAGCAGCAGTTAAGGTACTAGGCTCAATCCATACTCACACAAGGATTACCAAATGAAAAAGTGTTTATTCCAGGCATAAGCTCCACTGCATAGAAACGTTTCAACAGTGAATCTGGTCTTTGTCAAGCATATGCCACACAACCTGCCACACAGATGCAATCCCCCTCCCAGAATGCAGGCACGAGCGCCTCCCTGCCTGCACCCACACCCTCACCTCCACGGTCCTCCACTCCATCAAGCTATGTCTCTCAGTGCAGCGTTCAGCTGTCGCTAACATAAGCGTTGGAGCGAAAGCGGAAATACGCCGCCACCCACCCACATGCACAAGCTTTAAATGTGCACATTGTCAAATGAATCAGCCTGGAGATGCTGCCATACAGGCTTGTGGAAACGGAGGCTTTCAAAAACATGATGGCTGCGGCGGTCCCGCGCTACTCGGTCCCCAGTCGCCACTATTTTTCCTGTTGTGCCATCCCAGCTCTACACCAGCACGTCTTCCGCAACATCAATCATGCCCTCACCAACGCGATTACTGGGAAGGTCTATGTCACCACGGACACGTGGACAAGTACTGGTGGGCAGGGCCACTATATCTCCCTGATGGCACATGGGGTGAACTTGCTGGAGGCTGGGACCGAGTCAGAGCCTGGGACCGCTCACGTCCTACCCACACCCAGAATAGCGGGTCCTACCTCAGTGCTGGTATCTGCAGCGTTTTATGCCACTCCCTCCAAACGCTCCCCATCCTCCTCCTCCGCCACGTCTACTTCTCAATTAAAAAGTGTGAACACGTCGCCAGCAGTCGGTAGCGTGCGGCGCTGCAGCACAGCAGTGGGCAAGCGTCAGCAAGCCGTGCTGAAACTAATCTGCTTAGGTGACAAGAGGCACATGGCCCCTGAGCTGCTGCAGGGTCTGACAGAGCAGACCAACCTCTGGCTTTCACCGCTGAGCCTCCAACCGGGCATGGTCATGTGTGACAACGGCCGTAACCTGGTGGCGGCTTTGCAGCTCGCCAGCCTCACACACGTGCCATGCCTGGCCCACATCTTCAATTTGGTGGTTCAGTGGTTTCTGAAAAACTAGCCCAACTTGTCTGACCTGCCCGGCAAGGTGAGCTGCGTCTGCGCACAGTTCCGCAAGTCCACCACGGACACTGCCACCCTGAGGACCCTGCAACGTCGGTTTCAGCTGCCAGAGCACCGACTGCTGTGTGACGTGCCCACATGCTGGAATTCTACGCTGCACATGTTGGCAAAGCTGAGGAGGATCCTAAAAGTCATCTTCCTAGTGAGGACAGCGATGTGTTGCATACTGGTACCCTGGCACACATGGCTGACTTCATGTTAGGCTGCCTTTCCCGTGACCCTCGCGTTAGACGCATTCTAGCCAACACGGATTATTGGGTGTACACCCTTCTCGACCCACGGTATAAGGAGAACCTTTCCATTCTCATTCCCGAAGAGGAAAGGGGTACGAGAGTGATGCAATACCACAGGCCCCTGGTGGAAAAAGTGATGCTAAAGTCCCATCTGACAGCGCTGGTGGCAAAAGACGCAGTTCAGAGGGGCAAGTAGCAGGGGAGCAGCGGGGATAAGGCAGCATGTCCAGCACAGGTAGGGGAACACTCTCCAAGCCAGTTTTATGGCTCCCCAGCAAGACTGTGTCACCACTCCCCAATGAAGGCTGAGTCAGAGGGAGCACTGCGAAAAGATGGTGAGGGAGTGTGTAGCGGATCGTACCACCATCCTCCGTGATGCCTCTGCTCCATACAACTATTGGGTGTCAAAGCAGGACACGTGGCACGAACTTGCGCTGTACGCCCTGGAGGTGCTGGCCTGCCTGCCGCTAGCGTCTTGTCAGTGAGGGTGTTTAGTGCAGCTGGGGGAATCATTACGGATAAGCGTACCCGTCTGTCAACTGCCAGTGCCGACATGCTTACACTCATAAAGATGAACAAAGGCTGGATTTCCCCTGACTTCTCTTCTCCACCAGCGGAAAGCAGCATAACCTAATGATTCTTTTCGCTGCAACCGGAGAAAAATACATGGTCTGTCCCCACAAAAAAAGGTGAATTAGCTTTGTCAATCACTCTCGGATATTATTACTCTTCCTCCTCCTACTCCTCCTCCTAAAACAGCATGTCATCACGCTGAACTGCCAAATTTTCTGCGGCCCAAAAGGCTCTGTTTAAAAGGTTTTTTTTTACAATTTTTTAACGTTTCAAAAGTATTGATACTTTAACAGACACCAATTTTTTTTCACATGGCTGCCTCCAGGCTCTGTTATAAATTAAGCAACAGCGAGCTGTATCTTTACAAAATGTTTATGGGTTTCACCTGCCCTCGCGGTTGAGCAATTTTTCAGGGATGCACGTCTACTCTCGGTACAACAATTTTTCTGTCCCTCGCCTATACTGTTATCTAACTAATTTTTCTGGCCTTCGCCTACACTCTTGGTAACCAAATTTTTTCAGGGGTTCACCTATACTCTTAGTACACCAATATTTCAGGGGTTTGCCTACACTTTTGCTAAAGAAATGTTACAGGGGTCCGCCTATACTCTTGCTATAGAAATGTTACTGGGGTTTGCCTATATCTTTTCTAATAAATGGTTTGAGGGGTTCGCCTATACTCTTGCTACGGAAATTTTACAGGGGTTCGCCTATAGTCTTGCTATAGAAATGTTACTGGGGTCCGCCTATGCAGTTTATACTGAATGGTTTCAGGGGTTTGCCTGTACTTTTGCTACAGAAATGTTACTGGGGTCCACCTATACTCTTGCTACTGCAATGTTACAGAGGTCTGCCTATACTTTTGCTACAGAAATGTTACTGGGGTCTGCCTATACCCTTGCTACAGAAATGTTACTGGGGTCCGCCTATACTCTTGCTACAGAAATGTTACTGGGATCCGTCTATGCAGTTTCTACTGAATTGTTTGAGGGGTTCGCCTATACTTTTGCTACAGAAATGTTACTGGGGTCCATCTATACTTTTGCTACAGAAATGTTACAGGGGTCTGCCTATACTTTTGCTGCAGAAATGTTACTGGGGTCCGCCTTTACTCGTGCTGTAGAAATATTACTGGGGTCCGCCTATACTCTTGCTACAGAAATGTTAAAGGGGTCTGCCTATACTTTTGCTACAGAAATGTTACTGGGGTCTGCCTATGCTGTGGGTGCACAAAGACTTCCCATTGCGGTGTTTTACATATCTGGCACAAATACACTGACTGACTTGGGCAGAAATGTGGGCCAAGGCCGAGGTCCTTGGCGGGGTGAAACTCTGCTATGTTTGGGCACTCTGAATTCTTCCTGTGTAATGCCATCTTTGTGCACCTACAGCATAGGCGAGCCCAAGGAACTCAAAGACTTCCCATTGCGGTGTTGAGCTATCTGACACCTACACAGATTTAAGTGTGTGGGGACACATGGATTTCCCATAGCTTTTTAATTCACGGCACCTTGGGTCACACAAGGTGGAGGCTGGGACCGAGTCTGACCCAGGGCCCGCTCAAGGACTTCCCACACAGAGTATTGCGGGTCCTACCTCGGTCATGGTTTCTCTGCCTTATTATGCCACCTCCTCCTCCTGCTTGGGGTCTGGGGCTCAGCGCTGGGCAACATGTATTTTCTCTCATGTTACCACAGTTATCTGAAACAGTGGTTTGGGCCAAACAAAAGTAGCGTTACAGCATTAATGAGATGTTCACAGCTGCACAAGCATCCGAGTCTGCTTTATGCCCATGATTAATGAGGGTGTGAGCTGAGGCCGAGGTCCTCGGCAGGGTGAAACTGCCATGTTTGGGCGTTCTGATGTATGTAATACTTTCCTTGGGTTCCAGGGGCTCGCCCATGCTGTGGGTGCACAAAAGCTTCCCATTGCGTTGTTTTAGCTGTCTAGCACAAATACACTGATGAACTAGGGTACAAATGTGGGCCGAGGTCCTTGGCGGGGTGAAACTCTGCCATGTTTGGGCACTCTATTTTCCTCTTGTGTAATACCATCTTTAAGTTCCTTGGGCTCACCTATGCTGTGGGTGCACAAAGACTTCCCATTGCAGTGTGTTACCTGTCTAGCACAAATACACTGACTGACTAGGGTAGAAATGTGGGTCGAGGTCCTTGGCGGGGTGAAACTCTGCCATGTTTTGGCACTCTGATTTCTTCCTGTGTAATACCATCTTTGTGCACCGACAGCATAGGCGAGCCCAAAGAACTCAAAGACTTCCCATTGCGGTGTTGAGCTATCTGACACCTACACAGAATGAATTGTGTGGGGACACATGGATTTCCCATTGCTATGTATGGGTGACACAAGGTGGAGGCTAGAACCGAGCCTGACCCTGGGCCCGCTCACGTACTTCCCACACAGAGCATTGCTGCATTGTGGAGATGTGTAGAAGTGCTGGCACCTGAGTCCCCTTTATGCCCACGTTTGCGGCTCCTGACAATTTTGTGACGGAGGTGGCAAAGGATTGGAATCATGATCGTACGTCAATGTATCATTAATTCTCAAAAGCATTGTGGGCTACCGCCCACACTTTCAGGGAAGGTTGCTGCCTAGCCCTGCCAACCCTCTGCAGTGTGTGCCTCCGGTTCCTCCTCATCCATTACGCATCTATAAATAGACATAAGGGTGGTGTGGCTATGAAGCGAGTGTGTGGCATGAGGGCAGCTGAACGCTAAACAGGGAAAATTTTGTGTGCGCTGTGGATGCAGGGTCGTGTGTGTGTGCGGGGGGGGGGGGGGGGGGTTGGACAGCAATGCCAGCATGTAACCCAGGAGAGGAGGCAGCGGTGTCAACGGCATGCAGTGATTGTCCTTGGTTGCAGGTAGTGTGGTACTTAGCTAAGATGTGCCAGTGCGTGTGCCTTGCTAATGAGGGTTTGTCCCACGTAAATTGTTAGGGGGTGACACCAGGCTCTTGCCTCTATTTTGGCTTAATAGTGGGACCTGGGAGCCTCAGATGCAGCCATGCATGCTGCCCCTGCCCTTCCCTATCCATTTTTGTGGTGTTTCCATGACTTTCTGATGTTTTCTGGTGTTTGACAAGTCATGACCTATGTGGAGCATTGGTCCCGTACAAAAATGCTCGAGTCGCCCATTGACTTCAATGGGGTTCGTTACTCGAAACAAGCTTTTGAGCATCATGAAAAGTTCGACTCGAGCAACGAGCACCCGAGCATTTTGGTGCTCGCTCATCTCTAATATTGATCATTTCTCTATATTTTCAATGTTTAAGAAACCCATTGTCTGTCACCCTTAACCCCTTCAATGGCGGGTTTCTTACCCCCCTGTCCGACTTACCAGGGCAGGTTTTTTAAATGGGCCAATCAATTAATTTCAAATAATTTTACAGTCTTGTTCCAAGAGCCATAACTTTTTTATTTTTTCATTGACCCATATGAGGGCTTGTTTTTTTTACAGGACAAGTTGTACTTTTTAATAGCATCATTTGGGGGTATTTATAATGTATTTTAACTTTTGTAAAAAAAATTGTAGAAACCCTTCCATTTGTTTTTTGGATTTCATTTTTACGGCGTTCAACATGCAGAACAAATAATGTGATAACATTATTCTCTGTGTCAACACGATTCCGGTGATACCAAGTTTATAAAGTTTTTTTTATGTTTTGCTATTTTTGTAGATTTAAAACATTTTTTTTTTCTTAAAGGTTTGCTTTTGGGTCACTACTAGAGATGAGTGAGCACACTTGTCCGAGCTTGATGCTCGTTCGAGCATTAGGGTACTCGTCGAACACCACGCGATACTCGAGTCAATTCCATTTCCTTCCCCGCATGTTTAGCGCCATTTTCTAGCCAATAGACATGCCAGGAAGGCATTGCCACTTCCTCCTGTGACGTGCCAGCCCTATACCACCCACCCACCCACCCCTCGCCCCAGCAGTGAGTGGCTGACGAGATCAAGTGACCGCTGAGTACTTAAAGCGGTCCCGCCCGCGGCTCGCCTTAGACACACTCTGGCAGAGATTAGGGAGAGTGGTGCTGCTGATATAGGGAAAGTGTTAGTGTAGGTCCTGTCTTCAAGAACCCCAACGGTCCTTCTTAGGGCTACATCTGACCGTGTGCATTACTGTTGTGGCTGGCTGGAAGCAGTAGTGCACTATTTTTATTTTTTTTTTTCATCTCAGGCTGTGCAAGCCATTTCATCTATAGCGTACTCAGTCTGCAGTGTATTATACAGAATATAGGGAAAGTGCTGCTGATGATATAGGGAAAGTGTTAGAGTCCTGTCTTCAAAAACCCCAAAGCTCCTTCGTTGGGCTACATCTGACCGTGTGCATTATACTAGTGGCTGGCTGGGAGTTGTAGTGCTTCCATTTTTGTATTACGCATCTAGGCCTGTTTGCAGTCTTTCAGTAATAGTTTTTTCAGGCTGCAGTGCCGTACAATCCCGCTCTCACCTTGAAACTGCACTCAAATATTTCCTAGCCAGCTGTGAACGACTTCCTTTATACCGTTCTCTGTCTGCAGAGAATTAAACAGTGTTGGGGCACAGCCACTTCCATAGGGAAAGTAATATACACTATACAGTCCGTATCCTTCGTGCAAAAACCCCAAAGCTCCTTCGTTGGGCTACATCTGACCGTGTGCATTTTATTATTATTATTTTTTTTTAAATAAGTTTTATTAAAGGTTTTTACAGTACAGATAACTCAGAGTCCGACGTCTGAGAGAACATGAAAAAAATACAAGTCGAGTAAAGTTACATAGGCACACTCTCAAGCGCAGGGCAGAAAATGGCGCAACCATAGAGTAATTAGTCGCCCTAGGGCTTCACTAGAGAGAAGGAGAGTGCTTTATGGTTTGCGCAAGAAGCAACCTACATAATAAACTAGTATGAACGGTTAAGTATATAAGCTGTCCTAACGGCGGGGAAAGAGAAACAAATATAATAGGGTGGAACTATCTAGAAAGAAAGAAAAGAGGGGGGGAGGATGGGGGGGATGTGGGAGGGGGGAGGGAAAGGGGGGGAAACATGACAAGGAAGGAGAGTCTGGGGGCACGGGGTGGTATAGAAGTACCACTAGAGTCAGGGGGGACCTCTCCTTGTCAATCCCAAACAGCCAGGAGCCTCACGGTCCTCCAAGGGAACCAAACCTGGATGAACTTGTCATGAGTATTTTTGGTCCAGCTGTGAAGTTCCTCCAGGCTATACAGAAGGTCAACTCTCTCCATTGCTTCAATGTAGGAGGTGTGTACTGTTGCCAGAGACTGGGGATTAGAGCTTTAGCTGCGTCTAAAAGAAGGGCTATTTGTTTATTCTTCAGGGGATGGAAGGTCTTAGATGGTCTCCATAGGAGAGCTACGTCCGGAGTGAGGACAAATAGTGGAGAGATTCTTTGTAAAATTGCCTCAACACCCCTCCAGAAGGGGGACAGAATTGGGCATGTCAACCATATGTGCAGATATGAACCTATGTCATTTTTACATCTCCAACAAATGTTCGCGGAGGCAAGTTAATGTTCGAATAGCCATTGAGGTGTTTTGTACCATCTAACTAAAACTTTATAATGCGATTCTAGTGCCAGGATGCATGGCGATAGGCCGAAAGAGGTATTTAGGATTAGGTTGGCCTCACTCAGTGAGAGTGAGATACCCAGCTCTTTTTCCCAGAAGAAGAGGAATGTTGGTTTATAAGATATAGGCAGAGTAATAAAGTTTTTCCATAAGAAGGAAATTTTCCTTAGACTAGGTTTGTTCTCGGAGAGTGCTTTCCCAAAGGGAGATAGAGGTCTGGTAGATTTATGTGTGATCAGGAACTCCCTTATTATTCCTGCAATCTGAGCTCGATACAAAAAAAAAGAGATTATCTGCGAGCAGAAGCGTTGTTACAATGGAGTCTGAAGTAAGATGGGCCAAGGACTGCAGGTTGGTCAGTGTAACTGCTTCAAGCCTTTTCCATAATGAGGTGGAGCACGGATCTAAAGGATGGCCTAGTAGTTTACCTAGCGTACATAAGGGAAGAATGGGCGAGGGATCCGGGCCATGGCCGGGTCTAAGCTCGTTCCATACTTCGCAGGGACCTCTAAGGAGGGGATTGAAGTTGTGATTTCTAAGTCGGTTTCTCGCGGGTAGCCAGAGGTCCTCTGACAGTGAGGTGCCGATGCAACCCTCCGCTAGCGCTCTGACTAGAGGGTCTTGAGAGCGACGGGCTAGTTCTGACCAGTAGCCCAGTTGGGAGGCTTGGTAAAAGTCATATAAATTGGGTAAATCAATGCCGCCCTCAGATCTTCTCCTTATCATCAAACTCTAAGCCAATCTTGGCCTCCTCTGCCTCCACACGAAGTCAGAGAAGGCAGCACGAAGAGATTTAAAAAAGCTTTTTGGAAGATAAATCGGAAGCATTCGTATCTTATATAGAATGATTGGAAGAATATATGATTTGATAATGTTCTTTCTGCCAAACCAAGAGGCAAAGGGAACATCATATGATCTTAGTAGATTCCTTACATGTCCCAGTAAAGGAGTAAAATTAGCACTAAATAAGTCTTTCGCTTTTTTTGCTAATTTTACTACTAAGTAGTCCACAGATGTGTTCGACCATGTGAAAGGCAAATTCGCTCTTAAAGATTTGACTCGTGTCGCGGGAATGGAGACATTCAGCACTGTGGATTTTGAAAAATTGATCTTGAAATTCGATATAGCCCCGAACTCTTTTAGCTGCTCGGTAAGCCTGGGAAGGCTCTTTTCTGGGTCGGTGATTAAGAAGACTATATCGTCCGCGAATGCTGCTGTGGAGAGGGTATGGTCTCCACAGTTTAGGCCGCGGACGTCAGGGTCCTGTCTAATCCTTTGCAGCAAGGGTTCCAGAGCCAATACAAAGAGTGCCGGTGAAAGGGGGCATCCCTGACGCGTGCCGTTTCTTTTATTGAAGGGAGGGGGGATAGTGTTGTTGATTTTGAGTCACGCATACGGATGCGTATACAGTGAGAAGATGGCTGCAGCAAATTCCTTTGGGAAGTTGAAATGACATAGGACTCCTTCCATGCTGTATATCTCCACTCTACCCTGTCAAAAGCCTTTTTTCGGCATCAGTGCCTACTATGGCTAAGGGTATGTTATGTGTTTGTGCGTATCGGGTTGCGTGGAGGAGTCTGAGACAATTGTTTCTCCCCTCCCTTCCTTTGCCTGTTCCTCATTGATCAACGAGGACATGAAAACCTCCATCCTCCCTGCCAAGAGTTTGGCCCAAAGTTTCATGTCGAGATTAATCAGGGATATCGGGCTGTAACTACCACAAATTTCCAGATCCTTATTATCTTTATGAATTAGGGTAATGTGGGCTTCTAGTGACTGTTTCGGCAGGGATGCCCCCTTTAAGAGGTCATTAAAGAGATCTATAAGTCTTGGTTCCAATGTGGTTTGGAAGGTTTTGTAATAATGGATGGTTAATCCATCAGGGCCCAGGCTTTTATTTGGAGGACTCGAAGTAAGTAATTTTTGTATTTCGGATTGAGTGACCGGGGAGACCAGGAAGGAGGTTTCAGCGGGGTTCAGTTTGGGCATATTAAACTGCTGCAGATAGGAGTATATCGTTGAGGTAGAACTCTCTTTCTCGAACACAGAGGAGTTTGTCCTTAAGTTGTAGAGGTTAGAGTAGTATATCTGAAATTCCTTGGCTATGTCAGCTGAGGATGACACTGTTCCGCCCTCCGCTGTTTTTATTGATTTAATTAGATTTTTTTGTCTTGGCTTTTTTAATCATGGATGACATGAGCTTGCCCCCTCTGTTTCCCTGAGCAAAAATCGTGTGTTTTAGGTGGAGTTGTTTTTTGTTGAATCTAGAGTCCAAACACTGTCTTAAGTACATCCTTAGGGCTTTTAGATTCTCAAGATTCAGTTTAGATTGAGAGAGTTTGGATGTCTGTTCCAGCTTCGCTATCATTTTTAGTTTTTCATCTATTTCTTTTTGGAGACGTTTCTTTATACGAGTGCCTAGGGCTATCAATAGCCCTCGAATGTAGGCCTTATGAGCCTCCCAAACTATTGGAGTTGGTGTATGTCCACCACTATTTATACGGAAGTATTCATCTAGCAGTTTGGTCATCTGGTCTCTTTCTTCTATTGAGTCAAATATTGATGCATTGAGTCTCCATCTCCACTCCTGTGAAGTCGGACGGGGCGAGCGGAGGGTAGAGTGGACCGGCGCGTGATCAGAAATTGTAATTGAATCTATCACTGCCTTAACTAGGGTCAAGAGGAGATCAGAGGAGATAAATACATAGTCCAGCCTTTGATCGGAAAAATGGACCAGAGAGAGTAAGAAAAGTCTTTCGACGTAGGGTGTATGGTACGCCAGGCGTCCACCACACCTAGGTCTTGTAGGAATTTGCTTAGTTTTCTCAGTTTGATTTGAGAGATTTGTGAACAGCCCGAAGATGAATCTAGGAGAGGATTCAGAGCGACATTGAAATCCCCCACAATGACCAACTGTCCAACTGCGAATTGCTTTAAAATCTCTAGCTGTTTCAATAACCACGGGATCTGGTCAGAATTGGGGGCGTAGATATTGGCTAAAGTCATTTTGACGTTGTTCAGAGAGCCCTCTCTGTCTCTGTATTGGGCTTCTACGAATTTAATGTCTTTATAGAGAAGGATTGATACCCCTTTTGAAGCAGATGTGGGGTGGGTACTGTGAATAGCAAGGGGGAAGTGTTTTCCTGGCAATTTAAAGCATCTATCTCCTTTAAAGTGTGTTTCTTGCAAAAATAAAATTTTTGAGTCATACGTTTTAATGAGATGAGAGACGCTCTGTCACTTGGAGGGTGAATTGAGGCCCCTGACATTGAAAGACGTGAGGCGGAGGTCCCCCATGACTGCCTATCTGACTGAGAGAGAAAAGATTAGTAAAAATGCACCAAGAGAGTACCTTTGTTTATATGAGCAGGAGGGGTAGACCGCAGTTATTTTAAATAGTCACTCCCGTAGGAGACGGAGGGGTGAGGGAGGAGGGGCAGGAAAGCGGGGAAGGATAAGAAGGGGTGGTAGAGAGAAGGGGTATGGAAATATAGGTTTCAATAAGATGTAAAAGCAAGGGCAAATGGATAGATCTGCTGCTAGTTGTTGTTTTGGAGAGAAGGAGGGGTTACAAGGTCCCCCTGACTTCCTTCCAAAGCTGTGAGCGAGCCACAGAATACCGCAGAGTCGTTGACTCTACGAGAGATAAAACTTAATACAGCCTGGTCTGACAGGCACCCTCTAGGACCCCTTAAGTCAGGGAAAGGGTGGATAGACAAATAAGAGTAATTAAGATAAATATTGTCTAACAACATTTAACATGCTAGCGTGAAAGTTACCAAAATAAGCGAGAGAGAACGGAAGCCTCATGGGAGGCATCAGTAACAGTAACAGAGGGAACAAGTAGCACTGCATAGAAGGCATACAGTCCTCTTGGAGAAGGGGGGGCATGCGCCTGCAGTCCTATCATAGACCGAGTGTCCGTGTGTCCACATCAGTCCACTCCCCAGTAGTCTGTCTGGGGGATCCGCAGTCAATGAGGTCCCTCTATACGGGGACTGAAGTTGTAAAATAGGCCGCGGAGTGGCGATGGGACCAGTTGGTCAGTTCTGTAAGGACTGAAAGGAGACCGGGAGGAAGGATAACTGGAGCTCTTCTCATTCCTTTTTCTTTTTCCCCTTGGGAGACTTGAAATTGCTGGTCAGTTGCCATCTGGCTGGAGTCTCCAGTTGATGGAACTGGAGAGTATCCGGCAGAGGCTGCCAGCAGGGGAGTTCTATGGGCTTGATCTGGAGGGCCTGTCAGACTCTCCACAGATCCTTTGAGGAGCGAATATTAAACTTTTTTCCATTGTGCGTAAATCCCAGTCTGAAAGGGAAGAGCCACGCATATTTTATTTCTTTCTCCCTGAGAACATCCAGGAGGGGACGCAGAAGGCGACGTTTTGTCAGTGTGGAAGGGGCTAGGTCTTGAAACATCGCCAGTGGATTGTCAGCGTAGGACAGGTCCCTGCGAACTCTTGCAGCTCTCAGCAAAGCAATAGCATCCGGGAAAGCAAGAAGCTTGCAAATTATGTCCCTGGGCACTTCTGATGCGCCCGTCAGAGGCCTGAGGGCTGTATGAATCTTTTCGATTTAAATGGCGGTCGCTCTGTCAGCCCCCAGCAGAGATTCAAAAATTTCTTTAGGAACTTTATGGAGGCATTCTCCTGAGAAAGTCTCTGGCAAGCCTTTAATGCGTATATTATTACGCCTATTTCTATTTTCAAGGTCCTCTTGCATTAGTAATGTTTTGCTTAGTTGTGAGTGCTGTTCTTTGAGTGCTTGCTCCACTTGCTGGGAATGGGTAATAATAGCAGTAGATGAGGTTTCTAGATCCTCTACCCTTTGGCCCATCTCTCTAATGTCCTCTTTGATCTCAGCCAGATCTGAGCTGATGGGACGCAGGGCTTGAGAGATCAGATCTCTCATGAAGCCTTTGGAAATTGCCTCACAGTCCTCTCCGTCCAAGGAAGCCCCCTCCTCCTCCCCCTTACTATAAGCTGGAATGAGCTCCCGTGCCGGCGCCATTTTTGAGAGAGGCCGAGGTGAGCGAGCGCTTCTCTCTTTAAAGAAGCACTGCATGTCTGGCTGACTTTTAGCCAGTCGGGAGGTTCCCTGATGTTCTGCACTTCTGTCCCTGGTAATCTTTCCAATGGCTGCTGATAGCTGGTGTCAGGAAGGGTCCGGTGAGGTGCCGCTTAGACGGAGCGCTTCTCCTAAGCGTCCATCTCGCTCAGCGTCCAGGCTCCACCCCCCATCACCGTGTGCCTTTTAGTTGTGGCCTGCTGGGAGTTGGAGTGCTTCCATTTTTGTATTATGCATCTAGGCCTGTTTGCAGCCTTTCAGTAACAGTTTTTTCAGGCTGCAGTGCCGTACAACCAGCTCTCACCGTGAAACTGCACTCAAATATATCCTAGCCTACTGCGAACGACTTCATTTATACCGTTCTGTGTCTGCAGTGTTGGGGCACAGCCACTTCTATAGGGAAAGTTATACTCTATACAGTCCTGATCCTCTGTGCAATTACCCAAAGCCCCAAAGCTCCTTCGTAGGGCTACAACGGACCGTGTGCATTATACTTGTGGCTGGCTGGGAGTTGTAGTGCTTCCATTTTTGTATTACACATCTAGGCCTGTTCGCAGCCTTTCAGTAATAGTTTTTTCAGGCTGCAGTGTCGTACAATCCCGCTCTCACCGTGAAACTGCACTCAAATATTTCCTAGCCATCTGTGAATGACTTTGTTTATACCGTTCTGTGTCTGCTGTGCATTAGACAGAGGTCTCACCGCTAAACAGTACTGTAATATTACCTGGGCCACTGCAAAGTATTTCAGCTCTGCCGCTGTGCAGAGCATCTCACAATACCCTTTCCTTGGGGGTGGGGGGTTGAGATAGCCGCAGTTACCAGCACTAGCCATTGGCTTTAGAGTCTTCTCCCACTGCATACAGCCTCTCTTATCTACAAGTCTCTGCGAGCGGTAAATTACCTCTAGGTATCAGTGCAAGACAGCGGGTTACTTTTTTCAAGTCACAGCATAGAGCCTCCGCTATCTACAAGTCTCTGTGTGCGGTGAATTAAGGCCCAGTTGTCAGTGCTGTACAGTGGGGTAATTTATTTGTGCCCTGCTCTATTCTTAGTCCGCCCTGATGAGGAGTAGGGGTAAGGGTCGAGGACGCGGACGTCCAAACAAGGGTGTGGGCACAGGCCGAGTTCCTGGTCCAGGTGAATCACAGCTGGCTGCTGCAGAATTAGGAGAGAGGCAAGTTTCTTGGGTCCCCAACTTCATATCACAATTTATGGGCCAGCGTGGTAGACCTTTATTACAAACAGAGCAGTGTGAGCAGCTCCTGTCGTGGATGGCAGAAAATGCGTCCAGCAATGTATCGACCCCTCAGTCTTCTACGCAGTCCACTACTCCTGGCCTAGGGACTGCAACTCTGAATCCTTTGGCTGCTGCTCCTCTTTCCTCCCAGCCTCCTCACTCCATGAAAATGACATATTCTGAGCAGGCAGAGTCCCAGGAACTGTTCTCGGGTCCCTACCATGAGTGGGAAAAAATGGTTCCTCTCTCACCTGAGGAGTTTGTCGTGACTGATGCCCAACCTTTGGAAAGTTTCTGGAGTCCAGGTGATGAGGCTGGGGACTTCCGGCAACTGTCTCAAGAGCTTTTTGTGGGTTATGAGGATGATGGTGATGAGACACAGATGATGTCTGCTAGTGAGGTAGTAGTAAGGGCAGTAAGTCCGAAGAAGGAGCGCACAGAAGATTCGGAGGAAGAGCAGCTGGACGATGAGGTGACTGACCACACCTGGTTTGCTAAGCCTACTAAGGACAGGGCTTCAGAGGGGGAGGCAAGTGCAGCAGCAGGACAGGTTGAAAGAGGCAGTGGGGTGCCCAGGGGGAGAGGCAGGGCCAGAGCAAAGAATCCCCCAACTGTTTCCCAAAGCACCACCTCGCGGCAAGCCACCCTGCAGAGGCCTAGGTCTTCAAAGGTCTGGATGTTTTTCAGTGAGAGCGCGGACAACCGACACATAGTGGTGTGCAACCTGTGTCGCGCCAAGATCAGCCGGGGAGCCACCACTACCAGCCTCAACACAACCAGCATGCACAGGCATATGATGGCCAAGCACCCCACAAGGTGGGACGAAGGCCGTTCACCGCCTCCGGGTCACACCACTTCCTCTTCCCCTGTGCCCCAACCTGCCACTCAGATCCAATTCCCCTGTAAGGACACAGGCACGAGCGCCTCCCTGCCTGCACACACACCCTCACCTCCCCTGTCCTCCACCCCATCCAGCAATGTCTCTCAGTGCAGAATTCAGCTGTTGCTAACACAAGCGTTGGAGCGAAAGCGCAAATACGCTGCCACGCACCCGCACGCACAAGCTTTAAACGTGCACATTGCCAAATTAATCAGCCTGGAGATGCAGCCGTACAGGCTTGTGGAAATGGAGGCTTTCAAAAACATGATGGCTGCGGCGATCTCGCGCTACTCGGTCCCCAGTCGCCACTATTTTTCCCGGTGTGCCGTCCCAGCCCTACACCAGCACGTCTCCCGCAACATTAATTGTGCCCTCACTAACACGGTTACTGGGAAGGTCCACTCAACCACGGACACGTGGACAAGTAATGGCGGGCAGGGCCACTATATCTCTCTGACAGCACATTGGGTGAATTTGGTTGAGGCTGGGACCAAGTCAGAGCCTGGGACCGCTCATGTCCTACCCACACCCAGAATAGCGGGTCCTACCTCGGTGCTGGTATCTCCGGCGTTTTATGCCGCCTCCTCCAAACCCTCCCCCTCCCCCTCCTCCTCCTCCGCCACCTCTACCTCTCAATTAAGTGTGAGCACGTCGTCAGCAATCGGAGTGGGGGGCAGCACAGCGCTGGGCAAGCGTCAGCAGGCCGTGCTGAAACTAATCAGCTTATGTGACAAGAGGCACACGGCTCCCGAAGTGTTGCAGGGTCTGACAGAGCAGACCGACCTTTGGCTTTCGCCGCTGAGCCTCCAACCGGGCATGGTCGTGTGTGACAACGGCCATAACCTGGTGGCGGCTCTGCAGCTCAGCAGCCTCACACACGTGCCATGCCTGGCCCACGTCTTCAATCTGGTGGTTCAGCGGTTTCTGAAAAACTACCTCTACTTGTCTGACCTGCTCGGAAAGGTGCGCCACGTCTGAAACATCGTTTCAGCTGCCAGAGCACCGACTGCTGTGCGACGTGCCCACACGCTGGAATTCTACGTTGCACATGTTGGCCAGGCTGTACGAGCAATGTAGAGCAATAGTTGAATACAAACCGCAACATGGGCGGCGGAGTGGTAGTCAACCTCCCCAATTCTTTACTGAGGAGTGGGCATGGATGGCAGATATCTGATAGGTCCTTGGAAACTTTGAAGAGTCTACCCAGATGGTGAGCGGCGATGCTGCAATCATTAGCGTTACCATCCCGCTGCTTTGCCTGCTGAGCAGTTCGCTGCAAAGCATAAAGGCCGATGCTTTGCGGTTGGAACAGGAGACGGGGGATGACAGTATGTCACTTGATAGCCAGACCACCCTCATGTCTATATCTCAGTGCGTTTTGGAGGAGGAGAAGGAGGGGGAAGAGACAGCTGGGCACACTGCAGAGGGTACCCATGCTGCATGCCTGTCATCTGTTTAGCGTGTATGGGCTGTAGAGGAGGAGGAAGAGGAGGAGGAGGATCCAGTAAGTCATCTTCCTAGTGAGGACAGCGATGTGTTGCGCACTGGTACCCTGGCACACATGGCTGACTTCATGTTAGGCTGCCTTTCTCGTGACCCTCGCGTTAGACGCATTCTGGACAACACGGATTACTGGGTGTACACCCTTCTCGACTCACGGTATAAGGAGAACCTTTCCACTCTCATTCCCGAAGAGGAAAGGGGTACGAGAGTGATGCAATACCGCAGGGCCCTGGTGGAAAAAGTGATGCTAAACTTCCCATCTGACAGCGCTAGTGGCAGAAGACGCAGCTCCGAGGGCCAACTAGCAGGGGAGGCGCGGGGATCAGGCAGCATGTCCAGCGCTGGCAGGGGAACACACTCCAAGGCCTTTGCCAGCTTTATGGCTCCCCAGCAAGACTGTGTCACCACTCCCCAGTCAAGGCTGGGTCGGAGGGAGCACTGTAAAAAGAAGGTGAGGGAGTACGTAGACGCTCGTACCACTGTCCTCCGTGATGCCTCTGCTCCATACAACTATTGGGTTTCAAAGCTGGACACATGGCACAAACTTGCGCTGTACGCCCTGGAGGTGCTGGCCTGCCCTGCCGCTAGCGTTTTGTCAGAGAGGTTGTTTAGTGCAGCTGGGGGAATCATCAGGGATAAGCGTACCCGCTTGTCAACTGCCAGTGCCGACATGCTTACACTCATAAAGATGAACAAAGGCTGGATTTCCCTAGACTTCTCTTCTCCACCAGCGGACAGCAGCGGTACCTAAAGATTCTTTTCGCTGCAACCGGAGAAAAAAGCATTCTCTATCACCAGAAAAAAGGGGGAATTAGCTTTGTCAATCACTCTCGGATATTATTACTCCTCCTACTACTATTCCTCCTCCTAAAACAGCATGTCATCACGCTGAACTGTCAATTTTTCTGTGGCCCAAAATGCTCTGCTTACAATTTTTTTACAATTTTTCAAAGTTTCAAAAGTATTGTATTAGTAGTGAATTAGGGATGTGCCAAGTAAATCAGCAAGGTGAGTTAGTAAATAATCAGACAATCAATCACTCACCTGGTGCACAGCGAGGTAAATCTGACTAGACGTACCACGCTGACACCCGTAGTCCAGGAAGGTTTGAAACAAGTTCTTTTGCTCCCAAATACGTGAATAAACGGAGAGCCGCAAAAATCGGCATTATGGAAATCATTAAAATGCTTCGATAAGCTATGTGTACGTAAAAAAAAGTAGTTTCACAAAACCTGGCATTTTAAAATGTTTTAATAGCAAATGCAAATGCTGTGCAGTTATTGCACATAAACGATTAGAGATCGATTATGATCTTACAAAATTCCCTATTTCACAGCGCTTATCCTGCAATTCTTCAAAAGTAATTTATTTAATAGAATGCCCGTGCAAACTAAAATACGTCGGTAGAACCATTAATAAACTCAAAACACGTATCAATAACCATCGCCTTAATATAAAAACTAATTTACGTACACATACCTTATCGAAGCATTTTAATGATTTCCATAATGACGATTTTTCCTAAATGAATTTTACTCCATTGGAGTGCATTGATGTTAAATCTATTAGTGTACTACGTAAGAAAGAAATGTACTGGATACAGAGGCTGAACACTCTGATTCCAAATGGCCTTAATGAAATATTAGAAAAAAATCTAATTTTAGACACTGTTCTCGTATAAGATTTGATCCCGGTGTGGCCCATGATAATTATTTAATTATATAATTTTATATATATTTTAAATGATAATCTATATAATAATTAATAAACAAAAAATACAAATTTTATATAATGAATTTAGGTTTCTATATAATTGTTAACTTAGGTATGTATTGCTGCTATATTAATTCGTATGATCTATATGTCTTTTGTCAGTAATTACTTTTATTATTTGTAAATATTTCTGGTAAATATTGTCCACGGATAGTAGTTTATTATAATTATGCCGTTCACGATGAACCGTAACAAATATAACACTTTTAAAACGGTGTACCACAATAAGCTTGCAATGCATTACGTGTCTTCCAACACGTCTAAATAAAGTTTCATTTGAATATATGGAACGCTATACATTGAACGCTAATGTAGATTGATGATCGGGAGGCGTGTCTCCGCCCCCCAGTCTAATCACAGCATACATCCCTCGGTTTGTACATAACGAGCCGTAATATGTGAGTATGATCTGTATAATCTGTATATTCTATATATTTGTGTTCGTTATTTGTACTTAATGAGCTTAAGAAAGGCGACATGTTATCGCCGAAACGCGTTGTTCTGTCACCAATAATTTAATAAAGTATATTGGAGTTTATAATACTTTTTCTCCCCATGAGCGCAAATATTCCCTTTATCTTTTGCGGGAAAGTATTGTATTGATACTTTAACAGTCATAAACCAATTTTTTTCACAGGGCTGCCTCCAGGCTCTGTAACAAATTAAGCAACAGCGAGCTGTATCTTTAAAAAATGTTTATGGGTTTCACCTGCCCTCGCGGTTGAGCAATTTTTCAGGGGTACACTTGTACTCTTGGTACACCAATTTTTCTGGTCCTCGCCTATACTGTTATCTAACTAATTTTTCCGGCCTTCGCCTACACTCATGGTACACCAATGTTTCAGGGGTTCGCCTATACTCTTGGTACACCAATATTTCAGGGGTGCGCTATACTCTTGCTACAGAAATGTTACAGGGGTCTGCCTATACTTTTGCTACAGAAATGTTACTAGGATCCGTTTATACTTTTACTAGAGAAATGTTACTGGGGTCCGCCTATACCTTTTCCGCAGAAATGTTACTGGGGTCTGCCTATACCTTTGCTACAAAATTGTTACTGGGGTCCGCCTATACCTTTGCTACAGGAATGTTACTGGGGTCTGCCTATACTATGGGTGCACAAAGACTTCCCATCACAGTGTTTTACCTATCTGGCACAAATACACTGAATGACTAGGGCAGAAATGTGGGCCGAGGCCAAGCTCCTTGGCGGGGTGAAACTCTCCCATGTTTGGGCACTCTGATTTCTTCCTGTGTAATACCATCTTTGTGCACTGACAGCCTGGGCGAGCCCAAGGTACTCAAAGACTTTCCCTTGCGGTGTTCAGCTATCTGTGTGGGGACACATGGATTTTCCATTGCTATGTAACTCAGGGCACCTTGGTTCACACAAGGTGGAGGCTGGGACCGAGCCTGACCCAGGGCCCGCTCACATACTTCCCACACAGACTATAGCGGGTCCTGGTCATGGTTTCTTGGCCTTGTATTGCCACCTCCTCCTCCTGCTTTGGGTCAGGGGATTAGCACTGGGCAACATGTATTTTCTCTTGTGTTACCACAGTTATCTGAGGCACTGGTTTGGGCCAAACAAAAGTAGCGTTACTGCATTAATGAGACGTTCACTGCTGTAATAGCATCGGAGTCCGCTTTATGCCCACAATTGCTGAGGCTGTGGGCAGAGGCCTATGTCCTGGGGGAAATGCAACTGCGCCAGGTTGGGCCTGTGGAAATTCTTCCTGGTTAATCCAGTCTTTGGAGCGGTGAAAGCAACCGTAACTGATTTAATGAGACATTCACTGCTGTACTAGCATCGGAGTCTGCTTTATGCCCACGATTAATGAGGGTCTGAGCCGAGGCCGAGGTCCTCAGCGGAGTGAAAGTCTGCCATGTTTGGGCACTGTAATTGCTTCATGTTTAATATTTTCCTTGGGTTCTTTGGCTCACCTATGCTGTGAGTGCAAAGACTTCCCATTGCGTTGTTTTACCTGTCTGGCACAAACACACTGACTGACTAGGGCAGAAACGTAGGCTGAGGCCCTCAGCAGGGCGAAACTCTGCCATGTTTGGGCACTCTGATTTCCTCGTGTGTAATACCATGCTTGAGTTCCTAGGGCTCGCCTACGCTGTGAGTGCACAAAGACTTCCCATTGCGTTGTTTTACCTGTCTGGCACAAACACACTGACTAGGACAGAAATGTAGGCCGAGGCCCTTAGCAGGGTGAAACTCTGCCATGTTTGGGCACTCTGATTTCTTCTTGTGTAATATCATCTTTGTGCACTGACAGCATAGGCAAGCCCAAGGAACTCAAAGACTTTCCATTGTGGTGTTGAGCTATCTAACACCTACACAGAATGAATTGTGTGGGGACACATGGATTTCCCATTGCTGTGTAACTCACGGTACCTTGGGTCACACAGGGTGGAGGCTGGGACCGAGCCTGACCCTGGGCCCGCTCACATGCTTCCCACACAGGGCATTGCTGCATTGTGGAGACGTGTAGAAGTGCTGGCACCTGAGTCCCCTTTATGCCCACGTTTGCGGCTCCTGACAATTTTGTGACGGAGGTGGCACGGGATTGGAATGATGATCGTACGTCATTTTATCATCAATCCTCAACAGCATCGTGGGCTATCGCCCACACTTTCAAAGAGGGTCGCTGCCAGGCCCTGCCAACCGTCTGCAGTGTGTGCCTCCGGTTCCTCCTCATGCAGTACGCTCTTATAAATAGACATGACGGTGGTGTGTCTATGAAGCGAGCATGTGGCATGAGGGCAGCTGAACACTGCGCAGGGACACTTTTGTGTGCGTTGTGGACGCAGGATCGTGCGGGGGGGGGGGGGGGGGGGGGGGAGTTGGACAGCAATGCCAGCATGTAACCCAGGAGAAGAGACAGTGGTGTCACCCGCAGGCAGTGATTGTTCTTGGTTGCAGGTAGTGTGGTGCTTAGCTGTGGTGTGCCTTGCTAATGAGGGTTTGTCCAAAGTAAAAATTGTTGGGGGGGTGACGCCAGACTCTTGCCCCCATTTTGGCTTAATAATGGGACCTGGGAACCTCAGATGCAGCCATTCATGCTGCCCCTGCCCTTCCCTATCCGTTTCTGTGGTGTTTCCATGACTTTCTGATGTTTTCTGGTGTTTGACAAGTCATCAGCTATTGACTTCAATGGGGTTTGTTACGCGAAACGAGCTCTCGAGTATTAAGGAAAGTTTGACTCGAGCAACGAGCACCCGAGCATTTTGGTGCTCGCTCATCTCTAGTCGCCACATTCCAAGAGCCATATGTATTTTAATTTTCCATTGCCAGAGCTCTAGAAGGCCTTGTTTTTTTATGGGATGAGCTCTAGTCTTCATTTATCCAATTTTTGGGAACATGTAAAATTTAGATCTCTTTTTATTCTATTTTTTCTAGGGGCAAGATTAACAAAATCTGTAATTCTGGCATGTTTTTATTTTTATTTTTCACTGCATTCTCTGAGCAGTATAAATAATATATTAAATTAGTTCTACAGGCCAGTATGACTATGCCAATACCAAATTGCAATAGGTTTTTTTTTTTCCATATACTTTTTCACACTTGTGTAAGGAGCCGTGTAAGGGTTTTTATTTTGTGGGATGAGTTGTACTTTTTATTAGTACAATTTGTTGATCTGTGCAGCATTTTGATCACTTTCTATTCCATTTTTTGTATGATGAGATAAGCAAAATTAGCTACTTTTGCCAAGTTTCAATTTTTTTTCCATGCTGTGCACCCTTCAGATTAAATAATGTACTAACTTCCTTCTCTGGGTCATTATGAATGCAGGAATACTACATGTGTAATTTTATTTTTACAAATTAAAGAAGGTAGGATTTGGGTATTTTTATTTTTTTATATATTTTTTTACTTTTGTTAAATTTTTGTCCCTTTAGGGGACTTGTATAATACTTTTTAAAAATTCTTCTAATACTCTGCTATGCTGAGGCATAGCAGGGTATTAGAAAAACTATGACGTCATAGTCTGAGCGTCATAGCCTAATTTAGCTGGCAGACCTGGATGATATATCCAAGCGTCCGGGTGCCACAGAGACCCATCGTGACCCCCTGATCACATTACGGGGGGTCTGATGGGGATACAGGCAGCCCCCTCCCTCTGTCAGCAATTTATATGCTGCAGTAGCCCAGACCGTGACATGTAAAGGGTTAAACAGCAGAGATTGGAGGTTTTCTCCGTTCTCGCCTGCAGAAGCTGGTGTTCAGCTATCATCTGACAGCCGATCAACAGCTCTCCCTGCTACGGGGACCATCGTCCAGCTTCTGACAAGCCGATGGTCTCTGTGGCAACATGTAAACAGTGCAGGAGTTCAAAAAAAGAAGCTGGAAGTTGCCAGCAGATCGGTTATATCTTCTTTTTTTATAGTCCTGCACTGGTTCTCTGTGGGACTGTGCAGGCAGTGTGTGTACAGAATGCAATGCCACAGCCTATGGCATTGTGTTCTGCATGCCCGGAAATTTTCCGGGACTAGCTCCACTGCCCATAGTGATATAGCCCGGAAGATGCAGGACCTTAAAAAGGTACAAGCATCAGAATAGCGGCAACTCGTGACCAAAATCATATGTCCTCACTATATAGAGTATAAGAGACATCACATAGGTGTAATGATTACACTGTGCAACACATTTTTAAAAACTTTTTGTATCCAAACGTAATTGATTTTTCTGTAAAATTCAAACATGCTTATTTCACTGGTAAAACTGAATAACTGATTGCACGTCTCAATTTCAAGTTATTTAACTCATTGGTTTAAGCATTGTTTTTCTATTAAAAAATCGCAACTCATTTATCCATCGACGTCGCTGTACGAGGGCTTGTTTTTTGGCAAAACAAGTTGTATTTTTCAATGTTACTATTTAATGTACCGTACCATATAATGTACTGAGAAACAGTGGAGTAAAATTAAAAAAAAACTCAAACTTCCGCCATCTTTCAGTATGCCTTGTTTCTACGATGAGAGCTTGGTCACCTGCATGTTGGTTGATGGGCCAATGTAATTTGATCAAATTATATACTAAGAACCTTGCATTATTTAATGTGGTTAGATTATACGTATGTATACCTCTGATAGTAAATTTATTTTGCGTGCTGTTGCCATTTTTGGTTTTTGTTTCTACGATGCACAAACTGCAACAGAAATGATATGATGACATTACTCTATGGGTCAGTATGATTACTACGATACCAAACTTATGTAGTTTACGACCACTGCACTGCAGGTGCAGACGACTCTCCACACCGGCCGGCAGTAAGAACACATGGCCGACAATGGAGCCGGTCATGCAGAGAATAATCCGCACGCGGTGCGGCCATCTTATCATGCAGGAACACGGGCTGATCGGCGCCCATGTGACTGGTCCTTTACTTTTATTTTTTTTCAAAGACATTTAATTTTTTTTTAATTATTTTCTGCCGCGATCTTCTGCGCAATATTTTTTTTTTTCTGTCCACATAGTTCTACAAGAGCTAATTTCTTGCGGGGCATCCTGCAGTTTGTGTTAGTACCATTTTGGAATAAATGCGACTTTTTGATCACTTTTCATTGCATTTTTTCTTGGAGACAGAACGACCAAAAAGGTGCATTTCTGGCTTTCTTAATTTTTTTTATGGACGGCGTTCACCAGGAGGGGTAAATATTGCATTACTTTGATAGATCAGACTTCTACGGATGCAGCGATACCAAGCATGTATTTTTATTTTATGATTTTGATTCTTTTATGAAGTCTAACCAATGACCTGTAAAAACACAGTTCATTCATTACAACTTACTGGTGGATGATCCGCAGCATTATGTATATGTTACATAAACCTACCCTTACAGTGTTCAGTCAGCATGTGGTGTGTAACAGTTATTGCGAAATAGTTGCGCAATCACTTTCGTTATTCTTTTTATTAAGTAAGGCTAATGGTGAGCCTACTGTATTAATTGTATAGGCATATTTCGAAAAAATACAATACAGCGCCAATTGGATTACATTATTACCCATAATTGGAAAACCTTATATGGCAGAAAAAAATAGATATCATATTTGAAATCAGCGCACTAAAGTTACTATGAGCCACCTATCTGCTTATCGATTTCAAAAATTGCATTGCACAGTGTTCTAGTATAGAATGGGAATGTACAGTAATGTGTTCAGTGATTCACCATCAGGTCACAGAGAATACAGACTAGCCGGTGGGCCTACTGCTTGCTCAGGACATTTGGAAGCACTTCATGGTGGTACTTGGGGATCTGTTTGTGAGATTGAACTAAGAGCGGCCAATGTACTTTGTAAAGAACTTCAATGTGGAGAAGCAGTGCCATCATTAATGACCTACACAAGAAGACCCGGTCCAATATGGACAGAGCAAATCCATTGTGATGGTAATGAGTTCAGGATTTATGACTGTTTAAGATGTGGGATAGAAGGAAACTGCACCAAGCAAAGTTCTCCCTATATCCAATGTAAAGGTGCGTAATACTGTACATTTCATTCTATGATTTTATAGTGAATAATGGTGTAAAATATAGTATAAAGAACATGTATAATCACAGATTAACATGCAAGTTCAATTAGATTATTTATTCTAAGCAAAATCATGTAAAATACTCCAGTTTTCACACTAATCACCAGAGTGGTCATACAGATAAGACTATATATACATTCCCTGTCATTTCCTGGTCTCTGGATGAGAGGGCTGAACTCCAATTTTAGGGATGCGGATCTCCAATATGACCGTTCCAAGAAAAGGTTTTGAAAAAAATTAAATAAATAGCTACAACATTAGAAATAATGGACAAACAGATTATATTCTAGAGATTTACTCTAGACTATTATGTTTTTTCAATTTGTTCGTAAATATTTTGAATATGGATATGTTGTCCAAAAAAAAATTCATGTTGGCAGCCCTGCATCTGTTGGATGTGTACTGTACTTTAACATCTTACACCATAGACCTCAGCATATGTCACCATGTCATGTCTAGAGAGTAGTTAAACGGGGTTTTGGCAGTTTTTACTATCGATGATCTATCTTCGGGATGGGTCATCAGTAACAGATCATTGTGGATCCGCCCCTTGGGATCCCTGCTGATCAGCTGATCCTCCCTTCCGCTGTCAGTTCATGGGTCTGGCATCTACATCGGTGGCCAGGACTGAATGAAGCCACATTTTACACTTCCAGCGCTGACCACCGATGTAGATGTCCTGCCGAGCTGCACAGACCGCAGGCCAGGGGATTTTATAATTTTGTATTTTATTGTTTACCCTTTTACTTAGTTGTATTTATTCACTTTACTTTATTTGCGCTTTGAGCTACACACAGCTTATTTGGTAATATTATATAACTTTTTTGGTGGGAGTCTTTTTTTTTTATTTATGATTTCAAGCTTAAAAATGTAATACATGTGGGCGTGGCCAAGCATGCAGAGTGTGAGGACGCACTAATACCGTGTTTCTGAGCCATAGAAGACCCACTGCATCTTTTGGCGTTTCCAAGCCAGCAGTCGTACCTCATATCAGCTCGAACAGCTTACCTGCAGTGCGAGGATCATTTTGAGAGGTCTCCCAATGGAATCGGCCGAGTAGGAGCTTTGGGGCCTAGCGACCTGCACGGAGCCGCGGCCCGAATTACAGGACGGGAAGGGGAAGCAGCGCGCGGAGGTGCATCAAACGGACCGAGGTCTACAGCGGACCTACCCCAGAGAGCGTCCGATAGCGGCGGTGATAGAGAGGAGCCGGAGAGAGCCCTGCGGACACCCGGCGGAAGTACTCAGAGCCGAACTGGACGGACCCGCGAGCGGGAGTGGCAGCACCCACCGCGGAGGAGGGCCGTGACCACTACGAGGGCAGTGAGTACCGGTGACCCCAGAGAGCCCATCCACATAGTGGACAGTTCCACCAGGGACCTGGGAGCAGCAATAACACCTCACCTCCCTGCTATCTCCTCCAAGCTATTTTTCCCGCCCGAACTCTCTGCCATCTCCCCCCCCCCTCCCCCTGGATCTGCAACTGTGAGCGGGGGAAGAGGGGTCTGATCTAAAGAGCCTGCATCTTAAAATAAATATTTTGCCTGATTTGCAAAGAGGCAGAAGTCTTCAAAAGGGCGCAGCTCTAATTTTTCTGGAACTGGTTTACCCAGCTCTATAATAAACACAATTTTTAAGGACTTCAGGTCACAAGTCTGCACCAACTATAAATTTTCAATTTTTCCTTGCTTTTTTGCAATATCACCTATCCACGGACAGCTGGTTGTCCGCATAGATGACTGACTGAACCCAAAATAGTGTGGAGGAAGGCACCCCTCAGCTCACAATGTGAGAAATACCTTAAGACCATCACATTCTAAGGCTCTCTAAATAGCCAGACACAACCCTGCTCATACTCCATTATAGCATAAAATGGTGAAAGGCACCAGGGAACGCAGTTGCGATCCGCCAGATACACCGAGAAGACAAAAAAATCAAGCAGACATGCAGAAATTCCTAAAGAGAAAAAGTTCACAATCCCCAAGCGCCCTGGCAAAACTACCTCCATCACAAAACACACCAGACCATGCGCCTCAAGACTCAGAGTCTGACAGTAAAATTGAAGAGGAAGAATGTGACCTCGGTGCTCAAATCTCTAAATCATTCCTACAGAAAGCACTCCTCAAAGTTACTCAACCAATAATGTCAGAGCTTGCTGACATTAAGTCTGAGCTACAACAAATTGGCCACAGAGTAAAGGACTTAGAGGGATCATGTTCTGCCATTATCAAACATGCAAAAGCCACCTCACAGGTGGTGGAGCTCCACCGCTCATACCTAGATCGGGCCCTCACCTTAATCGAAGACCAAGAGAACCGTAGTAATATCCGGATAAAAGGCCTCCCTGAATCCTGGGCAGCAGAGTCTCTACGCAAAGTGGCAGGTGAAATTTTTACTGATTTACTGGGAGAAGAGAGGGCCACACGAATTCAAATAGAGAGAATACATAGAGCAATCAGACCCAAACCCAAAGCAGAAAACCCACAAAGAGACGTAATCTGCAGTTTACTCTCCTACACAGATACAAACACTATACTGAATACCGCAAGAACACACTAACCGCTCAAATACAGCGACTCTCCAATTCAATTTTTTAAGGACATTGCACCCTCTATTCTGGCGAAAAGGCGGTTACTGCGACTACTACTAGAAGTCCTGAAATCAAAAGGAATCCAGTACTTCTGGTTGTTCCCATTTGATCTGGCAATTAATGATTCAGGGCGCAGAATGACAGTCAGAACTCTAGAAGACCTCGAAGGGATCTGGCAACATCTGAAGATCGACCCTATTGAAATACCCTCCTGGCTGCCCACACAGTATGACTTAACCATCCCTCCATTACCAGAGGGAGAGCATTGGAAAACTATCCAAAGTTTAAATCACCAAAAAGTAAGAAATACGGTACAAAACCTTCATCTTAAGACACTAAAAGAGACTCACCTCACAATGTGACAATTACTCTGGAGAGCAGCGCATATGAACAATTAGAGAAGAAGCAAAGTTGCAAGACTTTTTAAATCCTTGACTTAAGCTACAATATGTACACAGCCTAGGATGACCGTGGCGCGGACGCCACGTCCTATATCTGGAATACTAGTAGGACTCACGAAACCCATAACGGGACTTTAATTTGCTTGGTCACTACACGCCGACGCCAACACACGGAGGCAGATGGAGCTTCTAGATCGAGGAGACTTTCAAGAAATTCTGGTGTTGGACGAATCGGATGATGCGGTAGAAGGAGGAGGACATGTGTCTTAGAGGGGGAACTATCACCTACCTTTACATTTAGTTAGCAAGGAACCGCAAATGAAGGTTTACCCTGTATAGAGGGGGCGGCGCCTGGGGTAATGCAGGGCCTCTGGGGTTGCACAGGGGTCGACCTCCCGGGGCCCTCTGCCTAAAGGACCGCACACAGAATAATACAGAATAGAAAAGAATAGAATACGGGTTTACCAGATACAATAAGTATCTCATGTTTACTGTGGTATAGTAGGAATGAAAGGGGGATTTTGCACTTGTTGTTCCATGTTCTTTTTGCCTCTCCCCCCTCCTATCTCCCCCCCCCCCCGCCCCTGTTCTGCTTCTCTCTCTACCCACACACAGGTCAAAGTGCTTTGGCTGTCATGGAGTGGCGTTAAGCCCACCCACAGGGACGGAAAGAACTCCCGGACGGTGCAGATGGGGTCGTAGATGCCATGTGACCCCACACCACCTGAGGGAACTTCACACATGAGTGAGTCTGCCACACACACAACGCATGTGCTATCCCTCACTCGAGGGTAGTCTTATGATGAGAAAGACACCAACAACAGAAATCCACTTTGTGGGATTGTCGGGGTGCTTCTGATCCACACGATAACATCTTCTAGCTTGTTCAGCAGTAGACCAGGCACTTTTCCCCTGGTCAGGAAGTTTGCGTTAACTACAGATTCCCCTTCAACTTCCCTACCCCCTCCCCCCACACCCGACGTTTGCTTCTACGGAAACCGAACATCACCAAACATGCCCACTGGGCACCCACCCCATGCCAATATATCACACTGCCCACGAAATAACAATTCCCCCCAGCAAAAAATCTCATCCTCTCAAATAGGAAAAACAACTATTACCACCTTCAACACCAAAGGTCTAAATTCACCAAACAAAAGACATCACGTATTATGGTTGCTAAGGAAGAGTAAAACTAAAATAGCATTTCTTCAAGAAACCCACTTCAAAAGCAATAAAATCCCAGCCCTCCCGAGAAACTATTTCACACAATGGTACCATAGCTGCAACTTAATTTCGGCCTCTAAGGGAGTACCAATCACCATCCATAAAGACCTCCCCTTTAAAAGTGAAAAACAACTCACTGACACAGAGGGACATTTTATGTTTGTAAAAGGAACAATAAATGGCTCTCACTACACCCTAGCCAATATCTATGTGCCTAACACTAACCAAACCAAATGGTTAACGGACACATTACTCATATTAAAATCCTTTGCGGTAGGACATATAATTCTAGGGGGGGATTTTAACATCACACTGAACCCATTTCAGGATTCCTCAAAGGGAAGGTCCCAGGTCTAGCAGAGAGCTCTAAAAAGAATCCACTCAGCCATACAGGAGTTGAATTTGATTGATTCTTGCCGATACAAACACCCCGTAGAAAAGGATTACACCTTCTACTCACAGGTCCACGCCTCATACCAAAGACTCGACTATATTTTTATACCAGCAAGACTATTAGAAGCTATTCACCGTTCACAAATCGATAGCATCACAATTTCAGATCATGCTCCAATGTACACCAGCATAAACATACTATTAAACAACTTAGGGGAATGGAGATGGCACCTAAACCAATCGATCTTAAGAGAGGAGGAACACAAACAAGAGTTAATCAGGGACCTAACTGAATTCTTTTAAATTAACTCGAAAGATTACACAAACGCTCCCATAATCTGGGAAACACATAAAGCCTATATGAGGGGCCTTTTCATTTCCTTGGGCTCAAAACTCAAGAAACAAAAACAAAAGAAAATAGACGACATACTAACGAAGATAGCGGCCTTAGAGCTAAAAAGGAAACTTTCAGCAGTGGAAAAAGTACAAACTGAACTCAACTCCCTTAGAGACCAACTAAAGTCACTACTTGACAAAAAGTTCACCAAATACTCCATAAATTACAGACAAAAGATTTATGCTCATGGGGACAAAGGTGGTAAACTGATGTCACCTCTTATAAAAAAAAAGCGAGGAAAAAAACGCACATTAAAGAAATTTAAAAAGATACAGGAAAAAAACCACATCTCCCCAAGGCATAGTGACAGAATTCCATTCTTACTACACTAAACTATACAATCTTGATGGAAAGTTGTCACAAATAGATCGAGAAGGAAAATATAAAAATATGGAGGCATTCCTAAAAAACCTTACACTCCCCACAATTAACCCGGAAGAAGCTGCAGATCTACTAACTCCTGTGAGTCAGGAGGAACTCATTGAGATCATAAATAGTTTCTCTAATGGTAAGAGCCCAGGACCTGATGGTCTCACAACAGGTTATTATAAAACGCTACAACATATAATAGAACCCCACATCAGAACTACATTAAATGCAATTATGAAAGGTGCCCCACTCCTCAGACAATCACAATAAGCACATATCACCCTAATACATAAAGAGGGCAAAGACCCAACCCAATGCAACAATTATAGACCAATCTCTTTATTGAATGTCGACATAAAAATTTGGGCTAAATTAATCGCTAGCTGCTTGAGTAGAATTATCCCCAAATTAATATCAGATGAACAGACAGGCTATGTAAAGGGAAGAGAAGGCAAGGATAGTTCCGCAATACTTCTTCACTCTATACAATACGCCAAAAGAAAGAATATCCCATTAATATTCCTATACAAGGAAAACAAAAAATCTCAGCAGCACACCTTCAGCCCAATAGGCTCACAAATAGGGAGAGAAGGGTAAAATATGGCGTCAAGCCAATAGATGCGCGCTCACCTAGGGGATCCAGACTTCAAAGATCCCAATGCAGCATAGAGAAAAAGTCCTTTGCATAGGACGAAACGTCGCAAGTTTTGTGGTTCATGCTGATGGAGTTTTTAACTCAATAAAGATAATTGGATTTGGATTCCCTGAAGATTCCGGGATGTCTTTCTGAAATAGCTTCTATTTGATGCTGCTCCCCATTAATATTCCTAGGAATAGACGCTGAAAAAGCTTTTGACCGAGTCGACTGGACTTTTATGAGAGCAGTCCTCCACAAATTCAATTTATCTGCACATTTTATTGAAGCTATCTTCTCTCTATACGCAAAACCTTATGCAAGACTAAAAGTAAATGATATTTTATCCCAACCATTCAACATAACAAAAGGTACTCGTCAGGGCTGCCCACTTTCCCCCACACTATTCATCCTCACATTAGAAATTTTACTTCAAGCCGTCAGACAAAACCCAGAGATTAGGGGACTGGAAATTGGAAGTGAATGCATCCAATCCGCAGCATTCGCAGATGATGTGCTATTCTTAATCACGAACCCCACACAAGGCCTCACTAGTCTGCTAGATCTCTATGGCAGTTTTTCCAATCTAAAAGTCAATAAAAACAAATCAGTTATACTGAACATATCTCTACCACCGCATAGAGCAGCGGAAGTGAAGAAATCTTCCCCATATGTCTCGGCAGAACATTACATAGACTATCCAGGTATTAAAATCACAAATAATCTAACAAAACTATATGAGAGTAACTTGGGGCCGTTATTAACAGAAATAGCATCACTTCTAGCCGAATACAATCTTCCTATCATTTCCTGGTTTGGGAGAAAAAATCTTATCAAAACATATATACTGCCCAAGATTCTCTACAAATTGCAAATGCTACCAATACATATACCAAAATCCTTCTTCAAGAAATTAGCACATTATTCTCATGCTTCTTCTGGAAATACAAACGCCCTAGACTAGCATATACTCTAATGACTAAGAGAAGACAACACGGAGTAGTCTACCTAACATACTTGAATACTACAAGGCAATCAACCTGAACAGATGGTTGGAATTAATGTCCCCGATAAAAAAAAACGCAAATTGAGGGAAATTTCACAATTGACCTCTGGTAACAACTTCCTTAGGGACATGTGGCTTCCCAACTCTAAAATATACCATTTCAAAGACTTTAACATCTTGCTGAGGGGCATCTGCGAGACCTGGGACTCCCTATCCCATGAGCTAGCACCTCCCCCGTCACCTAGTACTCCTTTATGCTTACTCCCGTATACCATCAAGCAACCCAAGACCTGGATTCCGGAGAATCTCTGGAACATCTTTGAAGGACTATCAATCCATGACTTACAAATTATCATACACGAAGAGCCTAACTCCATAATAAACACCCTAGGCTCACAAAAGAAGCTACAAGACCTACACATAGCGCACATAGCGAATACAAACGAAACCTCCTTCCTCAAGACCAACGACAGAATTTGAAAGATTAATAAACACTCAAAACAAAGAGCCCAGAAAAATCTTGCTCTTGACCAAAAATATTACAACAACCCGTACCTTGGTTAGACCAACCTATATCTCATCATGGGAAAAGGAGCTAGACATAATAATATCAGATGTGGAACTTAAAATAATATTTAAATCTTCTTACTGTGTCTCCCCATGTGTCCGTCTCCAGGAAAACCATTACAAACTTTTAACTAGATGGTATAAAACCCCTGAATGGCTGTTTACCTACAAACTCTAAGAATCAGATAGGTGCTGGAGATGTCAAGAAAGCACGGGTTCTTATCTACATATATGGTGGAACTGCAGGAAAATCAAACCCTTTTGGTCAGAAATTGAAAGCGAAATCGCAATAATCCTCAAAAAAGCATTTAAACTAACCCCAGACGTGGTAATATTGAGCAGACCGAACAAGACATTTAACCCCTCGAAAGACAAGCTTATCTCTTTCATGATAGCGGCAGCAAAAGCGCACAACGCCCCCTTCCATAAAGAGGTGGAAAGAAAAGATTAGTCAAATTCACCAATTTGAAGAGATACTTAGCTGGACATATTTGACATACACCTCATTTCTGGACCTTTGGTCGCCTTGGGAAAGCTATCGTTCAAATACCACAACAGACTTCTATCTCCCCAGATCCAGGACGCCTCAACTCGGGGAGTTAACCCCAACTTCACACTTACTACATCATACCACACCCACTCGCCTGGAGTAACGATTCGAGTCTAGATGAATTGGTGATACTCTTAATTAATAAACTAGAAAAGATACCAGATGACCTAACTCTAACCTATACATCAAAATAATAAATATCTAAACTTCGGCAAAAGTTAAGCACCCCCTCCACCTCCCCCTGGTCCACCCCTATATCGGCTCTGCCGCATTCCACCCTTCCTAATCCTTAGACTTGACTACTTTCCTCTCCTATTATATCAGCGGTGTCCCTGAGGCTGACCCGACCTGAGGAGCAGCAAGTCGATTACTCCCTCAGATGGCTGTCTCTCTGTAATCCCCCGGTAGAGATGCAGCTACTCACTCTAGATTATTCCTGCTTCGGCAGGACATCATAAAACTCTGAGAGAGGAGAGGAGGGCGACTCGGAGGCGGGTGTGCCGATGGGGACGCTGAAGCCAGGGGGTAGTGCAAGCAAGACAGGATGGGAAGTTTGATTGCAGACTGCTGACAAAAAAAGTCTCTTCCCTCTTCCCCTTTCTCCCCCCTACCTTACCTCCCCCTCCGCCTGTTATTATTCTCTTAACAACTTACATTGTTTACATGATTTTTGAGGTGTACAGTTTACGTTCATAGAGGGGTCGCCGCCGCCTTCCCCGGACCAAAGAATAAAGCCTTCAAGCGTACATAGCTCGGTTGGGGGGGGGGGGGGGTAGGGGCGGCTGTGATCAACTATTAGATACAATCAATACGCACTGTTATGTTTGAATGCTATGTTTCTCTAAATAACCTGATCGAACCACACAATGTTTGTCTCTGTAAAAGAAAAACTTTCAATAAAAAGTGAATTAATTAAAAAAAAATGTAATACATTAGAACATCTCTATATTCTAAACAAATAACCCTCTCACTGCCACATATAACCTCCAACTAGTTTGGATGAGCCATTTAGTGGACAATTAATATATTTCAGAAGGCAAAGGAAAATATCAGTAAACTGTCACAATCCGTACTGACTATTAGATTTAGTGGTTACATTATCAGGATCAGCTATGATTTTGGCTGCTGCCCTGAGAAGGTACAGTAGATGTAAATGGCATCCTGGGTCGCTGCTATCACTTAGTCATATATTTAAGGCGTTTGTCACTAATAACTTGCTTCCAATATGAAAAGTATTGCAGTATGACCTCCAATCTTTTCCATCAGAACCATAATAAATGATCTCTAAAAATGCTGACATTAGGGCAGCTTCAGACAACCGTAAGTACAGTCACACTAGGGACAGCACCACTTTTTGCACTATTGCGCATGTGTCTTTATTACTGTTCTTTCAGTGCTGCCGGGGAATGTTCATATCAGCGCTAGACACCTCCATCCCATGATTTATTTGGCTGTGCAGCTTAATTAGTCCCCAATGTTTCACAGTATTCTGTGCAAGCTCGCGGGTGTCGTCATTTGCACACCCCCTATAGATTTCTATAGGGCCTTTGGTGCACAAATGCGCATCAAAATAGAGCATATCATGTTTTATTTCACATGTAGAAAAAAGATCTATGAGAATGAACCTGTTGAAATCAATGGTGTCTTAAGCTGCTCTTATTATTATATCCCATACAGAATTGTTCTGCACTCGCATCCAATTTCGAACACTTATTATACCTTACTGGCACATACAGAGTGTAGGATGCTGTGGCTTTTATTAGTACACAATAGACACATTTACTCTAATGACTGATTTACGTGATGAATTTGTATTTTTTCACAATATGTTTTCATTCCTTGATGGTTTTTAGGCTTATTTAACAGCTACAGACTTGTGAACGGTAGTGATCGCTGCTCTGGGAGAGTGGAGGTGTTATATGAAGGACGATGGATGGCATTGTGCAGTTCTCATTGGAGTCTACAAGAGGCTAATGTGCTCTGTAGGCAAATAAAATGTGGAGTTGCTGGGTCTGTTCCAGGTGGAGGGCATTTTGGGAAATATTATGTTACCACCACATACAGATTCCATTGTACAGGTACAGAATACCACCTGGGGGACTGCAATATAACTGCACTTGGAAATAGAGAATGTGCATCCTGGGATACCGCTGGTGTTATATGTACAGGTAAGATCCATTCAACAGTGTTTATAAATGCTGGGCTTTTAGAGAGTCTGCTGGGATATAACATTGATAGACTAGTAAGTGTGACAATCTGCAGAACCAAAGAACAAGATCAGGGTAGATGCTCAATAAGACAGCCACTGGGATTAATACCGAATGGGGGAAAGGCTTGGTGGCAACGCCACCTTCTCCCATAGAATGCAGGAGTGCAGAACAAAATTGCAGGAGCACAAATTACTGATCAGATCTAGAAGTTAATGAAGATAATGTTTAATCAGATAACCCATCAGATGCAAATAGTAGACAGAAGGAGGCAACACATTATGAGAATACACAGTTCTTCTTCATCAAGAGCTAAAAGAATTATAATGAAAGGATACTCACAATAGTACACTACATGGACAAAAGTTATTGGACACTGCATGTTTTTTTTCTGAAAAAGGGCTTTATTATTGTATTTAGTAACGTGTCGGCCCTCATTTTGCTTGAATTACAGCGACGACACGTCACGGCATACTTTCCACAAGTTCTCTGTAAGTCTGGGCAGGAATAGCTCACCATTCCTCATGCAAGGCTGTGAGAAGAGATTGTTGTGAGGATGAGTGTGGTGGCGGGGTCGTACTCGTCGCTCTAGTTTGTCCCACAAGTGCTCGATCGGGTGAATGAATAGTTATTACAAAATGAGCAGCTTTTTATTTCACCCATGCCCTTCCCGGCATATGGTTCGTCAAACTCAGTATTTGCATATTTGCTGATTTTCTGCAGTGTCCAAATACTTTTGTCCATATGGTGTATATATAATAATCACAGAATTCTTCACTGTGGCTGGCTTCCCACTAAAATACCAGAATACATCAACCAGACGTATCCGTGACCAGAAATGATTTGTGTGCCACAGTATAATGCACAAAGGATAGCATATTCATATAAAATGCTCCATCTGCTGGGTTCCTGCCAAGTAATGGAAGTGTCTCAGCCAGAAGTGCTTTGTGTTTCACTGCTGCAACTCACAGACAGCATTGGATTAAGGATATAAATAACCCAGGTCAAGTCAAAAATAGTTAGTTTGGCCTCTCGTCTTACAATAAAATGGAACAGAAAATGATCAAAACATCACATGGATTAACAAATGGTCCTATTAAAAAGTACCACTAACCTCGCAAAAAAACCTCTTACACAGGACTGTTGACAAGAAAAGCAAATGTTAGGGGTCTTTGAATGAAGCGATAAACAAAAAATACTTTTATTTAAAAAAGTATGAAAAAGGTTTAAAATATATATATATATATATATATATATATATATATATATATATATATATATATATATATATATATTTATTTATTTAGGTCTCAGTCACACGGGCATTTTTATGTGCATATGTTACCTGCATTTGCGATGCACATCTATATAGAACCAATGCTTTTCAATGGCAGCAGTCAGATGCCTGATATTTACCTGCGCACAAACATTTTCAGCGGTAAATATAGGGCAGAGGATTTTCAAACACGAGTAACAGCAGCATCCATCTTTTTTGGATGGGAAAAAAACCCTGCATGTGTCGCATCCAGGGGTTTCACCATGTGCTCAATGGGTCCGGAGTCAACAGCGCCAACCTCATTAAGAACATACAGTAAAAATCGCGATCCTCTGGCACAGCTGGCACAGCTGTGGCACAGGAGCGTGATGTCCTTCCATTGAATTCAATGGAGCCGGAGCTATATTGAAAGCAATGGGCTGCCGGCAAGCCCTACAGTGATTTTCGGGGAAGGGCTTTAAATAAAAGCCATTCCTAAATATCATCCCTAATGTGAGACGGGTCTTCTCCTGCACTGCTCTGAAGTGCTTTTCAGCAGGTGGGATTTAAAATCCCCGCTTGCTGAAAGGGCTGCCTTTGATTGGCTGAGCACTGTGACCAAGCAGAGGCAGCTTTCAGCTATTGAATGACAGCTGAGAGCCTCCTGTGATTGGTCCCTGCACTCAGCCAATCAGAGGCAGCACTCACCCATTCATTGAGTTCAGCCAATGAACGCGTGAGTGCTGCCTCTGACGTCTGATTGTGGTTGTTGTAGACAGGTGTCATCTGTCAAATATAGTCAGCAACTACATTGTATGAAGCAGGATCGACCCTTGATCTCACTTCATACAAACCCTGAACCTCTAGGATGTAAATGTATGCCCTGTATCATTAACCCCTTAATGATGCGGCCCCTTTTTCTTTTTCCATTTTCATTTTTTCCTCCCCCCTTCAAAAAAATCGTAACTCCTTTATTTATCCATCCATGTTGCTGTATGAGGGCTTGTTTTTTTGCGGGACAAGTTGTATTTTTCAATGGTGCTATTTAAAGTACCTTATAATGTACTGAAAAACTTTTAAAAAATTCTAAGTGGAGTAAAATGAAAAAAAAAACGACATTTCGCCATCTTTTAGTGCATCTTGTTTCTACGGCGCACAAATGGCAACAAAAGCGACATGATAACATTATTCTACGAGTCGGTACGATTGCTACGATACCAAATTTGTATAGGTTTTTTCTTACTATACTACTCTTTTTTTTTTTAAAGACATTTAATTTTTTTCAATTATTTTCTGCGGTCATTTTGTGCGCGCAATAACTTTTTTATTTTTCCGTCGACGTACTTGAGCAAGGGCTCATTTTTTGCGGGATGTCCTGTAGTTCCTGATAGTACCAATTTGGAATACATACAACTTTTTGATCGCTTTTTATTGCATTTTTTTCTGGGAGACAGGGTAACTAAAAAAGTGCATTTCTGGCGTTGTATTTTTTTTTTTCGGACGACATTCACCGTGCGGGAAAAATAATGCCCTACTTTGATAGATCGGACTTTTACTGACGTGGCGATACCAAATACATATTTTTATTTTATAATTTAGATTTTTTAATAATACATATGGCAAAAGCGGGGTGATTTAAACTTTTATAACTTTTCACAATTAAAAAAACTTTATTGATTTTTTTTAACATTACCTTGAAGTTCCCCTGGGGGACTTTAACATGCGATGCTGTGATTGCTCATGCAGTACGACGTAATGCTATAGTATTACGTCATACTGCAATTTAACAGGCAGTCTATCAAGCCACCACACCGGGATGGCTTGATAGGCAGTCTGGTAAGGCAGCCCTGGGGCCTTTCATTAGGCCCCCAGCTGCCATGACACCTGCACGTCTCCCCCGATCTCACCGCGGGGGGCCCGTTCGGAGGATTTAAATGCCGCTGTCAGAATTGACAGCGGCATTTAAAATGGTTAATACCCGCAATCGGCCAATCTGCCATTGCTGCTGTCGTTTCACTTCTACCACCACCACTACCCCTGCTGTCGACTCGCTACCACTACTAGTGTGCCACACCTACAGCAGCCCACTACTATAAGGCCTACACAACCACAGCTATCATGTCCTGTTCACTGTTTAATATTGTGCCACTGCTGATGCATTTACTACTACCGTCTACCAACCTGCTGCTACTATTACCGGGCCCACACCATAACAGATCAACCAGAAAATGGATAATTTGGTAGCTTTTTGTTTGTAAAAAAATAAAGCCATGTCTATTTCCCTTTTGAGGATACAAATCCTGCTGCTACTCCCCAAAATGGGATCATTTTTGACAGCTTGTAAAAAAACCATTGGTTCATCTTCACTTCCCAGGTGCAAAACATGTTGCTACTCCCAAAAAGGATAGTTTTTGTGCTGCTTGGGTGAGTTTCATAGAACCTCATTGTATATGAAAGCAGTTAAAGGTCCTTTTACACATCTGCCTGCTGATTCCATTGTTCTCCTCTGGCTGGAGTACACAGTGTACTGATTATGTATGCCATACAAAGATAAGCGAAATTCATTCAAATGGAATGAATTTTCTGAATCTTGAATGATGGATTTTGTGAGGACTGAAATCCATCATTCAAACGAAAAGTGCACGATGCCCGCTTTTACATGTAACGATTATTACTCGTTTCCAGCCATTTGTACAAATTTTGGAGCGATAATCACTACGTGTAAAAGGGCCTTAAGTGAAAGTACAAAGCGCAACTTCTGTGCCCTTGGACAATCCATCATTGCCTTAATTGGTAGGCAACCCAGAGGTCACATCCACACAGATCAATTACCAATGACTTATTCTCAAATGAAGCAACGTTTAACCCAACATTGATATCTTGCTGCAACACCTTATCATATGTTAACAAAACAAGTCATTGAAAAAGTATTGAAAATGCAAGAAAAAGTTATGTGCCTGTTGCAGCCGTTCGGAGGTTCCCACCTTGCTTTCAGGCCAGACCAGGGTTTAGCAGTATTCCTACCTGTCCTGGAGCTGAGGGCTGTGGTGGCTGCAAGAGTAATGTCAGTCCTCACCTGGTGCTGAATAGCCCTGCTCCTATTTAAGCAGTGCTAGTATTGACTCCTGTGCTGGTCAATGCTTCAGTTGCCGCTGGACAGCTACTGAGAAACACATCCTGGCTGAAACTCCTCCGTGCGAGCTAAGTTCCTATTTCTGCTTTGTTTGGTTTTCTGTTTCCCTTTCTTTTGTTCTAGGGCTCCCTGGTAGGGAGGTGTCAGTGGCCAAGGCACGTGTATGGGTCCGCACCTATCAGAGCGATCAGCGCGCCGAGTAGGCAGAGCCCCCTCCTGGGTTAGGGGTTTATAGGGAGAGGATTTTCCATAGTTTTATGTTTCCTTTGCACAGTTGTGCCTATTTCGTTTGTTTTGGATATTGCATGTTCGGTTGGACGCAACAGTGCCATAGTTTATTTAACACATTGAGTGTCAAGTTAAACTTTACTATAGCAGCACATCAATCACACAGTTCCCTTAACTTTAAAGTGTTCCAGGACTTTTTATTTTTTTTCTATTGATGACCAACAGGTCATCAATAGATGATTGTGGGATGATAGGATGTATTATCCAACTTCTCTCTTATTAGGTATATTAAAAAAAAAACAGCATAAGAGACGTGTTTCAGAAAGAACCCCTTCTTCAGTCAAGTTGGGTGGGACATCACTTCTTGAACTAAGGGATATGGAAACCAAAAGTACTGGTGGTACCGGAGATGAAGCTGGAGACAGCAAGAGAAGTGAAGGATGATATTTAATATATTTAATAAAAGAGAATTTGAATAATGCATCCTGCCATCCAACCATCTTTTCTGGAGAGTTTCAACTATCCACCAGTCTTTTCTTTCTATAGCTCTTTACACATCTGCTGAGCCCACCTCTGGTGGCTTCTCCTGGTTGGCAGCACTTCCACAGTTTATTCATTCTTCACAGTCCTTCCTAAGGCATTTTGCTTTCTAAACATGCATTTGGGACCAAAGCCTTCAATACCATCAGGTTTGCTCAACCACTCTCCTTTTCTACTATCAATAGATGATCATTAGTGACCTATTGCTGGGGATTTCTGCCGACCAATTGATTCCAGGGGTCATTGTCAATATGGTCATTGCAGGAAGTAGAAAGCACTAACCATAACGCAGCTGCCCAGGTTGATACTGTAAGCGCAGCTCCCACTGAATTCAGTGCGAGCTGCGTCTTCAATTCCAAGCCAGGCCACTGGACTATGGTCAGTGCTTTCTGCTTCCTATGCAGACTGCAATGACAGTGGCCCTGGGAATCAGCTGATCATCAGAGATCAAGAGGGCTCGGTTCCCAACAAGCATCTGTTGACTTATCAGTCATCAAGAAAAAAAAAAAAGTTCTGGAATACCGCATTTAAAATATAGGCCATTTTGAGAAATATAGTAAACAGCCTAAAAGCAGCACAAGTATAGTTCATGCATCCATTGTGACATTTCAGTGGTGTGAACAGCATAATAAATGTTGGCTTATACCAAACATTCTATTTCACTGAAAAAAAGGTAAAACAAAAATGATTAATCTACATTCATTCTCAGTGTAGTCACTTGTGATCTCTCAGGTTGAATCTATGAAACTATTAGAATGAATTATGTTAAATAATGACATTCTATAACCACAGGGAAAGAGGAGACAGTGAGGCTGATGGGTGGAGAGGATCACTGTGCAGGAAGACTGGAGATTCTCCCAAATAATACATGGAGCAGAGCTGTCGGTGACCAATGGGGCATTAATGAGACCCAAGTTGTGTGCAAAGAATTACATTGTGGTCATGCAGTTGGTTCATTTACTATCACAGCTCCAACAACAGTCAATGGTCATGTGTATGTCAGTGGTAATTGTCAAGGAAATGAGACCCAACTGACAGATTGTTCTGTTACTGGAACATCTGATAAAACTACATGGACGGGGCAGGAAAAGGAGATAGAAATTATCTGTTCAGGTATAGTAGCTTCTATGTAGCACAAGTAGAGATTATTTAATAATAAACATATTACATGGTATCCCCTCTGTTGGACGGTATCTCTCCCATCGTCCCCTCACGAGCAACTGCTGACCAAACTCTGTCCTCTTCTCAGAAACCCAGTTATACATTTAGCGATCCGCCCTGCTCAACCCCACCTCACTTTGAATCACCCCAAGGCCTTGCAGTCCATTAGACTGTGGTCCTACACCCTACCCCTCTGGAACACATAGAGTCCTCTTACCGATTCTGGTATTTGCTCTCCCTCAACAAGTCGAGTATCATATAGTCTTGCGACCCCACTCTTCTATCCAATTAACTACTTGTCTCTTCTCCCTATCCCCCCACCCTGTTGCCTAGTGTGCCTCCCCTCCCCTCTCCCCACCTATTAACCATCCTGACTTTATCTCTCAATAGTTACCCGAAACTTCTCTGACTAACCGAGAAGCTCCATATGTTGTTACTCTAGACATCTCAATACAGGGTACCCTCCACACTTGATTATTTTGTTTGTTATGAGTGTGTAAAGCTGAGACAGTTAAATGAGTGTTCGCCTACCACCGATTATACCACTCTCGATGTCTGTACCCTTGTACTGACCTCTGATCTCTGTACGTTTCCCCCATGTTATACGAAAATTCCAATAAAGCTTGATTTACAAAAAAAAAAAAATACATATTACATGGTGTATTATATCTGTGAGTCTCTTCTAATACAGAAAGTAACCAGCTGAGGCTGGTAGATGGTCCCGGCCGATGTGCGGGTAGAGTGGAGATTTATCATGATGGAAGATGGGGGACGATCTGTGATGACTCCTGGAATAAAGCAGATGCAGATGTGGTCTGTAAGCAGCTGGGCTGTGGTTATGGTGTCAGAGCTACAACCAGAGCCTATCATGGGAGAGGAATTGGGAAAATCTGGTTGGATGATGTACAATGTGGAGGGAATGAAACACACATCCAGGACTGTCCAGCAAACCAGTTTGGGGATCATGACTGTAGTCATAAAGAGGATGCAGGTGTGATATGTTCAGGTAAGATAGTATTCATTGCTATTTAAAGGGGGTTGAAATCTTGACAAGGTGTTCTATTAGGTCATATGGACATCATTAATGAGGTTATGTGCTCAAGACATCTCTCCATGAACTTAAAGATTCACTAGGAAAAAGTAGCCCATATTCCAGGTAAGGGTCAAGAGCCTGGGGCAGTACGGTTAGCATGCTTTAAGCTGGTCAAATTGAGAATGGGATGTGATTGTGTAACTTATTTTTTATATATGTAGAAATGAATTACAATATTTATTTAAATAAGATTGGCACATGACCTTTGTTCCTTTATGTCTGCCTGGATCGTTTAATAAAGACTGAAAGCTTTTAACCCAACGCTAGACTTTCTTCATTCTCCCTGTGCAAGATTGGTGTTTTAGTACAATTCTTTTTTTACATAATATAAAACATGTACAAACTATGGAATCTGGACCAATAAATCTACATCTTCCAATCAGAATAATACTACTATTTTGCTTGCCATGTACTATTAGTTAGAAATCTATAAAGGATAGTATTACACTATATATTATGCAGCGTCTGAAGAGTGGGCCCACAGCCTAGGAGGCAGCGGCATAGAGAAAGGCCTTGTCAAGGGGTTCTACCATCTACTCCCCTGGGGGTAGCTCAGGACCCGACCACAGAACCGCTGGAGATTACAGGGATAGTAAACTGAGGCTACCTGTAGTGCAATTGTCATTCAGGACACCACTGTTCCATCCTCTGCAGTGGATCTCTCACATGTAATAAAGTAGTCCACACACAGGGTATTTTCTGAATGAGAACCATAAACGGTCGATTCGGTTCATTTACCTAAACTTTTGAAATTATATCCAAAAAACCAGTCTTGTACAGAAACAAATTATAGTGGTGTAACAGGGAAGATTCTTGGGCATTTGTATAATCCACAGTCTAAGTTATCTGTAAGATTACCCCCCCCCCCCCCCCCCGGCAAACTCTCTCTCTCTCCTGTCATACATTCACGTTCCTCTTGCTTAGTAGCAGTTTTCCATTCCTCCAGATGAATGTGGCAATGGTACTTTTTACCCACGTGTTTCCATCATGTTCACTCTCTCTCCAAATGGAAACCATAAGTAGTTTTTTTGCAGAGCTAGGCCCTGGTGGGAACAGCAGACCATCTCTTGGACACTCCCATGTCTCCTGATTCTCTCCTTTGATGCTGATTCTGATTCTCTCTCACATAGACATGTGGCCCTTCTTTTATACCGCACACAGGACAAAATGATACATTTCCAAACATGACCAGACATTAACCCTTTTAGTCCTGCAGACATCCAATATGCATAAATCAAATGCACACCACAAACAAGACATTGACAAAATAGTGACACGAGGCAGACAACAGACAAGGAACATTATGGAGGGGCCCCACTAACTGTGGGCCACTAATATATATATATATATATATATATATATATATATATACACACACATATCCATCCAATGACAACTTGAGAGTTAAGTTAACTCTTGGAATTGCCACCTCTAGGGTAAGATGTTGACACACAAGGAAATTCACTCTAGCACAGTAGAATCGGTTCATTCCTGGTCTCAATTTTATTGTCTTCACAGTAAAAATACTTCAGACAATCAGTGCAGAATGATAAAACAAGTCCTGTCTGTGTAGCCATTAACTGACTGCACAATATCCCCCTCACTCGCAGACACAGGGTCAACCACACATCATTAAACAAAGAACATTTGAATGTATACCATTTTATGGCTTCCATGGACCTTATAGTTGTGTGTCTCATCCCCAGACTAGGAGTCATGTGAGAAGAGCTCACACTTCTCCTAAAAAGCTCTCGCGCACGGCTGCTAGGTAGGCAAACCAAGTTCCAAGGTATCCTGCATGGATGGAGTGGGAGCTTGCCCTTCTACTCCCCTACTCCAGCAAGCTAGACCCATCTCCTGGGTTTTCCACATAATCCAGTGCAGAACAATGCCTATTATATACTCCCCTTTATGCCATGCCTCTTTTCACTAAGCCACATCCCCTTTGTTGAATGAGGTGCAAAAGGTGTCTAAAATGCATAATAAATATCATGTATGTCATTTAAGAAAGGTTGCTTTTTTTTTTAGCAAATTTAGCCACAATTCTAGTGTATCTTGCTTAGTAAATATGCTCCATTATTTTGCAATCTGTTCCAGATTGTGGAAGAATTCTGGATTGTAAGTAATATACATTGGTGTCTCTATGGGTGGTATAACTGATATTCTAAGAACAGCCCGCTAAAGGAAATACAGCAAATGATAAATAGTTAATCATCTTGACAATAAATGTGATTTCACAGGAATATTGTTACTTTCATGTGGGTCGTGGGAACAAGGACCTACACAAATGCAACCTAAATATGGGCTTGAGAAAAAAAAGATGATTTGGGACATGCATACATGAGCAGTAGAGATGAGCGAGCACCAAAATGCTCGGGTGCTCGTTGCTCGAGTCTAACTTTCCGTGATACTCGAGAGCTCGTTTCGAGTAACGAACCCCATTGAAGTCAATGGGCGACTCTAGCATTTTTGTATATGACCGATGCTCTGCATAGGTCTTCACTTGTGAAAAACCAGAAAACATCCGAAAGTCATGGAAACACCACATAAACGGATTGGGAAGGGCAGGGGCAGCATGCAGGGCTGCATCTCAAGCTCCCAGGTCTCAGTATTAAGCCACAATAGCGGCTAGAGTCTGCCCCCCCCCTAACAATTTGTACGTCGAATAAACCCTCATTAGCAAGGCACACCTTTGCTAAGCACCACACTACCTGCAACAAGCCGCAAAAGTGGGCATAAAGGGGACTCAGGTGCCAGCCCTGCACTTCTACACATCTCCACAATGCAGCAATACTCTGTGTGGGAAGTATGTGAGCGGGCCCTGGGTCAGGCTCGGTCCCAGCCTCCATCTTGTATGACCCAAGGTGCTGCGAGTGACATAGCAATGGGGAATCCATGTGTCCACACACTACACATTGTGTTTGGGTGTCGGATACCTCATCGACAACGCAAGGGGAAAGCCATCTGTACTCTGCACCCTACCCAAGTCAGTCAGTGTCTTTGTGCCAGACAGGTCAAACACCGCTATGGGAAGTCTGTGTGCACCCACAGCATGGGTGGGTCCAAGGAATTTAAAGACAGTACACATAAAGAAATCAGAGTGCCCAAACATGGCAGACTTTCACTGCGCCGAGGACATAGGCCACTGCACAAACCCTCAGCGATCGCGGGCATAGAGCGGACTCCAATGCTAGCGCAGCTGGGAACGTCTCCTTAATGCAGTAACGCTCCTCTTGTTTGTCCCAAAGCAGTGCCCCAGATAGCTGTGGTAACGTGAGAGAAAATACATGTTGGCCTCGCCCCACAATCCATGCCCTAGTCAGTCAGTGTTTTTTTTAGTGCCAGGTAGGTAAAACACCACAATGGGAAGTCTGTGTGCACCCACAGCATGGGTGTGTCCAAGGAACCCAAAGACAGGACACATAAAGAAATCAGAGTGCCCAAACATGGCAGACTTTCACTGCGCTGAGGACATAGGCCTCTGCACAAACCCTCAGCAATCGCGGGCATAGAGCAGACTCCGATGCTAGCGCAGCTGTGAACGTCTCATTAGCACTGTATCGCTCCTCTTCTTTGTCCCAAACAAGTTCCTTTGATAACACGAGAGAAAATACATGATGCCCAGTGCTGATCCCCTGACCACAAGCAGGAGGAGGATGTGGCCTTACAAGGCCAAGAAACCATGACCAGGACCTGCTGTAGCCTGTGTGGGAAGTATGCGAGCGGGCCCTTGGTCAGGCTCGGTCCCAGCAAACACCTTGTGTGACCCGACTGACATAGCAAGGGGAAAATCCATGTGCCCACACACTATTTATTCTGTGTAGGTGTCGGATAGCTCAATCGACACAGCAAGGGGAAAGCCATCTGCACTCTGCCCCCTACACAAGTCAGTCAGTGTCTTTGTGCCAGACAGGTCAAACACCGCTATGGGAAGTCTGTGTGCACCCACAGCATAGGTGGGTCCTAGGCAACCCAAGAAATGAATCATGAAAAAATCAGAGTGCCCAAACATGGCAGACTTTCACTGCACCGAGGACATAGACCTCTGCACAAATCCTCAGCAATCGCGGGCATAGAGCGGACTCCGATGCTAGTACACCTGTGAAGGTCTCATTAAATCAGTTACGTTTTCTTTCACCGCTCCAAAGACAGGATTAGCCAGGAAAAAGTTCCACAGGCCCAACCTGGCGCAATTGCAGTAACCCCGGGACATAGGCCTCAGCCCACACCCTTAGCAATCGCAGGCATGAAGCGGACTTCGATGTTAGTACACCTGTGAAGGTCTCATTAAATCAGTTACGTTTTCTTTCACTGCTCCAGAGACTGGAGTAGCCAGGAAAAAGTTCCACAGGCCTAACCTGGCGCAGTTGCAGTTCCCGCGGGACATAGGCCTCGGCCCACACCCTCAGCAATTGCAGGCATGAAGCGGACATCGATGCTAGTACACCTGTGAAGGTCTCATTAAATCAGTTACGTTTTCTTTCACTGCTCCAGAGACTGGATTAGCCAGGAAAAATTCCACAGGCCTAACCTGGCGCAGTTGCAGTTCCCCCGGGACATAGGCCTCGGCCCACACCCTCAGCAATCGCGGGCAAAGAGCGGACTCCGTTACTAGCGCAGCTGTGAACGTCTCATTAGCGCTGTATCGCTCCTCTTCTTTGGCCCAAATGAGTTTCTCTGATAACTGTGGTAACACGAGAGAAAATACATGATGCCCAGTGCTGATCCCCTGACCCCAAGCAGGAGGAGGAGGTGGCCTTACAAAGCCAAGAAACCAGGACCAGGACCCGCTGTAGCCTGTGTGGGAAGTATGTGAGCGGGCCCTTGGTCAGGCTCGGTCCGAGCAAACACACTGTGTGACACAAGGTGCCGCGAGTTACATAGCAATGGGCAATCCGGGTCCCCTCACTCTATTCATTCTGTGTTGGTGTTGGATAGCTCAATCGACACCGCAAGGGGGAAAGCCATCTGCACTCTGCCCCCTACCCAAGTCAGTCAGTGACTTTGTGCAAGACAGATAAATCACCGCCATGGGAAGTCTGTGTGCACCCACAGCATAGGTGGGTCCTAGGCAACCCAAGAAATGAACCATGAAAAAATCAGAGTGCCCAAACATGGCAGACTTTCACTGCACCGAGGACATAGGCCTCTGCACAAATCCTCAGCAATCGCGGGCATAGAGCGGACTCCGATGCTAGCGCAGCTGTGAACGTCCTATTAGCGCTGTATCGCTCCTCTTGTTTGTCCCAAACGAGTTTCTCTGATAACTGTGGAGACACAAGGGAAAATACATATTGGCCTCGCCCACAATTCATGCCCTAGTCAGTGAGTGTTTTGGGGCCAGATAGGTAAAACAGATGGGAAGTCTGTGTGCACCCATGGTATAAACAGACCCCTGTAACATTTCAGTAGAAAAGGTATAAGCAGCCCCTAGTAACATTTCGGTAGCAGCAGTATAGGCAGACCCCAGTATCATTTCTTTAGCAGCAGTATAGGCAGACCCCAGCACCATTTCTGTAGCAGCAGTATAGGCAAACCCCAGCACCATTTCTGTAGTAGAAGTATAGGCAGACCCCTGAAACATTTTTGTAGCAGCAGTATAGGCAGACCCCTGTAACATTTACGTGGCAGAAGTATAGGCAGACCCCTGTAACTTTTACGTGCAGCAGTATGAGCAGTCCCCTGTAACATTTATGTAGCAGCAGTATAGGCAGACCCCTGTAACATTTACGTGGCAGAAGTATACGCAGACCCCTGTAACATTTTTGTAGCAGCACTATAGGCAGACCCCTGTAACATTTATGTGGCAGAAGTATAGGCACACCCCTGTAACATTTTCATTGCAGCAGTATAGGCAGACCCCTGTAATATTTACGTGGCAGAAGTATAGGCAGCCCCCTGTAACATTTTTGTAGCAGCAGTATAGGCAGACGCATGTAACATTTTTGTAGCAGCAGTATAGGCAGACCCCTGTAACATTTATGTGGCAGAAATATAGGCAGACCCCTGTAACATTTTTGTAGCAGCAGTATAGGCAGACCCCTGTAACATTTACATGGCAGAAATATAAGCAGACCCCAGTAACATTTTTGTAGCAGAAGTATAGGCAGACCCCTGTAAAATTTACATGGCAGAAGTATAGGCAGACTCCTGTAACATTTTTGTAGCAGCAGTGTAGGCAGACTCCTGTAACATTTTTGTAGCAGCAGTATAGGCAGACCCCTGTAACATTTATGTGGCAGAAGTATAGGCAGACCCATGTAACATTAATGTGGCAGAAGTATAGGCATGCAGACCCCAATAAAATTTCTGTAGCAAGAGTATAGGCGAACCTCGGAAACATTGGGGTACCATGAGTGTAGGCGAAGGCCGGAAAAATTAGTTTGATAAGAGTATAGGCGAGGGCCAGAAAAATTAGTGTACCAAGAGTACAAATGTACCTCTGAAAAATTTATCAACCGAGAGGGCAGGTGAAACCCAGAAATATTTTTTGAAAGATACAGCTCACTGTTGCTTAATTTGTAACAGAGCCTGGAGGCAGCCCTGTTAAAAAAATTGGTTCATGTTAAAGTATCAATACTTTTGAAACTTTGAAAAATTGTAAAAAACTGTTAGATGAGCCTTCTGGGCCGCAGAAAAATTGGCAGTTCAGCGTGATGACATGTTGTTTCAGGAGGAGGAGTAGGAGGAGTACTAATATAAGAGACAGATGGACAAAGCTAAATGCCCAGTTTTTGCGGTGATAGAGAAGAGTGCTTTTATTTGCGGTTGCAGCGAAAAGAATCTTTAGGTTCCGCGGCTCTCCGCCGGTGGAGAAGAGAAGTCTGGTGAAATCCAGGCTTTGTTCATCTTAATGCATGTAAGCATGTCGGCACTGGCAGTTGACAGGCGGGTACGCTTATCCGTGATGATTCCCCCAGCTGCACTAAACACCCTCTCTGACAAGACACTAGCGGCAGGGCAAGCAAGCACCTCCAGGGCATACAGAGCAAGTTCGTGCCACGTGTCCAGCTTTGACACCAAATAGTTGTATGGGGCAGAGGCACTCCCTCACCATCTTTTTACAGTGCTCCCTCCGACTCAGCCTTGACTGGGGAGTGGTGACACAGTCTTGCTGGGGAGACATAAAGCTGGCAAAGGCCTTGGAGATTGTTCCCCTGCCTGCGCTGAACATACTGCCTGATCTCTGCGCCTCCCCTGCTACTTGGCCCCCGGAACTGCATCTTCTGCCACTAGCGCTGTCAGATGGGAAGTTTAGCATCACTTTGTCTATCAGGGCCCTGTGGTATTGCCTCACTCTCGTACCCCTTTTCTCTTCAGGAATGAGAGTGGAAAGGTTCTCCTTGTACCGTGGGTCGTGAAGGGTGTACACCCAGTAATCCGTGCTGGCCAGAATGCGTCTAACGCGAGGGTCACGAGAAAGGCAGCCTAACATGAAGTCAGCCATGTGTGCCAGGGTGCCAGTACGCAAGACATGGCTGTCCTCGCTAGGAAGATGACTTTCAGGATCCTCCTCCTCGTCCACAGGCCATACACGCTGAACAGATGAGAGGCAAGCAGCATGGGTACCCCCTGCAGTGTGCCCAGCTGTTTCTTCCCCCTCTCCTGCTCCTCCTCCTGCCCCTCCTCCTCCTCCTCCAAAACGCGCTGAGATATAGACATGAGGGTGGTCTGGCTATCATGCGACATACTGTCATATCCCGTCTCCTGTTATAACCGCAAAGCGTCGGCCTTTATGCCTTGCAGCGAACTTCTCAGCAGGCATGGCAGTGTGATGGTAATGCTAATGATTGCAGTGTCACCGCTCACCATCTGGGTAGACTCCTCAAAGTTTCCGAGGACCTGGCAGATGTCTGCCATCCATGCCCACTCCTCGGTAAAGAATTGGGGAGGCTGACTACCACTATGCCGCCCATGTTGGAGTTGGTATTCCACTATTGCGCTACGCTTCTCATAGAGTCTGGCCAACATGTGCAGCGTAGAATTCCACTGTGTGGGCACGTCGCACAGCAGTCGGTGCTCTGGCAGATTAAACCGATGCACGGTCCTCTGGGTCCGTGGTAGACTTGCGGAATTGTGCGCAGACGCAGAGCACCTTACCGAGCAGGTCAGATAAGTGTGGGTAGTTTTTCAGAAACCGCTGAACCACCAGATTGACGACATGGGCCAGGCATGGCACGTGTGTGAGGCTGCCGAGCTGCAGAGCCGCCACCAGGTTACGGCCGTTGTCGCACATGACCATGCCCGATTGGAGGCTCAGCGGCGAAAGCCAGAGGTCGGTCTGCTCTGTCAGACCCTGCAACAGTTCGGGGGCCGTGTGTCTCTTGTCACCTAAGCTGAGTAGTTTCAGCACGGCCTGCTGACGCTTGCCCACCACTGTGCTGCCGCGCCACACCAACTGCTCGCGATGTGCTACTCACACTTCTTAATTGCAAGGTAGACGTTGCGTAGGAGGAGGAAGAGGGGGTGGTTTAGAGGAGGTGGCATAGACCGCTGCAGATACCAGCACCGAGGAAGGACCCGCTAATCTGGGTGTGGGTAGGACGTGAGCGGTCCCAGGCTCTGACTCGGTCCCAGCCTCCACCAAATTCCCCCAATGTGCCTCCAGGGAGATATAGTGGCTCTGCCCGCCAGTACTTGTCCACATGTCTGTGGTTAAGTAGACCTTCCCAGTAACCGCATTGGTGAGGGCACGATTTATGTTGCGGGAGATGTGCTTGCGTAGGGCTGGGACAGCACACCGGGAAAAATAGTGGCGAATGGGGACCGATTAGCGCGGGAGCACCGCCGCCATCATGTTTTTGAAAGCCTCCATTTCCACAAGCCTGTACGGCAGCATCTGCAGGCTAATTAATTTGGCAATATGCACGTTTAAAGCTTGTGCGTGCGGGTGCGTGGCGGTGTATTTGCGCTTTCGCTCCAATGCTTGCACTAGCGACAGCTGAACGCTGCGCTGAGAGACATTGCTGGATGGGGCCGAGGACAGTGGAGGTGAGGGCGTGGATGCAGGCCGGGAGGCGCTCGTGCCTGTGTCCTGAGAGGGGGGTTGGATCTGTGTGGCAGGTTGGGGCACAGGGGAAGAGGCAGTGGTGCGAAGCGGAGGCGGAGAATGGCCTTTGTTCCACCTTGTGGGGTGCTTGGCCATCATATGCCTGCGCATGCTGGTGGTAGTGAGGATGGTAGTGGTGGCTCCCCGGCTGATCTTAGTGCGACACAGGTTGCACACCACTGTTCGTCAGTCGTCCGCGCTCTCAGCGAAAAACATCCACACCTTTGAATACCTAGCCCTCTGCACGGAGGTTTTGTGCGCGGGTGTCCTTTGGGAAACAGTTGGGGGATTCTTCGCTCTGGCCCTGCCTCTACCCATGGCCACCCCAATGCCTCTTCCAACCTGTCCTGCTGCTGCACTTGCCTCCCCCTCTGAAGACCTGTTTTCAGTAGGCTTAGCAAACCAGGTGGGGTCAGTCACCTCATCGTCCAGCTGCTCTTCCTCCGAATCCTCTGTGCGCTCCACCCTCGGACTTACTGCCCTTACTACTACCTCACTGATAGACAACTGTGTCTCATCATCATCATCCTCCTCCTCACCCATTGAAAGCTCTTGAGACAGTTGCCGGAAGTCCCCAGCCTCATCACCAGGACCCCGGGAACGTTGAGCATCGGTCACGACAAACTCCTCAGGTGAGAGAGGAGCCATTTTTTCCCACTCAAGGCAGGGACCCGAGAACAGTTCCTGGGAGTCTGCCTGCTCCTCAGAATATGCCATTTTCATGGAGTGAGGAGGCTGGTAGGAAGGAGGAACAGCAGCCAGAAGATTCAGAGTTGCAGCAGAGGACTGCGTAGAAGACTGGGTGGACGATAGATTGTTGGATGCACTTTTTGCCATCCACAACAGCACCTGCTCACACTGCTCTGTTTGTAATAAAGGTCTACCACATGGACCCATAAATTGTGATATGAAGCTGGGGACCCCAGAAGCTTGCCTCTCTCCTAATCCCACAGCAGCTGGCTGTGATTCACCTGGACCAGGAACTCGGCCTGTGCCCACACCCTCACTTGGACCTCCGCGTCCTCGTCCGCATCAACGTCCACGTCCTCTACCCCTACCCCTCATCATGGCGGATTATGAATAGAGCAGGGGCCAAATAAATTACCCCACTCTACAGCACTGACAACTGGGCCTTAATTCACTGCACACAGAGACTTGTAGATAGCGAAGGCTCTATGCTGTGACTAGGAAAAAGTAACTCGCTGTCTCACGCTGATACCTAGGGGTAATTTACTGCTCGCAGAGACTTGTAAACTATAGAGGCTGTGTGGAGTGGGAGAAGTCTGTAAAGCCAGTGGATAGTGCTGGTAACTGCAGCGATCTCAACCCCACCAACGGAAATGGTATTGTGGGACGCTCTGCAGAGCAGCTGAGCTGAAATACTTTGCAGTGGCCCCGGTAATATTACAGTACTCTTTAGCGGTGAGACCGCGGTCTAATTCACTGCAGACAGAGAATTGTATAAATAATTATGGAATTATTTGCGTACACTTTCACGCTGACAGCGGTATTGTAACGCAAACTCCAGCCAGAAAAAAATAATACGGAAGGCTGCAAACAGGCCTAGCTTATGAAATAGTGAATCAGTACAACTCCCAGCAGGCACCCAGCAAAATGGAGACGGTGAGATGCAGCCCAATGAAGGAGCTGTTTTTTTTGTGTTTGAAAAAGAATACAGGCTATATACTGTCTATATCACTTTCCCTCTAAAAGTGGCTATGTTGGCCCTACACTGTGCGTATAATTCACTGCAGACACAGACCGGTGTAAATAATTATGGAATTATTTGCGTACACTTTCACGCCGGCAGCAGTATTGTAACGCAAACTGCAGCCAGAAAAAAATTATACAGAAGGCTAAAAACAGGCCTAGCTGCGTAATATTGAAGCACTACAACTCCCAGCAGCCACCCAGTAAAATGCACATGGTCAGAGGTAGCCCTAAGAAGGACCGTTGGGGTTCTTGTAGACAGGATCCTACACTACCACTGTCCCTATCTTAGCAGCACTTTCCCTATACTCTGTATAATTGACTGCAGACTGAGAGCGCTATAGCTGTAATAACCTGCACAGCCCGAGATGAAAAAAGTTTTTTTTTGTGCAAAACTGCTCCCAGCAGCCACAACAGTAACGCACACGGTAAGATGTGGTCCTAAGAAGGAGCGTTTGGGTTCTTGAAGACAGGAATCCTACACTACCACTTTCTCTATCTCAGCAGCACTTTCCCTAATCTCTCCCAGTGTGTATCTGAGGCGAGCCGCGGGCGGGACTGCTTTAAATACTCGGCGGTCACTTGACCTCGCCAGCCACTTACTGCAGGGGGGTGGGATAGGGCTGGCACATCACAGGAGGAAGTGGTAATGCCTTCCCTACATGCCTATTGGCTAGAAAATGGCGTTAAACATGCACGGAAGGAAATGGAATTCACTCAAGCACCGCGTGGTGCTCGTCTCAAGTAACGAGCATCTCGAGCACCCTAATGCTCATCAAGCTCGGACGAGTGTGCTCGCTCATCTCTAATGACCAGACATCAACATCAAACAAGCATAAATCAGATATGCATGCAAACACCCACAGGGAAAACAAGGGCTTGCGACACAACAAATACTTACCAATGTACTAAACAACAAGACATATGTAAATGTCAATAAGAATGTATGAGGTATTGGTCTGTATTTTGGCCAGAACACACAAGCTCACAAGCCCATGTCAAGGGTCCTCATTGTCTTGTGACCCCATACAGTAACTAGACAACTACAACAAAGGAAAAGGGATTCCCTGCTTACAACCAGGGTGAATAACCCAATAGGGACAGCCATATGCTGGAACACAGGGGCAACTGCATCACCCTTGATGGTAATAAGCCGGAGCACTGGACAAGGGAAATAAAACATAATATACAGTGTCTGTAGGTGTTGACAATTCACACCTAGTCAACAACTACAGACCTATATATAACACAACCCTGTTCACACCAAGTGACTACAAGACAAAGGCAACACCACACAGAATAAGCCATAGTTCCCACCAAGTGCAGTCCACACCTTCAGACATACACTGAACACGAATTTACCAGAATGGAAACCCCATTCAGAAGCTCATGCATGCATAGATAAACAGGAGCTAGTTAAAGTGTCCACACACATAGAAAGGGACAAGAGCATCAGACACTCATTGTTTGTTTGTTTTTTGCCTTCCTCTGGATCAACAAGAGGGGTGAAAACAGGCTGAACTGGATGAATATTGTCTCCCTACAGCCTTATATACTGTGTTACTAATCTAATTTAATAGGAACATAGTTTTATATATCACCCATCTATGTACAAGACATCAGATATCTAGAGGCTGCGCCTGATAAAGGGGAAGGAAGCTGGGGTCTGCAGAACATGCAGACTGGGAGATCTGATGTCCTGGCCATCTTCAGTGAATGTAGAAGGAGCAGCTCAAACAAGCAGCATGCATGACACAAACCACCAAGCGCAGAGAGGAAATTACGTAAATACATAAAAGTTCCAGCGCCCGCTAGCAAAAGGGGATGGTAGGAATTTGCACGGAATGCTGGAGCAATCCACGCACACAGCCAGCTCAATTATCCCACCCCTGTGGAAGGAGTCAAAGAAAAAGTATCCACAATAGCGCTTCACGGGACGAAGTATATTTTTCTCTGCACCTTAAAGGTGTAGTTTTATTGTTGCAACGCGTTTCAACCCACTCAAGGGTCTTTTTCAAGCATGAAAAAGCGGCTTGAAAAAGACCCTTGAGTGGGTTGAAACGCGTTGCAACAATAAAACTACACCTTTAAGGTGCAGAGAAAAATATACTTCGTCCCGTGAAGCGCTATTGTGGATACTTTTTCTTTGACTCCTGTATACACTGGGCTCCCTGTCCCTGGGGACCCCAGACATCCAAGCAGCTCTCCAGACAGGATTGGGAAGGAAGTTCGTCCAATTTATCTACAGGCTGTCCCGGATTTGGAGGTACTAGTGAGTTAACCCCTCACAGGGTTGCTCACTTAGTGCCGGGTAAGTCCTTTTTCATTTACATTGATAAAACCATTAGCACTGTAGGAGCGCTTCCACTGATCCCGATATCATTGTTATTCCACCCCTGTGGAAGTGTGCCACTGGAAAGCCATAGAAATACAGGTCCCAGGAGCAACACATAGTAAATATGTTGCAAACGTCACACATCATATAAGAAAGTATCTGAACAGTTATTATTAGGAAAACTATAAAAATAATGGGGCAGATTTACTACTCCTGTCTAAGCGCACTCTCACGCAAGTGTTGTAAATCGATGCTTTTCGTTTTTACTGCGTATTTTGTGCAGTAAGAACGGAGGGAAAGCAAGCTGATGACATCACCATTCTTTCAACCCTACTGGTGTAAATGGTATTCAGTGTTAATAAAGGCTCTAAAACGCTGTACATGAATATCAAAAGAAAAATTGTATTACTGCATCTGTAGAAGTTCAATTCATTATAATAAAGTCTTACTTAACGCACACAGTGACACAATGAACACTGTAAGAAAAAAAAAAAATGTACAACACCAGAGCTGTGCGTTTTTCGTCATCCCATCCCCAGCAAAAAGTTTTATAAAAAGCTTATAAAATATTGTATATGCCCCCAAATATTACCAATAGAAACTACAGGTCATCCCACAAAAAAAGCCTTCAGACAGCCCCATTAATCAGAGAATAAACACAGTTATGTTGGTCGTGAGAATTATATTTGAAGAATTTTTCATTTGTTAAAGTTTCAGATAGAAATTGTGTATTATTGCCAGTACAAAATGGAAAAATTTCACCTATTTAAAATACTGCATCATAAGTAGGTGTTTATCACATGTAGGTATGTGTATATATAAAACCATCCATTTTCTTACAGAACTTTTGGATCTCCGTCTGGTAGATGGAGCACATGAATGTGAAGGGTGGCTGGAGGTGTATTATAATGGAAGCTGGGGATCAGTGTGTAATAATGTAATGCCAGTCTTATCAGTCTCTGTTATCTGCAAACATCTGAATTGTGGATCAAAAGGTCATCTAGAGGCAGGAAGATATGGTGTTAGGAAAAGACCCTTCTGGGTGGATCATATTAACTGCACCAAGTATAGCAACCTGCTATGGGAATGTCCATCATCTCCATGGAATATAAACTCCTGCACTAATAGAGAACTTGCTTATATAGTATGTGAGTATCTGTATTATTATACTTTTTAGAATGTATCATATGTATCACCTTTCTTTTGTGTTTATTATGTTGTGTATTTGACAAGTATCTATAATGTAATTATGCCACAAAGTGATTTCTCCATTTTTCTGCACTTTCAGCTACTGTATGTAGAATTGTATATATAAAATGCTACGGCAAAAATATATGGTCGTCTAAGAGTGTACCTTGTGAAGGACGTCATATGACCCATGATGTCATATGATGGAAGATTTAAATGACAGAGCCCACACAGTTATGGATTCATCAAAGAATTCCTACCTGATGGGTATCAGGCATCTTTCTTTATAACCCCCTTACATTGGGGTGTCACAACATCATTGGACAATTAACTATGCAAACATGTTCATTGGTTACATCTCATTATTTTTAGAATAGTTTCTAAATTCCTAGAAATATAATAGTTCATTGGACAGTTCTCAATCCTTCATTTGCATATTCTTTAAGAAACTATTAAGTCGCAGTGAATAACTTCTTGACAAAGTTCCAAGTTGCGCAGTAGAAACTTCTTAAAGTTTTTATCTCATCTTAGCATATGTGTCTCTGTACATAGCTAAGAGCATGGTCACGTGGTTACATTTCATGATTATTCAGTGGCGTAGGTAATAATTCAAATATCATATATATGTGAGTGCGTGTGTATATATATATATATATATATATATATATATATATATAATTAAATCACTTTTTATTGAAAAGTTTTCATTTACAGAGCATTTGCAACAGATTCTTAAATGTCCTTTTGTGCTTTAATAACATATAAAATGTCTATTAATTTCCATAAAAAGAATCACAGAGACAGATAGGTCCTCACCACTATGTATAGTTCACTGTAGAGAACCTTGCTAAATGGTATTTGTTGTATCTAAAACATAACTTTTAATAATTATATTAAAAAATGTAAACACTAGTGAAGACCACAACTGAAATTGTACAAACGAATATAGAACATATATGTATGGCAATAGTAAACCCTCTGTATACTAAGACTATTACTGCTCAGCTCTATAGCGAGTGTACAGATAAATATAAGACAATATTGGCATTCTGCCTGTTTAGCAAAAGTTCAGCATTTTTTTTAAATGGCTGTTGACATTACTTTAATTTCATGAACAGTATTTCTATTACCAAGGTCAGTATTTGACAATTGTTGAGGACCAGTCGCACTTGGATTTACAAAGTTTTTTAGATTGCTAGCTCTTTTGCGTCCTGTTTAGCATGAACCAAGTACAGATAGTCCCCGACTTGCGAACGGGTTCCGTTCCGGGAGCCCGTTCGCAAGTCCGTTTTGTTCGCAAGTCGAACAAACGGTAGTATGGAGGGGATCGCGGGTGGATCCCGCTCCATACAACGTCGGGTGCCGGCTGTTCTTACAGCGGGCACCCGGCGGCAGCAGTTCCGACGAGCCGTGGCGCTTGTCGGAACTGTTAACACTTTAAATACCGCTCTGACAGCGGTATTTAAAGTGTTAACAGTTCTGACGAGCGGCGCGGCTCGTCGGAACTGCTGCCGCCGGGTGCCCGATGTAAGAAACAGCCTGCACCCGACGTTCAGGGGGCCCGTACAGCGTCCCATGATGAGATCGCGGGACGCTGTGCGGTTGCTAGGCAGCCGGGGACTCCTGAAAGGCCCCAGGGCTGCCTATGCAGAGTGCCTATCAAGCGCACGGCTTGCTAGGCGCTCTGCATAGACAGCCCTAGGGCCTTTCAGAAGGCCCCCGGCTGCCTAGCAGCCGCGATGTGACCGGACAGGCTTCTATCAGGCTTGATCCCTGCACTGTATGATGTAATGCCATAGCATTACATCATACTGTGCCATAGCATTACATCATACTGTGCAGGACAGATAGTTCGTATCTAGCGAAATTCGTAACTCGAATGTTCGCAAGTCGGGGACTATCTGTATCTTTGTAGAACATCTGTGTATGTTTTAAATTTTCACATCATCTTTGCAGTGTATTTTCTAAGACATCTTGTCACCATGATTCTCAGCAAATAAAATAAGCTGCATAAGGCTGAACTCACTTGTAGAGGTACTCTTCTTGTGAATAAACACAGCAGGTAAAGCTGGTGGGAACAAACCCATTATCAAGCAAAGTTCCTCAGGCATATTGCGTCTTAAATCTACAAACAGATAACTGTAAGGGACGCGAGTGGCATCCTCAAAAACTGCTAAGAAGTAACACATCTTCCTGCGGTACATCTGTCTCACTAGTGTAAAAATTTGCAATTTATCACGAGGGTTATTAAAAATAAGCGCATACTTGGTGTTTAAATTTATCATTTGGCTTTTTTTTACCTTGGCAGAATATATTCTGCACAAGATAGAAAATGCTCAGACTTCTGTTATGTACATACTTGGTAAATGCTTTTTCTATTCCGCTGTTCTCACTAGAGCTCTCCATGAGATCATCAACAATAGTCAAATTTACCTAAAGAGGTGGAAATAAGTTGTAATCTATAAAGTTCTGGAAAAGACCCTTGATAAACCTGATGCTATGAGAAGCAGACAGTTCATCATACAGTTGTTGCCAGCATGCATTAAACCAAACAATATTATTGGGTTTCTGCAATATATGTGTTGCGGAGTTATGTAACAGTTGCTTTACTAAGTAACTTTTCCCAGAGTTAGATGGTCCTGCTAAAATACGTGAGAAGGGGCATTGCAAGTGTCTGTCCACCATATCACCATTAATAACCGTGAGGTAATATTGCAATTATGTGTAACAACCATCTCCTCACATGATTTCAGAGTTTGTGTAGTGCTGACGTACCAGTGACCCGATACTTCTCATTTCTTACAAAACCTGGTTAGGAAAAGAAGTAGTTGGCCCTTCATATAATTTTGCATAAAATCAAACAATAGTACAGGGTTGCGGGTATTTGTGTGCCTGGAGTTGGGTGTTTCACAATAGCTGAACTAATATCCATAAGGCAGGGTTGTAAAATCATCTAATAGATGTTTTTTTGTATAAACACACCTCTGTGTTTTTCGCAGCGACCTTGTTTTGATGCCCCAATACTTCCTATTTTTTACAAAACCCTAGCTACTCTACACTGATAGTTTTCTGTGTTTCAGAGGATGTGTTGCAAGGATAATCCAAAACTACATTTTCAGGCTGTCAAAATTTAGGAGCACCCAATTGCCAACATTTAAAGTTATCACTTTAACTTTTAAATAGGTTTTTTGGCCCCCAGATAGAAACTCTGTGACAGAATTTGTGTCATGGTAAAGACAGTGTTCCTGCAGTTTGTCCAGGGCTCTAGTCGAGCGTAGGCTGTTGTAAAATATGCTATAAAGATGTTGGTATTTTTTTTGACCACGTGGTACTCTATTGTGTATTTTCACTAGAGATGAGCGAACGTGTTCTTCCGAGCTTGATATTCGTGCGAATATTAGGGTGTTCGGGATGTTCGTTATTCGTAACGAACACCATGCGGTGTTCTGGTTACTTTCACTTCCTTCCCTGAGACGTTAGCGCGCTTTTCTGGCCCATTGAAAGACAGGGAAGGCATTACAACTTCCCCCTGTGACGTTCAAGCCCTATACCACCCCCCTGCTGTGAGTGGCTGGGAAGATCAGGTGTCACCCGAACATAAAAGTCGGCCCCTCCCGCGGTTCGCCTCAGATGCCGTGTGAGTTAGATGAGGGACAGTGCTGTTTGTACCGGAGCTGCTGTAGGGAAAGAATTGGTAGTTAGTGTAGGCTTCAAGACCCCCCAAAGGTCCTTATTAGGGCCACTGATAGCTGTGTGTTGGCTGCTGTTAGCAGTGGCAAATTTTTTTTTTCTCAAAATCGGCTCTGCAGAGCGTTGCACCCGGCATTAGGGACAGAAGTGCTGCATAGGCAGGGAGAGTGTTAGGAGTGAGTGTAGCCTTCAAGAACCTCAACGGTCCTTTCTAGGGCCATATTTATCCGTGTGCAGTACTGTCCAGGCTGCTGTTAGCTGTGCTGCATTTTTTTTTGCTTCTCAAAATCGCCTCTGCAGAGCATTGCACCCTCCATTGATACTGCAGGGAAAGAATTGTATAGGCAGGGCCACAACACAGTTATTATTCATTGAATATACGCAGTGCTGCCTTTTGGTGCCAAAAAACGGAAAATAATTCTATTTGTCCTGCCTCTGTCCGTCCTAACGCCGGTGGACACGTGTCGGCTGCGTGTGCAACCTGTAAAAATCAGACGCACCCAGCTACGTTTTACTCCTGGCTTTGCCATTTGCTTTCCTTAATTGGGAAAAAAAATACCTGCTCTGCCACAGTTAATAACTCTGCTACCCTCACGTTCTGTGACACATTAGCAGGAAAACAGCACAGTTATTAAACTTCTCATGTTCATAGAATATACGCAGTGCTGCCTTTTGGTGCCAAAAAACGGAAAATAATTCTATTTGTCCTGCCTCTGTCCGTCCTAACGCCGCTGGACACGTGTCGGCTGCGTGTGCAACCTGTAAAAATCAGACGCAGCCAGCTACGTTTTACTCCTGGCTTTGCCATTTGCTTTCCTTAATTGGGAAAAAAAATACCTGCTCTGCCACAGTTAATAACTCTGCTACCCTCACGTTCTGTGACACATTAGCAGGGCCACAGCACAGTTATTAAACTTCTCATGTTCATAGAATATACGCAGTGCTGCCTTTTGGTGGAAAAAAACTGAAAACAAATCTATTTGTCCAGCCTCTGTCCGTCCTAAGGGCTGTGGACACGTGTGAGCTGCGTGAACAACGTTGAAAAATCAGACGCACCCAGCTACGCTTTACTGCTGGCTTCGCCATTTGCTTTCCTTAATTGGGAAAAAAATACCTGCTCTGCCAGAGTTATAATAACTCTGCTACCCTCACGTTCTGTGACACATAAGCAGGGACACAGCACAGTTATTAAACTTCTCATGTTCATTGAATATACGCAGTGCTGCCTTTTGGTGGAAAAAAACTGAAAACAAATCTATTTGTCCAGCCTCTGTCCGTCCTAAGGGCTGTGGACACGTGTGAGCTGCGTGAACAACGTTGAAAAATCAGACGCACCCAGCTACGCTTTACTGCTGGCTTCGCCATTTGCTTTCCTTAATTGGGAAAAAAATACCTGCTCTGCCAGAGTTATAATAACTCTGCTACCCTCACGTTCTGTGACACATTAGCAGGGACACAGCACAGTTATTAAACTTAGATTATTCATTCACTAGAGGCAGTGGGGCCTTTCGTTTTCCAAAAAGGGAAAAAATTATATTTGGCCTGCAGTCTTGCGCCAATTTATTTCCTGCCTGTGAAATCAAATCACTGGTAATACAGCATGCTGAGGGGTAGGGGTAGGCCTAGAGGACGTGGACGCGGCCAAGGACGCGGAGGGCCAAGTCAGGGTGTGGGCACAGGCCGAGCTCCTGATCCCGGTGTGTCGCAGCCGACTGCTGCGCGATTAGGAGAGAGGCACGTTTCTGGCGTCCCCACATTCATCGCCCAATTAATGGGTCCACGCGGGAGATGGTTATTAGAAAATGAGCAGTGTGAGCAGGTCCTGTCCTGGATGGCAGAAAGTGCTTCGAGCAACCTATCGTCAACACGCAGTTCTGCGCCGTCCACTGCTGCAAATCCGAATCCTCTGTCTGCTGCTCCTCCTTCCTCCCAGCCTCCTCACTCCACTACAATGACACCTGCTCAGGAGCGGGAACACTCCCAGGAACTGTTCTCGGGCCCCTGCTCAGATTGGGCAGCAGCGGTTCCTCTCCCACCAGAGGAGTTTATAGTCACTGATGCCCAACCATTTGAAAGTTCCCGGGGTCCGGGGGATGAGGCTGGGGACTTCCGCCAACTGTCTCAAGAACTTTCTGTGGGTGAGGAGGACGATGACGATCAGACACAGTTGTCTTGCAGTGAGGTAGTAGTAAGGGCAGTAAGTCCGAGGGAGCAGCGCACAGAGGATTCGGAGGAAGAGCAGCAGGACGATGAGGTGACTGACCCCACCTGGTGTGCAACGCTTACTCAGGAGGACAGGTCTTCAGAGGGGGAGTCAAGGGCATCATCAGGGCAGGTTGCAAGAGGCAGTGCGGTGGCCAGGGGTAGAGGCAGGGCCAGACCGAATAATCCACCAAGTGTTTCCCAAAGCGCCCCCTCGCGCCATGCCACCCTGCAGAGGCCGAGGTGCTCTAAGGTCTGGCAGTTTTTCACAGAGACGCCTGACGACCGACGAACAGTGGTGTGCAACCTTTGTTGCGCAAAGCTCAGCCGGGGAGCCAACACCAACACCCTCACCACCACCACCATGCGCAGACATATGATGGCCAAGCACCCCACAAGGTGGGACGAAGGCCGTTCAGCGCCTCCGGTTTGCACCCCTGCCTCTCCCCCTGTGCCCCAACCTGCCACTGAGATGCAACCCCCCTCTCAGGACACAGGCACTACCGCCTCATGGCCTGCACCCACACCCTCATCTCCGCTGTCCTCGGCCCCATCCAGCAGTGTAGTTCAGCGCACCGTCCAGCCGTCGCTTGCGCAAGTGTTCGAGCGCAAGCGCAAGTACGCCGCCACGCACCCGCACGCTCAAATGTTAACCGTCCGCATCGCAAAATTCATCAGCCTTGAGATGCTGCCGTATAGGGTTGTGGAAACGGAGTCCTTCAAAAGTATCATGGAGGCGGCGGCCCCGCGCTACTCAGTTCCCAGTCGCCACTACTTTTCCCGATGTGCCGTCCCAGCCCTGCACGACCACGTCTCCCGCAACATTGTACGCGCCCTCACCAACGCGGTTACTGCCACGGTCCACTTAACTACGGACACGTGGACAAGCACAGGCGGGCAGGGCCACTACATCTCCCTGACGGCACATTGGGTGAATTTAGTGGAGGCTGGGACAGAGTCAGAGCCTGGGACCGCTCACGTCCTACCCACCCCCAGAATTGCGGGCCCCAGCTCGGTGCTGGTATCTGCGGAGGTGTATGCTTCCTCCACTAAAGCACCCTCCTTCTCCTCCTCTGTCTCGCAATCAAGATGTGTTAGCAGCAGCATGTCGCCAGCAGTCGGTGTCGCGCGGTGTGGCAGCACAGCGGTGGGCAAGCGTCAGCAGGCCGTGCTGAAACTACTCAGCTTAGGCGATAAGAGGCACACGGCCCACGAACTGCTGCAGGGTCTGACACAGCAGACCGACCGCTGGCTTGCGCCGCTGAGCCTCCAACCGGGCATGGTCGTGTGTGACAACGGCCGTAACCTGGTGGCGGCTCTGCAGCTCGGCAGCCTCACGCACGTGCCATGCCTGGCCCACGTCTTTAATTTGGTGGTTCAGCGCTTTCTGAAAAGCTACCCACGCTTGTCAGACCTGCTCGTAAAGGCGCGCCGGCTCTGCGCACATTTCCGCAAGTCCCACACGGACGCTGCCACCCTGCGCACCCTGCAACATCACTTTAAGCTGCCAGTGCACCGACTGCTGTGCGACGTGCCCACACGGTGGAACTCTACGCTCCACATGTTGGCCAGGCTCTATGAACAACGGAGAGCTATAGTCGAATACCAACTCCAACATGGGCGGCGCAGTGGGAGTCAGCCTCCTCAATTCCTTTCAGAAGAGTGGGCCTGGTTGGCAGACATCTGCCATGTCCTTGGTAATTTTGAGGAGTCTACCCAGGTGGTGAGCGGCGATGCTACAATCATTAGCGTCACCATTCCTCTGCTATGCATCTTGAGAAATTCCCTGCAAACCATAAAGGCAGCTGCTTTGTGCTCGGAAACGGGGGCGGGGGAAGACAGTATGCCGCTGGATAGTCAGGGCACCCTCCTGTCTATTTCTCAGCGCGTACAGGAGGAGGAGGAGGAGCATGAGGAGGATGAGGAGGAGGGGGAAGAGACAGCTTGGGCCGCTGCTGACGGTACACCGGCTGATTGCCTGTCATCCTTTCAGCGTGTATGGCCTGAGGAGGAGGAGGATCCTGAAAGTGATCTTCCTAGTGAGGACAGCCATGTGTTGCGTACTGGTACCCTGGCACACATGGCTGACTTCATGTTAGGATGCCTTTCTCGTGACCTTCGCGTTGCACGCATTCTGGCCACGACGGATTACTGGGTGTACACACTGCTCGATCCACGGTATAAGGAGAACCTGCCCACTGTGATTCCCGAAGAGGAAAGGGGTTCGAGAGTGTTGCTATACCACAGGACCCTTGCGGACAAGCTGATGGTAAAATTCCCAGCCGACAGCGCTAGTGGCAGAAGGCGCAGTACCGAGGGCAAGGTAGCAGGGGATGTGCGTAGATCGAGCAGCATGTACATCCCAGGCAGTGCAACAGTCTTTAAGGGCCTGGCCAGCTTTATGGCTCCCCACCAAGACTGTGTCACCGCTCCCCAGTCACGGCTGAGTCGGCGGGAGCACTGTAAAAGGATGGTGAGGGAGTATGTAGCGGATCGCACGACCATCCTTGGTGACGCCTCTGCCCCCTACAACTACTGGGTGTCGAAGCTGGACACGTGGCCTAAACTAGCGCTGTATGCCCTTGAGGTGCTTGCTTGTCCTGCGGCTAGCGTCTTGTCGGAAAGGGTGTTTAGTGCGGCTGGGGGAATCATCACAGATAAGCGTAGCCACTTGTCAACCGACAGTGCCGACAGGCTAACACTCATCAAGATGAACAAAGGCTGGATTTCCCCAGACTTCTGTTCTCCACCAGCGGACAGCAGCGATACGTAAGCAATACGTAGGCTGCACCCGCGGATGGAAGCTACGTTCTCTCTCACCATCCAAAACGGGGACATTTCTGCTTCATCAATCTGTGTCTAATATTCCTCCTCCTCCTCCTGCTCCTCCTCCTGAAACCTCACGTAATCACGCTGAACGGGCAATTTTTCTTAGGGCCACAAGGCTCACTCAAATAATTTTTCTGAACAATTTTTATAAGTTTCAATGCGCTTAAAAGCGTTGGAACTTTAACTTGAACCAATTTTTCGTTACACTGGGCTGCCTCCAGGCCTAGTTACCACTTAAGCCACATTAACCAAAGCGATTAATGGGTTTCACCTGCCCTCTTGGCTGGCCATGGCCAATTTTTGGGATGTACATTAGTACTGTTGATACAGCAATTTTTGTGGGCCCTCGCCTACAGTGTAATCAAATTAATTTTTAGCCCACCTGCATTACAGCTGACGTTACCTCAGCTGTGTTGGGCAATGCAATGGGATATTATTGTGTACCGCCGGTGGCTTCCTGGCACCCACCCAGGCAGTGGGTCCACAGGGAGTGTAACCTACATGTGTCCACTTGTAAAGAACCCCGGTCAGACTGGGGCATGCAGTGTGGGCCGAAGCCCACCTGCATTATGCACGACATTACTACCTCAGCTGTGTTGGGCAATGCAATGGGATATTTTTGTGTACCGCCGGTGGGTTCCAGGGAGCCACCCATGCTGTAGGAGCACACGGAGTTTTTAATACATCTGTACACTTCTAAAGAACCCCAGTCTGACTGGGGCATGCAGTGTGGGCCGAAGCCCACCTGTATTACGCACGACATTACTACCTCAGCTGTGTTGGGCAATGCAATGGGATATTTCTATGTACCGCCGGTGGCTTCCTGGCACCCACCCAGGCAGTGGGTCCACAGGGAGTGTAACCTACATGTGTCCACTTGTAAAGAACCCCAGTCAGACTGGGGCATGCAGTGTGGGCCGAAGCCCACCTCTATTACGCACGACATTACTACCTCAGCTGTGTTGGGCAATGCAATGGGATATTTCTATGTACCGCCGGTGGGTTCCAGGGAGCCACCCATGCTGTAGGTGCACACGGAGTGTAACCTACATGTGTCCACTTCTAAAGAACCCCAGTCAGACTGGGGCATGCAGTGTGGGCCGAAGCCCACCTGTATTACGCACGACATTACTACCTCAGCTGTGTTGGGCAATGCAATGGGATATTTCTATGTACCGCCGGTGGCTTCCTGGCACCCACCCAGGCAGTGGGTCCACAGGGAGTGTAACCTACATGTGTCCACTTGTAAAGAACCCCAGTCTGACTGGGGCATGCAGTGTGGGCCGAAGCCCACCTGTATTACGCACGACATTACTACCTCAGCTGTGTTGGGCAATGCAATGGGATATTTTTGTGTACCGCCGGTGGGTTCCAGGGAGCCACCCATGCTGTAGGTGCACACGGAGTTTTTAATACATCTGTACACTTCTAAAGAACCCCAGTCTGACTGGGGCATGCAGTGTGGGCCGAAGCCCACCTGTATTACGCACGACATTACTACCTCAGCTGTGTTGGGCAATGCAATGGGATATTTCTATGTACCGCCGGTGGCTTCCTGGCACCCACCCATGCTGTCGGTCCACAGGGACTTCACAATAGGGAGTTGTACCTGCCTGTGTCTATGAATTAAAAAGCCCGGTCTAACTGGGGCATGCAGACACCTTGCCAGAATGAATAGTGTGTGGCACATAGGTTCCCCATTGCTATGCCTACGTGTGCAGCTCCTGATGGCGGTGGCACAGGATTCTATTTCTCATTGCTTCTGTACAGCATTGTGGGCTATCGCCCCGCCCCTTTTAAAGAGGGTCGCTGCCTAGCCGTGCCAACCCTCTGCAGTGTGTGCCTGCGGTTCCTCCTCATGGCAGACGCACTTCTAAATAGACATGAGTGTGGCGTGGCATGAGGGCAGCTGAAGGCTGCGCAGGGACACTTTGGTGTGCGCTGTGGGGGGGGGGGGGCGGTTGGTCAGCATGTAACCCAGGAGAAGTGGCAGCGGAGTTTCATGCAGGCAGTGATTGTGCTTTGTTGTAGCTAGTGTGGTGCTTAGCAAAGGTATGCCATGCTAATGAGGGCTTTTCAGAAGTAAAAGTTGTTGGGAGGGGGGGGGGGCACTCTTGCCGGTATTGTGGCTTAATAGTGGGACCTGTGAACTTGAGATGCAGCCCAACATGTAGCCCCTCGCCTGCCCTATCCGTTTCTGTGTCATTCCCATCACTTTCTTGAATTGCCCAGATTTTCACACATGAAAACCTTAGCGAGCATCGGCGAAATACAAAAATGCTCTGGTCGCCCATTGACTTCAATGGGGTTCGTTGTTCGAAACGAACCCTCGAACATCGCGGGAAGTTCGTTCTGAATAACGAACACCCGAACATTTTGGTGTTCGCTCATCTCTAATTTTCACGTGATGGTGGCTGTTTCGTAATCGATAAAATTCAGGCCTGCAATGTTGTAGTGGAGTAGAAACACATACTCAAAGGGTTCATCAGGGTCACAATGCTGGTACACAGAAGATATGGTTTCAGCACAAACGTTCCCACAATGAATTTATGAAAAGCTAGGAAATTTGTCTTTTAGCAGGATTTGCACCTACTTCGTCCCTATGCAATTTCACACCTTCCTGTTCAAGAAAACAATTAATGTATTCATTTCTCTAAACATCCTCCATGCACCAATCAGGGTACCCTGAAGGCTCTTGTTTATCCCTAAGATGCAGTTTAATGAAGGATACGAACAGGACATCTGATGTTTCTGGAAAATGCCAAATTTTGTAGGCATGTGCTATCTTGTAGCCTTTCTCCACAGCCATCTCCAGCTCTATTGTGCACCAAGTACCAATCAGAGAGTGCTCTTCATCGGCATGCGTACATTGCTCTGGCTGTGAATTTAGAGCGCATGTGTAGTATAGGTGAAACCTCAATTTATGATTCATTTTCACCAGCAGTACCGGAACAAATAAATCTGTCGGCGGGTACACTTTAACTTATGTTTTGCCAAAGTAATTTTTGATGTAGCCAAAATTTTCATTAATGATTGTCGGGTGTAGGGTGTAGGATAAGTCTTTGTCTTGTTCACAAAGGGGGATAGACTAGTGAAATCATAATAATTTTTTGTCTCCCCCTCAGCCGGTCTGTGGTATAACTTTATGGCGTTCATTTTGCCACTATAAGGGCGCCCACCCACTTGTAACTGCCGAAATGCAATATAAACCTTGTAACTGTTTTTCAGCCATCTCCATTACACGATCACTGTAACGTTCCCAAGCCTGCCTCAATACCTCGACATGCTGCTTCCAGTAAGCTTTTAGCTCCGAGTTAAAATCAAAAGTACAGTCTTTTTGTGCCTCATACCACACCATGAACTTGTATTTATCATCAGGCATCATGTACTTGGGTCCGTAATATTTAGCATCCAGTAGGCGTCTAATATAATTTTGGTTTTGCTCAGTGTTGAAAAATTGTGGGAAATGACCCTTTGGCCCTGAAAAACTCATAGCCTGTGGTAACTTGCTAAACTTCATGGGTATGAAATTAAGAGAATTTATGAACTCCAAGTTCAATTTAGGTAACGTCACACACAAATGCAGTCCACCTTGAGTGATCATTTTTAGATGCATTTTTTGACAATCAACTCCTTAACAATAAAACAAGCATCGTATCTACCAGCATTGTGGGCAATAAAGGTGCAATCTGTAAAACCGCCGCTGACAAAGAACTGTACAGAATCGCGGATACATGCTTTACTCTCAGACTCCCAGGAATCTGCACCGTACATTGCATAGATAATATACAGGGGTGTAACTATAGAGGGTGCAGGGGATGCGGTTGCACCTGGGCCCAGGAGCCTTAGGGGGCCCATAAGGCCTCTCTTCTCCATATAGGGAGCCCAGTACTATGAATAAAGCATTGTAGTTTGAGGGCACCATTACAGGTTTTGCATTGGCGCCCAGAAGCTTCAAGTTACGCCTCTGATAATATATGATGCTTCTTCAACCCCTCCCCTCGGGTTGTAATGTTGCATATAACACAAGAGGCCATCAAATTTCTGCACCTGCGTTTTACAAACATTACAGCACAGACCATCACATTTATAACCCTTTGAGCGTTTAAGTACATCACGATAACAACAACTGCAAAATATATGTTAGTCTGGCAAAACATCTTATCCATGGCAGGTAATTTCTTGTGGCGATTTAAAAAATCAGATGAGTGACAAAACACGTGGCAGCTAGGGCAGCGGAACTGTGATCCCCAACTTTCGGCACACACGTCTGTCTGACAAGCTGCACAAAAGTACTGACGAGTGATTATTTTGTGGTGAAAAACAGAAGTATAGTGATCACAAAAGTAACTGTCCCTCAAAAAAACTTTTATATTCATTATGCTATAGTAATGATTAGCATGGTGCAGGATTCACACAGCTGTACCACCATCTGCTTCACTTGTGTGATAATAACGCCAATCACCATGACTGTGGTCCTGCACCCTTAGGGCTCCTACCCACTAGCGTTTTTTTTAAATGCTGCAACATTGCTGCTTTTTTGTAACGCGATTGTCAATGGGACTTTCTAATGTTAAAAATGTATCGCACGTTTGTGCTTAGCGATTTTTGTGTGATGCGTTTTTAACATTAGAAAGTCCCATTGACATTTGCATTAAAAAAACGTAGCAATTTTGCAGCGTTAAAAAAACTCAAGTGGGTAAGAACCCGTATGGTTATGCCCAGGTATTTCTCAAAAGCCGTAATATCGCTAGAGCTCACTAGCTGGTTTTGGGAATGTCCAAATTTTTATGTAACTGCCTGGCCCGTTTCAATAAAACACCATCATCAACAGCACCCGCCTCTTACAATGAATATAGACTGGCCGCTAAACACAAGTTAAAGTCATACAACCAGCACATTTTCTGCTTGATGATCTGTAAATTATGGACTTCAAACATTTCCTACACTTCGTATCGCCTCTTTTGTTTTTGTTTTTAAGGACCATAGGTTTCAAACAATCACCAGCTAGACACTCTGCATTACTCTGTAATGTGTTGGCCGCAGCATTTAAGAAGCTTTTTGCATCAACATCATCTCTGGACTGTTTTAATGAATAAACAGTGTCCAGCGTGCGGCCTCCTTCAAGTTTTAGTTGTACAGAATCACTGGGTTGTATATCCTGCCTGATTCTGTTAAGTAAAGATTGAACGCTATATTCCTCAATAACATCTTCTACAAATGAGTGTATACTTTGTAAATTCAAAAAGCGGAAATGATCGTCGTGTTCAATTACATTGAAGTAAACTTCACAATGTTTATTAAAAAATGCTGTAGAAATACTGAAGCATCAGCAGGCTGCTCATTTCGCTCAGCCACCATGCAACCATATTCTTTCGGTGGGGTTGGGGTAGAGGTTGCAATATTTACAAATTGTTTGGGTGAATTTGGACTGCGGAGTATGCATGGCTGGCTCCAGACTTTGCGGGGTGGTTCTGACAAGTGTTTTTTGCTGTCTTCTGGTGGCTAACGACCAAGCGGTTATGCACAATATTTTTATGATTTTTTAACACCGCTTCTGTACATACACTACTTTAGGGACAAGATGAGGGTCTAATCACTGCATTTCATTTAAAATGTCTGATATGCATACGGGTGGTAATTAAGAGAGTCAACAATTCTGTGTGCTTTCGGTCTTTTTGCGCCTTTGTGCTCCTCAAATGATTGTCTCTTTCTATGGCTTATAGTATTAGAAGTACGCCTAGCTAGCGGCGGCTGTGTATCATCCCGTGCTGTGATTATAGTGTTAGCGGTTGGATTAGTTAGCTAGCGGCTCTCCATCTAAAATGAAACAAGCATGATTAATATATCAGCCCTCATTTCTAATGATGCATATGGCTGAAAGAAATTACAGTTTATATAAACACATTATTTATGCTTAATCATATATTACGAGAAACTAATCTAAATATTAAAAAAATACATCGTCATCACAATATCAGTCTATACTGTACAAAAATTATGGGTCAGATGTTAAAAATATAGCAGCTATAGCAATAACAAGGGTCACATCATTACTAAACCAAACAAATATTATGGAACAGTTGTTAAAATGTACATAGCTGAGCATGGAAATGCAATATAAATATAAAAAATACATGACAATATAAACAAGACGTTTATTCTTATTCATCTAACACAAAAACTAATAAAAACATAGAGATAATAAAAATACAATATGAATATTATTAATACAGTAACATCGCAACAACAATCTAGACCACACAAAATTATGGGTCAGATATAAAAAATATACATAGCTGTAACATTTGCACAGGCTGGAGATACAATATGATTATTAACTCCTTAATGATGCGGCCCTTTTTTTCTCACCCTTTTAAAAAATTGTAACTCCTTAATTTAACCATTGATGTAGCTGTCTGAGGGTTGTTTTTTGCGGGTGAAGTTGTATTTTTCATTGGTACTATTTAATGTACCATATAATGTACTGAAAAAACTTACAAACAAAATTACAGGTCAGATATTAAAAGTATACATAGCTGTAACATTCCAGCAGGCACAAGCTGGAGATACAATATGAATATTAAAAATACAGAACCGTCGCAACATCAATTTAGACGACACAAAAATTATGGGTCAGATATTACAAATATACATAGCTGTAACATTCGCGTAGGCACAGGCTGGAGACACAATATAAATATTAAAAATATATGACAATGTAAACAATACCTTCATACTTATTTATCTTATTAAATACTTATTTATACTTATTAAAAACTAATAAAACATGACATATATTAAAAAATACAATCTAAATATTAAAGATACAGCATCATTGCAATATCAGTCTGGACCGTACAAAATTATGGGCCAAATATTTAAACTATTCCAACTATAGCAATAACGGGGGTCACATCATACTAAACTGTACAAAAATTATGGAACAGGTGTTAAAATATAAAATGCTGAGCACGGAGATGCATATCTAATAACTATTAAAAATACATGACCATATACACAAGACGTTGTATAAAAGACTTATATTACCTTTTCACCAGAGTGTGGCAGGGTCCAAGTGCTCTCTGTAGAGTAAGCTGTTTGTGATGAATTGATTTACTTACTCCTTATATACATTTTGTTTTTTCAATATTCCTAGGCATGCCCGTGACTTGATTGTATGGATAAAATGTATCTTCTTACATACTTTCATAGCATCGCTAGATAATTAAGGCCTTCTGCAATTAAACAGTTTTGTCTATGCTGCATCTGGTATCTCTTTTACTCATTTTATTTTTCTTAAAGTTTCACTGTACTTAATTCTGGAGGCCAGAAGGTCACAGGATAACTTACAAGACAACATCTGGTTGTTTCATTTATGGGTCATGCAGGTTAAGCACCTGGTGACTGAATTGAATTAGTTACTTAGTTAAAAGGCCATCTGTAATTAAACAGTGTAGGTCAGTCTGTGTTCTGTCTGTGTTAGCTCTATGGCCAGGAGACAGACTGCACAGCTATTAGCCATTATTACACTCCCAAAGACAGTGCATCCTGTAGTGGGATTGATAGGCTGTATTCATCTATCAGACATAAGAAAATGTAGATCCGGCTAACTTTAGGCCCATCTTGCTACTTAACTGTGATATTAAAATATACGCAAAAACCATTGCCCGTAGACTCCTAAAAATCCTACCCGACATAGTGCACTCAGACCAGGTGGGTTTCACTAGTGGGAGACAGGCATCAGATGCGACCAGAAGAATCCTAAATCTGATCCACGAAAATTCCAAGACACAATCCCCCTCAATACTGGTGGCCCTGGATGCTGAAAAGGCATTCGACCGCCTGCACTGGCAATTTGCCTTTTCGACATTAAATAAATTTGGATTTAGTGGCAATATTTTTAACGCAATAACAGCACTATATACAGTTCCATCTGCAAAAGTATTGGTCGACGGAACTTTATCAAATTCCTTCTCTATAACCAACGGCACTAGCCAAGGCTGTCCTTTATCACCCTTACTATTTACATTGGTCATGGAACCCCTGGCTGAACACATTAGAAATAACCCAGACATACACGGCATACACGCAGGATCTCGCCAACACAAAATTAGTCTATTTGCAGACGATATCTTACTCACTCACAAACCCACTTCAGTCCCTCAGGAAAGTACACCATACCCTATCCGAATTCGCAGAGGCATCCTTTTACAAACTAAATATCACTAAATCTCAAATCCTGGGCATGTACATAAATGAAAAGCTAAAACAAGACATTAAAAGTGAATTCAAGTTCCAATGGCAGATTAAGAGTATCCCATATTTAGGGATAAAACTATGCTTCCCCATTTCAGACTTAATCCCGGTTAACTTTCCCCCTCTGCTAACTGACATACAAAAAGAACTAGACTCTTTCAGCACACGCCCCTTATCGTGGCTGGGAAGAGTAACAGCATATAAGATGATCATTCTGCCAAAAATTTTACATTTTTTCAGAATTCTACCCATACAAGTTCCGAAACAAACGGTTGAAAGCTTTCAAAAACAACTATCCAGATATATCTGGCAAAATAAAAAACCTAGAATAGCACTCTCTATCTTATCATTAAATAGAGACCAAGGAGGTTTAGGCCTTCCCAACTTGGAATCTTATCGCAAAGCCACTATTTTAAGCCAAATATCCTCTTGGATACGATATAACGCAAACATAAGTTGGCCCGCTCTAGAACTAGAACACAATAAACAGAGACCGTTAAATTTACTGCTATATGCGCAAACTCTGGCCACATACGTCCCCCACTTTAAGAAATACCTGAGCCTTCCTAGTCTATCCCCTACTATGCAGGCCTCGATAGAAGCCAGGAAAGATCTATTACAAAAAACTGAAAATGACTCTCATAGTGCCTTTAATAAAATACCCCTCAGAACACTGGAATACTTCATTCCCAACCTTCACTTAAAATCGTGGACAGACAGAGGAATTATATACATCTCTGACCTGTTTTCCAAGAAACACTTCATCTCCCTCCAAGACCTTCAAACTAAATATCACATATCGACACCCAAAACGTTTAAATACTTACAGATCGCCTCTTTCCTTCAATTACAAGACATTAAATCTCTGAAAATCCCAAAAATAGTGCTATCTATACTTAATAACACCCATAAGAAACCAAATACTAGAACATTTTATGATATTTTCACAGGCCTGTCGGGATCAACGAAAAAAATGCCACCTACTAAATTGGGAAAGAGACTTAGAGCAAGAAATACCCATAGACCAATGGATGAAAGCCTTCAGATGGGTCAGACGGGCCTCACGAGGGGCTAACCTGATAGAAACTCACTTAAAAGTAATCACTAGATGGTATTTCACTCCAGCTCTGCTAAAAAGTAGAAAACTATCTCCAAATGACTTATGTTGGAGAGGATGTGGAGGTCGAGGCTCCCTCCTGCATATCTTCTGGAATTGCCCACGTTTAAAAACCTTCTGGAAAGATACTTACAAAATAATATAAGACATCTCTGGAATACGCCTACCCTTCAACCCGAAACTAGCCTTACTTCTGGTGGATTCGGAGGGGATAGATCCCCAATTAAAAAACCTCATAGGACATATCCTATTGGGCGCAAAATTTTTGGTTACAAAAAATTGGAAGTCTGAATCCCTACCAAATCGATCAGAACTGATACACTTGATAACTGAACATAGCTCATTTGAAAAAATAATATCTCTAAGAAACAATACGATTCTGAAATTTAATGAGACGTGGAAACCATGGTTAAGACTATTTTCAAACAAAATCATCTCTTCTTTGAACCTACTTGAAGATTAAGTTCTGGTTATAGGCCTCGTTACAGCCCTCTTCTTGACTCCAGTCTACCCATTCACTTTAATTCTCACCCCCTCCCCCACCTACCCACCCCCCCTCCCAACCCTCGACTCTTCACCCCCCCTCCCCACCACAACTCTCCGCCTAATGTCATATTTAGAAATTGTTGAAATAGATGTTCTAAAATGTACAAATCAAGCTATTGTCCCCCCCCCCCCCTTTAACAATGGAAAATGTTATGGTCAGCCTGCTAATTGGTTAACTGGCAACTCATTGGTAACATTAGTCTTTCTCGCAACTTGTTAACCTCCTTTTGCACTATTATATGCAAAACTTCAATGCATACAGTGTACCTTATGTGTAAGCTGTCCAATAAAAAACTTATTGATTTAAAAAAAAAAGAAAATGTAGAGAAAATATGTGAAAGCTTAGCTTGAAAAAGAAAATACCAGGAGGGCGTGGCTTGGATGCAGACCAAGACAGTCATGTTGTACTGAGCTCCGCTCGTTCTCAGCTTGCCTAGCTACTAAAAGCTTCCCCAGCCTCATCTAAACCACTGGAAGTGGACTGGGAGTCTCACTAAAGACAATGCTAAAAAGAAGAAGAGTGAAGACCCCGATAAACAAAGTCTCCGACTTCTTCATTACCCGCGGCCCGAGAAGACCAGGACCGCCAAGCAAAGATGGCTCCCCTTCATCCACAAGCTCACATGTGAGCGCGGAAGACATACCTGCCTTCTCCATCAGCGGAGTAGATCGCGCTGCCAGTCCGGAGCTGCATGCAGGAGAGCCGCCGCTGAATACATCCCGGCGTCGGGTGAGTGACACAGCTGAATGGCACAACAGTGACACTTCAGATGGCCATAAAATGGCGCCGATAAGCCCTCACTCCGCACATGCTCTCTCCACTCCCTCTGCGAGCCCAGAGAAGCAGCATCCCCGGCTCTCCCCACCTCCCAGCCCATCTCAAAGAGAGCCTGAACTAGAAGATGATTTAATTAACAATATCCCATCCTCTAATCTACCTGCCATGGAAGATTTCATTAAGCATGTGATTCTGGCACTTCGTGGATCCCTACATAGGGACATAAAAACCCTATCCAGCTCAATCAGCTCTTCTATACAGGAACTTGAAACGCGAACTGACCACATAGAAAATAAAATGGGCGAAATTACCACATCGCATAACAAATAAATTGATGCACATTACTCCCTAGAAGACAAAGTAGAATCTATTAGGCATAAGCTTACAGATTTAGAAGACAGAAGCAGGAGAAACAACCTTAAATTCAGGGGCATCGCGGAAAGTGTCTCCCAACTTGATCTAAAGACCTTTCTCACCAAATTAATTAAAAGTTTCCTTCCAAATTCTACAGAGCAGGACTGCATAATTGACAGAGCCCACAGATTAATGAAACCAAATTTCTTGTCAGATTCTGTCCCACGGGATGTAATCGCAAGACTTCACTTTTTTCATGTCAAAGATGCGCTGATGTCAGCTTCAAGAAATCGTGGATCTCTCCCACCTCCATATGCTAACATCAGCCTTTTTACTGACCTGTCTCAAAACACAATACAGGCTAGAAAAGCCTTTTCACAAATTACTTCATCTTTAAGAGCCGCCAAGATCCCCAACAGATGGGGATTTCCCGTTAAAATAATTATCAACAAGGAAAATGCTGTGCATACACTCTCTTCCCCAGAAGAGGGCGTCAATCTCCTATCAAAATGGAACATCACTCTCTAAGAAAACTCCCAACCAGCCAAGCCTCAAAGACCCTTTAAGGCCACACACCGCCGCACGCTTCCTGCTGCTCCTCCTTAAAAGATACAACTAAGCTTCATTGATTACTTAACCAACTACAGGCGCTGGGACCAAACTTTCTGCGCAAAAGGCAAAAGCTGATTGTCTGCGAGCCGAACTTTTCTCCCCCCACCATGCTTCAGGTTTCCATGTTATTTGCATGTTTCTAGTAAAACTGCTTGGGTTATTATTGCGGTAGCTAAAAGCGGTACTGCTTCAGGCTGCGGTTATTTATGTCTGATTTTACTTCTTCTAGAGTTACAAGAAATCGGAAAATAGAGCGCCCTTGCTAAATACTAGCCTGTTTACAGAGTTTAGAGAATAGAAGTTTCATTATAAGGAAGTAAATATATTGGATACATGTAAGAATATATATCTATATTTGTAGGAAAACAAACACCAATGGAAAAGTACTGTCATCTGGTATACAGAATGCTTAACATATAAAAAACAGGTCCACTGTCCACTACACAGGTCCACTGTCCATAAAATACAGATATAGTGGATTTCCACTACAAACCCCTCTTGAAACTATCTGTTTCACTAAACTAACTACACTTAGTGTCCCTACTCTGCACCACATTAATCCTCAACCATTGACCCTAGATCTGCAGTGTGTTGTAGACTGGGGCTAACGCTGCCACGGGGGTTAGGATTAGAGATGAGCGAGCGTACTCGTCCGAGCTTGATGCTCGTTCGAGTATTAGGGTGTTCGAGATGCTCGTTACTCGTGACGAGCACCACGTGGTGCTCGACTCCATTACATTTCCTTCCCTGAGAAATTTGCGTGCTTTTCTGGCCAATAGAAGCACAGGGAAGGCATTACGACTTCCTCCTGTGACGTTCCAGCCCTATCCCACCCCCCCTGCAGTGAGTGGCTGGGGAGATCAGATGACACCCAAGAATTTAAATCTGCCCCGCCCGCGGCTTGGCACAGATGCACGCTGACAGAGATCAGGGAAAGTGCTGTTGATGCTGCTGCTGCTATAGGGAGAGTGTTAGGTGTTATTTCAGTCTTCAAGAACCCCAACGGTCCTTCTTAGGGCCACATCTGACCGTGTGCAGTACTGTTGAGGCTGCTTTTAGCAGTGTTGTACTTTTTTTTTTTGTATATCGGGCGTGCAGACCATAGCGTCCTCAGTCTGCAGCCATTTTACAGAGTATAGGGGCAAACTTTCTGCGCAAAAGGCAAAAGCTGATTGTCTGCGAGCCGAACTTTTCTCCCCCCACCATGCTTCAGGTTTTTATACCTGTCCTTTTCTTACGATTTATCTGTTTCTACCTAAAGGTTCTTAACTCCTGTCCTAATGAGCATAACTTTATTTACATATGCAACAAAAATTTCCATGCATATTCTGCTCTCCATCACAACATATGTAGCTCATTATTTTTATCGTCCTTTTGTAACAGGCTTATTTCTGTTCGCGCCTGCTTGTTAGTTAATGTTTTACATTTCAGATTTGCTGCCTTTTTGTTCCCTCTGTACAAGCTTACAAACACTTCTAAAGATGCCTATAAAAATTTGCTCCCAAAAGGTTAAGGGATTGAATTCCCCCTTTAAAAGAGCTATGGTTTAGAGAGATGCTAAAACATCTAATATAGACATATTATGTCTTTAGGAGATGCATTTCGCCCAGCATACATGCCCTAAATTTACAAATAAACATTACCCTCATATTTTCTCATCAAACGCCCACAAAAAACATGCTGTAGTATTAATAGCCCTTAGATACAACTTACGTTTCTCCCTCAAAGAGCAAATATCAGACGAGAGAGGTAGATACTTGATCTTACTGGGAACAATCAACGGTACCTCAGTGACACTAGTCAATGTCTATGCGCCCAATAAATCACAGATCTCTTCTAAATAAATTAATTTAAAAAATCAAAAAGGCTCTCATAGGCAACTTAATCATCTGTGGAGACTTCAATATCATCCCGGATAAAAGAGCAGACTCCACTGCACTCACTAGAACCACAGCGGAACTACACCCTTGGTTACATAAAGAGTGCCTTTATGATACCTTTAGATGCCTTAATTCTTCCTCAAAAGAATTTACCTTCTATTCCCTAAGACACAAGACACATTCAAGAATTGATCTGTTCTTGCTGAATAGAGAGACCCTCACCTCAATCACAGATTCCACGATCGGTACCACTAAGTGGTCAGATCACTCGCCTATTTACCTGAAGATCAACATTGGCGCCCCCTGTAACTTTAGCAGAATCTGGCGTAACGATGTCCACCTATTTAAGTCATTAGATAATCAAAAACTAATCAACAATGCATTAGCAGAATATTTTTCTACAAAGGCCACCCCAGACATAAATAACTTTACTTTATGGAACGCCCACAAGGCGGTTATAAGAGGAGTTTTGATTAAACTTAAAATCCAAGAGAGGGAAAACAAATGAGCAAAGATGGACCTACTGTCGTGGAATTCCTTTGTGAGTCCACGGCCTACTCAAAATAGGAAATGTTTGCACCCTTCCAGATTGAAAGTTGGGAGACTGTGCACACAGCCTGAAGCAATCACACTGACACAAGTTCAGCATATGAAAACTTCCTAACTTCCTTTATTTATGGGCATGTAGCCTCTTTTATAAAGTTTAACATATCTGCCCTTTTGTGGCAGGCCAAAGGTTACATAGATACAACGTATTATCTGATTATTGGATAAGCGTCTTCCTTCATCCGGTCATCTGTTATTGCCCGTCACGTGGTAGCAGTCCGGAGAGGGCAGAAGGAGACGAATGGGTTGTCTCACACCCCACGTGTGGATAGTCCGATATGATTGGAGGTTACAGCTTGAATTATTAATTGCATAAATTTCCCATGTTATTTGCATAAGTTTCCAGTAAAACTGCTTGGGTTATTATTGCGGTAGCTAAAAGCGGTACTGCTTCAGGCTGCGGTTATTTATGTCTGATTTTACTTCTTCTAGAGTTACAAGAAATCGGAAAATAGAGCGTCCTTGCTAAATACTAGCCTGTTTACAGAGTTTAGAGAATAGAAGTTTCATTATAAGGAAGTAAATATATTGGATACATGTAAGAATATATATCTATATTTGTAGGAAAACAAACACCAATGGAAAAGTACTGTCATCTGGTATACAGAATGCTTAACATATAAAAAACAGGTCCACTGTCCACTACACAGGTCCACTGTCCAGAAAATACAGATATAGTGGATTTCCACTACAAACCCCTCTTGAAACTATCTGTTTCACTAAACTAACTACACTTAGTGTCCCTACTCTGCACCACATTAATCCTCAACCATTGACCCTAGATCTGCAGTGTGTTGTAGACTGGGGCTAACGCTGCCACGGGGGTTAGGATTAGAGATGAGCGAGCGTACTCGTCCGAGCTTGATGCTCGTTCGAGTATTAGGGTGTTCGAGATGCTCGTTACTCGTGACGAGCACCACGTGGTGCTCGACTCCATTACATTTCCTTCCCTGAGAAATTTGCGTGCTTTTCTGGCCAATAGAAGCACAGGGAAGGCATTACGACTTCCTCCTGTGACGTTCCAGCCCTATCCCACCCCCCCTGCAGTGAGTGGCTGGGGAGATCAGATGACACCCAAGAATTTAAATCTGCCCCGCCCGCGGCTTGGCACAGATGCACGCTGACAGAGATCAGGGAAAGTGCTGTTGATGCTGCTGCTGCTATAGGGAGAGTGTTAGGTGTTATTTCAGTCTTCAAGAACCCCAACGGTCCTTCTTAGGGCCACATCTGACCGTGTGCAGTACTGTTGAGGCTGCTTTTAGCAGTGTTGTACTTTTTTTTTTTTGTATATCGGGCGTGCAGACCATAGCGTCCTCAGTCTGCAGCCATTTTACAGAGTATAGGGGCAAACTTTCTGCGCAAAAGGCAAAAGCTGATTGTCTGCGAGCCGAACTTTTCTCCCCCCACCATGCTTCAGGTTTTTATACCTGTCCTTTTCTTACGATTTATCTGTTTCTACCTAAAGGTTCTTAACTCCTGTCTTAATGAGCATAACTTTATATACATATGCAACAAAAATTTCCATGCATATTCTGCTCTCCATCACAACATATGTAGCTCCTTATTTTTATCGTCCTTTTGTAACAGGCTTATGATACCTTTAGATGCCTTAATTCTTCCTCAAAAGAATTTACCTTCTATTCCCTAAGACACAAGACACATTCAAGAATTGATCTGTTCTTGCTGAATAGAGAGACCCTCACCTCAATCACAGATTCCACGATCGGTACCACTAAGTGGTCAGATCACTCGCCTATTTACCTGAAGATCAACATTGGCGCCCCCTGTAACTTTAGCAGAATCTGGCGTAACGATGTCCACCTATTTAAGTCATTAGATAATCAAAAACTAATCAACAATGCATTAGCGGAATATTTTTCTACAAAGGCCACCCCAGACATAAATAACTTTACTTTATGGAACGCCCACAAGGCGGTTATAAGAGGAGTTTTGATTAAACTTAAAATCCAAGAGAGGAAAAACAAATGAGCAAAGATGGACCTACTGTCGTGGAATTCCTTTGTGAGTCCACGGCCTACTCAAAATAGGAAATGTTTGCACCCTTCCAGATTGAAAGTTGGGAGACTGTGCACACAGCCTGAAGCAATCACACTGACACAAGTTCAGCATATGAAAACTTCCTAACTTCCTTTATTTATGGGCATGTAGCCTCTTTTATAAAGTTTAACATATCTGCCCTTTTGTGGCAGGCCAAAGGTTACATAGATACAACGTATTATCTGATTATTGGATAAGCGTCTTCCTTCATCCGGTCATCTGTTATTGCCCGTCACGTGGTAGCAGTCCGGAGAGGGCAGAAGGAGACGAATGGGTTGTCTCACACCCCACGTGTGGATAGTCCGATATGATTGGAGGTTACAGCTTGAATTATTAATTGCATAAATTTCCCATGTTATTTGCATAAGTTTCCAGTAAAACTGCTTGGGTTATTATTGCGGTAGCTAAAAGCGGTACTGCTTCAGGCTGCGGTTATTTATGTCTGATTTTACTTCTTCTAGAGTTACAAGAAATCGGAAAATAGAGCGTCCTTGCTAAATACTAGCCTGTTTACAGAGTTTAGAGAATAGAAGTTTCATTATAAGGAAGTAAATATATTGGATACATGTAAGAATATATATCTATATTTGTAGGAAAACAAACACCAATGGAAAAGTACTGTCATCTGGTATACAGAATGCTTAACATATAAAAAACAGGTCCACTGTCCACTACACAGGTCCACTGTCCATAAAATACAGATATAGTGGATTTCCACTACAAACCCCTCTGGAAACTATCTGTTTCACTAAACTAACTACACTTAGTGTCCCTACTCTGCACCACATTAATCCTCAACCATTGACCCTAGATCTGCAGTGTGTTGTAGACTGGGGCTAACGCTGCCACGGGGGTTAGGATTAGAGATGAGCGAGCGTACTCGTCCGAGCTTGATGCTCGTTCGAGTATTAGGGTGTTCGAGATGCTCGTTACTCGTGACGAGCACCACGTGTTGCTCGACTCCATTACATTTCCTTCCCTGAGAAATTTGCGTGCTTTTCTGGCCAATAGAAGCACAGGGAAGGCATTACGACTTCCTCCTGTGACGTTCCAGCCCTATCCCACCCCCCCTGCAGTGAGTGGCTGGGGAGATCAGATGACACCCAAGAATTTAAATCTGCCCCGCCCGCGGCTTGGCACAGATGCACGCTGACAGAGATCAGGGAAAGTGCTGTTGATGCTGCTGCTGCTATAGGGAGAGTGTTAGGTGTTATTTCAGTCTTCAAGAACCCCAACGGTCCTTCTTAGGGCCACATCTGACCGTGTGCAGTACTGTTGAGGCTGCTTTTAGCAGTGTTGTACTTTTTTTTTTTGTATATCGGGCGTGCAGACCATAGCGTCCTCAGTCTGCAGCCATTTTACAGAGTATAGGGGCAAACTTTCTGCGCAAAAGGCAAAAGCTGATTGTCTGCGAGCCGAACTTTTCTCCCCCCACCATGCTTCAGGTTTTTATACCTGTCCTTTTCTTACGATTTATCTGTTTCTACCTAAAGGTTCTTAACTCCTGTCTTAATGAGCATAACTTTATTTACATATGCAACAAAAATTTCCATGCATATTCTGCTCTCCATCACAACATATGTAGCTCATTATTTTTATCGTCCTTTTGTAACAGGCTTATTTCTGTCCGTGCCTGCTTGTTAGTTAATGTTTTACATTTCAGATTTGCTGCCTTTTTGTTCCCTCTGTACAAGCTTACAAACACTTCTAAAGATGCCTATAAAAATTTGCTCCCAAAAGGTTAAGGGATTGAATTCCCCCTTTAAAAGAGCAATGGTTTAGAGAGATGCTAAAACATCTAATATAGACATATTATGTCTTTAGGAGATGCATTTCGCCCAGCATACATGCCCTAAATTTACAAATAAACATTACCCTCATATTTTCTCATCAAACGCCCACAAAAAAACATGCTGTAGTATTAATAGCCCTTAGATACAACTTACGTTTCTCCCTCAAAGAGCAAACATCAGACGAGAGAGGTAGATACTTGATCTTACTGGGAACAATCAACGATACCTCAGTGACACTAGTCAATGTCTATGCGCCCAATAAATCACAGATCTCTTTTCTAAATAAATTAATTTAAAAAAAATCAAAAAGGCTCTCATAGGCAAATTAATCATCTGTGGAGACTTCAATATCATCCCGGATAAAAGAGCAGACTCCACTGCACTCACTAGAACCACAGCGGAACTACACCCTTGGTTACATAAAGAGTGCCTTTATGATACCTTTAGAAGCCTTAATTCTTCCTCAAAAGAATTTACCTTCTATTCCCTAAGACACAAGACACATTCAAGAATTGATCTGTTCTTGCTGAATAGAGAGACCCTCACCTCAATCACAGATTCCACGATCGGTACCACTAAGTGGTCAGATCACTCGCCTATTTACCTGAAGATCAACATTGGCGCCCCCTGTAACTTTAGCAGAATCTGGCGTAACGATGTCCACCTATTTAAGTCATTAGATAATCAAAAACTAATCAACAATGCATTAGCGGAATATTTTTCTACAAAGGCCACCCCAGACATAAATAACTTTACTTTATGGAACGCCCACAAGGCGGTTATAAGAGGAGTTTTGATTAAACTTAAAATCCAAGAGAGGAAAAACAAATGAGCAAAGATGGACCTACTGTCGTGGAATTCCTTTGTGAGTCCACGGCCTACTCAAAATAGGAAATGTTTGCACCCTTCCAGATTGAAAGTTGGGAGACTGTGCACACAGCCTGAAGCAATCACACTGACACAAGTTCAGCATATGAAAACTTCCTAACTTCCTTTATTTATGGGCATGTAGCCTCTTTTATAAAGTTTAACATATCTGCCCTTTTGTGGCAGGCCAAAGGTTACATAGATACAACGTATTATCTGATTATTGGATAAGCGTCTTCCTTCATCCGGTCATCTGTTATTGCCCGTCACGTGGTAGCAGTCCGGAGAGGGCAGAAGGAGACGAATGGGTTGTCTCACACCCCACGTGTGGATAGTCCGATATGATTGGAGGTTACAGCTTGAATTATTAATTGCATAAATTTCCCATGTTATTTGCATAAGTTTCCAGTAAAACTGCTTGGGTTATTATTGCGGTAGCTAAAAGCGGTACTGCTTCAGGCTGCGGTTATTTATGTCTGATTTTACTTCTTCTAGAGTTACAAGAAATCGGAAAATAGAGCGTTCTTGCTAAATACTAGCCTGTTTACAGAGTTTAGAGAATAGAAGTTTCATTATAAGGAAGTAAATATATTGGATACATGTAAGAATATATATCTATATTTGTAGGAAAACAAACACCAATGGAAAAGTACTGTCATCTGGTATACAGAATGCTTAACATATAAAAAACAGGTCCACTGTCCACTACACAGGTCCACTGTCCAGAAAATACAGATATAGTGGATTTCCACTACAAACCCCTCTTGAAACTATCTGTTTCACTAAACTAACTACACTTAGTGTCCCTACTCTGCACCACATTAATCCTCAACCATTGACCCTAGATCTGCAGTGTGTTGTAGACTGGGGCTAACGCTGCCACGGGGGTTAGGATTAGAGATGAGCGAGCGTACTCGTCCGAGCTTGATGCTCGTTCGAGTATTAGGGTGTTCGAGATGCTCGTTACTCGTGACGAGCACCACGTGGTGCTCGACTCCATTACATTTCCTTCCCTGAGAAATTTGCGTGCTTTTCTGGCCAATAGAAGCACAGGGAAGGCATTACGACTTCCTCCTGTGACGTTCCAGCCCTATCCCACCCCCCCTGCAGTGAGTGGCTGGGGAGATCAGATGACACCCAAGAATTTAAATCTGCCCCGCCCGCGGCTTGGCACAGATGCACGCTGACAGAGATCAGGGAAAGTGCTGTTGATGCTGCTGCTGCTATAGGGAGAGTGTTAGGTGTTATTTCAGTCTTCAAGAACCCCAACGGTCCTTCTTAGGGCCACATCTGACCGTGTGCAGTACTGTTGAGGCTGCTTTTAGCAGTGTTGTACTTTTTTTTTTTTGTATATCGGGCGTGCAGACCATAGCGTCCTCAGTCTGCAGCCATTTTACAGAGTATAGGGGCAAACTTTCTGCGCAAAAGGCAAAAGCTGATTGTCTGCGAGCCGAACTTTTCTCCCCCCACCATGCTTCAGGTTTTTATACCTGTCCCTTTCTTACGATTTATCTGTTTCTACCTAAAGGTTCTTAACTCCTGTCTTAATGAGCATAACTTTATATACATATGCAACAAAAATTTCCATGCATATTCTGCTCTCCATCACAACATATGTAGCTCCTTATTTTTATCGTCCTTTTGTAACAGGCTTATTTCTGTTCGTGCCTGCTTGTTAGTTAATGTTTTACATTTCAGATTTGCTGCCTTTTTGTTCCCTCTGTACAAGCTTACAAACACTTCTAAAGATGCCTATAAAAATTTGCTCCCAAAAGGTTAAGGGATTGAATTCCCCCTTTAAAAGAGCTATGGTTTAGAGAGATGCTAAAACATCTAATATAGACATATTATGTCTTTAGGAGATGCATTTCGCCCAGCATACATGCCCTAAATTTACAAATAAACATTACCCTCATATTTTCTCATCAAACGCCCACAAAAAAACATGCTGTAGTATTAATAGCCCTTAGATACAACTTACGTTTCTCCCTCAAAGAGCAAACATCAGACGAGAGAGGTAGATACTTGATCTTACTGGGAACAATCAACGATACCTCAGTGACACTAGTCAATGTCTATGCGCCCAATAAATCACAGATCTCTTTTCTAAATAAATTAATTAAAAAAAAATCAAAAAGGCTCTCATAGGCAAATTAATCATCTGTGGAGACTTCAATATCATCCCGGATAAAAGAGCAGACTCCACTGCACTCACTAGAACCACAGCGGAACTACACCCTTGGTTACATAAAGAGTGCCTTTATGATACCTTTAGAAGCCTTAATTCTTCCTCAAAAGAATTTACCTTCTATTCCCTAAGACACAAGACACATTCAAGAATTGATCTGTTCTTGCTGAATAGAGAGACCCTCACCTCAATCACAGATTCCACGATCGGTACCACTAAGTGGTCAGATCACTCGCCTATTTACCTGAAGATCAACATTGGCGCCCCCTGTAACTTTAGCAGAATCTGGCGTAACGATGTCCACCTATTTAAGTCATTAGATAATCAAAAACTAATCAACAATGCATTAGCGGAATATTTTTCTACAAAGGCCACCCCAGACATAAATAACTTTACTTTATGGAACGCCCACAAGGCGGTTATAAGAGGAGTTTTGATTAAACTTAAAATCCAAGAGAGGAAAAACAAATGAGCAAAGATGGACCTACTGTCGTGGAATTCCTTTGTGAGTCCACGGCCTACTCAAAATAGGAAATGTTTGCACCCTTCCAGATTGAAAGTTGGGAGACTGTGCACACAGCCTGAAGCAATCACACTGACACAAGTTCAGCATATGAAAACTTCCTAACTTCCTTTATTTATGGGCATGTAGCCTCTTTTATAAAGTTTAACATATCTGCCCTTTTGTGGCAGGCCAAAGGTTACATAGATACAACGTATTATCTGATTATTGGATAAGCGTCTTCCTTCATCCGGTCATCTGTTATTGCCCGTCACGTGGTAGCAGTCCGGAGAGGGCAGAAGGAGACGAATGGGTTGTCTCACACCCCACGTGTGGATAGTCCGATATGATTGGAGGTTACAGCTTGAATTATTAATTGCATAAATTTCCCATGTTATTTGCATAAGTTTCCAGTAAAACTGCTTGGGTTATTATTGCGGTAGCTAAAAGCGGTACTGCTTCAGGCTGCGGTTATTTATGTCTGATTTTACTTCTTCTAGAGTTACAAGAAATCGGAAAATAGAGCGTCCTTGCTAAATACTAGCCTGTTTACAGAGTTTAGAGAATAGAAATTTCATTATAAGGAAGTAAATATATTGGATACATGTAAGAATATATATCTATATTTGTAGGAAAACAAACACCAATGGAAAAGTACTGTCATCTGGTATACAGAATGCTTAACATATAAAAAACAGGTCCACTGTCCACTACACAGGTCCACTGTCCATAAAATACAGATATAGTGGATTTCCACTACAAACCCCTCTGGAAACTATCTGTTTCACTAAACTAACTACACTTAGTGTCCCTACTCTGCACCACATTAATCCTCAACCATTGACCCTAGATCTGCAGTGTGTTGTAGACTGGGGCTAACGCTGCCACGGGGGTTAGGATTAGAGATGAGCGAGCGTACTCGTCCGAGCTTGATGCTCGTTCGAGTATTAGGGTGTTCGAGATGCTCGTTACTCGTGACGAGCACCACGTGGTGCTCGACTCCATTACATTTCCTTCCCTGAGAAATTTGTGTGCTTTTCTGGCCAATAGAAGCACAGGGAAGGCATTACGACTTCCTCCTGTGACGTTCCAGCCCTATCCCACCCCCCCTGCAGTGAGTGGCTGGGGAGATCAGATGACACCCAAGAATTTAAATCTGCCCCGCCCGCGGCTTGGCACAGATGCACGCTGACAGAGATCAGGGAAAGTGCTGTTGATGCTGCTGCTGCTATAGGGAGAGTGTTAGGTGTTATTTCAGTCTTCAAGAACCCCAACGGTCCTTCTTAGGGCCACATCTGACCGTGTGCAGTACTGTTGAGGCTGCTTTTAGCAGTGTTGTACTTTTTTTTTTGTATATCGGGCGTGCAGACCATAGCGTCCTCAGTCTGCAGCCATTTTACAGAGTATAGGGGCAAACTTTCTGCGCAAAAGGCAAAAGCTGATTGTCTGCGAGCCGAACTTTTCTCCCCCCACCATGCTTCAGGTTTTTATACCTGTCCTTTTCTTACGATTTATCTGTTTCTACCTAAAGGTTCTTAACTCCTGTCTTAATGAGCATAACTTTATTTACATATGCAACAAAAATTTCCATGCATATTCTGCTCTCCATCACAACATATGTAGCTCATTATTTTTATCGTCCTTTTGTAACAGGCTTATTTCTGTTCGTGCCTGCTTGTTAGTTAATGTTTTACATTTCAGATTTGCTGCCTTTTTGTTCCCTCTGTACAAGCTTACAAACACTTCTAAAGATGCCTATAAAAATTTGCTCCCAAAAGGTTAAGGGATTGAATTCCCCCTTTAAAAGAGCTATGGTTTAGAGAGATGCTAAAACATCTAATATAGACATATTATGTCTTTAGGAGATGCATTTCGCCCAGCATACATGCCCTAAATTTACAAATAAACATTACCCTCATATTTTCTCATCAAACGCCCACAAAAAAACATGCTGTAGTATTAATAGCCCTTAGATACAACTTACGTTTCTCCCTCAAAGAGCAAATATCAGACGAGAGAGGTAGATACTTGATCTTACTGGGAACAATCAACGATACCTCAGTGACAGTAGTCAATGTCTATGCGCCCAATAAATCACAGATCTCTTTTCTAAATAAATTAATTAAAAAAATCAAAAAGGCTCTCATAGGCAAATTAATCATCTGTGGAGACTTCAATATCATCCCGGATAAAAGAGCAGACTCCACTGCACTCACTAGAACCACAGCGGAACTACACCCTTGGTTACATAAAGAGTGCCTTTATGATACCTTTAGATGCCTTAATTCTTCCTCAAAAGAATTTACCTTCTATTCCCTAAGACACAAGACACATTCAAGAATTGATCTGTTCTTGCTGAATAGAGAGACCCTCACCTCAATCACAGATTCCACGATCGGTACCACTAAGTGGTCAGATCACTCGCCTATTTACCTGAAGATCAACATTGGCGCCCCCTGTAACTTTAGCAGAATCTGGCGTAACGATGTCCACCTATTTAAGTCATTAGATAATCAAAAACTAATCAACAATGCATTAGCGGAATATTTTTCTACAAAGGCCACCCCAGACATAAATAACTTTACTTTATGGAACGCCCACAAGGCGGTTATAAGAGGAGTTTTGATTAAACTTAAAATCCAAGAGAGGAAAAACAAATGAGCAAAGATGGACCTACTGTCGTGGAATTCCTTTGTGAGTCCACGGCCTACTCAAAATAGGAAATGTTTGCACCCTTCCAGATTGAAAGTTGGGAGACTGTGCACACAGCCTGAAGCAATCACACTGACACAAGTTCAGCATATGAAAACTTCCTAACTTCCTTTATTTATGGGCATGTAGCCTCTTTTATAAAGTTTAACATATCTGCCCTTTTGTGGCAGGCCAAAGGTTACATAGATACAACGTATTATCTGATTATTGGATAAGCGTCTTCCTTCATCCGGTCATCTGTTATTGCCCGTCACGTGGTAGCAGTCCGGAGAGGGCAGAAGGAGACGAATGGGTTGTCTCACACCCCACGTGTGGATAGTCCGATATGATTGGAGGTTACAGCTTGAATTATTAATTGCATAAATTTCCCATGTTATTTGCATAAGTTTCCAGTAAAACTGCTTGGGTTATTATTGCGGTAGCTAAAAGCGGTACTGCTTCAGGCTGCGGTTATTTATGTCTGATTTTACTTCTTCTAGAGTTACAAGAAATCGGAAAATAGAGCGTTCTTGCTAAATACTAGCCTGTTTACAGAGTTTAGAGAATAGAAGTTTCATTATAAGGAAGTAAATATATTGGATACATGTAAGAATATATATCTATATTTGTAGGAAAACAAACACCAATGGAAAAGTACTGTCATCTGGTATACAGAATGCTTAACATATAAAAAACAGGTCCACTGTCCACTACACAGATCCACTGTCCATAAAATACAGATATAGTGGATTTCCACTACAAACCCCTCTTGAAACTATCTGTTTCACTAAACTAACTACACTTAGTGTCCCTACTCTGCACCACATTAATCCTCAACCATTGACCCTAGATCTGCAGTGTGTTGTAGACTGGGGCTAACGCTGCCACGGGGGTTAGGATTAGAGATGAGCGAGCGTACTCGTCCAAGCTTGATGCTCGTTCGAGTATTAGGGTGTTCGAGATGCTCGTTACTCGTGACGAGCACCACGTGGTGCTCGACTCCATTACATTTCCTTCCCTGAGAAATTTGCGTGCTTTTCTGGCCAATAGAAGCACAGGGAAGGCATTACGACTTCCTCCTGTGACGTTCCAGCCCTATCCCACCCCCCCTGCAGTGAGTGGCTGGGGAGATCAGATGACACCCAAGAATTTAAATCTGCCCCGCCCGCGGCTTGGCACAGATGCACGCTGACAGAGATCAGGGAAAGTGCTGTTGATGCTGCTGCTGCTATAGGGAGAGTGTTAGGTGTTATTTCAGTCTTCAAGAACCCCAACGGTCCTTCTTAGGGCCACATCTGACCGTGTGCAGTACTGTTGAGGCTGCTTTTAGCAGTGTTGTACTTTTTTTTTTTGTATATCGGGCGTGCAGACCATAGCGTCCTCAGTCTGCAGCCATTTTACAGAGTATAGGGGCAAACTTTCTGCGCAAAAGGCAAAAGCTGATTGTCTGCGAGCCGAACTTTTCTCCCCCCACCATGCTTCAGGTTTTTATACCTGTCCTTTTCTTACGATTTATCTGTTTCTACCTAAAGGTTCTTAACTCCTGTCTTAATGAGCATAACTTTATTTACATATGCAACAAAAATTTCCATGCATATTCTGCTCTCCATCACAACATATGTAGCTCATTATTTTTATCGTCCTTTTGTAACAGGCTTATTTCTGTTCGTGCCTGCTTGTTAGTTAATGTTTTACATTTCAGATTTGCTGCCTTTTTGTTCCCTCTGTACAAGCTTACAAACACTTCTAAAGATGCCTATAAAAATTTGCTCCCAAAAGGTTAAGGGATTGAATTCCCCCTTTAAAAGAGCTATGGTTTAGAGAGATGCTAAAACATCTAATATAGACATATTATGTCTTTAGGAGATGCATTTCGCCCAGCATACATGCCCTAAATTTACAAATAAACATTACCCTCATATTTTCTCATCAAACGCCCACAAAAAAACATGCTGTAGTATTAATAGCCCTTAGATACAACTTACGTTTCTCCCTCAAAGAGCAAATATCAGACGAGAGAGGTAGATACTTGATCTTACTGGGAACAATCAACGATACCTCAGTGACAGTAGTCAATGTCTATGCGCCCAATAAATCACAGATCTCTTTTCTAAATAAATTAATTAAAAAAATCAAAAAGGCTCTCATAGGCAAATTAATCATCTGTGGAGACTTCAATATCATCCCGGATAAAAGAGCAGACTCCACTGCACTCACTAGAACCACAGCGGAACTACACCCTTGGTTACATAAAGAGTGCCTTTATGATACCTTTAGATGCCTTAATTCTTCCTCAAAAGAATTTACCTTCTATTCCCTAAGACACAAGACACATTCAAGAATTGATCTGTTCTTGCTGAATAGAGAGACCCTCACCTCAATCACAGATTCCACGATCGGTACCACTAAGTGGTCAGATCACTCGCCTATTTACCTGAAGATCAACATTGGCGCCCCCTGTAACTTTAGCAGAATCTGGCGTAACGATGTCCACCTATTTAAGTCATTAGATAATCAAAAACTAATCAACAATGCATTAGCGGAATATTTTTCTACAAAGGCCACCCCAGACATAAATAACTTTACTTTATGGAACGCCCACAAGGCGGTTATAAGAGGAGTTTTGATTAAACTTAAAATCCAAGAGAGGAAAAACAAATGAGCAAAGATGGACCTACTGTCGTGGAATTCCTTTGTGAGTCCACGGCCTACTCAAAATAGGAAATGTTTGCACCCTTCCAGATTGAAAGTTGGGAGACTGTGCACACAGCCTGAAGCAATCACACTGACACAAGTTCAGCATATGAAAACTTCCTAACTTCCTTTATTTATGGGCATGTAGCCTCTTTTATAAAGTTTAACATATCTGCCCTTTTGTGGCAGGCCAAAGGTTACATAGATACAACGTATTATCTGATTATTGGATAAGCGTCTTCCTTCATCCGGTCATCTGTTATTGCCCGTCACGTGGTAGCAGTCCGGAGAGGGCAGAAGGAGACGAATGGGTTGTCTCACACCCCACGTGTGGATAGTCCGATATGATTGGAGGTTACAGCTTGAATTATTAATTGCATAAATTTCCCATGTTATTTGCATAAGTTTCCAGTAAAACTGCTTGGGTTATTATTGCGGTAGCTAAAAGCGGTACTGCTTCAGGCTGCGGTTATTTATGTCTGATTTTACTTCTTCTAGAGTTACAAGAAATCGGAAAATAGAGCGTTCTTGCTAAATACTAGCCTGTTTACAGAGTTTAGAGAATAGAAGTTTCATTATAAGGAAGTAAATATATTGGATACATGTAAGAATATATATCTATATTTGTAGGAAAACAAACACCAATGGAAAAGTACTGTCATCTGGTATACAGAATGCTTAACATATAAAAAACAGGTCCACTGTCCACTACACAGGTCCACTGTCCAGAAAATACAGATATAGTGGATTTCCACTACAAACCCCTCTTGAAACTATCTGTTTCACTAAACTAACTACACTTAGTGTCCCTTCTCTGCACCACATTAATCCTCAACCATTGACCCTAGATCTGCAGTGTGTTGTAGACTGGGGCTAACGCTGCCACGGGGGTTAGGATTAGAGATGAGCGAGCGTACTCGTCCAAGCTTGATGCTCGTTCGAGTATTAGGGTGTTCGAGATGCTCGTTACTCGTGACGAGCACCACGTGGTGCTCGACTCCATTACATTTCCTTCCCTGAGAAATTTGCGTGCTTTTCTGGCCAATAGAAGCACAGGGAAGGCATTACGACTTCCTCCTGTGACGTTCCAGCCCTATCCCACCCCCCCTGCAGTGAGTGGCTGGGGAGATCAGATGACACCCAAGAATTTAAATCTGCCCCGCCCGCGGCTTGGCACAGATGCACGCTGACAGAGATCAGGGAAAGTGCTGTTGATGCTGCTGCTGCTATAGGGAGAGTGTTAGGTGTTATTTCAGTCTTCAAGAACCCCAACGGTCCTTCTTAGGGCCACATCTGACCGTGTGCAGTACTGTTGAGGCTGCTTTTAGCAGTGTTGTACTTTTTTTTTTTGTATATCGGGCGTGCAGACCATAGCGTCCTCAGTCTGCAGCCATTTTACAGAGTATAGGGGCAAACTTTCTGCGCAAAAGGCAAAAGCTGATTGTCTGCGAGCCGAACTTTTCTCCCCCCACCATGCTTCAGGTTTTTATACCTGTCCTTTTCTTACGATTTATCTGTTTCTACCTAAAGGTTCTTAACTCCTGTCTTAATGAGCATAACTTTATTTACATATGCAACAAAAATTTCCATGCATATTCTGCTCTCCATCACAACATATGTAGCTCATTATTTTTATCGTCCTTTTGTAACAGGCTTATTTCTGTTCGTGCCTGCTTGTTAGTTAATGTTTTACATTTCAGATTTGCTGCCTTTTTGTTCCCTCTGTACAAGCTTACAAACACTTCTAAAGATGCCTATAAAAATTTGCTCCCAAAAGGTTAAGGGATTGAATTCCCCCTTTAAAAGAGCAATGGTTTAGAGAGATGTAAAACATCTAATATAGACATATTATGTCTTTAGGAGATGCATTTCGCCCAGCATACATGCCCTAAATTTACAAATAAACATTACCCTCATATTTTCTCATCAAACGCCCACAAAAAAACATGCTGTAGTATTAATAGCCCTTAGATACAACTTACGTTTCTCCCTCAAAGAGCAAATATCAGACGAGAGAGGTAGATACTTGATCTTACTGGGAACAATCAACGATACCTCAGTGACAGTAGTCAATGTCTATGCGCCCAATAAATCACAGATCTCTTTTCTAAATAAATTAATTAAAAAAATCAAAAAGGCTCTCATAGGCAAATTAATCATCTGTGGAGACTTCAATATCATCCCGGATAAAAGAGCAGACTCCACTGCACTCACTAGAACCACAGCGGAACTACACCCTTGGTTACATAAAGAGTGCCTTTATGATACCTTTAGATGCCTTAATTCTTCCTCAAAAGAATTTACCTTCTATTCCCTAAGACACAAGACACATTCAAGAATTGATCTGTTCTTGCTGAATAGAGAGACCCTCACCTCAATCACAGATTCCACGATCGGTACCACTAAGTGGTCAGATCACTCGCCTATTTACCTGAAGATCAACATTGGCGCCCCCTGTAACTTTAGCAGAATCTGGCGTAACGATGTCCACCTATTTAAGTCATTAGATAATCAAAAACTAATCAACAATGCATTAGCGGAATATTTTTCTACAAAGGCCACCCCAGACATAAATAACTTTACTTTATGGAACGCCCACAAGGCGGTTATAAGAGGAGTTTTGATTAAACTTAAAATCCAAGAGAGGAAAAACAAATGAGCAAAGATTGACCTACTGTCGTGGAATTCCTTTGTGAGTCCACGGCCTACTCAAAATAGGAAATGTTTGCACCCTTCCAGATTGAAAGTTGGGAGACTGTGCACACAGCCTGAAGCAATCACACTGACACAAGTTCAGCATATGAAAACTTCCTAACTTCCTTTATTTATGGGCATGTAGCCTCTTTTATAAAGTTTAACATATCTGCCCTTTTGTGGCAGGCCAAAGGTTACATAGATACAACGTATTATCTGATTATTGGATAAGCGTCTTCCTTCATCCGGTCATCTGTTATTGCCCGTCACGTGGTAGCAGTCCGGAGAGGGCAGAAGGAGACGAATGGGTTGTCTCACACCCCACGTGTGGATAGTCCGATATGATTGGAGGTTACAGCTTGAATTATTAATTGCATAAATTTCCCATGTTATTTGCATAAGTTTCCAGTAAAACTGCTTGGGTTATCATTGCGGTAGCTAAAAGCGGTACTGCTTCAGGCTGCGGTTATTTATGTCTGATTTTACTTCTTCTAGAGTTACAAGAAATCGGAAAATAGAGCGTTCTTGCTAAATACTAGCCTGTTTACAGAGTTTAGAGAATAGAAGTTTCATTATAAGGAAGTAAATATATTGGATACATGTAAGAATATATATCTATATTTGTAGGAAAACAAACACCAATGGAAAAGTACTGTCATCTGGTATACAGAATGCTTAACATATAAAAAACAGGTCCACTGTCCACTACACAGGTCCACTGTCCATAAAATACAGATATAGTGGATTTCCACTACAAACCCCTCTTGAAACTATCTGTTTCACTAAACTAACTACACTTAGTGTCCCTTCTCTGCACCACATTAATCCTCAACCATTGACCCTAGATCTGCAGTGTGTTGTAGACTGGGGCTAACGCTGCCACGGGGGTTAGGATTAGAGATGAGCGAGCGTACTCGTCCAAGCTTGATGCTCGTTCGAGTATTAGGGTGTTCGAGATGCTCGTTACTCGTGACGAGCACCACGTGGTGCTCGACTCCATTACATTTCCTTCCCTGAGAAATTTGCGTGCTTTTCTGGCCAATAGAAGCACAGGGAAGGCATTACGACTTCCTCCTGTGACGTTCCAGCCCTATCCCACCCCCCCTGCAGTGAGTGGCTGGGGAGATCAGATGACACCCAAGAATTTAAATCTGCCCCGCCCGCGGCTTGGCACAGATGCACGCTGACAGAGATCAGGGAAAGTGCTGTTGATGCTGCTGCTGCTATAGGGAGAGTGTTAGGTGTTATTTCAGTCTTCAAGAACCCAAACGGTCCTTCTTAGGGCCACATCTGACCGTGTGCAGTACTGTTGAGGCTGCTTTTAGCAGTGTTGTACTTTTTTTTTTGTATATCGGGCGTGCAGACCATAGCGTCCTCAGTCTGCAGCCATTTTACAGAGTACAGGGGCAAACTTTCTGCGCAAAAGGCAAAAGCTGATTGTCTGCGAGCCAAACTTTTCTCCACCCACCATGCTTCAGGTTTTTATACCTGTCCTTTTCTTACGATTTATCTGTTTCTACCTAAAGGTTCTTAACTCCTGTCTTAATGAGCATAACTTTATTTACATATGCAACAAAAATTTCCATGCATATTCTGCTCTCCATCACAACATATGTAGCTCATTATTTTTATCGTCCTTTTGTAACAGGCTTATTTCTGTTCGTGCCTGCTTGTTAGTTAATGTTTTACATTTCAGATTTGCTGCCTTTTTGTTCCCTCTGTACAAGCTTACAAACACTTCTAAAGATGCCTATAAAAATTTGCTCCCAAAAGGTTAAGGGATTGAATTCCCCCTTTAAAAGAGCTATGGTTTAGAGAGATGCTAAAACATCTAATATAGACATATTATGTCTTTAGGAGATGCATTTCGCCCAGCATACATGCCCTAAATTTACAAATAATCATTACCCTCATATTTTCTCATCAAACGCCCACAAAAAAAACATGCTGTAGTATTAATAGCCCTTAGATACAACTTACGTTTCTCCCTCAAAGAGCAAATATCAGACGAGAGAGGTAGATACTTGATCTTACTGGGAACAATCAACGATACCTCAGTGACAGTAGTCAATGTCTATGCGCCCAATAAATCACAGATCTCTTTTCTAAATAAATTAATTAAAAAAATCAAAAAGGCTCTCATAGGCAAATTAATCATCTGTGGAGACTTCAATATCATCCCGGATAAAAGAGCAGACTCCACTGCACTCACTAGAACCACAGCGGAACTACACCCTTGGTTACATAAAGAGTGCCTTTATGATACCTTTAGATGCCTTAATTCTTCCTCAAAAGAATTTACCTTCTATTCCCTAAGACACAAGACACATTCAAGAATTGATCTGTTCTTGCTGAATAGAGAGACCCTCACCTCAATCACAGATTCCACGATCGGTACCACTAAGTGGTCAGATCACTCGCCTATTTACCTGAAGATCAACATTGGCGCCCCCTGTAACTTTAGCAGAATCTGGCGTAACGATGTCCACCTATTTAAGTCATTAGATAATCAAAAACTAATCAACAATGCATTAGCGGAATATTTTTCTACAAAGGCCACCCCAGACATAAATAACTTTACTTTATGGAACGCCCACAAGGCGGTTATAAGAGGAGTTTTGATTAAACTTAAAATCCAAGAGAGGAAAAACAAATGAGCAAAGATTGACCTACTGTCGTGGAATTCCTTTGTGAGTCCACGGCCTACTCAAAATAGGAAATGTTTGCACCCTTCCAGATTGAAAGTTGGGAGACTGTGCACACAGCCTGAAGCAATCACACTGACACAAGTTCAGCATATGAAAACTTCCTAACTTCCTTTATTTATGGGCATGTAGCCTCTTTTATAAAGTTTAACATATCTGCCCTTTTGTGGCAGGCCAAAGGTTACATAGATACAACGTATTATCTGATTATTGGATAAGCGTCTTCCTTCATCCGGTCATTTGTTATTGCCCGTCACGTGGTAGCAGTCCGGAGAGGGCAGAAGGAGACGAATGGGTTGTCTCACACCCCACGTGTGGATAGTCCGATATGATTGGAGGTTACAGCTTGAATTATTAATTGCATAAATTTCCCATGTTATTTGCATAAGTTTCCAGTAAAACTGCTTGGGTTATTATTGCGGTAGCTAAAAGCGGTACTGCTTCAGGCTGCGGTTATTTATGTCTGATTTTACTTCTTCTAGAGTTACAAGAAATCGGAAAATAGAGCGTTCTTGCTAAATACTAGCCTGTTTACAGAGTTTAGAGAATAGAAGTTTCATTATAAGGAAGTAAATATATTGGATACATGTAAGAATATATATCTATATTTGTAGGAAAACAAACACCAATGGAAAAGTACTGTCATCTGGTATACAGAATGCTTAACATATAAAAAACAGGTCCACTGTCCACTACACAGATCCACTGTCCATAAAATACAGATATAGTGGATTTCCACTACAAACCCCTCTTGAAACTATCTGTTTCACTAAACTAACTACACTTAGTGTCCCTACTCTGCACCACATTAATCCTCAACCATTGACCCTAGATCTGCAGTGTGTTGTAGACTGGGGCTAACGCTGCCACGGGGGTTAGGATTAGAGATGAGCGAGCGTACTCGTCCAAGCTTGATGCTCGTTCGAGTATTAGGGTGTTCGAGATGCTCGTTACTCGTGACGAGCACCACGTGGTGCTCGACTCCATTACATTTCCTTCCCTGAGAAATTTGCGTGCTTTTCTGGCCAATAGAAGCACAGGGAAGGCATTACGACTTCCTCCTGTGACGTTCCAGCCCTATCCCACCCCCCCTGCAGTGAGTGGCTGGGGAGATCAGATGACACCCAAGAATTTAAATCTGCCCCGCCCGCGGCTTGGCACAGATGCACGCTGACAGAGATCAGGGAAAGTGCTGTTGATGCTGCTGCTGCTATAGGGAGAGTGTTAGGTGTTATTTCAGTCTTCAAGAACCCCAACGGTCCTTCTTAGGGCCACATCTGACCGTGTGCAGTACTGTTGAGGCTGCTTTTAGCAGTGTTGTACTTTTTTTTTTTGTATATCGGGCGTGCAGACCATAGCGTCCTCAGTCTGCAGCCATTTTACAGAGTATAGGGGCAAACTTTCTGCGCAAAAGGCAAAAGCTGATTGTCTGCGAGCCGAACTTTTCTCCCCCCACCATGCTTCAGGTTTTTATACCTGTCCTTTTCTTACGATTTATCTGTTTCTACCTAAAGGTTCTTAACTCCTGTCTTAATGAGCATAACTTTATTTACATATGCAACAAAAATTTCCATGCATATTCTGCTCTCCATCACAACATATGTAGCTCATTATTTTTATCGTCCTTTTGTAACAGGCTTATTTCTGTTCGTGCCTGCTTGTTAGTTAATGTTTTACATTTCAGATTTGCTGCCTTTTTGTTCCCTCTGTACAAGCTTACAAACACTTCTAAAGATGCCTATAAAAATTTGCTCCCAAAAGGTTAAGGGATTGAATTCCCCCTTTAAAAGAGCTATGGTTTAGAGAGATGCTAAAACATCTAATATAGACATATTATGTCTTTAGGAGATGCATTTCGCCCAGCATACATGCCCTAAATTTACAAATAAACATTACCCTCATATTTTCTCATCAAACGCCCACAAAAAAACATGCTGTAGTATTAATAGCCCTTAGATACAACTTACGTTTCTCCCTCAAAGAGCAAATATCAGACGAGAGAGGTAGATACTTGATCTTACTGGGAACAATCAACGATACCTCAGTGACAGTAGTCAATGTCTATGCGCCCAATAAATCACAGATCTCTTTTCTAAATAAATTAATTAAAAAAATCAAAAAGGCTCTCATAGGCAAATTAATCATCTGTGGAGACTTCAATATCATCCCGGATAAAAGAGCAGACTCCACTGCACTCACTAGAACCACAGCGGAACTACACCCTTGGTTACATAAAGAGTGCCTTTATGATACCTTTAGATGCCTTAATTCTTCCTCAAAAGAATTTACCTTCTATTCCCTAAGACACAAGACACATTCAAGAATTGATCTGTTCTTGCTGAATAGAGAGACCCTCACCTCAATCACAGATTCCACGATCGGTACCACTAAGTGGTCAGATCACTCGCCTATTTACCTGAAGATCAACATTGGCGCCCCCTGTAACTTTAGCAGAATCTGGCGTAACGATGTCCACCTATTTAAGTCATTAGATAATCAAAAACTAATCAACAATGCATTAGCGGAATATTTTTCTACAAAGGCCACCCCAGACATAAATAACTTTACTTTATGGAACGCCCACAAGGCGGTTATAAGAGGAGTTTTGATTAAACTTAAAATCCAAGAGAGGAAAAACAAATGAGCAAAGATGGACCTACTGTCGTGGAATTCCTTTGTGAGTCCACGGCCTACTCAAAATAGGAAATGTTTGCACCCTTCCAGATTGAAAGTTGGGAGACTGTGCACACAGCCTGAAGCAATCACACTGACACAAGTTCAGCATATGAAAACTTCCTAACTTCCTTTATTTATGGGCATGTAGCCTCTTTTATAAAGTTTAACATATCTGCCCTTTTGTGGCAGGCCAAAGGTTACATAGATACAACGTATTATCTGATTATTGGATAAGCGTCTTCCTTCATCCGGTCATCTGTTATTGCCCGTCACGTGGTAGCAGTCCGGAGAGGGCAGAAGGAGACGAATGGGTTGTCTCACACCCCACGTGTGGATAGTCCGATATGATTGGAGGTTACAGCTTGAATTATTAATTGCATAAATTTCCCATGTTATTTGCATAAGTTTCCAGTAAAACTGCTTGGGTTATTATTGCGGTAGCTAAAAGCGGTACTGCTTCAGGCTGCGGTTATTTATGTCTGATTTTACTTCTTCTAGAGTTACAAGAAATCGGAAAATAGAGCGTTCTTGCTAAATACTAGCCTGTTTACAGAGTTTAGAGAATAGAAGTTTCATTATAAGGAAGTAAATATATTGGATACATGTAAGAATATATATCTATATTTGTAGGAAAACAAACACCAATGGAAAAGTACTGTCATCTGGTATACAGAATGCTTAACATATAAAAAACAGGTCCACTGTCCACTACACAGGTCCACTGTCCATAAAATACAGATATAGTGGATTTCCACTACAAACCCCTCTTGAAACTATCTGTTTCACTAAACTAACTACACTTAGTGTCCCTTCTCTGCACCACATTAATCCTCAACCATTGACCCTAGATCTGCAGTGTGTTGTAGACTGGGGCTAACGCTGCCACGGGGGTTAGGATTAGAGATGAGCGAGCGTACTCGTCCAAGCTTGATGCTCGTTCGAGTATTAGGGTGTTCGAGATGCTCGTTACTCGTGACGAGCACCACGTGGTGCTCGACTCCATTACATTTCCTTCCCTGAGAAATTTGCGTGCTTTTCTGGCCAATAGAAGCACAGGGAAGGCATTACGACTTCCTCCTGTGACGTTCCAGCCCTATCCCACCCCCCCTGCAGTGAGTGGCTGGGGAGATCAGATGACACCCAAGAATTTAAATCTGCCCCGCCCGCGGCTTGGCACAGATGCACGCTGACAGAGATCAGGGAAAGTGCTGTTGATGCTGCTGCTGCTATAGGGAGAGTGTTAGGTGTTATTTCAGTCTTCAAGAACCCAAACGGTCCTTCTTAGGGCCACATCTGACCGTGTGCAGTACTGTTGAGGCTGCTTTTAGCAGTGTTGTACTTTTTTTTTTGTATATCGGGCGTGCAGACCATAGCGTCCTCAGTCTGCAGCCATTTTACAGAGTATAGGGGCAAACTTTCTGCGCAAAAGGCAAAAGCTGATTGTCTGCGAGCCGAACTTTTCTCCCCCCACCATGCTTCAGGTTTTTATACCTGTCCTTTTCTTACGATTTATCTGTTTCTACCTAAAGGTTCTTAACTCCTGTCTTAATGAGCATAACTTTATTTACATATGCAACAAAAATTTCCATGCATATTCTGCTCTCCATCACAACATATGTAGCTCATTATTTTTATCGTCCTTTTGTAACAGGCTTATTTCTGTTCGTGCCTGCTTGTTAGTTAATGTTTTACATTTCAGATTTGCTGCCTTTTTGTTCCCTCTGTACAAGCTTACAAACACTTCTAAAGATGCCTATAAAAATTTGCTCCCAAAAGGTTAAGGGATTGAATTCCCCCTTTAAAAGAGCTATGGTTTAGAGAGATGCTAAAACATCTAATATAGACATATTATGTCTTTAGGAGATGCATTTCGCCCAGCATACATGCCCTAAATTTACAAATAAACATTACCCTCATATTTTCTCATCAAACGCCCACAAAAAAACATGCTGTAGTATTAATAGCCCTTAGATACAACTTACGTTTCTCCCTCAAAGAGCAAATATCAGACGAGAGAGGTAGATACTTGATCTTACTGGGAACAATCAACGATACCTCAGTGACAGTAGTCAATGTCTATGCGCCCAATAAATCACAGATCTCTTTTCTAAATAAATTAATTAAAAAAATCAAAAAGGCTCTCATAGGCAAATTAATCATCTGTGGAGACTTCAATATCATCCCGGATAAAAGAGCAGACTCCACTGCACTCACTAGAACCACAGCGGAACTACACCCTTGGTTACATAAAGAGTGCCTTTATGATACCTTTAGATGCCTTAATTCTTCCTCAAAAGAATTTACCTTCTATTCCCTAAGACACAAGACACATTCAAGAATTGATCTGTTCTTGCTGAATAGAGAGACCCTCACCTCAATCACAGATTCCACGATCGGTACCACTAAGTGGTCAGATCACTCGCCTATTTACCTGAAGATCAACATTGGCGCCCCCTGTAACTTTAGCAGAATCTGGCGTAACGATGTCCACCTATTTAAGTCATTAGATAATCAAAAACTAATCAACAATGCATTAGCGGAATATTTTTCTACAAAGGCCACCCCAGACATAAATAACTTTACTTTATGGAACGCCCACAAGGCGGTTATAAGAGGAGTTTTGATTAAACTTAAAATCCAAGAGAGGAAAAACAAATGAGCAAAGATTGACCTACTGTCGTGGAATTCCTTTGTGAGTCCACGGCCTACTCAAAATAGGAAATGTTTGCACCCTTCCAGATTGAAAGTTGGGAGACTGTGCACACAGCCTGAAGCAATCACACTGACACAAGTTCAGCATATGAAAACTTCCTAACTTCCTTTATTTATGGGCATGTAGCCTCTTTTATAAAGTTTAACATATCTGCCCTTTTGTGGCAGGCCAAAGGTTACATAGATACAACGTATTATCTGATTATTGGATAAGCGTCTTCCTTCATCCGGTCATCTGTTATTGCCCGTCACGTGGTAGCAGTCCGGAGAGGGCAGAAGGAGACGAATGGGTTGTCTCACACCCCACGTGTGGATAGTCCGATATGATTGGAGGTTACAGCTTGAATTATTAATTGCATAAATTTCCCATGTTATTTGCATAAGTTTCCAGTAAAACTGCTTGGGTTATCATTGCGGTAGCTAAAAGCGGTACTGCTTCAGGCTGCGGTTATTTATGTCTGATTTTACTTCTTCTAGAGTTACAAGAAATCGGAAAATAGAGCGTTCTTGCTAAATACTAGCCTGTTTACAGAGTTTAGAGAATAGAAGTTTCATTATAAGGAAGTAAATATATTGGATACATGTAAGAATATATATCTATATTTGTAGGAAAACAAACACCAATGGAAAAGTACTGTCATCTGGTATACAGAATGCTTAACATATAAAAAACAGGTCCACTGTCCACTACACAGGTCCACTGTCCATAAAATACAGATATAGTGGATTTCCACTACAAACCCCTCTTGAAACTATCTGTTTCACTAAACTAACTACACTTAGTGTCCCTTCTCTGCACCACATTAATCCTCAACCATTGACCCTAGATCTGCAGTGTGTTGTAGACTGGGGCTAACGCTGCCACGGGGGTTAGGATTAGAGATGAGCGAGCGTACTCGTCCAAGCTTGATGCTCGTTCGAGTATTAGGGTGTTCGAGATGCTCGTTACTCGTGACGAGCACCACGTGGTGCTCGACTCCATTACATTTCCTTCCCTGAGAAATTTGCGTGCTTTTCTGGCCAATAGAAGCACAGGGAAGGCATTACGACTTCCTCCTGTGACGTTCCAGCCCTATCCCACCCCCCCTGCAGTGAGTGGCTGGGGAGATCAGATGACACCCAAGAATTTAAATCTGCCCCGCCCGCGGCTTGGCACAGATGCACGCTGACAGAGATCAGGGAAAGTGCTGTTGATGCTGCTGCTGCTATAGGGAGAGTGTTAGGTGTTATTTCAGTCTTCAAGAACCCAAACGGTCCTTCTTAGGGCCACATCTGACCGTGTGCAGTACTGTTGAGGCTGCTTTTAGCAGTGTTGTACTTTTTTTTTTGTATATCGGGCGTGCAGACCATAGCGTCCTCAGTCTGCAGCCATTTTACAGAGTACAGGGGCAAACTTTCTGCGCAAAAGGCAAAAGCTGATTGTCTGCGAGCCAAACTTTTCTCCACCCACCATGCTTCAGGTTTTTATACCTGTCCTTTTCTTACGATTTATCTGTTTCTACCTAAAGGTTCTTAACTCCTGTCTTAATGAGCATAACTTTATTTACATATGCAACAAAAATTTCCATGCATATTCTGCTCTCCATCACAACATATGTAGCTCATTATTTTTATCGTCCTTTTGTAACAGGCTTATTTCTGTTCGTGCCTGCTTGTTAGTTAATGTTTTACATTTCAGATTTGCTGCCTTTTTGTTCCCTCTGTACAAGCTTACAAACACTTCTAAAGATGCCTATAAAAATTTGCTCCCAAAAGGTTAAGGGATTGAATTCCCCCTTTAAAAGAGCTATGGTTTAGAGAGATGCTAAAACATCTAATATAGACATATTATGTCTTTAGGAGATGCATTTCGCCCAGCATACATGCCCTAAATTTACAAATAATCATTACCCTCATATTTTCTCATCAAACGCCCACAAAAAAAACATGCTGTAGTATTAATAGCCCTTAGATACAACTTACGTTTCTCCCTCAAAGAGCAAATATCAGACGAGAGAGGTAGATACTTGATCTTACTGGGAACAATCAACGATACCTCAGTGACAGTAGTCAATGTCTATGCGCCCAATAAATCACAGATCTCTTTTCTAAATAAATTAATTAAAAAAATCAAAAAGGCTCTCATAGGCAAATTAATCATCTGTGGAGACTTCAATATCATCCCGGATAAAAGAGCAGACTCCACTGCACTCACTAGAACCACAGCGGAACTACACCCTTGGTTACATAAAGAGTGCCTTTATGATACCTTTAGATGCCTTAATTCTTCCTCAAAAGAATTTACCTTCTATTCCCTAAGACACAAGACACATTCAAGAATTGATCTGTTCTTGCTGAATAGAGAGACCCTCACCTCAATCACAGATTCCACGATCGGTACCACTAAGTGGTCAGATCACTCGCCTATTTACCTGAAGATCAACATTGGCGCCCCCTGTAACTTTAGCAGAATCTGGCGTAACGATGTCCACCTATTTAAGTCATTAGATAATCAAAAACTAATCAACAATGCATTAGCGGAATATTTTTCTACAAAGGCCACCCCAGACATAAATAACTTTACTTTATGGAACGCCCACAAGGCGGTTATAAGAGGAGTTTTGATTAAACTTAAAATCCAAGAGAGGAAAAACAAATGAGCAAAGATTGACCTACTGTCGTGGAATTCCTTTGTGAGTCCACGGCCTACTCAAAATAGGAAATGTTTGCACCCTTCCAGATTGAAAGTTGGGAGACTGTGCACACAGCCTGAAGCAATCACACTGACACAAGTTCAGCATATGAAAACTTCCTAACTTCCTTTATTTATGGGCATGTAGCCTCTTTTATAAAGTTTAACATATCTGCCCTTTTGTGGCAGGCCAAAGGTTACATAGATACAACGTATTATCTGATTATTGGATAAGCGTCTTCCTTCATCCGGTCATTTGTTATTGCCCGTCACGTGGTAGCAGTCCGGAGAGGGCAGAAGGAGACGAATGGGTTGTCTCACACCCCACGTGTGGATAGTCCGATATGATTGGAGGTTACAGCTTGAATTATTAATTGCATAAATTTCCCATGTTATTTGCATAAGTTTCCAGTAAAACTGCTTGGGTTATTATTGCGGTAGCTAAAAGCGGTACTGCTTCAGGCTGCGGTTATTTATGTCTGATTTTACTTCTTCTAGAGTTACAAGAAATCGGAAAATAGAGCGTTCTTGCTAAATACTAGCCTGTTTACAGAGTTTAGAGAATAGAAGTTTCATTATAAGGAAGTAAATATATTGGATACATGTAAGAATATATATCTATATTTGTAGGAAAACAAACACCAATGGAAAAGTACTGTCATCTGGTATACAGAATGCTTAACATATAAAAAACAGGTCCACTGTCCACTACACAGATCCACTGTCCATAAAATACAGATATAGTGGATTTCCACTACAAACCCCTCTTGAAACTATCTGTTTCACTAAACTAACTACACTTAGTGTCCCTACTCTGCACCACATTAATCCTCAACCATTGACCCTAGATCTGCAGTGTGTTGTAGACTGGGGCTAACGCTGCCACGGGGGTTAGGATTAGAGATGAGCGAGCGTACTCGTCCAAGCTTGATGCTCGTTCGAGTATTAGGGTGTTCGAGATGCTCGTTACTCGTGACGAGCACCACGTGGTGCTCGACTCCATTACATTTCCTTCCCTGAGAAATTTGCGTGCTTTTCTGGCCAATAGAAGCACAGGGAAGGCATTACGACTTCCTCCTGTGACGTTCCAGCCCTATCCCACCCCCCCTGCAGTGAGTGGCTGGGGAGATCAGATGACACCCAAGAATTTAAATCTGCCCCGCCCGCGGCTTGGCACAGATGCACGCTGACAGAGATCAGGGAAAGTGCTGTTGATGCTGCTGCTGCTATAGGGAGAGTGTTAGGTGTTATTTCAGTCTTCAAGAACCCCAACGGTCCTTCTTAGGGCCACATCTGACCGTGTGCAGTACTGTTGAGGCTGCTTTTAGCAGTGTTGTACTTTTTTTTTTTGTATATCGGGCGTGCAGACCATAGCGTCCTCAGTCTGCAGCCATTTTACAGAGTATAGGGGCAAACTTTCTGCGCAAAAGGCAAAAGCTGATTGTCTGCGAGCCGAACTTTTCTCCCCCCACCATGCTTCAGGTTTTTATACCTGTCCTTTTCTTACGATTTATCTGTTTCTACCTAAAGGTTCTTAACTCCTGTCTTAATGAGCATAACTTTATTTACATATGCAACAAAAATTTCCATGCATATTCTGCTCTCCATCACAACATATGTAGCTCATTATTTTTATCGTCCTTTTGTAACAGGCTTATTTCTGTTCGTGCCTGCTTGTTAGTTAATGTTTTACATTTCAGATTTGCTGCCTTTTTGTTCCCTCTGTACAAGCTTACAAACACTTCTAAAGATGCCTATAAAAATTTGCTCCCAAAAGGTTAAGGGATTGAATTCCCCCTTTAAAAGAGCTATGGTTTAGAGAGATGCTAAAACATCTAATATAGACATATTATGTCTTTAGGAGATGCATTTCGCCCAGCATACATGCCCTAAATTTACAAATAAACATTACCCTCATATTTTCTCATCAAACGCCCACAAAAAAACATGCTGTAGTATTAATAGCCCTTAGATACAACTTACGTTTCTCCCTCAAAGAGCAAATATCAGACGAGAGAGGTAGATACTTGATCTTACTGGGAACAATCAACGATACCTCAGTGACAGTAGTCAATGTCTATGCGCCCAATAAATCACAGATCTCTTTTCTAAATAAATTAATTAAAAAAATCAAAAAGGCTCTCATAGGCAAATTAATCATCTGTGGAGACTTCAATATCATCCCGGATAAAAGAGCAGACTCCACTGCACTCACTAGAACCACAGCGGAACTACACCCTTGGTTACATAAAGAGTGCCTTTATGATACCTTTAGATGCCTTAATTCTTCCTCAAAAGAATTTACCTTCTATTCCCTAAGACACAAGACACATTCAAGAATTGATCTGTTCTTGCTGAATAGAGAGACCCTCACCTCAATCACAGATTCCACGATCGGTACCACTAAGTGGTCAGATCACTCGCCTATTTACCTGAAGATCAACATTGGCGCCCCCTGTAACTTTAGCAGAATCTGGCGTAACGATGTCCACCTATTTAAGTCATTAGATAATCAAAAACTAATCAACAATGCATTAGCGGAATATTTTTCTACAAAGGCCACCCCAGACATAAATAACTTTACTTTATGGAACGCCCACAAGGCGGTTATAAGAGGAGTTTTGATTAAACTTAAAATCCAAGAGAGGAAAAACAAATGAGCAAAGATGGACCTACTGTCGTGGAATTCCTTTGTGAGTCCACGGCCTACTCAAAATAGGAAATGTTTGCACCCTTCCAGATTGAAAGTTGGGAGACTGTGCACACAGCCTGAAGCAATCACACTGACACAAGTTCAGCATATGAAAACTTCCTAACTTCCTTTATTTATGGGCATGTAGCCTCTTTTATAAAGTTTAACATATCTGCCCTTTTGTGGCAGGCCAAAGGTTACATAGATACAACGTATTATCTGATTATTGGATAAGCGTCTTCCTTCATCCGGTCATCTGTTATTGCCCGTCACGTGGTAGCAGTCCGGAGAGGGCAGAAGGAGACGAATGGGTTGTCTCACACCCCACGTGTGGATAGTCCGATATGATTGGAGGTTACAGCTTGAATTATTAATTGCATAAATTTCCCATGTTATTTGCATAAGTTTCCAGTAAAACTGCTTGGGTTATTATTGCGGTAGCTAAAAGCGGTACTGCTTCAGGCTGCGGTTATTTATGTCTGATTTTACTTCTTCTAGAGTTACAAGAAATCGGAAAATAGAGCGTTCTTGCTAAATACTAGCCTGTTTACAGAGTTTAGAGAATAGAAGTTTCATTATAAGGAAGTAAATATATTGGATACATGTAAGAATATATATCTATATTTGTAGGAAAACAAACACCAATGGAAAAGTACTGTCATCTGGTATACAGAATGCTTAACATATAAAAAACAGGTCCACTGTCCACTACACAGGTCCACTGTCCATAAAATACAGATATAGTGGATTTCCACTACAAACCCCTCTTGAAACTATCTGTTTCACTAAACTAACTACACTTAGTGTCCCTTCTCTGCACCACATTAATCCTCAACCATTGACCCTAGATCTGCAGTGTGTTGTAGACTGGGGCTAACGCTGCCACGGGGGTTAGGATTAGAGATGAGCGAGCGTACTCGTCCAAGCTTGATGCTCGTTCGAGTATTAGGGTGTTCGAGATGCTCGTTACTCGTGACGAGCACCACGTGGTGCTCGACTCCATTACATTTCCTTCCCTGAGAAATTTGCGTGCTTTTCTGGCCAATAGAAGCACAGGGAAGGCATTACGACTTCCTCCTGTGACGTTCCAGCCCTATCCCACCCCCCCTGCAGTGAGTGGCTGGGGAGATCAGATGACACCCAAGAATTTAAATCTGCCCCGCCCGCGGCTTGGCACAGATGCACGCTGACAGAGATCAGGGAAAGTGCTGTTGATGCTGCTGCTGCTATAGGGAGAGTGTTAGGTGTTATTTCAGTCTTCAAGAACCCAAACGGTCCTTCTTAGGGCCACATCTGACCGTGTGCAGTACTGTTGAGGCTGCTTTTAGCAGTGTTGTACTTTTTTTTTTGTATATCGGGCGTGCAGACCATAGCGTCCTCAGTCTGCAGCCATTTTACAGAGTATAGGGGCAAACTTTCTGCGCAAAAGGCAAAAGCTGATTGTCTGCGAGCCGAACTTTTCTCCCCCCACCATGCTTCAGGTTTTTATACCTGTCCTTTTCTTACGATTTATCTGTTTCTACCTAAAGGTTCTTAACTCCTGTCTTAATGAGCATAACTTTATTTACATATGCAACAAAAATTTCCATGCATATTCTGCTCTCCATCACAACATATGTAGCTCATTATTTTTATCGTCCTTTTGTAACAGGCTTATTTCTGTTCGTGCCTGCTTGTTAGTTAATGTTTTACATTTCAGATTTGCTGCCTTTTTGTTCCCTCTGTACAAGCTTACAAACACTTCTAAAGATGCCTATAAAAATTTGCTCCCAAAAGGTTAAGGGATTGAATTCCCCCTTTAAAAGAGCTATGGTTTAGAGAGATGCTAAAACATCTAATATAGACATATTATGTCTTTAGGAGATGCATTTCGCCCAGCATACATGCCTTAAATTTACAAATAAACATTACCCTCATATTTTCTCATCAAACGCCCACAAAAAAACATGCTGTAGTATTAATAGCCCTTAGATACAACTTACGTTTCTCCCTCAAAGAGCAAATATCAGACGAGAGAGGTAGATACTTGATCTTACTGGGAACAATCAACGATACCTCAGTGACAGTAGTCAATGTCTATGCGCCCAATAAATCACAGATCTCTTTTCTAAATAAATTAATTAAAAAAATCAAAAAGGCTCTCATAGGCAAATTAATCATCTGTGGAGACTTCAATATCATCCCGGATAAAAGAGCAGACTCCACTGCACTCACTAGAACCACAGCGGAACTACACCCTTGGTTACATAAAGAGTGCCTTTATGATACCTTTAGATGCCTTAATTCTTCCTCAAAAGAATTTACCTTCTATTCCCTAAGACACAAGACACATTCAAGAATTGATCTGTTCTTGCTGAATAGAGAGACCCTCACCTCAATCACAGATTCCACGATCGGTACCACTAAGTGGTCAGATCACTCGCCTATTTACCTGAAGATCAACATTGGCGCCCCCTGTAACTTTAGCAGAATCTGGCGTAACGATGTCCACCTATTTAAGTCATTAGATAATCAAAAACTAATCAACAATGCATTAGCGGAATATTTTTCTACAAAGGCCACCCCAGACATAAATAACTTTACTTTATGGAACGCCCACAAGGCGGTTATAAGAGGAGTTTTGATTAAACTTAAAATCCAAGAGAGGAAAAACAAATGAGCAAAGATGGACCTACTGTCGTGGAATTCCTTTGTGAGTCCACGGCCTACTCAAAATAGGAAATGTTTGCACCCTTCCAGATTGAAAGTTGGGAGACTGTGCACACAGCCTGAAGCAATCACACTGACACAAGTTCAGCATATGAAAACTTCCTAACTTCCTTTATTTATGGGCATGTAGCCTCTTTTATAAAGTTTAACATATCTGCCCTTTTGTGGCAGGCCAAAGGTTACATAGATACAACGTATTATCTGATTATTGGATAAGCGTCTTCCTTCATCCGGTCATCTGTTATTGCCCGTCACGTGGTAGCAGTCCGGAGAGGGCAGAAGGAGACGAATGGGTTGTCTCACACCCCACGTGTGGATAGTCCGATATGATTGGAGGTTACAGCTTGAATTATTAATTGCATAAATTTCCCATGTTATTTGCATAAGTTTCCAGTAAAACTGCTTGGGTTATTATTGCGGTAGCTAAAAGCGGTACTGCTTCAGGCTGCGGTTATTTATGTCTGATTTTACTTCTTCTAGAGTTACAAGAAATCGGAAAATAGAGCGTTCTTGCTAAATACTAGCCTGTTTACAGAGTTTAGAGAATAGAAGTTTCATTATAAGGAAGTAAATATATTGGATACATGTAAGAATATATATCTATATTTGTAGGAAAACAAACACCAATGGAAAAGTACTGTCATCTGGTATACAGAATGCTTAACATATAAAAAACAGGTCCACTGTCCACTACACAGGTCCACTGTCCATAAAATACAGATATAGTGGATTTCCACTACAAACCCCTCTTGAAACTATCTGTTTCACTAAACTAACTACACTTAGTGTCCCTTCTCTGCACCACATTAATCCTCAACCATTGACCCTAGATCTGCAGTGTGTTGTAGACTGGGGCTAACGCTGCCACGGGGGTTAGGATTAGAGATGAGCGAGCGTACTCGTCCAAGCTTGATGCTCGTTCGAGTATTAGGGTGTTCGAGATGCTCGTTACTCGTGACGAGCACCACGTGGTGCTCGACTCCATTACATTTCCTTCCCTGAGAAATTTGCGTGCTTTTCTGGCCAATAGAAGCACAGGGAAGGCATTACGACTTCCTCCTGTGACGTTCCAGCCCTATCCCACCCCCCCTGCAGTGAGTGGCTGGGGAGATCAGATGACACCCAAGAATTTAAATCTGCCCCGCCCGCGGCTTGGCACAGATGCACGCTGACAGAGATCAGGGAAAGTGCTGTTGATGCTGCTGCTGCTATAGGGAGAGTGTTAGGTGTTATTTCAGTCTTCAAGAACCCAAACGGTCCTTCTTAGGGCCACATCTTACCGTGTGCAGTACTGTTGAGGCTGCTTTTAGCAGTGTTGTACTTTTTTTTTTGTATATCGGGCGTGCAGACCATAGCGTCCTCAGTCTGCAGCCATTTTACAGAGTATAGGGGCAAACTTTCTGCGCAAAAGGCAAAAGCTGATTGTCTGCGAGCCGAACTTTTCTCCCCCCACCATGCTTCAGGTTTTTATACCTGTCCTTTTCTTACGATTTATCTGTTTCTACCTAAAGGTTCTTAACTCCTGTCTTAATGAGCATAACTTTATTTACATATGCAACAAAAATTTCCATGCATATTCTGCTCTCCATCACAACATATGTAGCTCATTATTTTTATCGTCCTTTTGTAACAGGCTTATTTCTGTTCGTGCCTGCTTGTTAGTTAATGTTTTACATTTCAGATTTGCTGCCTTTTTGTTCCCTCTGTACAAGCTTACAAACACTTCTAAAGATGCCTATAAAAATTTGCTCCCAAAAGGTTAAGGGATTGAATTCCCCCTTTAAAAGAGCAATGGTTTAGAGAGATGTAAAACATCTAATATAGACATATTATGTCTTTAGGAGATGCATTTCGCCCAGCATACATGCCCTAAATTTACAAATAAACATTACCCTCATATTTTCTCATCAAACGCCCACAAAAAAACATGCTGTAGTATTAATAGCCCTTAGATACAACTTACGTTTCTCCCTCAAAGAGCAAATATCAGATGAGAGAGGTAGATACTTGATCTTACTGGGAACAATCAACGATACCTCAGTGACAGTAGTCAATGTCTATGCGCCCAATAAATCACAGATCTCTTTTCTAAATAAATTAATTAAAAAAATCAAAAAGGCTCTCATAGGCAAATTAATCATCTGTGGAGACTTCAATATCATCCCGGATAAAAGAGCAGACTCCACTGCACTCACTAGAACCACAGCGGAACTACACCCTTGGTTACATAAAGAGTGCCTTTATGATACCTTTAGATGCCTTAATTCTTCCTCAAAAGAATTTACCTTCTATTCCCTAAGACACAAGACACATTCAAGAATTGATCTGTTCTTGCTGAATAGAGAGACCCTCACCTCAATCACAGATTCCACGATCGGTACCACTAAGTGGTCAGATCACTCGCCTATTTACCTGAAGATCAACATTGGCGCCCCCTGTAACTTTAGCAGAATCTGGCGTAACGATGTCCACCTATTTAAGTCATTAGATAATCAAAAACTAATCAACAATGCATTAGCGGAATATTTTTCTACAAAGGCCACCCCAGACATAAATAACTTTACTTTATGGAACGCCCACAAGGCGGTTATAAGAGGAGTTTTGATTAAACTTAAAATCCAAGAGAGGAAAAACAAATGAGCAAAGATTGACCTACTGTCGTGGAATTCCTTTGTGAGTCCACGGCCTACTCAAAATAGGAAATGTTTGCACCCTTCCAGATTGAAAGTTGGGAGACTGTGCACACAGCCTGAAGCAATCACACTGACACAAGTTCAGCATATGAAAACTTCCTAACTTCCTTTATTTATGGGCATGTAGCCTCTTTTATAAAGTTTAACATATCTGCCCTTTTGTGGCAGGCCAAAGGTTACATAGATACAACGTATTATCTGATTATTGGATAAGCGTCTTCCTTCATCCGGTCATCTGTTATTGCCCGTCACGTGGTAGCAGTCCGGAGAGGGCAGAAGGAGACGAATGGGTTGTCTCACACCCCACGTGTGGATAGTCCGATATGATTGGAGGTTACAGCTTGAATTATTAATTGCATAAATTTCCCATGTTATTTGCATAAGTTTCCAGTAAAACTGCTTGGGTTATTATTGCGGTAGCTAAAAGCGGTACTGCTTCAGGCTGCGGTTATTTATGTCTGATTTTACTTCTTCTAGAGTTACAAGAAATCGGAAAATAGAGCGTTCTTGCTAAATACTAGCCTGTTTACAGAGTTTAGAGAATAGAAGTTTCATTATAAGGAAGTAAATATATTGGATACATGTAAGAATATATATCTATATTTGTAGGAAAACAAACACCAATGGAAAAGTACTGTCATCTGGTATACAGAATGCTTAACATATAAAAAACAGGTCCACTGTCCACTACACAGGTCCACTGTCCATAAAATACAGATATAGTGGATTTCCACTACAAACCCCTCTTGAAACTATCTGTTTCACTAAACTAACTACACTTAGTGTCCCTTCTCTGCACCACATTAATCCTCAACCATTGACCCTAGATCTGCAGTGTGTTGTAGACTGGGGCTAACGCTGCCACGGGGGTTAGGATTAGAGATGAGCGAGCGTACTCGTCCAAGCTTGATGCTCGTTCGAGTATTAGGGTGTTCGAGATGCTCGTTACTCGTGACGAGCACCACGTGGTGCTCGACTCCATTACATTTCCTTCCCTGAGAAATTTGCGTGCTTTTCTGGCCAATAGAAGCACAGGGAAGGCATTACGACTTCCTCCTGTGACGTTCCAGCCCTATCCCACCCCCCCTGCAGTGAGTGGCTGGGGAGATCAGATGACACCCAAGAATTTAAATCTGCCCCGCCCGCGGCTTGGCACAGATGCACGCTGACAGAGATCAGGGAAAGTGCTGTTGATGCTGCTGCTGCTATAGGGAGAGTGTTAGGTGTTATTTCAGTCTTCAAGAACCCAAACGGTCCTTCTTAGGGCCACATCTGACCGTGTGCAGTACTGTTGAGGCTGCTTTTAGCAGTGTTGTACTTTTTTTTTTGTATATCGGGCGTGCAGACCATAGCGTCCTCAGTCTGCAGCCATTTTACAGAGTATAGGGGCAAACTTTCTGCGCAAAAGGCAAAAGCTGATTGTCTGCGAGCCGAACTTTTCTCCCCCCACCATGCTTCAGGTTTTTATACCTGTCCTTTTCTTACGATTTATCTGTTTCTACCTAAAGGTTCTTAACTCCTGTCTTAATGAGCATAACTTTATTTACATATGCAACAAAAATTTCCATGCATATTCTGCTCTCCATCACAACATATGTAGCTCATTATTTTTATCGTCCTTTTGTAACAGGCTTATTTCTGTTCGTGCCTGCTTGTTAGTTAATGTTTTACATTTCAGATTTGCTGCCTTTTTGTTCCCTCTGTACAAGCTTACAAACACTTCTAAAGATGCCTATAAAAATTTGCTCCCAAAAGGTTAAGGGATTGAATTCCCCCTTTAAAAGAGCAATGGTTTAGAGAGATGTAAAACATCTAATATAGACATATTATGTCTTTAGGAGATGCATTTCGCCCAGCATACATGCCCTAAATTTACAAATAAACATTACCCTCATATTTTCTCATCAAACGCCCACAAAAAAACATGCTGTAGTATTAATAGCCCTTAGATACAACTTACGTTTCTCCCTCAAAGAGCAAATATCAGACGAGAGAGGTAGATACTTGATCTTACTGGGAACAATCAACGATACCTCAGTGACAGTAGTCAATGTCTATGCGCCCAATAAATCACAGATCTCTTTTCTAAATAAATTAATTAAAAAAATCAAAAAGGCTCTCATAGGCAAATTAATCATCTGTGGAGACTTCAATATCATCCCGGATAAAAGAGCAGACTCCACTGCACTCACTAGAACCACAGCGGAACTACACCCTTGGTTACATAAAGAGTGCCTTTATGATACCTTTAGATGCCTTAATTCTTCCTCAAAAGAATTTACCTTCTATTCCCTAAGACACAAGACACATTCAAGAATTGATCTGTTCTTGCTGAATAGAGAGACCCTCACCTCAATCACAGATTCCACGATCGGTACCACTAAGTGGTCAGATCACTCGCCTATTTACCTGAAGATCAACATTGGCGCCCCCTGTAACTTTAGCAGAATCTGGCGTAACGATGTCCACCTATTTAAGTCATTAGATAATCAAAAACTAATCAACAATGCATTAGCGGAATATTTTTCTACAAAGGCCACCCCAGACATAAATAACTTTACTTTATGGAACGCCCACAAGGCGGTTATAAGAGGAGTTTTGATTAAACTTAAAATCCAAGAGAGGAAAAACAAATGAGCAAAGATTGACCTACTGTCGTGGAATTCCTTTGTGAGTCCACGGCCTACTCAAAATAGGAAATGTTTGCACCCTTCCAGATTGAAAGTTGGGAGACTGTGCACACAGCCTGAAGCAATCACACTGACACAAGTTCAGCATATGAAAACTTCCTAACTTCCTTTATTTATGGGCATGTAGCCTCTTTTATAAAGTTTAACATATCTGCCCTTTTGTGGCAGGCCAAAGGTTACATAGATACAACGTATTATCTGATTATTGGATAAGCGTCTTCCTTCATCCGGTCATCTGTTATTGCCCGTCACGTGGTAGCAGTCCGGAGAGGGCAGAAGGAGACGAATAGGTTGTCTCACACCCCACGTGTGGATAGTCCGATATGATTGGAGGTTACAGCTTGAATTATTAATTGCATAAATTTCCCATGTTATTTGCATAAGTTTCCAGTAAAACTGCTTGGGTTATCATTGCGGTAGCTAAAAGCGGTACTGCTTCAGGCTGCGGTTATTTATGTCTGATTTTACTTCTTCTAGAGTTACAAGAAATCGGAAAATAGAGCGTTCTTGCTAAATACTAGCCTGTTTACAGAGTTTAGAGAATAGAAGTTTCATTATAAGGAAGTAAATATATTGGATACATGTAAGAATATATATCTATATTTGTAGGAAAACAAACACCAATGGAAAAGTACTGTCATCTGGTATACAGAATGCTTAACATATAAAAAACAGGTCCACTGTCCACTACACAGGTCCACTGTCCATAAAATACAGATATAGTGGATTTCCACTACAAACCCCTCTTGAAACTATCTGTTTCACTAAACTAACTACACTTAGTGTCCCTTCTCTGCACCACATTAATCCTCAACCATTGACCCTAGATCTGCAGTGTGTTGTAGACTGGGGCTAACGCTGCCACGGGGGTTAGGATTAGAGATGAGCGAGCGTACTCGTCCAAGCTTGATGCTCGTTCGAGTATTAGGGTGTTCGAGATGCTCGTTACTCGTGACGAGCACCACGTGGTGCTCGACTCCATTACATTTCCTTCCCTGAGAAATTTGCGTGCTTTTCTGGCCAATAGAAGCACAGGGAAGGCATTACGACTTCCTCCTGTGACGTTCCAGCCCTATCCCACCCCCCCTGCAGTGAGTGGCTGGGGAGATCAGATGACACCCAAGAATTTAAATCTGCCCCGCCCGCGGCTTGGCACAGATGCACGCTGACAGAGATCAGGGAAAGTGCTGTTGATGCTGCTGCTGCTATAGGGAGAGTGTTAGGTGTTATTTCAGTCTTCAAGAACCCAAACGGTCCTTCTTAGGGCCACATCTGACCGTGTGCAGTACTGTTGAGGCTGCTTTTAGCAGTGTTGTACTTTTTTTTTTGTATATCGGGCGTGCAGACCATAGCGTCCTCAGTCTGCAGCCATTTTACAGAGTACAGGGGCAAACTTTCTGCGCAAAAGGCAAAAGCTGATTGTCTGCGAGCCAAACTTTTCTCCACCCACCATGCTTCAGGTTTTTATACCTGTCCTTTTCTTACGATTTATCTGTTTCTACCTAAAGGTTCTTAACTCCTGTCTTAATGAGCATAACTTTATTTACATATGCAACAAAAATTTCCATGCATATTCTGCTCTCCATCACAACATATGTAGCTCATTATTTTTATCGTCCTTTTGTAACAGGCTTATTTCTGTTCGTGCCTGCTTGTTAGTTAATGTTTTACATTTCAGATTTGCTGCCTTTTTGTTCCCTCTGTACAAGCTTACAAACACTTCTAAAGATGCCTATAAAAATTTGCTCCCAAAAGGTTAAGGGATTGAATTCCCCCTTTAAAAGAGCTATGGTTTAGAGAGATGCTAAAACATCTAATATAGACATATTATGTCTTTAGGAGATGCATTTCGCCCAGCATACATGCCCTAAATTTACAAATAAACATTACCCTCATATTTTCTCATCAAACGCCCACAAAAAAACATGCTGTAGTATTAATAGCCCTTAGATACAACTTACGTTTCTCCCTCAAAGAGCAAATATCAGACGAGAGAGGTAGATACTTGATCTTACTGGGAACAATCAACGATACCTCAGTGACAGTAGTCAATGTCTATGCGCCCAATAAATCACAGATCTCTTTTCTAAATAAATTAATTAAAAAAATCAAAAAGGCTCTCATAGGCAAATTAATCATCTGTGGAGACTTCAATATCATCCCGGATAAAAGAGCAGACTCCACTGCACTCACTAGAACCACAGCGGAACTACACCCTTGGTTACATAAAGAGTGCCTTTATGATACCTTTAGATGCCTTAATTCTTCCTCAAAAGAATTTACCTTCTATTCCCTAAGACACAAGACACATTCAAGAATTGATCTGTTCTTGCTGAATAGAGAGACCCTCACCTCAATCACAGATTCCACGATCGGTACCACTAAGTGGTCAGATCACTCGCCTATTTACCTGAAGATCAACATTGGCGCCCCCTGTAACTTTAGCAGAATCTGGCGTAACGATGTCCACCTATTTAAGTCATTAGATAATCAAAAACTAATCAACAATGCATTAGCGGAATATTTTTCTACAAAGGCCACCCCAGACATAAATAACTTTACTTTATGGAACGCCCACAAGGCGGTTATAAGAGGAGTTTTGATTAAACTTAAAATCCAAGAGAGGAAAAACAAATGAGCAAAGATGGACCTACTGTCGTGGAATTCCTTTGTGAGTCCACGGCCTACTCAAAATAGGAAATGTTTGCACCCTTCCAGATTGAAAGTTGGGAGACTGTGCACACAGCCTGAAGCAATCACACTGACACAAGTTCAGCATATGAAAACTTCCTAACTTCCTTTATTTATGGGCATGTAGCCTCTTTTATAAAGTTTAACATATCTGCCCTTTTGTGGCAGGCCAAAGGTTACATAGATACAACGTATTATCTGATTATTGGATAAGCGTCTTCCTTCATCCGGTCATCTGTTATTGCCCGTCACGTGGTAGCAGTCCGGAGAGGGCAGAAGGAGACGAATGGGTTGTCTCACACCCCACGTGTGGATAGTCCGATATGATTGGAGGTTACAGCTTGAATTATTAATTGCATAAATTCCCCATGTTATTTGCATAAGTTTCCAGTAAACCTGCTTGGGTTATTATTGCGGTAGCTAAAAGCGGTACTGCTTCAGGCTGCGGTTATTTATGTCTGATTTTACTTCTTCTAGAGTTACAAGAAATCGGAAAATAGAGCGTTCTTGCTAAATACTAGCCTGTTTACAGAGTTTAGAGAATAGAAGTTTCATTATAAGGAAGTAAATATATTGGATACATGTAAGAATATATATCTATATTTGTAGGAAAACAAACACCAATGGAAAAGTACTGTCATCTGGTATACAGAATGCTTAACATATAAAAAACAGGTCCACTGTCCACTACACAGGTCCACTGTCCATAAAATACAGATATAGTGGATTTCCACTACAAACCCCTCTTGAAACTATCTGTTTCACTAAACTAACTACACTTAGTGTCCCTACTCTGCACCACATTAATCCTCAACCATTGACCCTAGATCTGCAGTGTGTTGTAGACTGGGGCTAACGCTGCCACGGGGGTTAGGATTAGAGATGAGCGAGCGTACTCGTCCGAGCTTGATGCTCGTTCGAGTATTAGGGTGTTCGAGATGCTTGTTACTCGTGACGAGCACCACGTGGTGCTCGACTCCATTACATTTCCTTCCCTGAGAAATTTGCGTGCTTTTCTGGCCAATAGAAGCACAGGGAAGGCATTACGACTTCCTCCTGTGACGTTCCAGCCCTATCCCACCCCCCCTGCAGTGAGTGGCTGGGGAGATCAGATGACACCCAAGAATTTAAATCTGCCCCGCCCGCGGCTTGGCACAGATGCACGCTGACAGAGATCAGGGAAAGTGCTGTTGATGCTGCTGCTGCTATAGGGAGAGTGTTAGGTGTTATTTCAGTCTTCAAGAACCCCAACGGTCCTTCTTAGGGCCACATCTGACCGTGTGCAGTACTGTTGAGGCTGCTTTTAGCAGTGTTGTACTTTTTTTTTTGTATATCGGGCGTGCAGACCATAGCGTCCTCAGTCTGCAGCCATTTTACAGAGTACAGGGGCAAACTTTCTGCGCAAAAGGCAAAAGCTGATTGTCTGCGAGCCAAACTTTTCTCCACCCACCATGCTTCAGGTTTTTATACCTGTCCTTTTCTTACGATTTATCTGTTTCTACCTAAAGGTTCTTAACTCCTGTCTTAATGAGCATAACTTTATTTACATATGCAACAAAAATTTCCATGCATATTCTGCTCTCCATCACAACATATGTAGCTCATTATTTTTATCGTCCTTTTGTAACAGGCTTATTTCTGTTCGTGCCTGCTTGTTAGTTAATGTTTTACATTTCAGATTTGCTGCCTTTTTGTTCCCTCTGTACAAGCTTACAAACACTTCTAAAGATGCCTATAAAAATTTGCTCCCAAAAGGTTAAGGGATTGAATTCCCCCTTTAAAAGAGCTATGGTTTAGAGAGATGCTAAAACATCTAATATAGACATATTATGTCTTTAGGAGATGCATTTCGCCCAGCATACATGCCCTAAATTTACAAATAAACATTACCCTCATATTTTCTCATCAAACGCCCACAAAAAAACATGCTGTAGTATTAATAGCCCTTAGATACAACTTACGTTTCTCCCTCAAAGAGCAAATATCAGACGAGAGAGGTAGATACTTGATCTTACTGGGAACAATCAACGATACCTCAGTGACAGTAGTCAATGTCTATGCGCCCAATATATCACAGATCTCTTTTCTAAATAAATTAATTAAAAAAATCAAAAAGGCTCTCATAGGCAAATTAATCATCTGTGGAGACTTCAATATCATCCCGGATAAAAGAGCAGACTCCACTGCACTCACTAGAACCACAGCGGAACTACACCCTTGGTTACATAAAGAGTGCCTTTATGATACCTTTAGATGCCTTAATTCTTCCTCAAAAGAATTTACCTTCTATTCCCTAAGACACAAGACACATTCAAGAATTGATCTGTTCTTGCTGAATAGAGAGACCCTCACCTCAATCACAGATTCCACGATCGGTACCACTAAGTGGTCAGATCACTCGCCTATTTACCTGAAGATCAACATTGGCGCCCCCTGTAACTTTAGCAGAATCTGGCATAACGATGTCCACCTATTTAAGTCATTAGATAATCAAAAACTAATCAACAATGCATTAGCGGAATATTTTTCTACAAAGGCCACCCCAGACATAAATAACTTTACTTTATGGAACGCCCACAAGGCGGTTATAAGAGGAGTTTTGATTAAACTTAAAATCCAAGAGAGGAAAAACAAATGAGCAAAGATGGACCTACTGTCGTGGAATTCCTTTGTGAGTCCACGGCCTACTCAAAATAGGAAATGTTTGCACCCTTCCAGATTGAAAGTTGGGAGACTGTGCACACAGCCTGAAGCAATCACACTGACACAAGTTCAGCATATGAAAACTTCCTAACTTCCTTTATTTATGGGCATGTAGCCTCTTTTATAAAGTTTAACATATCTGCCCTTTTGTGGCAGGCCAAAGGTTACATAGATACAACGTATTATCTGATTATTGGATAAGCGTCTTCCTTCATCCGGTCATCTGTTATTGCCCGTCACGTGGTAGCAGTCCGGAGAGGGCAGAAGGAGACGAATGGGTTGTCTCACACCCCACGTGTGGATAGTCCGATATGATTGGAGGTTACAGCTTGAATTATTAATTGCATAAATTTCCCATGTTATTTGCATGTTTCCAGTAAAACTGCTTGGGTTATTATTGCGGTAGCTAAAAGCGGTACTGCTTCAGGCTGCGGTTATTTATGTCTGATTTTACTTCTTCTTGAGTTACAAGAAATCGGAAAATAGAGCGTTCTTGCTAAATACTAGCCTGTTTACAGAGTTTAGAGAATAGAAGTTTCATTATAAGGAAGTAAATATATTGGATACATGTAAGAATATATATCTATATTTGTAGGAAAACAAACACCAATGGAAAAGTACTGTCATCTGGTATACAGAATGCTTAACATATAAAAAACAGGTCCACTGTCCACTACACAGGTCCACTGTCCATAAAATACAGATATAGTGGATTTCCACTACAAACCCCTCTTGAAACTATCTGTTTCACTAAACTAACTACACTAAGTGTCCCTACTCTGCACCACATTAATCCTCAACCATTGACCCTAGATCTGCAGTGTGTTGTAGACTGGGGCTAACGCTGCCACGGGGGTTAGGATTAGAGATGAGCGAGCGTACTCGTCCGAGCTTGATGCTCGTTCGAGTATTAGGGTGTTCGAGATGCTCGTTACTCGTGACGAGCACCACGTGGTGCTCGACTCCATTACATTTCCTTCCCTGAGAAATTTGCGTGCTTTTCTGGCCAATAGAAGCACAGGGAAGGCATTACGACTTCCTCCTGTGACGTTCCAGCCCTATCCCACCCCCCCTGCAGTGAGTGGCTGGGGAGATCAGATGACACCCAAGCATTTAAATCTGCCCCGCCCGCGGCTTGGCACAGATGCACGCTGACAGAGATCAGGGAAAGTGCTGTTGATGCTGCTGCTGCTATAGGGAGAGTGTTAGGTGTTATTTCAGTCTTCAAGAACCCCAACGGTCCTTCTTAGGGCCACATCTGACCGTGTGCAGTACTGTTGAGGCTGCTTTTAGCAGTGTTGTACTTTTTTTTTTTGTATATCGGGCGTGCAGACCATAGCGTCCTCAGTCTGCAGCCATTTTACAGAGTATAGGGGCAGTACTGGTGAGGCAGGGTCAGTGGTACAGGGAAAGAGGTATACTGGCTATATAGGCAGTGGGCTTTTTGCAAAAACATACTGTATTTGGGCTGCCTGTGACCGTCTTCAGTTTACTGCGTGTCTGCTGGGGCTAGTAGTCGCTAATTAATACTCAGCTAAGCGTTACAGCAGGCTTGCGCATAATTGTTTCCTGGCTCTGCTGTGCATTCCGTAACATCATTGTCGTCATACCGCCACAGGGAAACAGTATACATTATATCCGCTGCATACGGTGTCTCTGGTTTTTCACTTCACCATTTTAAAAAATTGAGGCAAAATACTTAAGGCCTACCACTGGGCTTTGTCCACTTCACTGGTTCTGCACTGTGAATTCCAGCAGCTCAGTCATATGCACCTAGGTCTCACTACAGGCTTGCGCATAATTGTTTCCTGGCTCTGCTGTGCGTTACGTAACATCATTGTCGTCATCCCGCCACAGGGAAACAGTATACATTATATCTGCTGCATACAGTGTCTCTGGTTTTTCACCTCACCATTTTAAAAAATTGAGGCAAAATACTTCAGGCCTACCACTGGGCTTTGTCCACTTCACTGGTTCTGCGCTGTGAATTCCAGCAGCTCAGTCATACACACCTAGGTCTCACTACAGGCTTGCGCATAATTGTCTCCTGGCTCTGCTGTGCGTTCCGTAACATCATTGTCGTCATCCCGCCAGAGCGTAAGAGTATACATTATATCCGCTGCATACGGTGTCTCTGGTTTTTAACCTCACCATTTTTAAAAATTGAGGCAAAATACTTAAAGGGGTTGTCCCGCGAAAGCAAGTTGGGTTATACACTTCTGTATGGCCATAATAATGCACTTTGTAATATACATCGTGCATTAAATATGAGCCATACAGAAGTTATTCACTTACGCACTCCGTTGCTGGCGTCCTCGTTTCCATGGCGCCAACTAACGCTGCCTTCTCCTCCAATTAGACGCGATTGCGCTGTGCGGTCTTCTGCTCTGCTAATGGGGCTTCTCCGCCGTACTCGCGCCAGAGCGCTGGTCTGCGCCTGCGCAGAAGACCTCGGCAGCGCGAGCACACCGGAGCGGCCCCATTCAACAGAGCAGAAGACCGCACAGCGCAAGCGCGTCTAATTGGAAGAGAAGGCAGCGTTAGTCGGCGCCATGGAGACGAGGACGCCAACAACGGAGTGGGTAAGTGAATAACTTACCTCCGTTTCCGAGCGCAAAGCGTCTGCCTTTATGCTTTGCAGGGAACTTCTCAAGATGCATAGCAGAGGAATGGTGACGCTAATGATTGCAGCATCGCCGCTCACCACCTGGGTAGACTCCTCAAATTTTCCAAGGACCTGGCAGATGGCTGCCAACCAGGCCCACTCTTCTGTAAATAATTGAGGAGGCTGACTCCCACTGCGCCGCGCAAGTTGGAGTTGGTATTTCACTATAGCTCTACGCTGCTCATAGAGTCTGGCCAACATGTGGAGTGTAGAGTTCCACTGTGTGGGCACGTCGCACAGCAGTCGGTGCACTGGCAGATTAAACCGATGTTGCAGGGTCCGCAGGGTGGCAGCGTGCGTGTGGGATTTGCGGAAATGTGCGCAGATCCGGCGCACCTTTCCGAGCAGGTATGACAAGTGGGGGTAGCTTTTCAGAAAGCGCTGAACCACCAAATTAAACACATGGGCCAGGCATGGCACGTGCGTGAGGCTGCCGAGCTGCAGAGCCGCCACCAGCTTACAGCCGTTGTCACACACGACCATGCCCGGTTGGAGGCTCAGCGGCGCAAGTCAGCGGTCGGTCTGCTCTGTCAGACCCTGCAGCAGTTCGTGGGCCGTGTGCCTCTTATCTCCTAAGCTGAGTAGTTTCAGCACGGCCTGCTGAAGCTTGCCCACCGCTGTGCTGCCACGCCGCGTGACACCGACTGCTGACGACGTGCTGCTGCTGACACATCTTGATTGCGAGACAGAGGTTGCGTAGGAGGAGGAGGAGGGTGGTTTAGTGGAGGAAGCATACACCCCCGCAGATACCACCACCGAGCTGGGGCACGCAATTCGGGGGGTGGGTAGGACGTGAGCGGTCCCAGGCTCTGACTCTGTCCCAGCCTCCACTAAATTCACCCAATGTGCCGTCAGGGAGATATAGTGGCCCTGCCCGCCTGTGCTTGTCCACGTGTCTGTTGTTAAGTGGACCTTGGCAGTAACCGCGTTGGTGAGGGCGCGTACAATGTTGCGGGAGACGTGGTCGTGCAGGCCTGGGACGGCACATCGGGAAAAGTAGTGGCGACTGGGAACCGAGTAGCGCGGGTCCGCCGCCGCCATCATGCTTTTGAAAGCCTCCGTTTCCACAAGCCTATACGGCAGCATCTCTAGGCTGATCAATTTTGCAATGTGCACGTTTAACGCTTGAGCGTGCGGGTGCGCGGCGTCGTACTTGCGCTTGCGCTCAAATTGTGGCGCTAGCGACGTCTGGACGCTACGCTGAGAGACATTGCTGGATGGGGCCGAGGACAGCGGAGGTGAGGGTGTGGGTGCAGGCCAGGAGACGGTAGTGCCTGTGTCCTCAGAGGGGGGTTGGATCTCAGTGGCAGGTTGGGGCACAGGGGGAGAGGCAGTGGTGCAAGCCGGAGGCGGTGAACGGGCATCGTCCCACCTTGTGGGGTGCTTGGCCATCATATGCCTGCGCATGCTGTTGGTGGTGCCTCCCCAGCTGATCTTGGCGCGAAAAAGGTTGCACACCACTGTTCGTCGGTCGTCAGGCGTCTCTGTGAAAAACTGCCACACCGTAGAGCACCTTGACCTGTGCAGGGTGGCATGGCGCGAGGGGGCGCTTTGGGAAACAGTTAGTGGATTATTCGGTCTGGTCCTGCCTCTACCCCTGGCCACCGCACTGGCTCGGCCTGTGCCCACACCCTGACTTGGGCCTCCGCGTCCTCGCCCGCGTCCACGTCCTATAGGCCTACCCCTACCCCTCAGCATGGTGTATTACCAGTGATTTGATTTCCCAGGCAGGAAATAAATTGGCGCAAGCCTGCTGTTAAACGTAGCTGGCTGCGTATGATTTGTTTACTATCTCCACCCACCACACACGTACACAGAACGCTGAGGACTGACAGAGGCAGGGCACATAGAATTTTTCCCTTTTTTTAAAAAGAAAAGGTCCACTGACTATATTCAATCAGATAAGAAATCTGTTCCACAGAAATGCAGTTATATGAAGTGCAGCAGAGCGGAGACTTTTCACAGGCAGCAAATAAATTGGCGCAAGCCTGCAGGACAAATTGAATGTTTCCCTTTTTGGGAAACGGAGGGCCCACTGACTATATTCAATCAGATAAGATATGTGTTGCACAGAAATGCAGTTATATGAAGTGCAGTAGAGCGGTTACTTTTCACAGGCAGCAAATAAATTGGCGCAAGCCTGCAGGACAAATTGAATGTTTCCCTTTTTGGGAAACGGAGGGCCCACTGACTATATTCAATCAGATAAGATATGTGTTGCACAGAAATGCAGTTATATGAAGTGCAGCACAGCGGAGACTTTTCACAGGCAGCAAATAAATTGGCGCAAGCCTGCAGGACAAATAGAATGTTTCCCTTTTTGGGAAACGGAGGGCCCACTGACTATATTCAATCAGATAAGATATGTGTTGCACAGAAATGCAGTTATATGAAGTGCAGCACAGCGGTTACTTTTCCCAGGCAGGAAATAAATTGGCGCAAGACTGCAGGACAAATACAATTTTTCCCTTTTTGGGAAACGGAGGGCCCACTGACTATATTCAATCAGATAAGATATGTGTTGCACAGAAATGCAGTTATATGAAGTGCAGCACAGCGGAGACTTTTCACAGGCAGCAAATAAATTGGCGCAAGCCTGCAGGACAAATAGAATGTTTCCCTTTTTGGGAAACGGAGGGCCCACTGACTATATTCAATCAGATAAGATATGTGTTGCACAGAAATGCAGTTATATGAAGTGCAGCACAGCGGTTACTTTTCCCAGGCAGGAAATAAATTGGCGCAAGACTGCAGGACAAATACAATTTTTCCCTTTTTGGGAAACGGAGGGCCCACTGACTATATTCAATCAATAATATATGTCTTCTGGCCCTGCCTACACAATTCTCTCCCTGTAGTATTACTGCAAGGCGCAATGCTCTGCAGACAGCCGATTTTGAAAAGAAAAAAATATGCAACACTGCTAACAGCAGCCTGCACAGTACTGCACACGGATAGATGTGGCCCTAAGAAGGACCGTTGGGGTTCTTGAAGCCTACACTCACTCCTAACACTCTCCCTACCTAAGCACCACTTCTGTCCCTGTAGTATTACTGCAAGGCGCAATGCTCTGCAGACTGCCAATTTTGAAAAAAAAAAAATTTGTGCAACACTGCTAACAGCACCCTCCACAGTACTGCACACGGATAGATGTGGCCCTGAGAAGGACCGTTGGGGTTCTTGAAGCCTACACTCACTACTAACACTCTCCCTACAGCAGCTCCGGCACCAGCAGCACTTTCCCTCAGCTAACTCACAAGACATCTGAGGCGAGCCGCGGGAGGGGCCGACTTTTATACTCGGGTGACATCTGATCGCCCCAGCCACTCACAGCAGGGGGGTGGTATAGGGCTTGAACGTCACAGGGGGAAGTTGTAATGCCTTCCCTGTCTTTCAATTGGCCAGAAAAGCGCGCTAACGTCTCAGAGAGGAAACTGAAAGTAACCGGAACACCGCGTGGTGCTCGTTAAGAGTAACGAGCATCCCGAACACCCTAATATTCGCACGAATATCAAGCTCGGACGAGTACGTTCGCTCATCTCTAATCCTTATACTAGATGTCTATTTGCAGATGTATTTCCATGAGATTTCTTAGCAAGCTATAATTGACATCAAAAACCAGCAGCGTACATAGTAAACACTGATGATTCAAGCCAGTGAGGATGTCATTGGGTGTTAATAGTGCTATGTATTGATGGGAGAGACATCTTTTTCGACAGCTACAATTAGCACTGACTAGCAAAAGCCCTTTCCTTCAGCATTTATAGACTTTTTAAAAAGGAAATGTCCCACATACACATATCAGAATAATCAAATAAAAGATACAGATAGTGTGTTTTGCGGACATTATTGCATGTTTCTATTTTATTGCATAGCTCGCAGATTATCTTATGAGTGCATTTTAAGCTTCTTTACAGATGATTTTAAAGGAAATTATTTACTAGTGCACCATTTTATTAACGAGAGATTCCCTGATCCCTAGCGCCGATGCCCAAGGTCATGTATTTATAACATGACATGCCAGGCTATGCAATAGCTGATTTACTACTTGCTGACCCTCACAGCCTCTAATTCACATTTTAGTTAGCCCTAAATAGACCTTTTTGTGTTTAATCAATCATAGCTGTGTAATCATTGCTAGACATGTCAGCCCACCCACCCCCCACTACTACACATGCCCCTTGCTAACAGCTGCGTACTAATGGAGCCAACTCTTCATTCTACTCTTGAACTCTGTCACGGGAGAGGACCCCTTTAAAATATAACCTTTATTAAATACAATTTAAAAACTTAAAATCTGTTTTTTTAGGACCAGTAGCAAAAGACAAACAAACATGTATCAAGTGAGGCTGATGCAAGAAAATTGCATCACCCACGTGCACATACACTAGCGGTAGGCTATGTACTATCATGAGCACCTACAATAAAGGTGCTGACAATAGCCTACAGAACTCTCCCCTTCACCTATGTAATAATGACTACAGTGCCAGTGTGAGCTTGTTCCTGGCAGCGTAAAAGAGATGATCAATATATATGTCTCCACCTCTCTAAAAGTGCAAAATCGTGAGTAACCACCCTGCCGGGTAAAAACAGCAATCGTATATAGAGACTGCACGATTCATCATAGGTGTGAGGTGTTGCAATGCTTAAATAGGGGCAGTGAAGGTCTGGTAGATAACCCCCTTTGTTTAGGAATATTCAGGACTGGGTATACCGACAAAAGTGTGGGGTCAGCATATAACACGACCTAAAGTGGTTTAACCCCTAGTCTGAGAAGCCAACTCCAAATGGAGATAAGGAAAAAGTTTGAGTGGCAAATCGAATTTCTGGTTCAAACTCAACATGGATGATGAGTTCAGTGAGATGGACCAGCAAGTCGGTTCGCTAAAGGGTTCAGATTTGGTTACAAAATGTAAATCATATTTAGAATCTGAACCCTTTAGTGAACCGACTTGCTGGTCCATCTCACTGAACCCATCATCCATGTTGAGTTTGAACCAGAAATTCGATTTGCCACTCAAACCTCTTCCTTATCTAGATTTGGTACTATATATATATATATATATATATATATATATATATATATATATATAGAGAGAGAGAGAGAGAGAGAGAGAGAGAGAGAGAGAGAGAGAGAGAGAGAGAGAGAGAGAGAGAGAGAGAGAGAGAGAGAGAGAGAGAGAGAGAGAGAGAATTATTACACCAATTCTATTGTGGCGTCTACACTACATATATGATATAAAGTCGTGATACAAAGTCCAGGGGAAAGTCAGTAATAATAGTGTCAATAGCAATAATGTCCTTATGTGTTTCGGAGAGAGGAGTGAGTGATGAAGTCTCTGGCCATACATATATATACCTGTAATGACAAACAAACATGGGTAAGCATAAAAATACATTAAAGATCACAAAAACAAAAAAAACACAAAAATATAAAAACAATTAACATATGACAATTAATTCTACTCTGACATCAATGACAAAACAGCCTTCAAATATGAGGCATATTGGCATATTCTAAATTTATCCCTATAGCGGACATGGTCGCCAGTTCAATAATTCACTTTAATTCATGTTTTTTTTAACGGTAAGCATTGGTCGCCTCCCCTGGGTAACAATGGGATATGGTCGATCACCCTATATTTAAACTGGCTGATTGCATGCTTATGTTCCACATGGTGTCTGGAGACCGGCAATTCCATTTTTTTTTTGTCCTGATTGTGCTTCACTATTCGCGCCCAAACCTTCATAGTGGTCTCTCTGGTGTATCTTAAACCACACGGGCATGTGATAAGGTAGATCACAAATGATATTTTATCTTCACTCCTTTTCAGCTCCTTCTGGCAGCTGAAGATGGCCTAATAGAAGTCTATAGAAGTGTCCATAGATGTCTATGAGACCCATATTCAGTTATCAGATGTAGCCTAAAAGCAGTAAAGACAACTAAAGAGGAACAAGCACTTGGATGAGCACTGTAGCCCCCACTGTCTGTCTAACATGTCAAAAGTTTTTCAAAAGTGGTTACTTTTTAAATTTCTACACTGTCTATTTTTTTCTCTCTTCAAAGTTTTAAAGTCCTCTAAAACTTTGTTGCAGAAGGCCTTAATAAATGATTCTTTATTCTGTATAGCGTGAAAATTGCCTGCTGATTTGAAGCCCTTAGTAAATGAATCCTCTAGAATATTAGTAAACCAGATTCTCTACCTCAACATGTGAAGTGGCTTTTGTCATTTGAAGTACAACAAACAGTATTCTATTTACATTATTTTATAATGCCTTTAATAAAAAAAATGTCTACGAAAAAAATGCATAAGAGAGGTTAGAAGTCTCTCCTGAAGGTTTTTGGGTTCCTTGGGTACCTAAGGAAGTAAGTCTAGTATCCTCAGGTCCTTCATGAGGCCTATTTAAGCCCAAAGGACTTGTCTTCAGTGTGTTACTCTGTTGAGCCTTTCTGTTGATCATTTTTTCAAGGCTTTCCATGTTCCTGTGGGAGTTACTATTAGTGAAAGTGTAAATTCTGGTTTTCCCCAAGATAGAGACCTAAAGGATGGCTGAGTTTTAAACCTTTGGCTGGACCTGTATGAGAGAAGCCTATTGGAATAATCAATCACCTCCTCTATATTGGATCTACTGTCTACAGTTTTCAATTGTGTGGGCATACACTTGTTTTCATATGTCCTAAGTGGATTTGCATTCTTCTTCATATTTTTACCGGGATATTCTGATGGTCCGGGTCAGCCTCATGTAATCTTCTAAATCCTGTTCCAATTTACCAATCTTTAAAACAGTATTTTTAATTCAAATGTATTCATGTATCTAAGAGTATATTCTACATGACTTTTTTGACTTCATGATATCAATTGCATCAATTTCATTAACCCCTTAAGGACCAGGCTGTTTTGTACCTTATGGACGAGACAATTTTTAGGGATTTTACGCATGTGGTGGTTTTACTGCTCTATTTTGTTTCTTTTAGCTATCAAAATTATCGCTGAGTTGTTTTTTTTCCGTGACATATAGGTCTATTTTTTAATATCTTTTTTACTGACAATTTTTCCGCTTTTTAGTTTTATTGGGGGTAAAAAGCTAAATAAAAATGTTTAACATGTCTAGTTATTTTTTTTAAAATGAGTATATTTACACTAAAATAAAGTATGGGTATGGGTTCCTCATCTTATTTCGGACATTTTGATATATAATATGTATGGTTTTAGATTACAGGGCGCTTATAGCGGCGTTTTTGCTTGGCATCGGCTTTGGGTTATTTTCTTTTTTATGTATATATTTTTGCTTTATTCTAGAATTTTGTTTTACTGATGTATGTAATTATGTTTTTACTATCTATGTCCCCCATGACGTCATATAAGACCTCTGGAGGACAGTCACATTTTTTTTTATTTGACACTTTCCCACTGTAGCTGGGGCATCCATAGGAGCCCCAATTTACAGGGGAAAACAACCCCTGTAGTGACATTAGTCACTGGCACAGCTGCCCAGGGTCTAGTATGACTCTCCAGCTCTGCTGTAGCAGGGATCCCCCGCGTTTACGTTACACTTCCGCTTTCACTGTCTAGTACAGTGTTCATTGAGCGCTGTGTACTCAGGAAAGCAGAAGACAAAAAGGGATAAAAACCCCTCCTGCCTTCTCCTCAGGGTTTTCATCTGTCACTAACAGCTGATAACCTGTCCTGCCCCTGATTGATTGCAGAGCCAGGAGGCTTAAAGCACCGCCGTAATTTTACATACGGCTAAGCTTTAAGCCCAGAACCAGGCACCGTAAATTTACAGTGCCTGGTCCTAAATGGGTTAAACATTAGATTGCTGTTATTTTATAATTTATTTTAAAAAGGTATCCACTAGAGATGAGCGAGCACACTCAGATAAAGCAGTTACTTGAGCGAGCATCGCTCTTCTCGAGTGACTGCTTACCGGTCCAAGCAGGCTCTGGGGGTGAATGGAGTTGGCGGGGGGGGGGAGAGATCTCTCTCACACACCCCCCTCCCTGAGCCTGCTTGGACCAGTAAGCAGTTACTCGAGAAGAACGATGCTTGCTCGAGTAACTGCTGTATCTGAGCGTGCTCGCTCATCTCTAGTATCCACCTATTCTGAATGGTGGATCCTGTATTAACTACATATAGGTGTTACCTTTCAGTATAGTCTTTCATGTGATGTTAGTGAGATTACTGCAGCAAAAAAAATTTCTACAGATCAGGAAGTGACAGACTAATGTTAGGCTTCAGTGGGAAAAATGCAGGATTTCAGGACTTTAAAAAAATACATAGACTGTGATCGGAAATTTAAAAAAAAAAACACCAACAATTCTTTAAAAATATATTTAACACAAAAATGTTATTTATGTCATAGGTCACTTTATGATGGCACACTCACTTTAATCTAAGGTGCTAGTTCCAAAATGTATACAGTACAAACGTACATTGGAGCTGGACCGAGTGCAGACCAACAATAAGGGTAATACAGTGGGGTATAAGATGGCAGTCAATGGTGGCTCTGCTGCTACCTGAAAATGTGGAAAATCATTATCTGGGCCAGTATGCCACATGCAATGGTAAAAATAAATAGGCAGTTGTTATAGCCTGCTACCCACGGAGTCTGGTAGGGAAAGATGTTATTTTGTAGTGATGCCAGCTTGCATACGGGTAGGGACTCGTTACGAGCAGAAACAAAAATACAAAAAGTGGAGAACTAAATAAAAATGGGTGCAGTAGTCTTTGCTTGCCTGTAGTGTTGTGTGGTACCTCAGTGCACGATGTTGATGATGGGAAGAGACTCCAGGCCACAGACTTTAGATGGTAAATCAACTCAACTCTTGATTTGCATGAAGAGAGGATCAGTCTAGACTTAAAGTGATGACACGGTTTACATTAAATTCACTTGACATAGATGAACACTTGGAATTACACTTCCCAACAGTGACTATGTGTGAACTTTTCTCAGGGGCTTAACACAAAACTTTATACTGGTATACTATGCTTTAACTCCCAGCTTTTCTCCCTGGCTTTGACTTGTGCCTTGCATATCATTTGCTGGCTTGATTTCCTTTTCTTTCTTCTTCTGTCCCTTTTTTTCTCCTTTCTCTTCTGTCCTTGCTAACAATTCTTGTGCTTTAGTACTCACACTTAAACGTTCTAGCTTCCCAGCACACTGGCTTTGGAGTAAAGATGGTTCCCTTCTTCTTCCCTGGTCTCTATTTCTGTCTGTCTTCCTTCAACTATCTCCAGGACTAGACTCAGTAACCCCACCACTCTCTACCTTTTATACATTTTAACTCAACCAATCCTAAGCTAGGGGAAATCTGATTATCCAATCCCTGTAATAGCTAGGGGTGACCGACAGGTGTGAAAGCAGGTTAGGGTGCATTCTGCCTACTAATGCAGCTGTAGGTTATAGGAACACATCTAATTAACACATTTAAAGTCAGATACACACAATTTCACACATTTAAAGATATATACACATTTTCCAAAAGGTGACTATAGCAGTGATGTGGGACCCTAACTCTGAGGTACTACAGAGGTAGTAGGTAAGCCTTACTATGGAGCCAGTCCCTTATCGGCATGTGTTTTGAAAACCAGAAGTGTGTGGCCAGAGGTTCACTGTGTACCATCAGCCTGATATGTGATGCGGTACAGCAGATGTATTGTCTAGTGCTGCTGAGAGCAAATAAAAAAGGTAAGTGTGTTCCACAGAGGGAAGTAATAAAAAAATGAGAAGTCTCATTCATTTATGACTCGCTCCGGGAAAGGGGGGCACATTGAATAAGATGATGGTGCTAAAAAAGGGGGAAAATAATCATATATTAAATAAATAACAGCATATCTATTACAAATATAGATATGCATTAAAGCTTATAAAATTACGGAATTATAATAGTGTCAGAATTTAGACATGTTACAGTATAGCAGCGGGAAGAAATTTGTTTCCAGAAATATTGGAAGAATTCTATACAGGCTTCATTGCTCATCTACAAGCTAGAGGAAGATCTTATAGTGCTGTTCTTTTTACCTTCATTCTCTGAGATTCAGTTATCACAATATTAACCTTTGAACTGCAATATAAACCTTTGAACTGCAATATTAACCTTTGAACTGCAATATTAACCCTTGAACTGCAATATTAACCTTTGAACTGCAATATTAACCTTTGAACTGTCATAATGGAAATCCATGTTTCATCAGGACCCCCCTATTTTTATCATATTATATTTTTTGATCTATTGAAAATGTTTCAGCTATTGTTCTTTTGTTTTCCATTCTTGTCATTTCTCAATAAATGTGAATATTACACATCTTTGGATCTTGCATATAACATATTTCATAATTTCTCTCTATGATATTAAGGTGAGAGAAACAGAAAATCTATTCAGAGCCTCCCAACATCCCGGTCTTCCTCAGGTTAGTAACAATATATTAATGGCTAATCATTTACATCATAAAAACTCATCAATAGGGTAGTATATTAGAACAGAGAATATTCACTACAGGTCATTTACTTTCTGCCCTATTAACTTTAGTGTTTTGAAGATAACTTTAGAGGAAATAGTTCAGTAGTGTCATAGACAAGATATAAGTAATGGATAGCTTTAGAGATGAGCGAACCTACTCGTTTCGAGTAATTACTCGATCGAGCACCGCGATTTTCGAGTACTTCAGTACTCGGGTGAAAAGATTCGGGGGGCGCCAGGGGGCGGGGGGAGGCGTGGCGGCACGGGGGGTAGCAGCGGGGAACAGGGGGGAGCCCTCTCTCTCTCCCTCTCCCCACTGCAACCCCCCCACTCACCCACGGCGCCCCCCGAATCTTTTTGCCCGAGTACGGAAGTACTTGAAAATCGCGGTACTCGGGCGAAAAAGGGGCGTGGCCGAGTACGCTCGCTCATCTCTAGATAGCTTGTATTTATATCTTTCAGAAAACCTTCCTATATTAGTTAGAATTTTATGCAATCAGTTAGTAATTGACAGTTTGATATCATTTCCTTGTTATTCTTGTTCAGGACACCTTCAGTTCTTCTGGTTTTAAAATACTGTATTATAGAGTTAGTAGGAAGTAGTTGTCCCCTTTTAGTTTCTCCATCACTTACACAAAGTACATTGGGGTTACAAAGGGCCTTTTTCTCTAAAGGACTGAGCATATCCATGTGTTATAAGAATAGCCATTTGAGCTTAATGTGTAATTCTTTATTTCCTGCGTGGTGTCACTGCTGATAAAGTAAACAATTTGTACCAAATTATTTCACAAATTATAGCTAAAAAATGGGAGTTAAAGGAACATGAAATCCTGTGATTAGTTTATCCTCTTAGATCTCCTTGTGTAAATATACCCCATGCTTAAAGGATCTGAAGTGTGAGAAATAGAGATGAGCAAGCGTACTCGCTAAGGCAAACTACTCGAGCGAGTAGTGCCTTATGCGAGTACCTGCCCGCTCGTCTCTAAAGATTCGGGTGCCGGCGGGGGAGAGCGGTGAGTTGCGGGAGTGAGCAGGGAGGAGCGGGGGGGGAGAGAGTGAGATCTCCTCCCCTGTTCCTCCCCGCTCTCCCCCACCGCTTTCCGCCCCCCGCCGTCACCCAAATCTTTAGAGATGAGCGGGAAGGTACTCGCATAAGGCACTACTCGCTCGAGTAGTTAGCCTTAGTGAGTATGCTCGCTCATCTCTAGTGACAAACATTTCACATCTTCAATTTACTGAAAACTTTTTAAAGTTATGACTGTATGTGAAAGGTGCAAATTAATGTTAAATGTTGGTGCATTACAGCAATTATGAGCAAGTCAGGTCTACCTGGATTGCCTTCTAGGACGAGTGCTGATACATGATTTGAGACTTTCTTTCTTTCTTTCCTTTTTCTTTCTTTCCTTTTTCTTTCTTTCTTTCCTTTTTCTTTCTTTCCTTTTTCTTTCTTTCCTTTTTCTTTCTTTCCTTCTTTCTTTCCTTCTTTCTTTCCTTCTTTCTTTCCTCCTTTCTTTCCTCCTTTCCTTCTTTCTTTCCTCCTTTCTTTCCTCCTTTCTTTCCTCCTTTCCTTCTTTCTTTCCTCCTTTCTTTCCTCCTTTCTTTCCTCCTTTCCTTCTTTCTTTCCTCCTTTCTTTCCTCCTTTCTTTCCTCCTTTCCTTCCTCCTTTCCTCCTTCTTTCCTCCTTTCTTTCCTCCCTTCTTTCCTCCTTTCTTTCCTCCTTTCTTTACTCCTTTCTTTCCTCCTTTCTTTCTTCCTTTCTTTCTTTCTCTAGATAATGACAGGATTCGTCTCACTGGAGTAGAAAACAACTGCTCAGGAAGAGTAGAAGTATTCTTCCAAGGAGAATGGGGAACAGTCTGTGATGATGATTGGGATATCAAGGATGCAGAAGTCGTCTGTCGACAGATAGGATGCGGCTCCGCTGTGAACGCCACTACAGAAGCGATGTATGGAAAAGGAGCAGGTCCCATATGGCTGAGTGAGGTGCAATGTAAAGGATATGAGCGAGCTCTACAGGATTGTTGGGCTAAACGCTGGAATAAAAGTGATTGTCTCCATAAAGAAGATGCAGGAGTTATATGTCTTGGTATGGGCAAGTCTTAATATGTCTAAATGTATCATGCAATTATCAAACTCCTTGATTTAGACTTCATATCCTGTTATCAATACATTATAGATCAATAAGTAAAGAGATTTAGTAGATACCATGGATCGGCTTCTGTAGATATACAAATAATATAATATGATAGATCTGGTTATATATTACACAACAAATGAATCTGCTGAATAGGAATATATTTGTACTTTGACCATTACTTCTGATTCTGTCACTTGTAGGTCCTGACAACAATGTTACTCCTACTGCCCTGACCCCAACGCCAGGTAACATAACAAAGAGACATTGACTAAGATATAATAACTGATTCTAACTGTTGCGGCACAAAACTGTCTGATTATAAAATATGAATCACTGTCTATACCACATATCAATAAAACATAGTATAACCCTGTCTCATAAGAATATTGACTGTAATAAGTATCTTACACTTATTAATGAAACAAATTGATACTAGAGAATATGATACATGAGTATCTTATGTACTAAGGGTGGCTTCCCACGAGCGTGTTTTTGTGCATACATAGGAGCGTACATAAGTGCTCACCCATGTACGTGCAAAAGCACGCGTGAATGCTGGTCTGTGCATTGTTTTCAATGGAGATGCAGTGGCTGCAGGGGGCTCCATTGAAAACAATGATCTGCTGGCCTCCGTGCATTGTTTTTCAGGGAAGGGCTTTACATGTAAGCCCTTCCCTGAAAAACAAAATTTTTTGTGTTAAAAAAAAATAAATTTAAAATAAACTTACCTCTCCGCCGCTGCTGTGTCCCCTGCGGGGATGAAGAACACATCTGCCGCATGCGACAAATGTTTCCTTCATCCCTGCTAGTAAAAAGAATTCCCTGCTGGTGCATCTGTCACATCTGTGACAGATGTAGCAGAGAAATTCTTCAATTCTCTACCGCAGCTGTCACACATGACAGCTGCGGTAGAGGATTCTGTTGCTGGCACCCCATCAATTGATTTCAGGGAAGGGCTTTAAATATAAGCCCATCCCTGAAAATCCAGTAAAAGTGGTGTAAAAAACAAAAAAAATACATACTCGCCTCTCTTCAGCTGCCGGGGCTCAGCTGCGTCTTTTCCTGCTGTCCCCTGCTCTGTGGTGGTGATCTATCAGCCTGCAGGGATTTAAAATCCCCGCCTGCTGAAAGAGCTGATGGTGATTGGCTGAGGTGCTTAGCCAATCACAGGCAGCTCTCGCCCGTCATTCATTCGGCGATAGCTGCCTGTGATTTGCGAATTATTCTATTTAGTAACGTGTCGGCCGTCCTTTTGCTTGTATTGCAGCTGCAACACATCGAGGCATACTTTCCACAAGTTCTCTGTAAGTCTGGGCAGAAATAGCTTGACAGTCCCCATGCAAGGCTGTGAGAAGAGCTTGTTGTGAAGATTGGCGTAGGTGGCGGTGTCTTACCCATCGCTCCAGTTTATCCCACGAATATTGAATATAATGAATAGTTATTACAAAATGTGCAGCTTTTTATTTTATCCATGCCCTTCACAGCACTTACATATTTGCTGATTTTCCACAGTGTCCAAATACTTGTGTCCATATACGTCCATATACGTGTATACCAGTGTTTCTCAACTCCAGTCCTCAGTGCCCCCCAACAGGTCATGTTTTCAGGATGTCCTCTAGCAATGTCTGAGGCACTGACAATAAGTACATCACCTGTGCAATACTGAAGAAATCCTTAAAACATGACCTGTTGGGTGGGGAGTGAGGACTGGAGTTTAGAAACACTGATGTATACCATAGATGTCATTATTGTAATTCTGCATTTATTTCCTTTTTCTTATAGCTCAGCGTCCAGCACTGCCATCTTCTTCCACTATCTCTAATGTGTTCCTTATGATCTCCATTATTTCCCTGCTCCTTCTTGGTATTGCAGTCATTGTAATAGTATACTTGATAAGACAATCCAAGTGGTATAAAAAAGGTGAGTTTAGTAATAATAATAATATTCAAATCCAAATATTCTCATGACCAATGTATACATCAATAGAGAAGTCATTACCAGACTTGACTACCATGTCCTATACATGATGGAGTTCATTGTGTCTGGTTGTGTGTTGGTTCCATTACTTATCTGTATGAAGCTCTACAGATCTCATATTATATTATTTCTGTATATAACATTAAATTCTAAGCTCAGTCCTCAGAAACTTCACTTCCATTTCTCTCCAAGACCCGGTGTATGAAGAAATTGATTTTGCATTGATGGAGATAAACAAGAGCTTGTCCCAGAAAACAGGTAAGGAACTTGTAAGTATTCTATTTAGAAGAATGTTCTGTATAACTCATGTAAGCGTCTCACAAGACAACTGTCATCCCCATAGATGCTCAAAATCCTCACTACAGCAAGTTGTTATCATATGAATGGCTGTTGTTTCTGTACTTTAACATTGAGGGATTGTTTTCCACTTATTCATGCTTTGCTCTCAGTATTGCTGGTAGTACTGCGGGTCAGACCCCACCAATTATCATGCATCTTACATATACCATGACTCTTGGAAAGTGTAGTACATGAATGGAAGAACTCAGTTGCTTTCTTGCAGCACTATTTCACACTTGTTGCAAAAAGACACAGGTCCATTAATGTCAATCTGAAATTCTATATTGTTGATCCAGAGGAAAGAAAACACCCTTAGGAGGCCGACGGCAATTACCTCATATTAGGGAGGAGAATCCTTTCCAGACTATAATTATGATAATCAGAATAAACCCCTGGTTCAATGACCCACATTCAAAAATCTAATATGCATAACTTCTATTATAGTCACAGCTTTGGCAGCGTGGTTGTGGTCATCTCTGGTCCAGAGTCACATCACAATGTCATTCCTGGACCATATGATACAGGGTTATGTCCTATGGAGTCCTGTAATTCTAGGGTTCAGCAGTATGGACTTAGTCAACAAGAAGACGGACTTCTCACTGGGGCCTAATGTATTAGTTTAGGGTACTGTGAATACTTTGGTGAGTTCTCCTTCAATGGAAATGTTCAAAGAAAGGCTGGACAAATATCTGTCTGGTATGATTTAGTGAATCCTGCATTGAGAGGGGGTTGGACCAACTGGTCCTGGAACCTACCATTCTATGATTCAATATAGTTTTGTGAATTTACTTAGTGTCCAAAAATTACTGTTTAGAGTAGTTGTTGCCTATAATTCTCAAACTGGTTTTCAGTCTCTCTACAGTAGTGGGGTTGCCCATTTTAGGGTGGGTGCTGTGCTTGAGGAAACAGACTGCTTGGGGTAGTTGTAGTTATATTTTATACTTTACTCGCTCCGGCTCAGTTATCTTCTTTTTGTCCAAACCCATATTATTATTCACTGACTCAACCCTATATCGGTATCTGTAACTCATTGCCTTAAGTTGTGCATTTCTGTCGAACGACATGTGATGGTTACCTTTAAGGTAGACACCCAGGCCCCTGTTATCTGATCTTCTAACAGCAACCATCTACCCATTTGCATAACCTATTTGTCAAGTTTGTGAATGCATGTCTTTTGAAGAAAATAAACTTTGCTGTTAGAAGATCTGGGAAATCCTCCACTTTATTTTGCCATATGATGTTATGGGGAGGTCTCAAGGACAAGGACCTCCCGCAGAAGTAAGTTTCTTTGCACACGTGTGAACTGTATTGGTTCCTATGAGCGCGGGCTACATTGTTTTATTTATACTGAAATTAACAATCTCTCATTGTGATTTTGTAACCAGAAGAAGAACATGGATATGTCGATGTGGATGCTGAACATTTGTCTCGGCCTGTAAGCCCTGGAGTAGTTGCTGCTCGTGAGAACAATGGACAGCTGGGACCATTTTGGAAAGGTTTGTACTTGTACAACATACAGACACACATCTGGGTCTTTTCCCCAGATTGCCTTGATACTTTCATACCTTCGAGGGCTAACTTAGTTGGTCATATTTATGGGCTGTGTGCTGTACATGTATTCCACAGATAATATATGGACACATAGTAGCCAATTTGGCTATTTACATGGGCTGTTTTTCATACAAACAGATGGGCTGTGTGAGAAAAAATGCTGCATGTCCTATTCTCATTCTTCATGGATTAAACTTGGGCATAAAATGTGAACATTGGGCAGCACATGTTGGCATCTGTGTGCTGCTGGATGCATTTTGTATCCTATTTCCTGAACAGCACCCTGCCAAAACCCACTGAAGAATCCATAAGGCCTCTATTCAGGCAAGTATGGATCAAGCTCAGATTAAGTTTGAGTGCATTAACAAAAGAGAAGTAGAATCTGTGTTTTATACTTTGGTATATACTTTTATACTTTGGTACCTGATCAGATCCTGCATTTGTACGGATACCCTCAAATAGAGCAAGGCTTTAGTACAAAGCGCAGCTGCTACAAATAGTACATCTGGTGCAGTAGGAATCAGTGGATGGCCGATGTAAACAACAAAGAGGTTGCAGCTCTGCCCCGGTACTGAGCCCCAAACAGCTGATCTGCGGGGGTGCCCAGAGTTTGACCTTCACCATTCTACAGCAATATTAATGGGCAATACTAGAGCTATGAAAACAGGAATATTCTATTTCCATTATGTCTGCAGATTATCTACTGTATGCACTATTGTCATTGTATTAAATGTAGTTTAAATTGAAGAAAACTAAAATTAATGGCTGTCTTGTCTGATCTCTCATGTCATCGTGCATAGTTTGCCTGGGGGTTATGAACTTAAAAAATGAGCATAACTGAATTTAAGGGTCCATTCACATGGGTGGATTTTCAGTTCAAATTATGTTAGCATACAGCATACTACATCATTGATTTCCATTGGTGTATTCCCTTGGCAGCAGCTGCCTGACACTGGTTGATCTAGTTACATATAAGAAACAATGGTCTATCACATTACTCAATCCTCTCAAAACCCGGGAGTGTACGCCATCAGGACGCGGCAATTTATTTATTTTAATCTTTTTAAAAGGATCTCAGTGTTGCCAGCTGCTCATTTAGGGCAGCTTCATTCTAACATATATGCGTACACAATACGCAGAGAATGGAACACATTGATTTCAATGGGTTAGTCCTGATTTCCTTTTCTTGCTCGCTTTTTGCGTGTGGGGAAAAAATGCAGCGTGCTCTATTTTTGTGCACATTTGCTTTATGCTTTGTAATTCCATGAAAAAAAGAACACATCTGGAACTCATTAAATCAGAGCATGCCAGTGTCTCATATGCAAAAAAACCCTGGCCTGCATGCGTTAAATGTACAGTAAAATGTGCCGATACCTTGGGCATAGCGCAAATCGCTGATGCTTGCACAATTTTACATATGGTCATGGGACTTCGTTCTTAGCTCCATGATCTGGGCTTTCAAATGCTCACATTTCATATAGCAGTATGCCGCCTCTAATGGCTGTTCAAGGACCGCATGTATGGCATAAGACGTTCACTAAATGGCATTCAGTAGCATTCAATCATGGAGCACATTCTGAAAGGGGATCTTACAGATAGATGAGACCAAAGGTCATATATGCAAAAATAAATAAATAAATTAACCATAATTACATAAAAGTTATACTTTAAAAGTCCTTATATCAAAAGTCAGTAATGCCAAGTCACACACTTTGAATGTAACATGCATAATCACTCAGCTTGCATGAGATTAGAGATGAGCGAGTATAGTCGTTTCGAGTAATTACTCGATCGAGCACCGCGATTTTCGAGTACTTCTGTACTCGGGTGAAAAGATTCGGGGGACGCCGGGGGGCGGGGGGAGGCGTGGCGGAGGGTAGCAGTGGGGAACAGGTGGGAGCCCTCTATCTCTCCCTCTCCCCCCCCCCCCCCCACTCCCCGCTGCAACCCCCCAGTCACCCACGGTGCCCCCTGAATCTTTTCACCCGAGTACGGAAGTACTCGAAAATCGCGGCGCTCGGGTGAAAAAGGGGCGTGGCCGAGTAGGCTCGCTCATCTCTAATGCTCATGTATATTTGATTTAGGGCTTAAACAGACTGGTCTATATGCAACTATGCTTCCCACTATGGAGCATTGTTGTGTATGAATGTTTTTTTTTTTCAGACTATTCAAACCCCTCACTATATCTCGCGAATTTGAAAAGAAAAAAAAAGAAGCAGGAAGACAGATCCCCTGTCAATGGGAACATGTAGAAACACAGCAAATATGCAACTACATGTGTATTTAGTGCATTTTTACACAATTTGCCAGTCTGGGAAGAACAGGAAAAGAAAGTGGCATAAATTGGATCTTCTTGCGTATTTTTGCAAAAAACCATAAGACTCTAAATATGCGCAAACACGGTGAAAATTGCATTATTTTTATGCACCAAAACTACATATGCTTAACCCAGAGAAAAGAACCCATTGATTTCATAAAAATGCAGTGAATATGCAGTTGCATGAGTATTCACTGCGACCTTACAAATGTTGCCAGAAGATGGAGAAGATGGTAGGAAAAAAAGTGAACCGCCTTGCGTTTTTTTTCCTTTCGCATGAAATAGACGCATTGAATATGGATGCAATGCACGTATTAAGCACTTAGTGACTGCCCCATTGCTTTTTTATATCCTGGCTTTGCCGGGCTTCAATCCTCAGGACCGTAAAAAAAATCACGCTCAGTCTGAGGATTAAAGCCACGAGGGCTGTGGATGTGACAGCTCAATGCTGTCAGCTGCCAGAGGTTGCTGACAACCTGTAACTGTCATTAGCGGCCAGGATATCCAACCCCTGGTTATGCAATCACCATTATCCAATGGATAACAGCAATCACATACATGTAAATAAAAATTGAAAAAAGTTTAAGCAGAAACTACTCACCCCCATCCTTCATGATGTCCCCCGGCGATATGGTCCAGAAAGGACCTGCCGTGATGTTCTGCGCATGCGCACTAAAGGAAAAATGATGACGCATGTACAGAAGACCGGATCGTCGCGGGAGAGTTTTGAAAAGCTGGAGATGTCACCAGGCCACTGATCGCCGTTATCCAATGGATAACGGCTATCATGGAAAAGTAAAAATAAATAAATAAAGTTAAAGTTTCAACTTCCCTCATGGATCAGATCCATAAGGGAAGCTGAAAATACTCACCCGCATCCTCCGCGATGTCATATGATGTTCTGGTCCTTCCAGGACCTTAATTCATCTTATGCACACAGAAGGCCTCTTAGCCTGGGAGATTTAAAATCTCGCTGTTCCCGGCTGGTAAAAAAAGTAAAACAAAGTGTAAAAAAGTTTAAGTTTAAAAAGTTTAAGTTTCATCTCCCCTCACAGATCACATCCAAGAGAGGAGATGAAATTATGTACCCCAGATTTATTCATGGACCTTACCCCTGCTTCTGCGCACACTCCCATTGCCAAAATGGCAGACACATGCGCAAAAGCTGTGGATTGCTAGGGTAATTTAAATTCACCCTGCCCTGGCTACCAAACGTATGTGGGCCCTGGTCATGTGATCGTAACTATCCGTGATGGAAGGTGAAATTACTAACCTAAGGCCTCTAGCAATTTCCTGTGATGAGATCTTCATCCAAGGTCCTTTCCCCAACTTCGGCACATGCGCCTGTCAGCAAAATGGCGGACGTAAGCACAGAAGCTGGGGAGGGCCCGGGAAATTTTAAATCTCCTAAAGTAGCCTAGAACTTGAAACAGTGACCGTAGATTGCAGAGAGTTGTCTCCAATCACATGATCGCCATTATTCAAAGCATAAAGGCAATCACGTAAAAGTAAAAAGAAAGGTGGTTTAATATTGCTTTCAGTTTGGGCAATGTTGTGAATACAGACATAAGATAAAGGCCACAAAGGATATATTTTTGAACACAGGACAAACATAGGTATTCATTTTGGGGTAAAAATCTTTATTCATATGTGTGTAGTTCAAAAAAATATTTTTTAAATTACATAATTGCCAAAAAAAATGAAATTCGTAATTTTTACTTTTGCTTTGTTTATATTCATTTAAAAGCTGTGGGGTCAAAATACGCAGTACACCCTTAAATGAATTCATTAAGGGGTCTAGTTTTCAAAATGGGGCCATTTGTTTGGGTTCTCCATCGTTTTGGCTGCTCAAGGGCTCTACAAGTGTAAAATGGAACCTAAAACACTTTCGAGCAAAATTTCTGTTCTGAAAGGGCTGCTCCTTTTGGTCTGGGCCCCGTTGTTCATATAGACATACGATTAGGGCCACAATGGGTATGTTTCTAAACACAGGACAAACAGGGGTATCCATTTTGAGGGTGTAAATCCTCATTTTTATGTACACTGTAGAAACAAAATATGTATTTAAAATGACATATTTGCAAAAATATAACATTAAATTTTTTCTACTCTAAATTGCATTAACTCCTGAAAGAAAACGGTGGGGTCAAAATACTCCTGACACCCCTCAGTGAATACATTAAGGGTGTAGCTTATAGGTGCTGACACCTATAAGCCTTTGCAATCTTGGTTTGGTGCAGGAAAACAAAGTGTTCCTCAAAATGTTGATAAGTAATGTTAAATTTGTACGTCTCCTAAACAGTTTTTAAAAAAGCCTAACGTTTTTCAAATGTGTCCAGAATGAAGTAAACAAATGGAAATATATATCTTATCAGAAATTTGTACAGTATGTTTGCACGTATGTGATATATTACAATTGAAAATGTGAAAAAATAACTACTTTTTTCAAAATTTTCCCAATTTTGTCACTTTTAATAAGTATACACAAATTCTATTTGTCTATTTTTACCACCTAATTGAAGTACAATATGTGGCAAAAAACCTATGTCAGAATCACTTGAATATGCAAAACCTTTACGGAGTTATTCTGTGTTAGGGCTCCTGCACACTTGCGTTTTTCTTGCACGTTTTTTTCACGCGATTGTCAATGGAACTTTTTAATGCTAAAAATGCATCGTAAGTTTGTGCATTTTTAATAGAGATGAGCGAGCATACTCGCTAAGGGCAATTACTCGAGCGAGCATTGTCCTTAATGAGTACCTGCCCGCTCGGAAGAAAAGATTCCGATGCCGGCGCGGGTGAGCGGTGAGTTGCGGGAGTGAGCAGTGGGGAACGGGGCAGGGGGGAGAGAGAGATCTCCCCATCGTTCCCCCGCGCTCTCCCCCGCCGCACCCCACCCCCCGCCGGCACCCGAATCTTTGCTCCCTAGCGGGCAGGTACTCGCTAAGGGCAATGCTCCCTCGAGTAATTGCCCTTAGCGAGTATGCTCGCTCATCTCTAATTTTTAACATTAGAAAGTCCCATTGACAGTCGAGTGAAAAAAATGAGCAAGAAAAACAGAAGTGTGCAGGTGCCCTTAAAGTGACAAATGTCATATATCAAAAATTTAGCTTTGTCACTAAGAGGTTAAAAAACACAAACACAAAAAATGCACTAAATACGCACATAAAGATTCTGTGAAAAATCTGTGATTTTTAAAAGCATATAACCATGTGATTGGGCCCTAATAATGTAACAATAGATTGAGCCAAGTGCAGAACATAATATGTGAGTGCTCAGTACATTAATATCTATTTTTTTTACCGTTTTCAGACGTCATTCCCCTGAGTGATGGGCAGAATGTTTCCATATCTGACAATCAGAATGAGATTCTTCTCTCTTTGGACCACGATTATGATGATTCCATGTCTGCATAAACAGAACCCCACCGAGTGGATTAATGTCACATTGTAAATGTATGACAAGAGTAACAATAGAGAATAGAGTCTGTCTCATCTGTATATTCATTCATTAATGAGGGTTTTGTTTAACATACTTTTTATTAAGAATATAATAATTTTATAACATAGAAATGGTATAGATACATGAATATCAATCAGAAGCTTATATCTCATATATACAACGCTGACAATTTAGAGATCAATACAGTGTTCATTGAGTCTAAAGGCCCATTTAGACACAACGATTATCGCTCAAAGTTCTCTCAAAAGCCATCTTTTCAGTGATAATCATTCTGTCTAAATGTGCCCATCTTTCAGTTTTTTGCCAAACAATGGTTTTCAGTTCTGCTTGAAAGCCATCGTTCGGCAGAACAGATGATAAGCAGGATCGCACGCTGTGTTCCGCCCAGAGAGAGATGATTACAGCTGATAACATTGTATCGGCTGTTCTCAGCTGTCAGCGCCTCTGGCGAAACAGCTGACAAGCAGGACTGCATGCTGTGTCTTCTGTCCATGGTGCTGAACTCTCCACTGGGAGCTGGGGATTACATTGTTTTCTCTTAGCAGCCCCTGGCTGAACAATGGAGCTAATTACAGAGCTCAGACCTCTTGCTGAGTTCTGCAACATGCATGCAAATATAGCTGATAAAGTACTAATATCAATTAGTGCCTTTTAGTACTTTATGCAAAAGGATTGCTGATCTTTCAATCTTTTGAAAGATTATATGTGTGTGTAAAGGGGTCTTAACATATATTGTCATTTGGTAATATAATTGTTTTGCTTACCTTGACACTAAAAGGATCAGTAAACATGTTAGCCGTACCTTCTGATATGTTAACATGTTAAGCATGTTAACATATAAGAAGGTACGGCTAAAGCCAAAAATGTTTGAAAGAGAAAGGAAGTGTATGCCCATCATAGTAATCTTAATGGGCATTACATAGTAACATAGTAACATACTATGTAAGGCCGAATGAAGACAATGTCCATCTAGTCCAGCCTGTCTATCCTACTGTGTTGATCCAGAGGAAGGCAAAAAACCCCAAGGCCAGAAGCCAATTAGCCCATTTGGGGGAAAAATTCCTTCCCGACTCCCTAATGGCAATCAGACTGTTCCCTGGATCAACCCCTAATAGTTCCTACCTGCCTATATACCAGGATTGACACTTAACCTAATATTTATATCCTGTAATATCCTTCTTCTCCAGAAAGACATCAAGTCCCCTTTTAAACTCCTCTATGGATTTTGCCATCACCACTTCCTCCGGTAGAGAGTTCCACAGTCTAACTGCTCTTACAGTAAAGAATCCCCTTCTATGTTGGTGATGAAACCTACTTTCCTCTAATCGTAGCGGATGTCCTCTTGTTACCGTCGTGGTCCTGGGTGTAAACATATCCTGAGAGAGATCCTTGTATTGTCCCCTCATGTATTTATACATGTTATTTGGTCGCCTCTTAACCTTCTTTTTTCTAGAGTAAATAGTCCCAATTTGGATAGCCTCTCTGGGTATTCCAGTCCCGTCATTCCATGTATTAGTTTAGTTGCCCTTCTTTGAACCCCTTCAAGCACTGTAACATCTTTCCTGAGCACCGGTGACCAGAACTGTACACAGTATTCCATGTGAGGCCTGACAAGTGCCTTATATAATGGAAGGATAATGTTCTCGTCCCTCACCCCTATACCTCTTTTAATGCACCCCAAGACTTTATTTGCCTTTGCAGCAGATGACTGGCATTGGTTACTCCAGTTTAGTCTATTATCCACTAATACCCCCAGATCCTTTTCCATATCACTTTTCCCTAGCAGTACCCCATTTAGTGTATATTGGTGACATCCGTTTCTCCTGGCCATGTGCATAGTCTTACATTTTTCAACATTGAACTTCATTTGCCATTTTTCTGCCCAAGCCCCCAGCTTATCTAGGTCCGTTTGTAGCCGCACATTGTCCTCCGTTGCATTAACTATATTGTATAATTTTGTGTCATCTGCAAATATTGATATTTTGCTGTGCAGCCCCTCTATCAGGTCATTGATAAATATGTTGAACAGAGTGGGGCCTAATACTGAACCCTGTGGCACCCCGCTAGTGACTATGGTCCAATCAGAGTACGCACCATTTATTACCACCCTCTGCTTTTTATCATTGAGCCAATTTTTTACCCACTTACACACGTTTTCGCCCAGTCCGAGCTGCCTCATTTTGTATATTAGCCTATTATGTGGCACGGTGTCAAAGGCTTTAGAGAAGTCCAGATATACAAGATCAATAGATTCTCCCTGGTCCAGCTTAGAGCTTACTTCATCGTAGAAACTGATCAGATTTGTCTGACATGAGTGACCCTTCATGAATCCATGCTGGTGAGGAGTTATTCCCTTAATCTCCTTGAGGTACTCATCGATGGCGTCTCTCAGAATCCCCTCGAAAAAATTTTCCGTTACTGAACTGAGACTTACTGGCCTGTAGTTACCAGGCTCACTTTTGCTCCCTTTTTTGTAAATTGGAACCACGTTGGCAATGCGCCAATCCAATGGTACTACTCCGGTCTTGATAGTGTCTAGAAATATTAGGTATAGCGGCCTAGCTATCTCGTCACTTAGTTCCTTTAGTATCCTTGGGTGTAATCCATCTGGGCCCGGCGATTTATCAATTTTAGCTTTCTTTAGACGCTTCCGCACCTCCTCCTGCGTTAGGTATGAGATATTTTGTGAGGGGTTCGTTTTATTCCCCTGCATCTCGTGTGGCATTTCCTTTTCTTTGGTGAATACACTTGAGAAGAAACTGTTTAGTAGATTTGCTTTCCCTTCCTCATCATCAATGATTTCTCCTGCATTGTTTTTTAAAGGGCCAGCACTCTCCCTGCAAATCCTTTTGCTGTTAATATAGTTGAAAAATAGCTTCGGGTTGTTTTTGCTCTCTTTTGCGATCCGTCTTTCTGCTTCCTCCTTGGCAGTTTTGATCGTATCTTTGCATATTTTGTTTTTTTCCCTGTATGATTTTAGCGCTTCTTCGCTGCCTTGTTGCTTTAGTAGTTTGAACGCTTTCTTCCTTTCGTTTATTGCCCCTCGTACCATCTTGTCGAGCCACATTGGTTTCCTTTTAGCTGAGTTTCTTTTATTTTTAAAGGGAATGAACTGCTCACATGAGGCGATTAGGATCTTTTTGAACTTTTCCCATTTGTCCTCCGTACTGATATTTTTGAGGATGTTGTCCCAATTAATGTTACCGATAGTAGTTCTAAGCTCATCAAATTTTGCTTTACTAAAGTTTAGTTTCTTTGTCGCTCCCTGATAAGGCTTCCTATTGATTGACAACTGGAAGTTGATTATATTGTGGTCACTGTTCCCCAAGTGCCCCTCAACCTGCACCCCCTTTATACGTTCCGGTTTGTTAGTTAGTACTAGGTCCAGAATGGCTCTCCCTCTTGTTGGTTCCCGCACAAGTTGGTTCAGGTAATTGTCTTTAATTACTCTCAAGAATTTGTCACCCCTGTGAGATTTGCAGGTTTCGTTCTCCCATGTTATATCTGGGTAATTAAAGTCCCCCATGATAATTACTTCGTTTCGCTTTGACACCTCTTCTATCTGCCTTAGTAGTAAGTTTTCAGTTTCTTCTGTTGCTTTTGGTGGTCGATAGAAAACCCCTATCAGGATTTTGTTATTTTTTCCTCCCTGTATTTCTACCCACAGAGATTCCACCTGTTCGTCTCCTACCCCTATATCCTCCCGTAGCCTCGGCTTCAAGTTCGATTTGACGTACAGACATACCCCTCCCCCTTTCTGGTTCCTTCGGTCCCTTTTGAAGAGATTGTACCCCTGCAAATTCGCCGCCCAATCACACTTATCATCAAGCCATGTTTCTGTAATTCCGACTATATCATAGTTTTCATCAGTCATTCTCGCTTCAAGCTCACCCACTTTACAGATCAGACTTCTTGCATTCATGGTCATACAATTTATATCATTTTTTTTGTTTTTTAAATTTGTTTTGTTGCTATTCGTTCTTATGGCTGATCTATCAGTTCTAACTTTACTAACCCCACCCCCTGCTCGACCCCCATTCCCTTTGCTTGGACCCGGATCACTAGTTACACTGGCTACCCCACTATTTCTCATTTTACCCTCCCCCCAGTCCCTAGTTTAAACACTCCTCCAGCCTTCTAGCCATCTTTTCCCCCAGCACAGCTGCACCCTCCCCATTAAGATGCAGCCCGTCCCTACGGTAGAGCCTGTAGCCGACAGCAAAGTCAGCCCAGTTCTCCAGGAACCCAAATCCCTCCTTCTTACACCAACTCCGGAGCCACTTGTTTACCTCCCTAAGATCCTGCTGCCTTTCTAGTGTGGCTTTAGGTACAGGTAGTATTTCCGAGAAAACTACCCTGGAGGTCCGCGCCCTAAGCTTGGACCCTAGGTCCCTGAAATCATTTTTGAGGGCCCTCCATTGACCTCTAACTTGTTCATTGGTGCCAACGTGCACCATGACTGCTGGATCCTCACCAGCCCCTCCCAGTAATCTGTCAATCCGATCCGCGATGTGTCGAACTCGAGCGCCAGGAAGACAACACACCGTTCGACGATCCCGGTCTTTATGGCAGATTGCCCTCTCTGTCCCCCTAATAATTGAGTCCCCCACCACTAGAACCTGTCTAGCCTGCCCTGCGCTCCCCGTCCCACTGGAGCAGTCATCCCCCTGGCATTCAGAGGGCATGTCGTGCTGCAGCGGTGCTGGCTCTGTAATGGCATTGCCCTCATCTGCCAACGTTGCAGACATGTTGGGTTGTGCCAGTTCAGGACCAGCCTCCCTGAATCTATTCCCTCTACGCCTCCTTCTATCTGACACCCAGCTGACTGCCTGCTCCCCCTGCTCTTCTGTACTACCATCCGCCCCCGCCTCTACCCCAGCAAATGTCTGCTCAGTGAGCACCAAACTCCTTTCCATGATGTCAATGGCTCTCAGTGTTGCCAGTTGCCCATTTAGGTGCTTCCCCACATGAAATCCGCACAAAAATATATCCTAAAAAATATTAGTGAATAATAAGAAAGAAAAAAAGAATTAAAAAAGGAAAAAAAACATTAAGAAATACCTAGTAATTAAATGAGTGAGATTATCATTGTTAGGTCCAATGCTGCATTAGTATAAGAATTGGGAGCAGTGTAGGGAGGTACTGACAATTAGTAAGCATACCCTTAGTGCGACATGTATAACACTTTTTTTATGTAGGTTCTCCAGCCAAGTTGCTTATCCAGGGTGGTATAGCTGATAATTACTTTGCTGTAACACTATTGAGCCTTCCATAAATCAGTTATAATTAACATGTTGAATTTCTTTGGTAATGGTGGGAATATTGCTAGACCTCCAGTTTTTTGCTATCAGCCACTTCACCACTACAAGCGTGTTAAAAACAACCGCCTTGTCTAAGGGTGGTAGATCAGTTAGCCCTAAATTAGTCAGACAAAGAGTCATAGACCACGGTGTGCGTTATCCAAAAAGAAGGTTTAACTACACCAGAAATATAGTAATTTTTGTAATATAGTGCCCAAGTCTAAGTGGCAATGAGAACAGAGACTAGATATTGTGGGGGAAATTAATGAAATTCTGTAAGGTGTGAAATACAATTTACAAAAATGTTTTCTTCTTGTCTCTAAGAAAGATGAGCAATGGGAATATTTATTAGCTGCCCGGAAAGCTTGATACTAAGTGGAGTTATCCACTGTAATATTTAAATCTCTTTTCCACCTAGCTGCACACTGGTGCATATGAGGAGATTTTCAGAAATAGCTTAATTAAGCAATAAAATTCAAAGTTCAATTACAAATAATGGTAGAGCATGAGGTCTAAAGTACAGCAATGTCTTGCTCAGAGTTATGGAAATCCAGGAGTACAATCCTGCTTGAATAGTTAGATAAGGAGGGACACATTATAACCAAGTGCTGAGGCCCACAACTGCACCATCAGTGAAGTATGCTCTGCTAAATTAGACCCAGTGCAGATATTATAACCATACAGCCAATATTGAACCTGGTCAAGTATAGCTGAATTTAAATAATTATAAACATTAGGTAAGCCTAAACCACCTTTGCCAACTAAGACATATAGAGTATTAGCCCCCAGAGGGATCCCAAAATAAGTAATACTGTCTTTCGTCCATTGGAAGTTCTACTGTAGGGTGAGAGTAGACCTCTAGCCTGATGTTAAAGCCATATTCAACATTTGTGATTTGGCAATATTAACTTTGTAATAAAACACCTCACTAAATGACCGTAGAATTTGAATAACTGTTGAAAAGGATTCCCCTGGATTAGTAATAACGAGAAGACCAGATTAGTAGCGCTCCAAGGGCAGAGTGGGATGATATAATAAAAGAGTGAAAAACGGTGCAGACTCACCCCAGACGTAGCAGGACCCTCTAGGGATCCGGGTACGTCAATAAATCCAGGTAGGCAAATAAATGCATCAAATCATGGTAAGGATCCAGTTCACACTGGTCTTGATAACATCCCTGAGGGAGAGCGTCACGGGGTGGCTCTAGGTATAATATACCAGAGAACAAAAAAAAATACTAGGCAGAAAGGAAAAAAAAAAACCCTGATGCTCCAGTGGTATGGATAATAAAGAGAAACTTACTTCGTGGGGGTGCCTGGTCCACAGCACCCCTCAATCCCAGATCGCATGTAATGTAAAACAGATGATGGAAGTGTTTTTCAAAGTTCCAAAGTAGCAATTTATTTTAGAGTATGCAACGCGTTTCAGCTTTAAAAACAGCCTTTATCAAGCATATAACAGTTTACACATAAAAGACACACACACATATATATATATATATATATATATATATATATATATATATATATATATATATATAGCTAAAAGACAAGTTGTAATTACCTTCTCATGCAAGCGTGGCATGTCTGCTCCGAGCCGGCGTCAAAGAGTGACGACTCTTCCGATAGAAGTCACGTGACTTCTGATGGCTTTCGTGGACGAACGCCCTCCCACCTCTATCCATGCGTCCCTTGGCTGGAATGCATCGGTGCGTTCCACAGAAGCCGTCAGAAGTCGTGTGACTTCCCATCGGACATGCCGCGCTTGCATGAGAAGGTAATTACAACTTGTCTTTTAGATATATATATGTGTGTTTTATGTGTAAACTGGTATATGCTTGATAAAGGCTGTTTTTAAAGCTGAAACGCGTTGCATACTCTGAAATAAATTGCTACTTTGGAACTTTGAAAAACACCTCCATCATCTGTTTTACATTACATGCGATCTGGGATTGAGGGGTGCTGTGGACCAGGCATCCCCACGAAGTAAGTTTCTCTTCATTATCCATACCACTGGAGCATCAGCGTTTTTTTTTCCTTTCTGCCTAGTATTGTTCTGGATTAGTAATAGCTATGATGACATCATCAGCAAATAGCCCAATCTTGTGATCAGTGGTACCAATGAAGAAACCTTGCACCCAGATAGAGGAACATATGGCCTCAGCTATGGATTCCATCACCAATGTAAAAATGAAGGGCAATAAAGAGCATCCCTATATGTGCCACTGGTGATTAAGAATGATTCAGAAATATAACCCAATGCCATGGATTTTAATAAAGCAATAGTTTTATTTACTTCTACTAATGAAAAATCCTCTGACGGGGGAGAAAGTTGAGCTGAAGATGTAGAGGGAAGTTGTACAAAGTTAAGAAATTTGCTAATTCTAGCCTCTGATGGTTGCACCACGTAGGAATTATGCTATAAATTATATAAGGAAGAGTAATAATTGAGAGAGTATTAGAAATATCTTGTGGATTGAAAATGATTTCCCCCTTAGAATTATAAAGAAAGAAATCTTAGATTTATAAGAAACATTTTTTTAAGCGGCGAGCTAACGAGGACCCAGCTTTACTGCTACGACTGTAGTATAACGCTTTTAGTCTCCTATAAATATGTTTTAGCAATAAGTAAGTGTGTGCAGCTGATGATGTAACCTGTGAGCTCTGGAGCTCTGAGTTGGCAATAAGATTGTTTATTTACCTGGTTAATACTTAGCATGGAGTTAGTAATTTGCAGGATGGATGCTTCTCTTTTTTTTCTGTCTTTAGCTGCAAAACAAATCTAGTGTCCTCTAATAAAAGCTTTATGAGAGCACCAGACCGTTGTGTCGCCTGCTTCATTATTACAGTTGAATTAAGAAACTCATCCAAAACTGCCTGAGACTTGCAGGCATTTATTAGATTAAAATACATATTGTTTCATTCTCATGGGGATGGCAGGAAATGGGTTAAATTTCTCATCAACTGTTATATGGATGAGAGCATGATCAGATAATTTAATTAGACCAATCCCAGACCACACAACTCTCTGATATAACTGTTTATCTACAAGGGAGGTCAATTCTCGAGTAACATTGGTGGGGATTTGAGAGGAAAGCAGTCTCTTTCTAACAAATTCTGCATCCTCCACACATCTAGCAAGCCTTCTGTCACGTCGGTGCGGCACACAACCACCACGTTCAGCACGGAAGCAGGGTGACGTTCACAACCACTGCAGTTGACAATACCATGCACTGTGGAACAGTGCACACCATGCTATGCTGAACAGCAGCACCACTCCAGGGAGAAGGGAGCCTGGCCCTAACCTAGCAGGGGATGAAGGGTTCCTGCCTAGAGGTGGAGTTATCGCCTCGATAGAGGCAGCCCCACAGTCTTCATCCTGGGCCCTGATTGTTCCTATAGAGCCCCCTGGAGAGACAAACCGAACAGCAAAGCAAAACAGAAATGCAAATAGAAATGCAACTAAAAAGAAAACCGCAGCAACTTATCTGAACATAGCAGTACACCCAGCACAGAGGAACTCCAGTCTCCACTGCTCCTCTATGGAGCTCAATAAGCAGCATTGAGCCAAGGAAGGGGTGAGAATATAAAGCCACTCTACACCTAAGGACTAGCACAACAATTAGAATATCATACCTCCAACCTTCTCTCAGGCATGACTAATCAAGCATGTATCTGGCAGCAAATAAAAACAGCCCCAGCAGTCTCTACACATGGTGCATTACAAGCTGACAGGTCTTGGCCTGTGTTGAGGCCACCATACCACGACGCTGTCGCAACCAACAAGCCGCAGCACCTTCTTTGTGCATAAATTGAAATAGATCGGAATGGGAATCTGAATTAGCTGGAGCTGAAGAATCTATAGAAGGCCACATGGTTTTGTTAAAGTCACCCAATACTAGTAATGCACCTTTTTTGACCTCGTGAATAGTTTAAAAAAGTTGTTTAACAAAGTGAAGCTGCCCAACATTAGGTGTGTAAAGGGAAACTTAGTTCACACACTAAAATCACATATCTCCCTTGATTGTCCACAACCAGTTCAAGTTGTTTAAAAGCAAATGTACCCTGCACAGCAATGGTTACTCCTCTTGTTTTACACTATAAAGGTCTGCACTCACCACATGCATTTCTTGAATGAACAATATATCAGATTTACCTTTTAGTGCCTCCCTCCATAGGTGGGATTGTTTACATAGAGGTTATATAGGCCCTTTGCATTTATCGAAGTGACTATGGTAGTAAAAAGGGCTGATCATAGGTATAACACATGAATACTCATAGTTACATGTACCTCCATCTGTACACTAGATATATACTTATAGGATCGATTACCAGGAGTTATAAACTCACAACCTAGCAAATCCAGCTAACAGAACTAAAACATACATGGCGACATGTACATTTTGTATTAGGTTAACGCTTTACACGAGCATTTAGTGGAAGTAAAGGTATAGTAGAAGTAGGCTATATAGGCACGTAATGCAACTTTTATCCAAATTATGCATACCAAAAGGTATCAGAACCTGTAATAGGGTATGATAAGTATAAAAATGTAAATGGACTAAAGAGTGAATAACATATTATTCATCTGCAATGGGTCAGGTAGAAGTGTTTGTAGTGGATATCCGCCATATCTATATTTTTGGGGAAATGGACATACATTACATGTGTAGTGGACAGTGGGCCTGTTTTTATAAATGTAGGCATTATGTATACCAGTGACAGTATTATTCCATTTTGTTTGCTCTTCTACAAATTTAGATATATCCTTCATGTATCCAATATATCTACTTCCTCATATATCATGAAACTTTCCGCTTACTAAACTCCTATAGATGTAAGCAGAGGCTAGCATTTAACAGTTAGAAAGAACGCTCTATTTTCCGATTCTTAGTAACTTTAGCAGGGGTAGAATCAGACATAAATAACCGCAGTCTGAAGCAGCTACCGCAATAATATCCCAAGCAGTTTTACTGTAAACTTATGCAAATAACATGGGAAATTTATGCAATTAATAGTTCAAGCTGTAATCTCCAATCATATTGGAGAAACCACACATGGGTCCAAGACAACCCACTCATCTCGTCCTGCTACCACATGATGGCCAATCACAGATGACCGGATGATGGAAGAATTTCAAGATGCTTATCCAATAATTAAACAATACGTTGTATCTATGTAATCTTTGACCTGCCCAGATGGGCAGATATGTTAAACTCTTTAAAAGAGGCTGCGCGCCCACAAATGAAGGAGAATTGAGGAAGCTTATACATGCTGAACCTGTGTCAGTGTGAAATCTTCTTATGCGCATAATCAATTCAGAATTAATCTGGAAGGGTGTAAACATTCCTAATTGAGTAAGTCATTGGACGCAAAAGGAAATCCACAACATGTCACTTACCAGTGACTCCAACCTGTAATTCTGTTGGAAAAATCGAAAAAGGAGAAAAATACATAGCAAACAATATTATCAGACAAATGCATACTCAGGTCGTTATTGTCCATTCCTCAGCCAGATGATTCGGTATGCATTGTTTACGCCAGTGCAAAGAGTTGATGGTGTTGCAAATTTCCAATCAACAAGCAGCTGCAAGCTTTGACAGAGAGGAAGTTGTAATTTTTGTGCCATCTCTAGAGATAAGAAAACCCCAACGATGAGGGATTTTACTATCTTACAAAATTTTTTTGACCGGTTCCACCTCCAACCTTTTAGCCAGTGTAGCTGCTGATAAATCCGCAAAGAGGGTTATGGTTTTGAATGTGTCCAGTAGCATAGGGTAAGTTCTGCTGCTGCCATGATCTTTCCCTTAACATAGAGAAATGTTATATGAGCCAGCTTGTCTCTGGGTATATCCGCTCCCAAGTTCTTAGGTTTGGTAATACGGTGAGCACTATCTATGAAGGGTTCACTTTGTGGGATATTAGGCAGAAGGACAGTAAATCAACCAAAAATTCCTAAAGATTGAATACCTTAGAGAATTCCAAGGAAATGAATATTGTTCCGACGAGAACGGTCCTCAAAATCAGTCATTTCAGCATGTAGTGCAGCTATTTCTTCTTCTTTATCATTAGTAGTATCTGCTAAAATACTGCGGGTCTTGAAAAATTCAGACATTTTTGTCTCAACATGTGCGTTCCCTATACCCACAATGCCTTTTTGCAGGTCTGCTTTGCATTTTGATCATCAGATTTTAATGAAGCTTCAGAGGACTTAAAAGGCTCTGCAATAAATTTGCTGTAAAAGGCTTGTCAATAGTAAGAACAAAATTAACCCTTTCAGGGAGAGGAGATCAAGTGCCATATGCCATGGTGCTGCTGGTGTACCCATGTCTCCTGAATCATAGCTGAAGAGGATGGAAGTGTGCAGGGAAGAATCTCTTTGAGATGGAGACTGGCTGCCTTGTGGAGAAAGAGTGATCAAGGCTGCCTCAGGTTTGACCTTTCAGGACTAGAGCTGTATCGAGGTCTGGCTGTGCTGCAGGTACAGAATGCATGCTGGATGATGATGAGCGCATGGTGCTAGGGATGGAGTGGAGAGAAGCACCTGCTTCCTGGTCCTGCATACCAGTGCCATTATGAGAGGCGCTCGTGGCCATGAAACACTCATGGATTTAGTCAACCTCAGCATTCTGAATGGGTTTTCTGCTGTATGTGGAGGTAAATTAGCTGCTGGGATGCTGTTGTGAGCCGCTAGAAATAGCCTGAAGCGGAAGAGCAGACAGGCACAGTGACTTACTCCATCCACAACTAGTCATGCCCCAATGGTTCTTGGTTTTACAATAATTTATAAGTATCTACTATATGATTATAAACACACAGACAGCAGATATTGTAATGTATTTCTATGTCTAGTTACAATGTACATGGCACAGACAGATTAAAGAGACTCAATTAAATTAGAAAAACATGGCTTCTTTCACCAAAAACAGCACCACTCTTATCCTTAGGCTATAGCAGGTATTGCAGCTCAGGGTTATTCGATTGAATGGTGCTGAGCTGCAGTGCCAGATTGTCATGTCTAGCGAGCTATGTCAGATTGGGATCAGGGGGACATCATGGCATCAGCCACGGCCACATGATCTGCACACCAGTGTATCATTTTGGTACTAGACGCTGACCTGAGCACTTGTCTGTGGGTATGTGGATGAATTACTCATATGGGAGGCGTGTGTTCAAGATGGCCAATCAGCACCTGTTTGGCATCCTTCATGAAAAGGAACCAGAATAAATGTGCACAGATATACTTCTAGCCTGAAGGTGTCTCTGACCACATTGGAGGCTCCAGTCCTGCTCCATTCTCAGATAAGTCTGTTTGGTGTAAGGCCCCCTGCACACGGGTGAAAATTCTGCGGCGGGATTTCCCGCGGAATTTCCGCCTGTGCCCGTTGCTATAGAATTGGATTACAAAATACAATCCTATGCAAACAGCTGTGATGCATTTGCGTGAAAACACGCACGGAAAACAAATCGAAGCATGTTCAATTTCTGTGCGGGTTTTGCAGAGGCCTGCACAGAAATCTCAGTAGTGACGGGCCGGCTCCGCTCTGCGCATGGGACAGCTGGGCGGCAGCCGGCACATAACAGAGCAGAGGGGACGCCGGGAGCCAGTGAGCCACAGGTCTCTGCAAGGGCATGAGTCCGCAAAAAATAAATGCAATAAGGATCAAAATGCGCATTGAATAAGCAGTTTCTGTTCTTGAGAACGCAGCGTATTCACAGACTGAAACAAAATACGAGCATGTGAATGAACCTTTCAGGGCGAGACTTCCAGCTCCTCCTCTTTTTGGTTTTGTAATTCAGCTTTTCTGTTCTCCACAAATTGTTTGTATATCCGTCCTTTAGGGACAAACTATTACGTCTGATCCGGACGCGGTATTTTGTGTCCAGCTCATACGTAACACAAAGTCCACGGGCAGCAGTGACACTGCTCTTGTAAGACAACAGTCCTATTCTAATCTCATGCAACTCTTCAAAATACTGTGTCTGTAGTAATATCATTTACACTGATGATTTAGTACTAGAGATGAGCGAACGTACACGTTTAGGGCGATTTCACAATCGAGCACGGCTTTTTTTCGAGTAACGGACTACTCGGGCGAAAAGATTCGGGGGGCACCGGGGGTGAGCGGAGGGTTGCAGAGGGAAGTTGGGGGGAGAGCTCCCCCTGTTCCCCACTGCTACCCCCCGCTCCACCACGCCGCCCCCCGAATCTTTTCGCCCGAGTCATCAGTTACTCGAAAAAAAGCGGTGCTCGATTGCGAAATCGCCCTAAACAAGTACGTTCGCTCATCTCTATTTAGTATTTTAGATTTTGTTTACCGGATTTCATACATTTTGGGGTCACAAAATGCAAAAGTCTTATAGTAGGGATTAGCGAGTATACTCGCTAAGGCACTACTCGCTCGAGTAATGTGCCTTAGCCGAGTATCTCCCCGCTCGTCCATAAAGATTCGGGTGCCGTCGCGGGGCGGGGAGCTGCAGGGGAGAGCAGGGAGGAACGGAGGGGAGATCTCTCTCTCCCGCCCACTCTGCCCCGCTCCCCGCCGCAACTCACCTGTCAGCTGCGGCGGCTCCCGAATCTTCAGGGACGAGCAGGGAGATACTCGGCTAAGGCACATTACTCGAGCGAGTAGTGCCTTAGTGAGTATACTCGCTCATCCCTAGTAGGGATGCTTTGGGTGAGCGCATTATTATCAGATCTTATCTTTTTTGAGGTCGGTAAATTCTTTTCTGCATTTAAAAAGACACAACTATTATAGGAGTGCTACCTGTATCGGCTGACTAGAAACATTATATTTGTATGTTTTTAGAGCAGAGAGGTCACTTCATCAGGCAGATATTTTTGCTGTCATCTTTTTGACACACAGATTTTAATAACTAACATGATTCACAATGATTTTCCTTTATACATTATAGAAATGATTAATTCTTTTGATTTTGTATGCAGGATAAGAAATCAATAGTTTTCTAAATTATTTCTTTTTGAGTTTACTAATAGTAAATTTCTATTAATTAACATGACTACTGGGACATCATATATATGCAAATTACTTCATTTGAAGATCTCTAAGGCCACTCTCATGCAGGCACTGGTCAATGAACCAGAATTTTGAGTGCGGCCCTTTGCTGCAATTTCACTTTCGCTTTTCGTTTCGGTTGCTTCGTTCCATACCAGCTTTTAGCATACCCCATCATTGAGGAGGTGCACTAAACGCAAAAAATAGAGTAGACAGTTCTCGAAAATCGGGTCACTGGAAAACAATGCTATCAAGTACTTGTCTGCCAGGCTGCAGTGAGAACAATGGGAGCGTTATACCACAGTAAAAAGCATCTGTACGAGAGTAGCCATAGCAGTAGTTTTGGTGTTGGCATTGTAAAATGTATTTTATTTATTTTACAAGCCACGCCTTTAGATGACATGAGAAGAGGCCTATGCAAACCAACAAACTCCAAAACATCTACCTTTGGTAGCCGTATGCAGTCAATATGAAGTCACTGAAGAAGATAGTCTTGCTTTGAAGCAACAACGAAAAGATACTTTGACCAATTGGCCCGGGGTTGTGACGGGCGCAGCCCTGTACAAATCAAGTCGCAGCAGTGTTGAACCCTGAGGCAATCCAAACAGAAGACACTGTACCAGACATTACCTCCTTCGATTCATGGGTTTGACATCATGAAGCAGAGCATGCGGGGGAGTCACAGGAGATGGTCCTCTTTTCAGACCCCATCAGTGTTCTGTTCACTCTTCTCATTTGCCAGTCTTCCCTGTATCTTTTTGAGGCCCGTTCCTGCAATTTAAGCAACAGAGAGAGATCCACACCCATTTCAGGTGCAACCAGTTTAGCAGCCATTACTTCAGTCAAGGAGAGTCAGGCGGCTGCACCTACTCTCTGAGCCTCTTCCTTAGTGTGAGTCTGGACCTTGATGAAAACTACCTGTTTGGGAAGAGCTAAAGCCTTTTACAACAAAGACACTGCTTCTGCGTTCTGAATCGGTTTACTTGATGATCCAACAAAATTTCCACTGCGCCACAAGGTTGTGAAATTGAATGTGATTCCAAGAGTGTACCATGATTCGGTGTTGACACTAAGTCTTACTTTCAAGCCAGTCTACACAGTGTAGTGAGCACGAGCAACTCCAGTAACCTTGGATATATTCCCAGGAAGAGAGAGTGTTTTTTTCCTACGATTACCAATATTAGTTATTAATGCATAACCTGTTCTGCTTTTCCATTTCATGATATCTGGAACAATCTACAAAAAACTCAAAATTTGCATTAGCAATTGGTTCATCTTAACCCCTTAGTGACGGCCCCATTGCCTTTTTACGTCCTGGCCTGCTGATCTTAATTCCTAGAGGACGTAAATACATGCATCCTCTAGGAATGAAAGCCCTGCAGGCTCAGGACGTGATAGCTCCATGCTGCCGGTTACCGGAGGTAGCCGACAGCATGGAGCTGTCATCCAGGGCTGCGGGACCCCACCCCCAGTCACGCAATGGATACCCCACCCCCAGTTTGGTGGATACCGGCGATCACATTAAAGTCTATGTAAAGTAAATAAAAATGAAGGTTTCAGCTCCCCTTACAGATCGGATCCGTAAGGGGAGCTGAGAGTACTCACGTGCTGTCCGGCATCTTCTGGGTTCTCCCCGGCCCTGCCGCTGGCATCTGTGCATGCGCACCAGACGAATTACGTCACACGCATGCGCAGAGAGCCGGGAGGCCTGGGAAATTTAAAAACTCCCTGCTCCCGGCTAGTATGAGTAGCCAAGAGCAGGGAGCTGTCACCGGGAGCCGCTGTATGCAGTTCCCGGTCACATGATCTGCTATCCAATGGATAACAACGATCATGTAAAAGTAAAAAGAAAGTTGAAAAAGTTAAAAAAAAAGAAAAAAATTTGTTTTATCTCCCCTCATGGATCATATTTTCCCCATTATGCCCTGAAACAAGAAGTTTAAAGTCATGCCCCGTTTACTACTGGGTTTTTTTCACATTGAAAAGTTATGATTGTTTGCAACGTTTATAATGTTTAAGCTATGTGCTGGAGGAGAAAGTAAAAGTGTATTTAAGTTTAAATTTCACGGGGGGTGGAGCTAGCCAGGCAGGAAGAAGGACGCAGCCTGCTGGGCTCCTCAGAGAGGCAGCAGAAACCGGGGTTTTTTACCTTCCCTGTGCACTCGGGAAGCCGGACTTTTACACCGCTGCACTCATCTCCCTGAGAGGGACAAGAGGACACCGCTCCGGACCGGATCGGTGAGAACTGCAAATTGGAGCCTACTTCGGCGGCCGCAACCCCGGCTTAGATTTCTGGCCACCGCCGGTTGGCGTGGCCCGCAAGAACCCCCAGCGGACCGCCGGAGGTAGGCACACAACCGAACCTACTAGCAGGGACAGAGGGAGTGCCACTACCACCATTGCCCCCCTCCCCCCACAGGCGGTGGGAAAGCGGAGGAACGGGCAAGCACAACGTGGGCACTGCAGCCCCTACCCCCACCCCCTTCCTACCTCAGTTGCCATCAATAGCCACAGCCCGGATCCGGGGACGGTGGGGAGTGAGAAGAGAGGACGGAGCCCTCCTGATTGCAGCCACCTCGGAGGGCCTTGACACTCCTGGCCTGGGACGGCCGGAGGGGGCATCAGCTAGTGGGGTCATTGAAGCCAGCAACAAACCGGTGAGCAAAGGGGCCTGTTAGAGACACCTGAGAGCAACCACATAACACAGCCCTAGCTCTGCATACGGATATTAACTGGGCGCTGTCACCCACTGCCCCCCTCATCTGGCCTGACTTATTGCCCCACGGGCGACCTCTCCCTCCCGGCCTCTTCTCCCCCTGAATACTGGGAGACCTTGCCGACATTGCGGAGACCAGAGTGGGGGACAAACAGATACAATCACTTTAAAAGTGCGACCCCGAGATATAGGGACACCGGGTACACCCACAAAAGTTGACTAAGCCTAGCCACTGAGGAGCCGAGGCGCAAAGTGCCCAAAATGGGTGCTTAACTCTTCACCACGTGAAAGGAGACCCCCGAGACCCATGTAGTCATCCACAAACAAACCGGACGAAACACCGCACAGACGAATAATCTTGAGTTAACAGTGTTCAGCGAAGTATTCATATCTAAAGCTACAAAATGGTGAAAATTGGGAAAGACAAAAACAAGGAACAAGCAGACACACCCAGGGCCAGTAAAAACCAAGTTGAGATGGACAACTACCTTAAAAAAAACACAGCTCCCCGGCGGCACAGAGACAGAGAACCTCTCAAGAAAATATAGCCGAACAACACATGGAGGACTCAGATATAGAAAGTGCTTTTATTACTTCAGACCACAATGATGACCCAGACAGGGATCTGATCTCACGTTCTTTCCTTAAAAAAATTCTGATCCAGGCAATCTCCCCGGTAATGAAGGAACTGGAAGACATAAAATCTGAAGTCAAACAAATCGGCCACAGAGTCGAGGACTTGGAGAATACGCAACCAAAACTGATACAACATAACTTAGCCCTCCAATCCACTCTAACAGAGCAACAAGATCAATTAAACCACATGATGCTCCTAATTGAAGACCAAGAGAACAGAAGCCGTAGAAAAAACAAACATTCGCTTCAGAGGCCTACCAGAGTCCATAACAACTGAGACACTAAGCTCAATCGCCTCACAAATATTCCAAACCCTGCTTAGGTAAGATAGAGCTGATAAAATTGTGATAGAACGAATACATAGAGCCTTGAGACCTAAACCCTTGTCATCGGAACAACATAACTTAGCCCTCCAATCCACTCTAACAGAGCAACAAGATCAATTAAACCACATGATGCTCCTAATTGAAGACCAAGAGAACAGAAGCCGTAGAAAAAACATTTGCTTCAGAGGCCTACCAGAGTCCATAACAACTGAGACACTAAGCTCAACCGCCTCACAAATATTCCAAACCCTGCTTGGGAAAGATAGAGCTGATAAAATTGTGATAGAATGAATACATAGAGCCTTGAGACCTAAACCCTTGTCATCGGAACCCCCGAGAGTCGTCATATGTGGCCTCTTGAGTTATTTAGACACCTCAGCGATTTTACAAAAGGCCAGAGAAGCAAACGAGATTCTCTTTGAAGAAAACAAAATTCTCCTATTTCAGGACATTGTTCCCAGTACATTGGCCAAAAGGCGCATACTGAAACCCCTGACAGAGGCATTGCGTACCAAAAAACCCCCGGTGAGATGGCTCTTCCCGTTTCGCCTTGCTACTTTTAAGGACGGCCAACAGATTACCATCAGATCGCCGAACGATCTCGAGATGGCATGGGAGAAACTTGGGATATCCCCAATTGACATTTTATCGTGGCTGCCGTACTAGCCCAAAACCCACTTGCCCCAACTGAAGAAATCCGAGAACTGGTCGATCAACAGGGCCTCATGTACCCCGAGGCATAAAAAGAAACTGCAAGTTGAGACCTGAGAATAGGTCCCTCCCTCCCTCTCTCATCTGTAGATGACTTGGGGAATTCTCTTTCCCTTTCTCTCCCCTGTCCAATCGCCCCCCCTCCAGATTTACAAGATCAACTGACGGCTTCACGGAGGGAACTGGAGAGGACTGAGAGACGGAGGACCCCACTATTTACTTCGCCATCCTGGTATGATGACCTGTTCAGGTAACAGGCGCAGGAGGTGGGGATTTAAGTTAGGAAGCATTCAAATAGGGGTTGGGGAGATCGGGACTTACCCCTACCCCCCTCCGGTACTACGTGCGCCAGTTGCGCTGCCCATATCTACTTAGGTCATCTATTGTATTACTACTGTATACTTTAATCCTCCTCCTATAGTGCGGTGATTTACGTCTAGTCTGTATCGTTCATATATTTTCTTTACAGATATGTCAGTTTTGAATATGTTAATGTTTAGGCAATAATTAAGATAAGTTTATTACATGTGGTAATTGGGGGTCGCACCTAACCTAAAAGGTGTGCGTCCACCCACCCCCCAAGTTCGCGAGGGCTGGGAGAAGCCATGGGGACTTTTCCCCAACCCTGATCCTGTGTGAGGAACAGGTTCAGGGCCCCTTCAGGAATGGCCCTCCCTCCACCTCGCGTCTAACACGTTTCCTCTTTTCTCCACTTTATGTGGAGTTTGTTGTTAATACTAGTTGGAACAGCAAGATGGCTCACAATTTATTTGGCAAGGAAAGGTCAGATCCACAATTGAGAATAGACCCCCTGAAACTGGTCCATGGCGGAGACTAAAATCATCTCATTCAATGTCAGAGACTGGAATAACCTCCAGAAAAGGTCTCAGACCTTTGCTCTCATGAAAAAAACATAGCCCGGAGGTGATGTTTCTTCAAGAAACCCACTTCCGCCACAACCGCATCCCCAACCTCCCAACCTACAACTACAACCAATGGTTACACAGCACACATTCCTCGGCCTCAAGGGGGGTCTCTATCGCAATAAGTAAAAATGTCCCCTTTGTACCAACACAGTCGGAATCGGACCCGGGTGGCAGATATCTATTCTTGAAAGGCACGGTGGCACACAGACTGGTCTCATTCGCCAACCTGTATGCCCCAAATAAAAACCAAACCCAGTGGTTAACTCGGATTTTGACTAAATTCAGAGAATTTGCCGAGGGTTTGACCTAGCATTAGACCAGTCAATAGACACCACCTCGGGTTCTGTCCCGACTGCTCGATAGCAGATCCGCAGACTGAAAAGTCTTCTATCAGACTTGAATCTGCAAGACGCTTGGAGACTGAAGAACCCCGGGCTCAGGGAATACACTTATTTTTCCCACATACACGCAACCTACCATAAAATCGACTATTTGCTAATATCAGGCAAATATCTGCACTCAGTCACCTCAGCCGACATTGGCCCAATCACTATTTCAGATCACGCCCCCATCTTCCTCTCCCTGATTGTAGACAGCCTGCCGAGGAGGGAATGGAACTGGTGCCTCAACTGTATGCTGATAAACGGGAGGGACAACCACCTACGCGTTTCAGAGAAACTGGAAGAATTCTTCCTAATTAATTATTCCCAAGAAGTACCTGTCCCCATTATTTGGGAGGCACACAAGGCCTACATTAGGGCAGAACTGATATCTTTAGGCATCAGAGCTAAACGTCAGAGAGAGGAGGCAATTAACACCTTACTCGCCCAGATCTCAAATAAAGAAACGCTACATAAAGATAACCCCAATAACGACACACTAAAAGAACTTAAAGGCCTGAGAGATAAACTAAAAAATGTCCTAAATATTAAATCGGCAAATACTCTGTTCACCTCTTAATATAAAATCTATATTCATGGAGATAGAGGATCAAAAACAATGACGAGACTCATTCAAAAACAAAAAGAGAAATCCTTTATCTCCCAGATCAGGACCCCAACGGGAGCAACGGTAACATCCACGGAAGAGGTGGCAGTAGAATTTGAAAAATATTACACTGCCCTATACAACCTGGGAAGAGACACCGGGGTACAACAAGATGGCACATTTAATTTCTTAAATACCTTAAGACTCCCAGGACTAACCGAAAAGGATGCTTCTTCGCTCCTGTGCCCGGTCACAGAGAGCAAGGTGGCCGAAGTCTAACGGGAAAAGCCCAGGCCCCAATGGACTTCCCATTCTCTACTACAAAAAATTTACTAACATACTTATCCTGCACCTAACTAAACTCTGCAACTCCCTCCTCTCAGGCTCAGCACTACCCAAACAATACCAAGGAGCCCACATATCCCTTATTCCTAAGGAGCGTAAAGACCCAGACCGTCGTGGTTACTACTGCCCCATTTCATTGCTAAACTCGAACATTAAATCATGGGTGAAACTTCTCGCCCAAAGAATAGCCCCCTTCCTTACTAAATTGATAAGCCCAGACCAAGTGGGCTTCGTGTTGGGCAGAGAGGGGAAATGTAATACGATCCGAGCAATCCATGCTATACATTACGCAAAACGTAATAAACTCCCGTTGGTCCTGATCTCCACTGACGCCGAAAAGGCCTTCAATAGGGTCAACTGGAATTACATGGAAAACACTTTGATAAAGTTCAGATTCCCACCACCCTTTATAAAAGCCATCTTCTCCCTTTACTCAGACCCGACAGCTAGAATCCAAGTAAACGGCACGCTATCTAGATCCTTCCCCATTAGAAATGGCACCAGGCAAGGCTGTCCGCTATCACCTACCCTCTTCATTCTAGTAATGGAGACGTTACTCCAAGAAATCAGACAAAACCCAGATATTGAGGGCCTTCAGATAGGGGACACCATACACACCACTGCAGCCTTTTCTGACGACCTCCTGGTCCTAGCCACTAACCCAAAAAAGGCCTTACCGGTGCTCATAGGGATGTTCGGCCTCTTCGGCAGGCTGTCTAACTTTAAAATTAATTATGACAAGTCGGAAATACTAAACATATCCGCCCCACATTGCATCATCAACAGTCTGAAAAAGCATTATCCCTTTAAATGGCCTCCCTCAAACATCAAATATCTAGGCATTACATTAACCGCAAATCCCACCCAACTATACGACGCTAACTTCACCCCCCTGCTTAAAAAAGTGAAGAATCAGCTCACGCAACTCAACCTACCACTTATTTCATGGCTGGGTAGGAAAAATCTCATCTTCACATATATACTCCCACCCATCATTTACATCCTACACTCGGTCCCAATTGAGGTCCCCATCATCTTTTTCTCAGAAATGCACAAACTGTTCTGAGATTACATTTTGGATGGACACAAACCGCGATTAGCATTCTCCTTTCTAAGTCAAAAACGCCCTCAAGGAGGCACTGGCCTTCCGAATCTTCAGCTCTATCACAAGGCGATCCACATCGCCAGATGGATCTCCTTAATAGACAATAAAATATCCTCTCCCACACTCTGCATGGAAAGATCAATGTTAGGCAAAGACAACCAGGCCCTGCTCTGGGTTAATGGACTCCCTTTGGGCAAACAAACGTATTTTAGCCCTAATACGAAATGCACAATTAAAATACTTAGATTAACTCGTCTAGGGGCAGCAAGAGAAGCGTCCCTCCCCCCTATGGTCCCGGCCTCATTAATACCATCCATTTCAGCCAACAAACCACTCAGAATTGAGGGAATCTGGGACAAACTCCAGGCTGTTACAATATACAACATCCTCAAGGGTCCCAAACTGAAAAACCCGGTGCAGCTGGATAGCTGCTTCCCACACCTCTCCCTTAACTTCTTGAACAGAGCTAGCCTATACCACTCTTTGAAGCAGTTTTAGTCAACCAACCTTAACAACCTGAGGGATCCTCTCTGGTTTGAGGCATACATCTCCCTACCCTCTCGCCCGAAGAAACTGGTCAGCCAAATCTACAAAGGCCTCCTTCTGCAGATCGCTTCGGAAAGGCCCTGGTTTCTGAGGGAGTGGGAAAGAGAATTAGGACTCACCCTCAGTAGAGAGGAAACCCTCAAAGTCCTGAAAAACTCACACGGTTTTTCAAGATGCGTACGCATTCAAGAAAACTCCTATAGGATTTTGACCAGATGGTATAGGACCCCTGTTACAACCTCTAAAACGACCCCAACATCATCAGATGTCTGCTGGAGATGTGAGGGGAAAAAAGGCACTGCCCTACACATGTTGGCAGTGCTCAAAAATGAAACCTTTTTGGCTGTCAGTCACAAATCTCATTAACAAAATCTGCCACACCTCATACTCCTTTAGACTGGAGGAGATACTGATTTGGCTACCCACAAGCCGCTTCAAACCCTCCAACAAAAGCTTACCGACAACCCTTCTGACAGCAGCCAAACTGTTGATCCCACTATTTTGGAGAGAGAAAGAGACCCCGCAAATCCCCCAATGGTTAGAAAGGGTTTAACAAATCTTTCACTTTGAAGAAATCTTGACCTGGGAGTCTGGTACAAGAGATGACTTCACGGCCCTCTGGACCCCTTGGATACAGTTTCAGGGTAACAAAAATAACCTAGACACTGCTACAAACCAGTCTCAATGATCTGCCCAACACTTTCTTCTTGTTAACAAGAAAATATCTTGCTGTATGTTTTTCCACCCTGTTTCTACCTCCCCCCCCCCCCCTATTTCCCTCCCCCTACTCCTTACCCCCCCACACTTCTGGTCCTTCCCTGCCCTTCCCTCAAATTTAGCCAGAACTACGATACCTTTCATACGTGTGTTATATTCATAATACTGTTTTGTTTCTTGATACACATTTTTATGCTGGTCCTGCGAGGCCTGAAGCTTATATTCTCTCTTGCACTATTTACTTAAATAAAAAGAAATTGTTAAAAAAAAAAAATTAAATTTCACTTCCTCATGCTCTCTAAAGTCATTTCTTGCTTAAAGTCATTTATTTATTCCAATGCATAAATAATGTCTAGCTTAAATATAATTAATGCTAATTTATGCTAATTTAGTAATGCTAGCATAGTAATGTCACCGTATGCTTGAGACTGCACGCATGGTATGATAGTTATATGTGTATGACTGGAGGTTTTTCTTGCATACCCCTAAGTTCAGTCTTAAGGCCCATTTAGACACAACGATTATCGCTCAAAAGATGGCGCTCAAGCGACTTTTGAGCAATAATCGTTGTGTCATTTACAGCGCAAGATGATCGCTCAAGATGAGAAATCACCTTGTGCTGCCAGCGGAGGATGCAGAAGATAAGTGGGGTGTCCCCGCTTGTCTTCTGCATCCAGCTGTTCCCCGCTCCGAGTGCCCAGCGCACGCTGAGCGCTTCGAGCGGACAATGCAGAAGACAAGCAGGGTGTCTGTGCCTGGTATGGAGAACACAGCTGGACTGCTCCGTTCTTCATACCCAGCCTGTTATCAGCAAGCAGGATATAGCTGAAATAATAGTATCAGCTGTATCCTGCTGTGAATCCCTAATACGTCTCATCGCCGTCTTTCAGCACATTGAAAGACGACGATGAGCGATGGGATAACTAAAACTGCACAATGTCAGTGCAGTTACACACAATGATTATCGCTCAAAAGCCGTCTTTTGAGCGAATTTTGAGCGATAATTGTTATGTCTAAATATGGCCTTAAGTGTTTTGCAGCCCATTCTAGCCTGTCTCAGGGGGCGGGGCCTTTCATTCACCTCTTCAGGTGTCATAGACAGTGGTATTGACTTAAGCTACTGACTGCTCCACTGATTATTTTTGCCCATTTTCCTGCCAGTCCCCCTTTTTCATCTTTGTGTTTAGTAACAGTGTGTATCCTTCTCCATAAGAAACAGTGATGGTCATTCCACTGATCTTACATCTCTAGCCTTTGGAGCAAAGTGTTATGTAGGAAGCTCCATAGCAATACTAGTGCTTTTGGATTCTGTCCAGCCTAGTAGATTTTTCTCAAAAGTACTTGCAAGTCATAGTCCTTCACATGCTGTTATAAATAAAAAGCCACACATAGAAATGATGCTTCTTTTAGTCACAGTACACTGGGAGTGGGTTCATCCTAATATATAAGTGACCAGGGGTAGGGGTTGTGTTTACCGGTTTCGCCTTGTACACTCTGCGACTGTGCAGTGTTAGGGCGCCCACCCACTGGCGTTTGCGATTTTCGTGCGTTTTTTGCCGCTTTTTCGCGGCGTTTTCGCGGCTTTTCCATTGACTTTCATGGGTGCATTAGGAGAAAAATAAGGACACATATGCAACTGACAGTTCCTATGTTAAAAAACGCAACGCAACGCAAAACGCCAGTGGACAGGAACACATGTTATCTCTATGCCTGTGCAGGAAAAACGCAAAACGCAAACACAGGTAAAAAAACGCAAGTGGGTGGGCGCCCTTAGTCTTAATGGATTTTACCCACTGACGTTTTTTTAACGCTGCGATATCGCTGCGTTTTTTTTACTGCAAATGTCAATGAAACTTTCTAATGTTAAAATCTCATCGCACAAAAATCGCAGAAGCGCAAACTTGTGATTTTTGTGCGATGCTATTTTAACATTAGAAAGTCCCATTGACATTCGCAGTAAAAAAAAAAACGAAGTGATATTGCAGCGTTAAAAAAACATTAGTGGGTAAAAGTCCTCAAGGGGATGAAAGTAATACACTCAAGATAGGCTCTGGATGTATACACTCTGTTTTGGGGGCAGCTTATTCTTAAGTAGGGGGGAAACTGTAGTGGCCCAGTACATCATCCTGGTCCCCTCCATAAATGCCATACATGATTGTCCTATGTGGATGCACTGTGCAAAGCCTGTCTTGTCATTTCCATCTCAAGCTGCGGCGCTTGAGAGGTTAACTTCAATAAAATCATTGCCAGCATGTAAATGTATCAGTCTGTCATGCCATGTGCTATGAGTAAGGGTATAAATAGGAGTGAATGAGAGTGGGAAAGGAGTTCCATCTTCAGAGAGAGAGTTCTAACACAGAGCCACATGGAAGCACCTTCAGCTTCCTTGTGGTGAAGATGGAGGAGAAGGAGAGATTCCCGTAGTGACTGCATTTTGGATGTGAGTGCAGTGAGCACTAAGCCTAAGAGAGAGCCTTTGTAAATAATCACTTTTTCTGGCAAGACCCAGTGCAGAGCTACTAATTCAAAGTCACAAGCTTTTCCTATGCGGTCGTCCAAAGTTAGGATCACCACATAGAAGTACTCTCTTGAGTCACACCCACGCGTCTCCAATGCAGCGTACAACTCCTAACAGTAAATAACTACTAGCAAAGTGTCTGTGGAGTGACCCCTACCCCCTTCCTCCTTCGGAATGCTCAAAGTCCAGGAGCAGTACCTGACAGATAACGTGGACTGTAGGACCAGTTGCATCCTGTGTATCCTGCCTGACCTCTAGCCTTCTTTTCTTACCTGCACTGGGAAGAATTGTATCTGAATTGCTGTGTAATAATTGTTTTGCTGAAGTTATTCCAAGTAAAGTTCATACCGGGCCCTAACCGTTCCTGGGGACCCGAAGTACTAGAAACCAAAGTCTGTGTTTATTCTCAACCGTGTAACATACCACTGTGTGGGACCGGTGACGTCACCCGTGGCAACTACTACCTCCATCATCCTGTTTACCGGCATTCCCTATCCTAGGGGTTTCGACGGTGACCTGCAATCCTGCTCTGGCCTTGGCTACAAATCATCCCTCTGGGAAAAGGAGCCTGGTAAGTGCCGCCGTAACAAGCCAACACTTAACCCTCCCAGCTCCCCATATTTGTCAAGTGTCTGGGGTGTCCCTATGGGACGTTGCACAAGTATTCCTAGTCCAACACTGGACTCCTTCTGGCCCCCTAGGGATTGCAGAGGATGCAGTTACACTCGGCTCTAAAGCTTGGGGGGCCAACAACTCCTCAGACATGTAGGAAACAGCAGTATTAGAAATGGTATGTGGAGGGGGGTAGGCTTGGTACAGCATCTATATTGGAGTCCAGGGGATTCTAGTTACACCTCTGACCAGGTATATATGTGAATATATATGTGACATACAGCCTCTGCTTACTAATTTTTTTTGTATGTTCTATTCAAAGGTTTTTCTGCTACCCACACGTGTGGACAAGTCGAAGAATGAAAAAAACAGAGGAGTGGGTGGGAGGCTTCAAAAAAGTATACTGTTTGCAGCTGCATAAATAACAACTTTAGGATTAACCCTTAGGAAATAATTTTTTCGTCTCTACATTCCAAAAGTAGAGATGAGCGAGTGTACTCGGCCACGCCCCTTTTTCGCCCGAGTACCGCAATTTTCGAGTACTTCCGTACTCGGGCGAAAAGATTCGGGGGGCGCCGTGGGTGAGTGGGGGGGTTGCAGCGGGAAGTGGGGGGGGAGAGGGAGAGAGAGAGGGCTCCCCCCTGTTCCCCGCTGCTACCCCCGCTCCGCCGCGCCTCCCCCCGCCCCCCGAATCTTTTCACCCGAGTACGGAAGTACTCGAAAATCGCGGTGCTCGATCGAGTAATTACTCGAAACGAGTACGTTCGCTCATCTCTATCCAAAAGCCATAGTTTTTATGTTTTTCCATCCATCGAGCTGTGTGAGGACTGCTTTCATTGGTAACATTATGGGAACATACGACTTTTTGATTACTTTTTATACCAGTTTAAACTAATTTTTTGGAGGTGGATAAACAAAAAAAAAAACTAGCAATTATAATAACAGGAGACACCCAATGCTTTTATGGTTTGTTTTACAATGCATGATAAATAACACTTTCATTTTATAGCGCAGGACATTACAGATGCAGCGATGCCAGTTTTGTTGTTCTTTTTCCATTTTTCCATAATAAATGTGGTAGAAAAAGGTTTTCTTTATTTTATATTTCACAAAGGATTTCTGTATTGTTCTACCCATTTTTTTTACCATTTTTCATCTTACATTTCCCATTCATTTCCTCGCATTACATAAACGTATATCTGGTTCCGGCTCAATAGCAGAGTTGATGCCAAGCAGATGCTGGTTTCCATGATGGGGGCTTCAAGGTTTTCTGCTGTTAAAAAGTAGGAAAAAAAATAACAATTTGGAATCTGTATTGATGCTACATCACAAAACTGCATCTGTTTTAGGATATCTCCCTACTCTGTATATATTGCCCTCAGCCTACTTTCCTCCCTCCATGGCCAGCCTTAGCTATGTGCGACCCGTGCGGTCGCATGAGACACTGGCTACTAGTTTGTAAACGAAGACACCAGGTGGCTGTACTGTGAGCTGGATCTACCTAGGCAGATGATCTTCTTCCTCCATATGACAGCGTCTTGTGGAGCTACATGAATCATCCTCCTCCTGGGTTTGTCTCCTCCCCTATGATGTTCCGAGGTTCTGCTATCAGCCCATCTGTGTCCCGACAACATAATTGCTTAGTTCTGCTAAAGTATTTATGTTATGAACTAGGTTCTGCTATTGTATGTATGTACTGTTTGTTTTAGTACTGTTTTTATGTTATAAGCTTGGTTCTGTGGCTGTATCTATGTACTTAGGTTGGTTCTGCTGCTGCTGTAAGAGGGGTGAGCAGTGTCCTGCTCCCCTCTTATGAATTACAGTGGCTATGCCGGCATGTACTGAGCTCTGGAGCAAGGTCGCAACCGCTGCCTATATCAGACTTTTTGTAGCATCTAGGACTGAGTAACAATAATACAATCTGCAATATCAGCTTTGGCCACAAGAGGAAGCTCCAGCACAACCAAATACTATTACTTATAAGAGTGACTAGAGCAATTTGACTATATGGAGAATTTTCCAGAAGGAGCTCTGATTGACTGTGTAGCTCTTTGTGACTCAGTTTGGAGAGACTGGCAGCCATCTTGGAAATGTGATTCAGCTTAGAATTCAGGGTGTATGAGAAGAAAAGGGAACACAGAGCGGTCTGCAGTATAGTGGTAGAGAGCATGCCTAGAGACAGTGCAGCAGAGAGTGCCCCAATGATGTGGAGCTGACAGGAGTAAGACTGCCAGAGACTGACATGGCACTGATGGCGCAGAAATCGAGACTCCTGAATGGAGGACTAGCTGGATCATCAGGGCTAAAGACCACACAGCATTTGGAAGGAGAGGGAGTCTCCCTTCCATAGATGCCGGACCCTGAGGCTGTGGTGTGGAAGTTCAGAAGTGACCAAACTGTGGGATGCCAATACTCGGTAAAGAGATGCCAGCACTTGGAAGTTTACAAGTTCCCCTGGGAAAGTTATGAGTAAGACCCCTGGCCCGGGTGTGGGGGTCACGGACACAAGGAAACTCCATGCAGGACTTTTTCCCCCAGTAAAATGCTGTTCAGCTGAATGGAAACTGAACAGACTCCATTATAGTCAATGGGATCCGTTTGGCGCTGTACAGTTCCGTCATGAGAGAGAGCTCTTCGGCAAGGAGTTCCCTCTTTCCTGCTCCCATGAACCAGGAAAACAAAACCCCAGACGCAGATGTGAAAGCAGCCTCACCTGATTGATAATATCTGATTAACATGCTGTTTCTTCATGTGATTCAGTCTTCTCTGGGGATACCTGGGATCCTGATAAAAGAAAATGGAGAAGTAATAAACACACCGACTGTGCTCCCTGCTTTACCCATTACCTCCCTTGTGCCATATGTACAATTGGTGCCTGCTTATATGACAGAAGGACCCTTGGGCACCGTGACTCAGGTATCACTATACCTGCTGCAGCTGTGCCACCAGTCCTATCACCAAAGAAGGCCACAACACGAGGGGTGCTGACAGAAAGCACTGTGGAAAAGGCGGTTGTGGAAGAAATGTTACAAAGTAAGGAAGCTTCCAGAAATAGAAGTGATAATAGTTTATTAGTAAATTACCAAAATGCAAAGTGACTGAACTAAAGAGAAATGCAAGTCCCATCAATATTTGGTGTGACTCCTTTGCCTTCAAAGCAGCATCAGTTCTTCTAGGTGCACTTGAACACAGTTTTTGAAGGAGCTCAGGAGGGAGGTTGTTTGAGACATCTTGGAGGACTAGGCAGGGATCTTCTGTGGATGTCGGCCCACTCCAATCCTTCTGTTTCTTCATGTAACCCCAGACAGACTGGATGATGAGATCAGGGTTCTGTGCGGGCGATATCATCACTCCCAGGACTCCTTGTTCTTCCTTACACTTGTGCTCCCTCACACATCCACTGGTCCCAACACTACCTAACAGTCTGGTCAGATGCTCCTTTCTAATGGTAGTCGGTAGGGGCCGGCCCGGTGGGGGACAATTCGTCGATACGACCATCCAGCTTCTCACATTCCAATAATTCTTCCCCTTCTCAATCTCTGGTAATGGGGTGAAATCTATTGGATTGCATCATAGAGGCATCTAGTGGTCAATAAGTTTTATACTAATGGAAAAGGAAGTTCTCTACGCACAAGTAGCATCTGAGAGCCTTTTATAGGCCAAGGGTAAAACGACTTTTAGGTCCTCTGGTAACAAGACCGTTCATCTAATCACACCACAATTCTCATCATTTACATATCTGCCTGAGATAGAACTGCAGGACGGGTTTGCAGCAAAACACCAACTTCTTCTATTTTTTTCTTACAGAGTGTATATATAGAGAGCCAGTAGTGTGGACATGTGCACCAGCTCCTGCTATGACTCCTACAGTACTGTAATGCTAGTATACGGAGAGCCAGTAATGTGGACATCTCACTACAGCAGTTCCACATTTAAGAGAGGAGATGACACCTTATTGCCTCCTGTGCACCGTTCCTATTGAAACATTACAACAGATGAACTTCTAAAAGCATGGCCATTTCGACCATGTATAGGAGAGCATCAGGAAGTATCTCAAACCCAGAAAACTCAGTGTGTTGCTGGGAAATGTAGTTTCCCCAGTGGTCACATGGCATGATAAGCAGGACTGCCCATTCTGCTATGAGAAAGAGAATACATAATAGGAGGGAAGAGGACTGAACTATATACAAAGCAAGAACATAACTAGTTGATTTTAACATGCGGTTACCTATTTACACTATTTGTGAGGGACTGTGTTTTTGGAAAATGAGGACCTGGAGTTATTTGATACTTGATAAGCGATAAAAAAAATGTTTTATGATAACAAACAAAAACACTCTACCTGGTTGCTGTGTGTTGTCTTTGTAGTGCCCAGTTTATGTCTTTTAATATATTTAATAAAATACGTTTTTAGTGGTAGTCACGTCTGTGAATTGGGCTTATATTTCCTAGTTGACTCTATACTGCCCCCTCTGGGAAGTCGTTAATTACCTACCTATGGCAGGCTTTCTTTCACGGGATATTCGTACAACTGAATGGGTATCTGAGGCTAATTCTGTGTTTTCTGAAGAAGGCTATACCCCCAGCCCAGAAACCGTCTCAATTCGATCCGTTTTCAAAGAATTGACCAAAGTTTACAGGGAGTACGTTCGATGTTGGTGGGAGATACAAGAGTTGTCTAAGTATGAAGAGTATAACATTGTACCTAGAGGGTTGAGGATCTCTGTGTTGCCCCCACCCCGTTGCCGCAACACTGAGTTTCTCAAAAAGTGGGAGACTGAAGCGACTAACTCCTCTCTTAGACTCATCAAGCTTCTACTAGAAGAAGAGAAAAATACCTTTATAAAAGATCAAAAACAGTTAGAAGACTGGATAGAAAAATCAAAAAATTTTCTCGCTGATCCAGAGTATTCCTCTCTGGAAAAAAACCTACAAGATAATATCTCCAAATATACACAACATATTAAGGACAGAAAACACTCCCTGTTTACAAGAGATCTAGCTGATTTTAAGGAAAACAGGGCATATTTTGGCCAGAACAGGCACTCTGGAACAGAACTGAGCTCCTCAGAGATGGATCAATCCGATACTGAGGGATCAAGAATCCCCCATAGACCTAGCTATCCCCGACATAATCAAGGACGTAATAGAGTACGAGGTCGAGGACATTCTAACCAACAACCTCCTCAAGACCTCCCCATTTCACAGTATTTTTTGCGGGGGCGCAGGGATCAGCAGACAAATCACTGACATTACTTAACAATCCTGAAGTACACCAAGGGATTGTCGGTGATTCATCAATCAGTGAAGAAATGAAGATCATAAATTTGTCCACATACATACCTACGAGTCATGAAATTGCAGTTCTGAAGAGGGGGCTGTCCTTTGTCCCGACGACCCGTTTTCAGCCGTTCGTGTGGGCAAAGGACATCTCCCTCTTCGTCAGAAAACTCCGGTGGAAAAAATATTTTTCCATTAAGGATGACAAACTGGCTAAGGAACTTGGTTTAGCCAGCTCAGATATCCCAGCCATTAGAGCTCTTCAGAGTTTAGAAGAGGAGACATCTATGGCTAGTACTGACTGCAGACTCCGCAATAAATCAAATCCACCGGTCATTAACTGTCCTGAGTTGGACCTATTTGAAAAACTTGTTCTGAGAGATCTGAAAAAAATCAAGCCTGGATATGTTAAAACTCTAAACATGACTAGATCGGAAAAATCAGCACTGAAGGATCTTGAAAATAATGAGCAGCTCGTGATTAAACCTTCCGACAAAGGGGGCAACGTGGTGTTGTTGGATACAAACAAATATATTGATATGTGTATGGACCTTCTGAGCGACACAACCACTTATGCCATACTCAGAGATGATCCAACCAATACTTTTCAAACAGCTCTTAATCGAATTCTGTGTACAGCTAAAGAAACTAAATGCATTAGCGATACAGAATTCAAATTCATGACCCCAACTACACCTAGAATAGCAATATTCTATGCCTTACCCAAGATCCACAAAGGCACTAGTCCCCTTAAAGGACGTCCAATCGTATCTGGCATTAATAATATCACACAAAACTCCAGTATTTATCTGGATCGGTTGCTGAGACCATTTGTCTCAGCCCTACCATCTTTTGCACAAGATACGATGGACGTCCTACGTCAGATTGAAGGAATCTCAGTTACCCCCGATACATGGGTGGCGAGCCTTGATGTCGAGGCACTGTATAGCTCTATTCCCCACGATGTGGGGCTAAGAGCTATTGCACATTTTTTGTCCCAAAGAGGGGTACACTATCAGGTACAAAACGAATTTGTTTTACAACTGTTAGAATTCGTATTAACACACAACTACTTTCTGTTTAACAGAAAGTTTTTCCACCAGCTCAGGGGCACCGCGATGGGGACGCCATGTGCCCCTACGTACGAAAATTTGCTCCTGGGCTGGTGGGAAGAAAAATACGTTTTCTCCACCGAAAATCACGACTGGTCCAGTAACATTCTTACCTGGATCAGATACATCGACGATATCTTGATCCTCTGGACAGGTTCTAAACCACAGTTCCAAGATTTTGTCACTTGGTTGAATAGCAACGATTTAAATTTGAAATTTACAGCTGACATTAACAAATCATCCATGACATTCTTGGATGTTATCATTGAAATTCAACAAGATGGCAGGATCACGTCAAACCTGTATCGTAAGAAAACTGCAACTAACAGCTTACTCTCTTGGAACAACTTCCACCCTCAGCCTCTAAGACAAGGCATTCCTAAGGGGCAGTTCCTAAGAATTCGAAGGAACTGCTCCGAGGAACACACCTTTAATAGTGAATGCCATAAATTGAGAGATAGGTTTTTACGAAGAGGGTACCCTATTCACATTCTGGATAAAGCTGAACAACATGCACGTACCTGTAATAGAAATGAGTTACTCATCCCAAAAAAACGCGATGAGTCAACAGACATGCGCATTATCGGCACCTACGATACCGGACAGAAACAAGTGCTCGAGATACTCCAATCGTACTGGGATATCCTTCAAAACGATAAAGACGTGAAAACTTTCATTCCTACGCATCCCAAAGTGACTTATCGACGTGGCCGTAACATCAAAGACCACTTAGTTAAGAGCTTCTTCAAATCACCAAAATCACAAGGTGACTGGCTTTCCCGCTCCATCCCTACGGGCACCTTTACATGTACTAACTGCCTGGCGTGCAAATTTATTAAGAAAGGGAATACTTTTGGATCTACTACAACAGGGAAAGAGTATGTCACAAGGGACTTTATCAACTGTCTCTCCACCAACGTTGTCTATCTCATCACCTGCAGGTGCGGGAAACAATACATAGGAAAAACTAGGCAGCAATTCCGCCGCAGGATATTAGCACACATAGGCAACATTGAGAGGAAAGAAGCCACCTCAGTATCAACTCATGTCCTACAGTCACATAAAGGTGACGCGAGCTGTTTGAAATTCCAGGGAATGGAAGTTATAAAATCTGATGGAAGGAGGGGCGACGTGGATTCCTTGCTTCTGCAAAAAGAAGCAGGATGGATCTATCGGTTTGATACGATCCAACCGGCTGGCCTAAACGAACAATTGTTGTTTAACTGTTTCCTTTAGGGGTCTTCCGCGATTACTACAGTTTTGGCCTCTTCCATTACCTATCAACTATCTTCTCTCAAAAGGGAGAGAGAGAGGAGAGAGAGAAAGGAAAGAAAAGAAAAAAAGAAGAGAAAAAAATGTTTTGTTTTTTTTTCTCTTTTATTCTAAATACCTTCTCCAAACATCTTTTGGTCACTACACTTTTATTTAAAGCCGCTATGTTAATTCTACCATCATTATTTATATCGTTGTGAAACATCAGCGGCTGTAATATAGATACTTACACACACAACAAGCTCAAAAGGGAGACATCAGTCCTTTATGTTGTTTTAATTAGGAGTTTTATACTCTAGAATTGTGCTTGGTTGACTATCAGTCACGCCTCCTGTGTGACCTCATTTATCTGGCACCGCTCCCTCCGTTACGACGGGATTGTCCGTTCGGCCCGGCATCCGTCTAGTCCCTCCTACCCGCCCCGCGGTAAGTCTTCGGTCCTTGACACTCCCCTTTCTTGTTTATGCATGTGCGGGCGTGTCCTTCTGGACGCCGTAGTACAGGCAACGACATCAAGTAGTGGGTGTATCCCCACAGAAGAAGCTGTACGTGTGCGCTACGTGCGCAGTGACCTCAGCTACGTGTTGACGTCTGTTACGTATTCCGTTACCTAGGTAACGACTTGCGTCCCGGATACCCACCGCTACATTGTCCTTCCGCATAGGCAATCGGTGGATGGATCCAGAAGCTAAAGGCCTGCACCCCAGGATCAGAATCTATCCCTGGGCTGTTCAGGTACAGATTCCTGGATTGGGACTACTACACCGGATTTTCTTTGCTTCTTAGCCGCAGACAACCTCTGTTTATGGACTGACATGCCACGATAGGCTGTATCGATTAAGCCGGCCCCCTTGGAGGCGTGTCTATGGATATATAAGCAGCTCTAAATGGGGCATTTTTCATTCCCTAGCCTACCATCAAGGCGATGGGTCATACCTTTTTCTTTGCTCTCTCTTGAGCCCTATATCTGGGGGGTTTGCTGGGGTTGCTTGCCTGAAATCTAACTACTAGGAAACTAGCTTTATGGCTTGTCTATCTTGAGAGCATGCACAGCGTCTAAAAGTGTTTCTACAACTAGGTCAGGAGAGTTTGACTCATACTAATGTCATACCTCCATACTAATGACCTCTATGCAAGCAATTTGGACATCTAAAAGTGCTTCTACAATTAGGTCAGGAGAGTTTGACTTATATTAATGTCATACCTCCACACCAATGACCTCTAATGCGAGCACTTTGGGTTGGAATCTAGCACTTTAGCTATTCTTGTTTGCTTAAGTGCAATTAATTGGGTCAGGAGATCAGGACATAATTTTATGCCTTATCCCCATATTGATGACCTAAATTCTAACTCGATACGCTAACTACTTTGAGTATCCTACTTGTGCATGACAAGCATTATACCATCTCTCTAGCGCTCAGATATTTGAGAGCAGTGCCCCCCCATATTTTCGGGGACGCTCTACTCTACCTCTGTGCGTGTATTGACGGGCATACTTTGAAATAAACACCTCTCGTTATGTACCTACATATATCATCTAGCTATTAACCGCTAGCACACAAGATAAGCTTCCTTGTTTAGAGGTACCTTTTGGCAGGCCCCCAACCCTAAGAGTTACCTTAATGCCCTAATTGAGAGTATAGAACTCTCCTATAATAAGGATATTTATCCTGATCACTACACAAGTTTTGCTGTATTCATATTAGATACAGCTTTTTATATATCAGTTTGATGTTCTCTCGGGGATTTCTCATTCCCTCTACCTTTGAACCTATGACTCAAGTACTGTATCTCCTGATGATCCCACAAATTAATGGTGAAACGCGTAGAGTAGAAGTACTGACCAACTCTAGTACTGATCTGAGTATTTGCACTGGCTTACTCAAGTACTGATCATCATAAGTGAATACCTAGATGGTGATCCTGTCTTGTCGACACCCATAACAATTCAGGACGCTCAATTGTTGGAGCCTGAGTCCTGATCACTGATAGTGATAGTGTTCCATCACAAGTGAGAGTCCAAATGGTAACCCTGCCTTGTTTACACATAGAACAAACCAGCTCTTTTGGCTCCTATATTGAATTATCCTTTGCTTTTTTGAATCCATCTCGGGTAGAGTGTTTTTGTTTGTTATCATAAAACATTTTTTTATCGCTTATCAAGTATCAAATAACTCCAGGTCCTTATCCTCCTATAACGAATCTGTGTCTGGAGGTACCTGGTTGCTGTGTGTTGTCTTTGTAGTGCCCAGTTTATGTCTTTTAATATATTTAATAAAATACGTTTTTAGTGGTAGTCACGTCTGTGAATTGGGCTTATATTTCCTAGTTGACTCTATACTGCCCCCTCTGTGAAGTCGTGTTTTTGGAAAAAAACTACCAATTGCGGGATAACCCCTTTAAAGCTGTTGTCTACTTTGGATACCCAGCAGCACCTCATGATTGCCAAATTGAATTCGGGAAGGAATTTATTTCCCCTGTAAGATGAGAAGAATTGGCTTCTACCTCATTGGGATTTTTTTGCCTTCCTCTGGATCAACCCAGGGGAGGGGCAAATAGACTAAACTAGATGGACATACGTCTTTATTTCAGCCTTCCACACCATGTTATTATGTATATTATGATGTTAGCGAACTGGAAAGACAAATACAAGCAGCCCGTGACACGGTGAGCCCAGAAGTGCTACATGCTGTCCATTCCACCACGGGAACCATGTACATCTTTGTGGAGCCGCTGACGGCTATAAGATGGTAAAGATCGCGTTTTTGTTTTCAGTCCTGCATTAATCTTTATTGTTTACCATCAGGAATTATTTATTAGTTTTGCTAATTCATCTTAAATTGACTCAAGGCAGCTCCTCACACATCCCCAATGCTGGAAAGATCTGTGAGACCCTGGATAGGTGTTTCTGTGGACACCCTGTATTCTTATTTTGGGACATACAAGCACATTCCTACCTTTCCTGCCATTAACCATTATAGTGAGATATATAATTAACGGCACCAGGAACAAAACACATTGCGCTGGCTTTATGATCAGAAGAAGAGGTCTACGAGGCAGGAGGTCTTCTGCAAGAGAAAACAGAGAAACAACTGATAAAGGGACATGAAGAGGTCTGATGACCTCTTGGTGACAACAGCAGATCCCGCAGAATGATGGAGATCTGAAGGTGTCACCCAGTACATGTATGAACACTTGCTGGGCAACATGGCAGGTAGATTGTGGTGGATGTCTTATGTTTGAGGTCAGAAGAATCAGCAGCTGCTGACATCAGGCTTCCTGTAAGAAGCCAAGAAGGTTCTGAACGGAGCGTCCCTATGTGTGATTACTGGGATGGTGGAAGGGGTAAGGCAGCGGTAGCCAATGTTAGAATAGAACAAGGGTTTCTGACCCGTTACACTGGTCAACAGTGAAAAGCTTTCGAACTTAAAAATAGGTATTTCTTAACCCCTTAGTGACGGCCCATTGCCTTTTTACGTCCTCACTAAGTGGGCATTAATCCTAGAGGACGTAAATACATGCATCCTTTTAGGATTAATGCCCTCTTAGCTGAGGACGTGACAGCTCCATGCTGTCGGTGCCCGCAGGTAGCCGACAGCATGGAGCTGTCATCCTGGGCTGCCAGCAATGCGATTGGCGCCATCCAATAGATAGCGTCGACCGCAATAAAGTAAAAAAAAGTTTACAAAAAGTTAGATATTCAGCTGCCCTGAAGGATTAGATCCATCAGGGCAGCTGAAAGTACTTACCCGCCTTGTCGGAGGTGTCCCGCGGTGCACTGGTCCTCTGGGACCCGGCGCCGCTCTTCTGCGCATGCGCGCTAGACATATGACGTCACGCGCATGCGCAGAAGGCCGGGAGCCCCGGCAAATTTTAAATCTCCTGGCTCCAGGCTCCTGAAGGTAGCCGGGAACCAGGAGATGTCCCCGAGGACCACAGCGAGCGGTCCCCTGGCCCGCGATCGCCGCTATCCAATGGATAGCGGCGATCGCTAAAAAGTTAAAAATAGGGCCAGTTTCACCTCCCCTCATGGATCCGATCCATGAGGGGAGTTGAAAATACTCACCTCGGGTACTCCGCGATGTCCGGGTCTCCCGGGACCTGAAGTCCCCTTCTGCGCATGCGCCCGATGTCAATCATTGGGTGTGTGCACAGAGGGGCTCGAGCCCCAGGAAATTTAAATCCCTCTGCTCCTGGCCACCATGTCTAGCCAGGAGCAGAGGGATGTCACTGGAGAGATGATCACTGTTATCCAATGGATAACAGTGATCATTTAAAGTAAAAAAAAAAAAAAGGTGTAAAAAAAAGTTTTAAACAGTAAAAAAAGTTTAAAAAGCTGACATTTCATATGGTCCGTGAGGGAGGATGAAATGACGTATCTAAGGCCCGCGGATTTATCCGTGGACCTTACCCCAGCTTCTGTGCACGCGCCCGTCGCCAAAATGGCAGACGCATGCGCAGAAGCTGTGGATTGCCAGGGTAATTTAAAAATCTCCCTGCTCCTGGCTACAAAACTTAGCCGAGAGCCTGGAGATTTCACGGCGGGCCGCGGTGAGCGGTTCCTGGTCACGTGTTCGCCGTTATCCAATGGATAATGGTGATAACGTAAGAGTAAAAAAAAGGTGAAGCTTCATCTCCCCTCACCGATGCGATCAGTGAAAGGAGATTAAACTTTTTACCGGAAGCCTCCGTATTTGAACCCCAACGTGACTCTCCTCCGCAAACTTTCCCTGTTTCTGCACATGCGACCGTCGACAAAACACCGGACACATGCGCAGGAGTCGGAGAGCTCAGGAAATTTAAAATATCCTTGCTCCCGGCGATCAATGGCATTTTCACAATAAAGTAAACAGATGGAAATATATATCCTATCAAAAATTTGTACAGTATGTTTGCACATATTTGAGATATTACAGTTGAAAATGTGAAAAAAAATGACATTTTTTTCTAAATTCTTCCAATATTGGTACTTTTAATAAATATATTGGTCTCTTTTTACAACCTAAATGAAGTACAACATGTGGCGAAAAAACAATGTCAATCACTTGGATATGCAAAACCTTTACGGAGTTATTTTATGTTGAGTGACATGTCAGATTTCCAAAATTTGGCTCTGTCACTAAGGCGCAAACAGGCTTCGTCACTAAGGGGTTAATCATTTCATTATGGAAATGAAAATGACATTGAAAACTTTGAGTTCGCTCTTGGCTCTGAGATGTAGCCCATTTAAGTTAAATATATCAACCTTCATTTAGATCCACAAAATTAGTTGAGTATATATATATATATATATATATATATATATAGACGAAAGCCCTCACTGACTCAGTGACTTACTGACTGACTCACTGGCCACTAATTCTCCAACTTCCCGATGTTGTAGAAACATGAAATTTGGCACAAGCATAGATTATGTCCAAAATTGGAAAAGTAAAGAGGTCCCAACTTAATTATTCAATTCTAGCGCAAAACAACTAGCGTCTAAATTTTACGTATGGAATCTAATTCTCCAACTTCCCAATGTCATAGAAACATGACATTTGGCACGAGCACTGATTATGTCATAAATAGGAAAATTTAATGGGTCCCAACTCAATTATTCAATTCTAAGCACAAAAGAATTAGCGTCCAAATTTTACGAATGGAATCTAATTATCTCACTTCCCAATGTCATAGAAATTTGGCATGAGTATTGATTATGTCATAAATGGGAAAAGTTAATGGGTCCCAACTTGATTATTCAATTTTAAGCGCAAAAGAATTAGCGTCCAAAATTTACGTACATAATCTAATTCTCTCACTTCCCGATGCAACAAATAATTACATAAATTTTTACCTCACAAATGTGAAATTTGCCATGACCGTTCTTTGCGTACTAAATATTGGAAATTTAAAGGGTTGCAACTTGATTATTTAATCCGATGCATAAAAGTAAGTGACCCCTATGTAATGTAACTAATAACACACAGCTGTACTGCACAAACTTGAAATTTGGCATGGCCATTCCTGTTATGTAACTAATAACATATCTGTACCCTGCAATATTTGAGACAGTTATCTTCTCAGCAAAACAAAACGCATTTAAAAGTATGAGTATATACTGACACGAATAAAACTGACTGTCGTATGTATTGAAAGGCTGTAAAGTACAAAAGGAAGTGGACATGGACTGCTGGGATGGAGTATGCCTGTATAACAAGGGGCTGCAACCTTCAGTCTGGGTAGGAAATTTGAATAAAAAGGGGCGTTACCTTTCAGGATAAAAATGAGGAGTGTGAGAGGTGGACATTCTGTGGGGTGACATTATCACATACAGTCTGAGATAAATCTCTCTCCTATCTGCCTATACACTGAGAGGAATCTATCTGATCTGTGTGTTATGAGTGTGTGAGGTGGACATTCTGTGGGGTGACATTATCACATACAGTCTGAGATAAATCTCTCTCCTATCTGCCTATACACCGAGAGGAATCTATCTGATCTGTGTGTTATGAGTGTGTGAGGTGGACATTCTGTGGGGTGACATTATCACATACAGTCTGAGATAAATCTCTCTCCTATCTGCCTATACACTGAGAGGAATCTATCTGATCTGTGTGTTATGAGTGTGTGAGGTGGACATTCTGTGGGGTGACATTATCACATACAGTCTGAGATAAATCTCTCTCCTATCTGCCTATACACCGAGAGGAATCTATCTGATCTGTGTGTTATGAGCAGTGTGTGAGAGGTGTCACATTCTGTGGGGTGACATTTTCAAAAAAACTACCTTTTTAGTTTTAATGAGGAACTATTATTTCTTTTTAAAATTCAATTGTTTTCTCATTTATTTTTCACAAATCTTTTTAATGTTATTTTTTTAATTTTTTATACGTCACATGGTTGCCTCCACGTGGTGTTTCCTGGGTAACGCAAGAACTATGCAAAATGGTGAACATATGTTTTTCCTCAGTATCTCTAAAGTAACCACGACTTCATAAGATTTTCCGTGTGAACACCAGATAAACACCAGTACCAAATTAACTCGGGCGAAGCCGGTTATATCAGCTAGTCATTAAATAAACAAAAGTATACAGTGGATGTGTCTTCTATGTAAACTCTGACAATAATGCAGGTCATAATGACAACCAAAACGCCAGCATTACCAGCGTCATCATAATGATAGCAGAGTGCCCTTGTAAGCAGCATCAGTATAATGCCTCTTCATGAACAGTGAATGATACTGAATCACAGTAGAGCCAAATTCACAATTCTGCAGGCTTCGACTTGAAAACTCCCAAACTTTCTTTGTACAATAGCTGGTCCGCTATGTTATTACAACCAGAACAGTGAGTGCAGCTCTGGAGTATAATACAGCATGTAACTCAGGATCAGTACAGGATAAGTAATGTATGTACACAGTGACTCCACCAGCAGAATAGTGAGTGCAGCTCTGGAGTATAATACAGCATGTAACTCAGGATCAGTACAGGATAAGTAATGTATGTACACAGTGACTCCACCAGTAGAATAGTGAGTGCAGCTCTGGAGTATAATACAGGATGTAACTCAGGATCAGTACAGGGTAAGTAATGTATGTACACAGTGACTCCACCAGCAGAATAGTGAGTGCAGCTCTGGAGTATAATACAGGATGTAACTCAGGATCAGTACAGGATAAGTAATGTATGTACACAGTGACTCCACCAGCAGAATAGTGAGTGCAGCTCTGGAGTATAATACAGAATGTAACTCAGGAGCAGTACAGGGTAAGTAATGTATGTACACAGTGACTCCACCAGCAGAATAGTGAGTGCAGCTCTGGAGTATAATACAGCATGTAACTCAGGATCAGTACAGGATAAGTAATGTATGTACACAGTGACTCCACCAGTAGAATAGTGAGTGCAGCTCTGGAGTATAATACAGGATGTAACTCAGGATCAGTACAGGGTAAGTAACGTATGTACACAGTGACTCCACCAGCAGAATAGTGAGTGCAGCTCTGGAGTATAATACAGGATGTAACTCAGGATCAGTACAGGATAAGTAATGTATGTACACAGTGACTCCACCAGCAGAATAGTGAGTGCAGCTCTGGAGTATAATACAGAATGTAACTCAGGATCAGTACAGGATAAGTAATGTATGTACACAGTAACTCCACCAGCAGAATAGTGAGTGCAGCTCTGGAGTATAATACAGGATGTAACTCAGGATCAGTACAAGATAAGTAATGTATGTACACAGTGACTGCACCAGCAGAATAGTGAGTGCAGCTCTGGGGTATAATACAGGATGTAACTCAGGATCAGTACAAGATAAGTAATGTATGTACACAGTGACTCCACCAGCAGAATAGTGAGTGCAGCTCTGGAGTATAATACAGAATGTAACTCAGGAGCAGTACAGGGTAAGTAATGTATGTACACAGTGACTCCACCAGCAGAATAGTGAGTGCAGCTCTGGAGTATAATACAGGATGTAACACAGGATCAGTACAGGATAAGTAATGTATGTACACAGTGACTCCACCAGCAGAATAGTGAGTGCAGCTCTGGAGTATAATACAGGATGTAACTCAGGATCAGTACAAGATAAGTAATGTATGTACACAGTGACTCCACCAGCAGAATAGTGAGTGCAGCTCTGGAGGATAATGCAGGATTAGCACAAGTTAAGTAACAGGCATATAGTTAGAGGCTCATGGGCCCAGGTGCAAAAGTTTAGCTTGAGCCCCCCCACTACGCTCCATATTACCACCATTGTTTGTTTATCACTGTTCTATAACAACTAAATAATACCACTGTCTTGGGACTATATAACATCACCAAACCGTAACTGAATAACATCATCATATTATAACTGGATAATAGTATAGTTTTAAATGGGGTTAAGTTAGGGCTCACTTACAAAAGCATATGTGCCCTGCGTATTATGCCCCGATTTTTCAAGCGTGCAATATACGGCACTAAAAGCCAATTGATTTCTATTGGGCCGCTCACACCTGTGTTTTGTTTCCCGTGCATATTGTACACATAAAAAAATGCAGCATGTGCTATTTTGCTGCGCTATACGCACCAATATAGGTAATGGGGATTTATCATACGCAGCAAATACGCATGTAAATGCGTATTTGCAGTGTGCAGCGTTTTTTATGTGTGTGAATAATATGTGTGTATTACAGGGGCACATACGCTTGTTTTGATATAAAACCATCTTGCATTTGTGGGGAAATTGCATGCGTGCGAGCGCGATATCGGGCGTGATTCACGGCCAAATATAGCGCTCATCTGTGTGAAGTTAGCCTTATACCAACATGGTCCATATCAGTGTATACAGGAAATGTATATCTTCCTGTATATAGTGATGTGGACCATGCTGGTGTAACCTGTGTATCTCCTGTATACAATTATATATGTACAGCTGATATAACTTATACCAGATATACATATTTGAATACATACACCAGTTACCGCCGCATGTACTCCTCCTGTGCTCTCTCCTGCTCCACTTCCCAACACTGTCAGTGTACCGCCAGCCGGACCAATCATGCGGCTGGCAGTGTACTGACAGACTGCATTTGTGACCAATCACAACTGCAGTCTCTCAGTGGAAGGGAGAAGATCGCTCCTGGGGGTCTGCAGCCTGTAATTGGCTGCTGGCTGCCTGGTAACAGCCCTCTCCTCCGGTTCCAGCCATAGCCGACCCACGGGCCATGGCAGTGAGACTGCATATGGCAGGGGGCTGCGTCCCAATAGCGACCTCTATCGGTATGCCTATGGGTTGCATGTAGCTAAGGCCTGCCATGGGTTTATACATCACATCTTTCTTACCTACCTTTGTTTGAAGTAACAAGATTGGGACATATGTTGTGTAAATAAATGGAGATGTTCTTCTGGTCGGCCGGGTTCTGGACTATACACAGGAATTCCATGTCCTGGTGGTCCGGAGGTAGTGATATCTGGATGATGCTCCCAGTATTACACAGCTGATACTCTGTGTTGTTTTGTCTACATTTCCAAGTATAGGAGACATCTGATGTATTCGATGGGACAGAACAATGAAGAGTAACATTACATCCATCTATAGAAGGTTTCCTGCATTCAGTCTGTATAGCCGGAGAGGGAACGGGCTCTGCAGTCGGAAAATAGGAAATCTGTTAAGTTCATCCGAGTCTCAGTACAAGGGGTTAATTACATTTTCTTTGCTGCAATATTTAATAGGACAATCAGTAAGGTGCCATTATAACTTCATTGCAGCGATCCTTTATTTCCACCCTATATAATGCCACAGCTAGCATTGAAAAGGGATCACCTAAATTAGTGGATACCTTCTACATTGCATAACACATAGACACTGCTACCATCTAGTGGCTGGATACAATATAACAACCATGTAAATATTACTCATCTGATACTTGGTGAACTATTCTTAATTAATGCTTAACCAACGAGACATTTTCAACTTTGGTGGCTTGAAATGGATCACAACACGACACATATGGGATATCCTGGTGAAGTTGTGCCTGCGACGAGCGCCTTGAAGAGTACATATATTGGAAGAGGCCCTTTCTTCTATCCAACCCTCCTCCACTCATTAGACAAGCTATGTAAAATACACCAACAATTAGTCCCTTTCAAATTAAATCCAGAAAATATAACTAGAATTCCTGCTCTTCAACAAAGCTCACATCCTAACCTATACCCACATCAATATCCCTGGATGATTATTGCCTTTCATCTAACGAAGATCCATCACTCTCTTTAAATTCAACCCCATTGAGCCCTAATTCACTTGACTCTACAACCACTTCTCATCTGGATACTCTCTGGACCCAAGTTATACTACAAAAGGAAAGCTCAAAAACATCAGCCGATATAACTGTCAAACTCACTAAAGAAATCCTTGACCTAGGACATAGAACATCATCACCCTTGAAGAATGCATGGACAATTGCAGCATCCTAGGAGCGGGCCCTCAGCCTAGGAGACAGCGGGGTAGGGTTTGGGCCTTGTCACGGGGCTCTACCATCTTCCACCCTGAGGGTAGCATGGGACCCGTCCAAGGAACTGAGGGTAGGCCTTTCAAAGGGGTATCCCATGTCCTGGTGGAACACCAGCGACGGCGCTGATTCCTGGAGAGGAAGAAAGCAAGCGATCGCTAAAGAGAGATAAGTGCTACCAAAACCGGCTTGCCATACACAATCTATTATCGGGATTTCCTGGGAGCCTGTTATGTCAGGAGGCCCCTTCAGCAGCGCCTTCCTCACAATCAGGAGAGATAAGGCTCCAAATTTCCACTAACATCTAACGGTCCACCAGCGCCTGCAGGAGGCAAAGTAATGTGGATTTAAAGGAGTAAAAGTGTAATTGTGGCGGATTGACTGTACTGTAAACCAATATAATTTCTGCTATCATCTCCATCACAAAAGAGAAAAGAAAAAAAAGGATAATTAAGTATGTTTATTTTACTAAACCCTGGCTTGGTGTGAGTTATTCATCATCTTCATCACCCATCACATTTTGTGCTGTAAAGCACTGGCGTCACGATCAAATTAATAGAAATATTAAATACTTTCCACAACATGCCCCTTTTTTATAGTGGCACATGGCGGCTGTTGGTATGGGATCTGCCGGGCAGATGCCAGGGGATAGGTGCCTGCAGGAGAAGAGAGCAGACCCCCGTCACGATAACCAACCACCCTTTACACTAATTTTTCAAACAACTTGTTACTTTGTAATAGCCAGTGTGATAACCGCAAAAAATGCAAATCACTTTACCTAAAATGACGCTTTTTAAAGATTTCTTAATGTGCTGCCCACTAGGGGTCTTTCTTTCTTCTAATTTGAATTTGTTGTCCACTCCATTAACAAAGATAGGATGGCGAATAGAAAAAGGAGGGGTGACTGATGCTGCCCACAGAAGTCAATAGAAAGTACAGGAAGAGAGAAGGAGGGAGAGACTAGCAGAGGCACTCACATAGATTCTGCAGCTATTAGTAAGTGATTGTTTACTGTTATAACTACTGAAATATCATCTCCACTGCTCAGTACTTCTCTAGTGCCTATTTGATGCCGTAATGTCTCTTTGGGTAGGGAGCAAAATCTGCAGTTTTCTATGTGCTTCTCCAGAATAAATGTATAAAATTCCAGCACTTCATTAACCCATTAAGGATGCGGCCCTTTTTTTCCCCCATTTTTGGTTTTTCCTCCCCACTTTTGAAAAATCATAACTCTTTTATTTATCCATCAACATAGATGTCTAAGGACTTTTGTTTTGCGGGACACGTTGTATTTTTAAATGGTAATATTTAATGCACTGAAAAAACCTTTTAAAAAATCTAAGTGGAGTGAAATGGAAAAAAAAATTAATTTCGCCATCTTTGGGCGCCTCTTGTTTCTACAGCATACACACTGCAACAAAAATGCATGTGAAGCCAGATTAAGAGTGGCTCGGGATTATGTACTAATAGCTCCACCCCCAACACTGGGAGGAGCAGCACCACCAATGATCTCTCTCCTCCTGTAAATCTGCAAAACAGTTTCCTCCTATCCGCAAAGGTGTGACACCCCAGTAGTGATGGCAATGGGATCACATGTAAAATAAAGCGCCCATCAGTGACGTCATAAGTCAAATCACCCACCAGCGTGTCACATGATCACTCAGGATGATGTTACCTGAAGGAAAGGAACGCCCCCAGCAGCATTACTGATCACATGAGCGCTGCAAAAAACATGCAGACACTACATGCCATTTTAACCCTTGCTTCTGCTCAGTTTACGACAGCAGCACCAAAAGTGAATGTGGATTACCCTGCTGTCCTAGCAGTCAAAATGTTAAAGCTTCCAATATTGATGATACATAGATCATGTGGTTATATGCAATCATAGTGACCTGGACGCTGTTATAGATGGTTATATGCTGCTTAGCTTTGTATAGGATTCTAGGTGGGATATATCTAATAGAATTAGAGGATGAACCATATAAACACTATTTATAGAGTACATAGAGTGCTCATATAGCTGCAATTAGTGTCTCAAAGGTATAAAATTACCCGCGCACAGAAGTGCGAACAACCTCGTTCAGGCACATACGGAGTGGGATCAATCACAGATCAGATAGATTTAACATTCATGTATCCACAGATGATAAATGCATCAACATCGAGAATAGGTGGACAGCCGTTTCCAACATACAGGGTGCGATCACAGGGAGTACATGATCTATAAGGGTGCATTCCCACAAACGTATATCGGCTCGGTTTTCACGCCGAGCCGATATACGTTGTCCTCATCTGCAAGGGGGGGGGGAGGATGGAAGAGTCAGGAGCAGGAACTGAGCTCCCGCCCCCTCTCTGCCTCCTCTCCGCCCCTCTGCACTATTTGCAATGAGAGGAGGCGGGACAGGGCGGGGCTAAGTGGGGCGAATTAGCCCCGCCCCTGTCCTGCCTCTCCCCATTGCAAATAGTGCAAAGAGGCAGAGAGGAGGCGGGAGCTCAGTTCCTGCTCCTGGCTCTTCCATCCTCCCCCCTCTGCAGAGAGAGACACGTATATCGGCTCAGCGTGAAAACCGAGCTGATATACGTTCGTGGGAATGCAGCCTAAATGTGTGTCTCTGCAAAGGGGTTAGTTGGAATTAGAACGCCGTTTATTCAATAAAGAGAGCAAAGGACCAGACTTCATTCAGACCTGCAGGTTGGCAGGATTTAACCCTTTCCAATCCAATTTGTATCCTGGTTTTCCTAGGGGGCTTACTCTTTTTCTGCTGTTACACAACGGCGCTATCTGCTGGCTGAAGCCAGTACTACATGAGGTGACACGTTGGATAGGCTCCGACAGCAGAGAGGCTGGCAATATACAGTAAGAGAACACCGACGGACGTCTTCCAACATCGGAGCTGTACAGCCTTAAATCATAATGTCTTCAGAGGTCAGACAGTGAATTGGAAAGGGTTAAGCCTGTACATCCATTGTGTTTCTTTTTGCATCCATTTCCTATTCAGATTTCCTCGTCTTTCTGATGAAATTCCCTAATTTATGGCCAGTGGGGTCCCGTCTTTTATAGAAATGTTACCTATATGTACCAAAATTCATCAGCGAAGCTGTTGCATGGTTTTCCCAATATAGTTTGCAGGGCATGCACATGTGGGCATATATACAGCACACTGCATTCTGCAGTTAATATATTCCCTATTCTTGAAGCTCTGCCCTGAACTCACACTCATAAAAGTGTGGCTTTTATGGAGGAATTGGCACACATTGCAACCCAAACACATGTATGTGCCTGGTGCTGGTGCCGTCGTTAACCAGTTTGTAATTGGAGTGGTTTGCAAGTGGCTGTGGACCAGACAATCTTTGATGTTACGACCTTTTCTGCATGTAATAAGTGGTCATTGTGCCAGTCTATCAGAGAGTGTGCTGTCAGATTGTAAAATATGCCAGTAATGGGACATCATTTTATGAACATTGTTGGCCTCCTTATCATATGTGCCAATGATGCGGACAGGATTTCCATCGCCTTCCTTCTCCCTTATCCTTGATGAATACAACCTCTCCCTTTTTGTGCAGTGGCAAAATTCCGAGCCTTATTTATTACATGATCAGGATAGCCTCTGACTTTGAATCTTGCTGACATATCATCAGCCTGACGGTTTGATTCATTTACCTAGGAGCAATTCCTCCCAAGGTGAAAGAACTGTCCTTTAGGAATGCCCTGCCGGAGGGGTCATGGGTGGTAACCATACCAGCGCAGCAGAGAATTAGTAGAGGTTGGTTTTGTAAACACTGTTGTAGTTATCTGACTCAATATTTTTCCAGATTTCAGGATCAAGAAAGGTCACCATGTCTTTTTGGATGTCTACTGTCAGCATCAAACCTAGGTTATCATGATTCAAGTAGCCAACAAACTCGTGGAACACTTCTGGCGTATTTGACCACAGAATTAGGATATTATCAATATAATGTATCCATAGGGCAATATGCTCTGTCCACTTCTCATTCTCCTCTGTGAATGCACACTGCTCCTCCCAAAAGCCCAGGTGTAGGTTATCATAAGTGGGGGCGCAAGGTGTCTCCATCGCTGAACCCCTGAGCTGGTGGAAGATTTTTTGGTTAAAGAGGAAGATGTTATGTTCCAATATAAAGGGCAGTAGTTGCAGGACCAAAATCACTATGTGGCTTTAGATTGGACCTTCCTTGATTGAGGAAGTATCTCGCGGCTCTACAGCCTCCAGCATGTTGGTGTTACCGATAACCCATCAATTTGGTTTATGACATCCGATATATCTTTGACAAAGGAGGACAGACTCTCTACAAAAGGTCTTAATATCTTGTCAACATTTACTGTACACTTATGCCCAATGTAATGCTATTGATGTGTTACGGGTGCTGCTGGGATATGTAGTTCTAGGCTTCCTAGCAGCACAGCTCCACAGGAGGTGGAGGGTTAATTGATTGAGCTGGCTGGGTGTGGTACTTCCTGCTAGCCAATCTCCTGGATCTCTGCACTCATATAAACCCAGCTCCTGGTCAGTCACTGTATGGCCACTAAGGTGAGCAGTCATGAATGCTTGTCTGGTGAAGTTTGCAGTGGGATCTGGTTCATGTCCGTTTGTACGTTTACATTCTGTCAGTTTTGTGTTAGCTTGCTGTATGACCTGCGATCTGTGTCTTGTCCTGTTGCAGCGTGATGTGTGAACTCTGTCCGGTTCTGCTGGACTCCTGGTTAGTGTAGGGACTAGCAGTATAACCAGGAGCCGTGAAGTGACCTGCTAGCTTCCACATATTGTACAACATGTCAACCAATACCTGGTATTTATATTCAGCTTCCTATCTGTTACTAGTGGTTGCATTTTGTAGGCGGTGTATTCTGGGTCTGTCATGTGGCATGTGAATGCATCCTGTTCTGGTGCGTGGCTCCTAGGATCAGCTAGGGCCCAGATCCGAAGACCGCTGGGCTGCCCTTATTGGGGCAATGTCCCCGTTTAGGTAGGGCACTGTCATCCCCCTTGAAGCACAGGGTCAGTTGCTTGAAACCTGTGTGTGCCCCCCCTTTGGTCACGATCGTGTGGGCCCCGTGCTTTGTCTGCCCACACGATCATAACATGATGCCCGAAACAATGGGTCTAACTTTCAGTAGATTAAGAACCTTATGTATTTTGGGTAGGCTATAGAATGTTGCCAATTGGGATTTTTTTGTCAGAAAAGAGAATTCCTTAGAATCTATAAGGTTACTCTCTTCTGCTCTGGCAAATATCTCTATAAGCTAATTTTCAAACATACTAGTGGGGTCATACTGCAACTGATGAGTCTTTTTCAGAATATCTAAGTTCAAGAAAACAAGATTATTTCTGTTTTCTTTGTGTCTAAAGCAGAAAGTAGAGTATCTGTCATACTAGCTGGCCCATATTGTGATATACTACATGGCCATGTAGCCTCACATTCCGGCTTTTTATTGATTATTTTGTTTCGAGTGCCTTGATTTTAATAATATTAATAAAAGTTACAAAGACCCACAGCTTTTCATTATTTTGCTCTGTGAGTCTCTGATCAAATCATATACACAACCGAAAAAAGTCCTCCAAACTGCCAGAGGTCTCAACTCTGGCAAGCTCATCTTTTACTTTTAAGTTCCATGTGGTGTCAGTCACCCAGTGGCGAAATTCTGCTGTATATTCAGCAACAGAGCATTGCCCTTGATGCAGGTTATGTAACCTACCGTCTGCTGAGGCACAGCAATTTGGATAATCAAAGACTTGATTCATAGTGGTGGTAAAGGCATTGAGACTGTCGAGGAGGTTAGTGTTGGTTTCCACATACAGCGAGGCCCATGCAGGTGCTTCATCTGTGAGGAGGTTGACGATAAATAATACCTTCTTTCTGTTACTGGTAAATGGAGTGGGTTACATCTGGAAGTACATATGGCACTGATTAAAGAATCCTCGGTATTGGTGACGAACTCCACCAGGTTTCGCTGGCAGTGGCATACAGACATCTAAACCTAAGTTGCACACTTCCAGTAATTGCCTCTGTAAACCTTCTATCTCTTTTTGCAATTTATCAACTTTTCCCTGGCAGGTGCACAAAACTCTTGGAGCTGAGCAACCTGTTTCCTCAGGGTGGCTGCAACAGACTCCATATTGGGCGTGATTATTTTGGAATAATCTTGTGCGAGTTTGGAGCCTCTTGTTGTAACCCAAGTGGATAGATAGTATGGTCAGTAAAGCCAGGGGTAATTAACAGGAAAGTATCAGCTGCAGTACAAAGAAGCAGGCAGGTCACGTAGTTAGAGGAGGGAGAGAGGTTGATAATGGGTAATTATCAGTTCACGGTGTGGAGGAGCAGGCAGGTGGTGGAGCTTGACTACTGGCTGGGAGCTCAATAATTACGCAAGCATGGGAGGTTTTAGGCCAAGTTACATAGGTTATCTAATCAAAAAGCAGAGTGGAACTAATCAGGAAGTCAGGAGCAAGAGCAAGGAACAGGGATAAGGTTTAGAGGGGGAGCTTTCCAACATGCTTGAAAGCTCAACAGGTTGAGCTGCCACCTGGAACACAGAAGCTCCTGGGTTTGAGTCCCGACAGCCAGTCAATTTTAAATTAATATCATTATCATTAAGGGATACAACAAATTCTGGTATGATTGCAGTATCTCCATCCCATACAACCAAAGATAGCAGCCCATTCCAAACAGAAGCGTTACAGCCAAGTGCTATTTCAATCAAAACCTGAGTGAGTGTGCATGGCTGACATAACTGTACTGTGTTGTTTGGGTTTATTGACATTGGAGTCAGGGACTTTGGAAAAGTCATTTTGTCTTTAATTACTGTTCATCTATTTGAATTTTTGCATATAATACTTTCATGTAATCTATCTGCACGGTCCACATTTAGAATGTGCTCCATGATTGACAATACTGACCAGTGTACATCTTGTGCCATGTATGCGGTCCTTGAACAGCCGTTCTAGAGGGTGCATATTGCTGTACGAGATGTGAGCATGTTGCACATTTGGAAGTCTATATCATGGATCTAAATGAGCAGCTTACAACACTGAGGTCCATTGGCAATATTGAAAGGAGTTTGCTGCTCACTGAACCGGCACTCTCTGGGGTAGATGTGGGGATAGATGGTAGTTGTGGATAGCAGGATGAGCAGGCAGCTAGCTGGGTGACAGTTAAAAGGAGGGGAGTGGGAAGAGATCCAGGGAGGCTAGTCCTGAACTGGCATACCCCAACAAGTTTGCAAAGTTGGCAGATGAGGGGGATGTCATTACAGGATTAGCACTGCTGCAGCACGAAATTCCCCTTGATTACCAGGGGAATGGCTTCTCCAATAAGAAGGGGAATAGGAGCGCAAAGCAGGCTAGATAGGTCCTGGTAGTAGGAGACTCGATTATTAAGGAAGACAAAGAGAGCAATCTGTCACAAAGACCAGGATTGTCAAAGTGTGTTGTCTTCTTCATCCTTGAGTTCGACACCTTGCGGATCAGTTTGACAGATAACTGGGAGTGGCTCGTGAAGATCCAGCAGTCATGGTATACATTGGCGCTAATGACAAACTTAGAGGTAGGTGGAAAGTCTTTAAAACCGATTTCAGAGAACTAGGATGTAAGCTTAGGGCAAGGACCTCCAAAGTAGAATTTTCTAAAAAAAAACTACCTGTACCACATGCCACACCAGAAAGGCAGCAGGAGATTAGAGAGGTAAACAAGTGGCTCCAGATTTGGAGTAGGAAAGAAGGGTTTGGGTTCCTGGAGAACTGGACTGACTTTTCTGTTGGCTACAGATTCTACCAAGGACATGGGCTACATCTCAATGGGGAGGGGGCAGCTGTGCTGGGGGAGAAGATGGCTAGAAGTTGGAGAAATGTTTAAACTAGGGAGTAGAGGGGGTGGGCAACCAGAGAGATAGGGGGAAGACAGAGTAGACCGTGACCTAGGACTAAGTAATGGAAATGGAGCAGTGGGAGGGGTTAGTACAGTTAAAACTAACAAAATAATTAGTAGGGAAACACACAATATAAAAAAGAACCTAAAGCCTTCTAAACTGTATGGTGACTAATGCTAGAAGTATAGCATCTTCTGGCACTGGATAGGAGCCTTGCAGTTCACTAAGAGTAGTCAGGATAACCAGGAGTCTTTACCGGTAAGTCTCAGGTTGCGGTGCAGATGGAGGAGGTGGGTAGCGTTGTTGGGAGGAAGCCAGGAGTCATTATTTGGAAGTCTCAGTTTGCTTGTTGTAGATGAAGAGGAGCTTGATCACGAGTGTAAGCAAAATAATCATGCAAGGATCTGTAGGAAGGGCCAGGCTTCAATAGGAAGTCCTAATTAGAAGCAGGACATGGCCAGGAAAGGGAGGCAGGAACTTGACTAACAAGAACACGGAGCAAGGCTAAGTTCAGCTGGATAGCTCACCGGAGATAGACACCATTCAGAGCACAGGACATCCCAGGTTTCAGTCCTTTCAGGACGACCTCTGGACATTTCAGGGGCCGGTTTTCCTGGATACCTGCTATGAAATTTCCTTGTCAGCCTAGGGGCATGGACGTTGGAGGCTGACTTCCAGGAATTTTTCCCTGGATCATATCCCTGCCACTGCCCCAGGTACTGCAGTCTGCCTTGTTGCCTTCAGGACTCCAGGATTTTTTCTACAAGAAAATCATCTTGCCCTTGTACCTTTATGTGAGGGGGAGGTGATTGTCGACTTCCAGTGAAGGTGTTCTATTGAAAAGGTTTTAACAGGAAAACATGGAAGACAGGATGGATTTTGAGGCTCTCCAGGAGCTTTAAATGAAAGGCAAGCTGGCTAATCCTTGCTATGATTAAGAAGGGTCCAATAAATCTTTGTCCAAGCTTGGGAGAAGGTACATGACACTTTAAATTTTTGATGGATAACCCCACCTTATCACCCACTTCGAAGGTTGGCGATGTCTGTCTGCCCCCTTCTTGTAAGCATTTTGGGCTTCCCTAAGACTTCCTTCATCTTCTCTTGTGTTTCGGACAGTCTGTAATTGCCCGTCAGGGCAGGAGTGTTGATTGGGAGGTGAGGAATGTAGACAAGATGAGCACCGTAATTGATATATAACGGGCTGTGTTTGGCATTATTGTAGGTGAACTCCGCCATTGGTAGATAATCTACCCAATCATCCTAGAGATGAGAAATGAAGCATTGGAGATACTGCTCCTGGATATGATTCATCCTTTTGGTCTAGACATTAGATTGGGGGTGAAAGACAGAAGAAAGAATTACGGTGGTACCTATGGCTGTACAAAAAGTGTTTCCAAAATTTTGACGTGAACTGAACCCCCTGTCAGAGGCCACATCATCAGGAATTCCATGTAGCCTGAAAATCTCCCAGATCATGAACTCTGCGGTTTGCCCAGCGGTGGTAATTCCTTGGATGTGGATGAAGTGAGCCATCTTCATAAGTTGGTCCACAACGACAAGAATGATACTCATACATTTTGAGTGGGGCAGATCTACAATGAAGTCCATAGATATAGATCCCATGGCCTGGTTGGGACTGGAAGGGGCTGTAGAAAACCTAGAGAGTGAACTCATTGTGTCTTGTTTTGAGCAAAAGGTGACATATCTCTTCACATCCCTCTTGCAGTTGTGCCACCAGAAGTAATGAAGCAAAAGTCTCTGTGACCCCAAGGTGACTGGCAAGCTGGAATCATGGATTAGTTTAAGGACTTCGAGTTGACCAGCCTCGGAGACATATGGTTGGCCTTTTTGCATCCACAGTCCAAGCTACACATCTTTGGAGGGGCGATTCAGGAAAGCATCATTTTCATATTCTTCTTTATCCTTAGCTAATAGAGTGCACAATGCTCAAAAAGCATTGTAAGCACAATACCTGGAGGAAGGGCCAGGCTTTTATAGGAAGTCCAATAGACTGACAGCCACCAGATACTACACCAAACAGGATCAAGACCCGACTCAAAAATATGTGAGGGAATTGAGAAGGGTCATCAGAAATCTGTCTGTAGGCTGCACAAAACTTTTGCACTTGATACTGGAGAACCCCAGGGTTGGAACATTCTACATGCTTGCCAAACTGCACAAACTGGCAACCCAGGGAGGACAATTATCTCAGATGTGGGAATCCTCACTGAAAGACTCTCAGAATTGGTAGAAAGTGTCCTTAAACCACTGGTGAGAAATACAACTAGCTACTTGCAGGACACCATGGACCTACTGAACAAACCATAGGTCCCCTCCCCAATGATGCCATCCCAACCACCATGGATGTGGAATCCTTATATTCCAACACTCCACAAAAAGATGGACTGACCTCCTGCCAGGTACAACTTGAGTCCAAAGGCATAGGCGTACATATAGGGGTTGCTGGGGTCACGATTGCGACATGGCCCCTGAGCCCCCATGGGCCCATGGGGCCTCCTTTCCACACACTGACCACATTACTTTCACTAAGGTCTCTGCGCGGGCCAGCAGCTTCTTCTGTACACCGGCGCTTCCTTCCGGACCTCTGCTCAGACTCCTCCCCTCTGATGATCTCAGTGCAGAACCAGATAGGGGAGGAGTCTGAGCGGAGGTCCATGAGGAAGCGCCGGTGTGCAGGAGAAGCTGCCAGCCCGCGCAGAGACCTTAGTGAAAGTAACTGCGGTCAGTGAGCGGGATCTGTGTGATGGGGGAGAGAACGAGGGGGACCCTGTGTGATGGGGGGGAACGAGGGGGGACCCTGTGTGATGAGGGGAGAGAATGAGGGGGACCCTGTGTGATGGGGGAGGGAACGAGGGGGGACACTGTGTGATGGGGGGGAGAACGAGGGAGGACCCTGCGTGATGGGGGAGGGGGAGAGAACGAGGAGGGACCCTGTGTAATGGGGGAGGGGGGAGAGAACGAGGGGGGACCCTGTGTGATGGGGGAGGGGGGAGACAACGAGGGGGACCCTGTGTGATGGGGGAAGAGGGGGACCTTGTGTGATGGGGGAGAGACAAGGGGGATCCTGTGTGATGGGGAGAGAGAACGAGGGGGACCCTGTGTGATGGGGAGAGAGAACGAGGGGGATCCAGTGTGATGGGGGGGAGAACGAGGGGGAACCTGTGTGATGGAGAGTGGGGGGAAGGAGAACGAGGTCTTCCTGTGTGATGAGGAGTGGAGGGGGAATGAGGGGCGTTCCGTGTGATGGGGAGTGGGGGGGATGAGGGGCGGTCCGTGTGATGGGGAGAGGGGGGACGATGCACGTTCCGTGTGATGGGGAGTGGGGGGGGGCGAGGGGTGTTCTGTGTGATGGGGAGTGGGGGGAACGAGTGGTGTTCCGTGTGATGTTGTATATATTGTAATTATGATATCCCCAATGTATATGTGTGTATATATATATATATATATATATATATATATATATATATATATATATATATATGTTCTCTTTTTTCTTTCTTGGCGAAGCAAAGCATGCCTTGAGGCTTGTGTTCTGGATGTTTTAAAACTGCTAAAACCCCTGATTACTAATGATTAGAGTTGAGCGAATGTACTCTTCCGAGCTTGATGCTTGTTCGAGTATTAGCATACTTGATGGTGCTCGCTACTCGAGTGAGCATCAGGCTGTGTTCGAGCCCGCACCAGTTTTTTGCCCCTCCCCGCTGTGTCATGTCAGTTATGGCCCCTCCCTGCTGCAACGCTGCGCACGTCAACGGCAAATTTTTTGGCTGACTGAGAGGGATAGAGAGAGAGAGAAACACACACGAACCAAAAAAAAAAAAAGCTCGGCAAACGGCGGGTCCCATGCAAAAATGCTGGAGTCTCCCATTGTAATCAATAGGTTAGTTACTCGAGTAGAGCTCTCGAATTTTACGAAAAGCTTGACTCGAATAACGAGGACCCGAGCATTTGGGTGCTCATCTCTACTAATGATCCATTGATGGGTCATTTAAAAAAACAGTAAAGTAGCTAAAGGTTATGTACAAGGAGTAGCCGTAAAAAGGAGTGGGGGTTGGAAGGGTCTGGAAGAAGGCCCCAAGCTAAACTTTTGCATTCGGGCCCATGAGCCTCTAGCTACGCCCCTGGCCAAAGGGGTTGCCTCTGAATCAGTGTTACAACTCACAGGATTCATCCGCACACACAATTATTTCACCTTTGACAAGGAGATATACCTGCAACTCACTGGAACTGCCATGGGCAGTAAAATGGCACCACAACATGCCAATCTTTTCATGGCAAAACTGGAGAGTGACTTTCTGGCCTCCTGCTCCAGCAAACTATTGCCCTACTTCCACTACATTGATGACATCATAATCATCTGTACCATCTCCAAACAAGAATAAAATTCCATGAGAGATTCAAAGCATTTCACCCCACCATAAACCTAACATTAAGCTACTCGTATACAGAAATCAACTTTTTGCACACCACCCTAAAAATTTGCAACAACTCAATACAGACATACCTATACCAGAAACCGATTGATCGGGCCACATACCTCAGATGGGACAGTTCCCATCCAAAACACATCAAAAAGTCCATTGTCTACAGCCAGGCCATCAGATACAACCGGATCTGCTCCAACCCAACAGACAGAGATGAAGTTTAAACCATCTTAAAAGGACATTTTTAAATCAGGGCTACCATCCCACCTCAATTGACGACTAAATCACCAGAGCCACCAGGATACCCAGGAATCAACTACTCTAATACACAGAGAAGGAAGAAAATGATTGTGTACCTCTAGTAGTGACCTACAATTCATAACTAGGGCTACTAAGGAAAACTGCAAAAAAAAAAACTCCATTATACCCTACACAAGGATGCCCATCCGAAAATCATATTCCCAAACTCTCCCTTCCTATGTTACAAGCAACCTCCAAATTCGAGAAACTTTATAATCAGGAGTGCATTGCCCTCTGACACACAAAAAGGAGCTGATCCCTGTAATGTAAGGAGCTGTAAGACCTGCTGATATGTACTGACTGCGGACAGGATACAAATCCCCAACACACAGCAGGACTGGATGCCTGGGACATTCACCTTCCATGTCCGATGTTGTGTACCTGATCCTGTGTAGCAAATGTTCTGTTGGAGGCCTTTATATTGGAGTAACAGGACAAAAACCGAAAGCGAGGATGAGGTCTCACAGCAGCACAATTAAAGAAAGAAAGACAGAATTCCCTGTGACAGAGCATTTTTCTAGTCATGGACACAACATAGAACATATGAAAGTGACTATATTAAAAGGCAACTTCAAATTTCAACGTCGTAGAAGAATTTTTGAGTACAAGTTTAAGTTTATAACCATCTCTGACACTCAAGACCGGAATCAACAATCATACAGGCCTGGTGACCCCCTAACACCAATTTAGAGACCATAAAACTTTTACATCCCTTATCACTGGACTGATAAAGTATTTACACCTCTAATTATCCTGTCCTGGAATCGTTTTAAGTGCAAATTAGTCAAACCATGCTTGCGCCTTTTCATATGTGTATATATAATATGTGCGCCTTTTCATATGTGTGTATATATATATATATATATATATATATATATATATATATATATATATATATATATATATATATATATATAGTGCTAGATAGGCATTCTGTCACCTGGAAAAGGGAAAGTAAGGGTTAACACCTGATGGATGTAGCAGGAAATGGCTACAAAAGAGCACTTCCTGCTAGAAGCAAGGGAGAGAGGACCTGTGCAGCAGAGCGGAGGTGCTGCAGGCTGGTGGCCTAGCAAAGGCCAGAGTCTGACAGGGACGACAACCCTGGACTCACACCCAAATTGGGGGAGACGTTGGCTGAGAGAGCCAGAGAGCAAGCTTTGTGGAGCTGGAAGGGCTGCTAGCCCAGGGTCTAATGCAGACCAGGAGTTTGACAGGGAAGACGACCCTAAACTCCACACCCAGGTGGGGTACTTATTTGAACTGTGTTTTGTGATTGCGGTGTTGAAAAATAAAGGCTGGCAGGAGCCAGATAAAGAAATCCATGTCTCTGGAGTTTCTACACATGTGGTGCGCCATTTTCATGTAAAAGAGGTCAGAGATCCCGAGGCGAGTGTACCCCAACTTGCCACTAATAAATATATATATATATATATATAATGTATATGTATGTATGTGCCTCTCTTCGGATCTATTCCATTAGGCATGAGGAAGAACCACAAGTACATTTGAAAGCTCGCTGTAACAAGTGTTTTTGTTAGCCATTAAAAGGTATCATACTGTATTTACCAGATTACTTGGTTTCTCTTACTGAGAACAATCACATAAGGGTGGAAATACATATTACATGGAGGGAAAAACAAAAAATAAAATCCTAATAGGGGTTTCCTATAGACCACCAAGTATAACAGAAGCTACTGAAAATCTATTAGTGAAGCAAATAAATGAAATAGCAAATCACAATGAGGTAATTATTATATGGGATTTTAACTATCCAGATGTAAACTGGGAAGCCACAACCTGCGGATCTCGTAAGCGAAACAACTTTCTGTCAATTAAAGATAATTACCTTACCCAACTTCTACAGGTGCCAATTAGAGGGATCGCCATTTTGGACTCAATGCTAACCAACATACCTGACAGAATAACAGGTATGCAAGTTGGGGGGCACCAGGGAAATAGTGACCATAATGTAATATATTTCAACTTGGCATTTTATAGGGGAGTTACAAAAATACTAAACTTTACGAAGGCCAAGTTCAATCAGCCTAATTGTTCCCTTAGCCTTATTGACTGGGATAATTCCCATAAAATTAAGAGTACAAAAAATAAATGGGAAACATTTAAAAACATCCTAATTAGTTATTGCGAGAGGTTCGTAACAGATAGGAATAAAAGACTTAGTAATAGGAGAAAACCAATGGGGTTTAATAAAGATGTAAAGGGGGTAATAAAGAGCAAAAAGAAAAAGTTATGTAAAAAGCAAGTTTAAAACAGAAAAGATGGAAACAGAGAGACTTATTAATACGGAAAGTGTTGGCCCATTAATAAATGATGTAGGAGAAATCATAGAGGGTGAGGAGGAGAAAGCAAGTCTATTAAATAGTTTTTTGCTCCAGTGTATTCACAGAGGAAAATTAAATGTCAGATGCAATGCAGAGTGATTATTAAAAACTCTCCACTAGATGTCAGTAATCTAAATCAGGAAGAAGTGTAAAGCTCTCTTAAAAAGATTAAAATAAATCTCTGGGTTTCGATTGCATACACGCCTGAGAGATCGCTCCTGTTAAACCAATCTGATCAGCTTCTACGAGGAAGTAAGTTCTAGACTGTATCAGGGAGAGTCATTGGATCTTGTGTATCTGGACGTTTCCACAGCGTTTGATACTGTGCCGCATAAAAGATTGGTATATAAAATGAGAATGCTTGGTCTGGGTGAGAATGTGTGTAAGAGGGTAAGTAACTGGTCAGTGATAGAAAGCAGAGGGGGTTATAAATGTTACATACTCTGATTGGGTCACCGTTACTAGTGGTCTATCACAGGGGTTGGTTTGGGGCCCTATTCTTTTTAATATATTTATTAATGACCTGCAGTGTGATGTTTCTCATGTATACATAAACTCTTTGTAAACATATCAATCACCTAAAGGGAGTTGTCATTTTGCTGCCAAATTCAGCATGCAGTTACATCTCAGACAGATATTCAAATTATTAGAGTTGTGATGTGATTAGATGGTCTTGTCATCTGAGGCCTTAAAAGTGGTTCCACCCTTAGCCTCTGAGAGCCTTTTTATAGGCTACTTGTGTGTATTGGACCTCTTTTTCTGGTTGTGTGGAGCTTGTTAACAACTAGACATGGCTTTACAATGTAATTGAAGAGATTTTAGCTAGTTACCAGTGTCTGAGAGGTGCACATTATTGGGATGTGAGGAGCTGGATGGTCGTGTGGATGAGTTGCCACCACCTGGACTGTTCTGACTAGACTGTTAGGCAATGTTAGGACCAGTGGATGCTGGAGGACATGCACATGAAGAAACCAGGCTCAAGACAGCCCCGAAAGTAGAGAGGATCGTCTCATCATCCGACAAGCATAAGTAGCTCAAACGCTTTTGTTGTCAACTATCCAGATGCAGGTGGCACCATCGTTACAGACCCCTGTGTCTGTCGGAACCATTTCCAGGTTCTTGGCTGAAGTACACTTGGTCTCAGAGTGCCCATTATGATATCTGCTTTTGACACCTACCCACTGTAGTCTCTGTTTGTAGTGGTGTCATGAACGCCAGGGCTGGACTGCTATGCAGTGGAACCAGGTTGTTTTCAGTGACAAATCCAAGTTTAGTTTGGACACGGATGATGGCCGTGTTCATGATTGGAGAAAAAAGGGTGATCGTCTCAAACCTGGCTTTGCTGTGGAGCGGGACACTGCCCCCTGTTGGTGTGATGGTCTGGGGGGCCATCACATACAACAGTTGGTCCTCCCTAGTAGTGGTACGAGGGACAATGACAGCTCAGCGATATGTTCATGACATCCTGCAGCCACATGTGTTCCTCTCATGGTGGCTTCCAAGAGGCAGCAGGATAATGCTCGGCCGCACACAGAAAGGTATCAAAGGAATGTCTCCAAAACATTGTCACATATCCATGGCTGCCCAGTCACCATATTATCGCCAATAGAACATGTATGGGACCATCTAGGATGCCAACTTGTCTTTGAGTTGGCATAATCTAGAGGCTCAGTTACAGCAAATGTGGAGCGGTATGCCGCAGGATACCATATGGAACCTGTATACCTCCACTCCCACCCGTATCACATCTAGTATTCAAGCTAGAGGTGGTACAGCAGGGTAATAGAGCCTCCATGCTGCCCTGTTTACATCTCATATCCAAGCTAGAGGTGGTACTAAAGGGTACTAGAGCCTCCATTCCCTACCATATCACATATAGTATCAAAGCTAGAGGTAATACAGCAGGGTACTAGAGCCTCCATGTACCCACCCCGTTTACATCTTGTATTCAAGCTAGAGGTGGTACAACAGGGTACTAGAGCCTCTATGCCTCCCATATCACATTTTGTATCCAAGCTAGAGGCGGGAAAACAGGGTACTAGAGCCTCTATGCCTCCCATATCACATTTTGTATCCAAGTTAGAGGCAGTACAACAGGGTACTAGAGCCTCCATGCCCACCCGTATCACATCTTGTATCTAAGCTAGAGGCGGTACAGCAGGGTACTAGAGCCTCCTTGCACCCCTTCGTATCACATCTTGTATCCAAGCTAGAGGCAGTACAGCAGGGTACTAGAGCCTCCTTGCACACCTTCGTATCACATCTTGTATCCAAGCTAGAGGTGGTACAACAGGGTACTAGAGCCTCCATGCCCCTCCATATCACATCTTGTATCCAAGCTAGAGGCAGTACAGCAGGGTACTAGAGCCTCCATGCCTGCCTGTATCACATCTTGTATCCAAGCTAGAGGTGGTACAACAGGATACTAGAGCTCCATGCCTCCCCGTATTACATCTTGCATCCAAACTAGAGGCAGTACAACAGGGTACTAGAGCCTCCATGCCTGCCTATATCACATCTTGTATCCAAGCTATGGCAGTACAACAGAGTAATAGAGCCTCTATGCCTCCTGTATCACATTTTCTATCTAAGCTATAGGCGGTACCACAGGGTACTAGAGCCTCTATGCCCACCCGTATCACATCATGTATCTAAGCTAGAGGCAGTACAGCAGGGTACTAGATCCTTCATGCCTGCCCGTATCACATCTTGTATCTAAGCTAGAGGTGATACAACAGGGTACTAGAGCATCTATGCCCACCTGTATCACATCTTGTATCTAAGCTAGAGGTGATACAACAGGGCACTAGAGCCTCTCTTCAAGGGGTCAGTTTTCTCTGATATTGTAATCACTTACTTATATCAATACTAGCTGATATACCCGGCTTCGCCCGAGTTAATTTGGTACTGGTGTTTATCTGGTGTTCACACGGAAAAGCTTATGAAGTCGTGGTTACTTCAGAGATACCGGAAAAACATATGTTCACCATTTTGCATAATTCTCTGCGTTACCCAGGAAACACCACGTGGAGGTAACCATGTGACGTTTACTTTATATAAAATGACATCAGGAAGTGAGAGAATTAGATTACGTACATAAAATTTGGACACTAATTCTTTTGCGCATAGAATTGAATAATCAAGTTGGGACCCATTCGCTTTTCCTATTTATGACATAATCAATGCTCGTGCCAAATTTCCCGTTTCTATGACACCGGAAAGTGAAAAAATTACATTCCGCACGTAAAATTTGGATGCTAATTCTTTTGCGCTAGAATTGAATAATCGAGTTGGGACCCATTAACTTTTCCTATTTATGACATAATCAATGCTCCTGCCAAATTTCATGTTTCTATTACATTGGGAAGTGAGAGATTTAGATTATGTACGTAAAATTTGGACGCTAATTCTTTTGCGCATAGAATTGAATAATCAAGTTGGGACCCATTAGTGTTTCCTATTTATGAAATAATCAATGCTCGTGCCAAATTTCCTGTTTCTATGACATCGGGAAGTGAGAAAATTAGATTCCGTACGTAAAATTTGGACGCTAATTCTTTTGCGCTTAGAATTGAATAATGGAGTTGGGACCCATTAGCTTCTCCTATTTATGACATAATCAATGCTCCTGCCAAATTTCGAGTTTCTATAACACCGGGAAGTGAGACAATTAGATTCCGTACGTAAAATTTGGACGCTAATTCTTTTGCGCATAGAATTGAATAATCGAGTTGGGACCCATTAACTTTTCCTATTTATGACATATTCAATGCTCGTGCCAAATTTTAAGTTTCTATGACATTGGAAAGTGACAGATTTAGATTACGTACGTAAAATTTCGACGCCAATTATTTTGCGCTAGAATTGAATAATCGAGTTGGGACCCAATTACTTTTCCTATTTTGGAGATAATCTATGCGTGTGCCAAATTTCATGTTTCTACGACATCGGGAAGTTGGAGAACTTTTGGCGAGTCAGTCAGTCGGTCAGTCAGTGAGTCAGTGAGGGCTCTCGTCTTTATATATATAGATTAGGGTGAACACTTACCGGCGATTTTTTTTCTATCTTGCACTGCGACAGCATGTGAAAACACTCGCCTCGCAGCACAAAAAAAGATGCCGGGATGAGACCGGCATATCGCCAATCTTTTCAATGGGGCCAGCGGCAGCAGCGCTAGCCCCATTAAAAAGATAGGGAGAATACCGCGGACTTCTGCCACAGCTGTGACAGAAGTGCAGCATGCTATCCCATTGCTTTCAATGATTGAAAAGACTGGCGATAGCTTCCTTCCATTCCGACAATTCCCTCAAGTGTTCATACAGATAGTGGGATACTTTGGCAGAACACAATTCCATTATTGTTTTCTTGTGCAGCACTAAAACTAGCAGCTTCCCAGGAGAATGAGCCCCCCATCTCTCTCTGCAGCCCCCTTGCTCATATTTCCCCTATAACCTCCCTTTAAGAGCTCCCCATTATACACCTACCGTATACAGTCAGGTTGTAGGATGCTTTATACGTTTTCTTGTCTGCTGAATACATAGTTACAAAGTATATTCCACCATCTTCCTTCCTCAGGTTAGTAATCCTCAGGGTTCTGCCGTTGTCCCCGGTCTCCAGTCTGTTCCAAAACTTCTCATCTATTATCTTCAGGTGATTATATGTGCCATGAGCCAGAATAATGTTCTGGAAAGTCCAGTAGATTTCTTCTGGCTCGGTCTGATCCACGGGAAGCGTCAGATTAACAGACTGGCCTATTATTCCGACTACTGGGAGAGGGACAGCAGGTTGTCCTGAAGACATAAGATGAAGAGTATTTCATGTACAGAATACCAGCATACTTGTCTTGTCACATAGAGATTCACCCTTTGGCCACTAACAGCACTAGACTGGCAATCTGTCCTCTCTGGCAGATACCAAATAGCTGGTACATTAGTGAGCTGCCAGCTACCCCATTTCCCTCCCAGACCAGTACACAGTAGCCGTACTATGGGACACCGGACTACTCCATGTAGAATGACACAGTCCCCAGTAATCACATCAGCTCTCCAGATGTCATTACTTGGGGAGAGGCGAAGCCCTGGATGCCATTATTGGGGGGGGACCAGATATCAGGTGAGCATATAAAGTCTGTAGCCACAGCGGTAACGAAAAGGGTGCGAGGCACCTGATGTGAATCTACAGACCTAGAAACTGAGTCATCCTTGTAGCACGGGATCAACCAAGTCAGGTGTCTGGTGAACAGCAGAAATAATGGAGGGGCGCAGTCTGACCACAGCATTTGTCGACAAGATAAACCAGGATTTTAGTTTAGGTTGGAGAGATCTAGATCCTATTGATGAGCACTCAAACGTGTCCATTGAAATCCTTCATGTTAGGCAGACGTTACTATGTGATAATACTATCTATTTATCTACACATACACTGGCGTACCGCTAGGGGTTGTAATTGCAACCTGGCTCTTTAGCTTGGGGGGCGCCTCACCACAGACCATACACAACTCCGACATTGGCTGCAGGCAGGGAGAAGGAAGACCTTACTAATCAATGAGTGCTTCACTCATCAGACTGAAGGAAACACTCAATGGGTGCTTCACTGATCCATCAATGATCTATCACTGATTGGTCAGCAACACCTGGCTGAGAGGCTGTGGTTACAGCTCTGCTGCATCAGACCAGCAGATGTGGGAATGGAGAGGAGTAGGGAGGCTGAAGAGACAGATAGCATGGTGGAAGAGTGCCACATCCTGACCTGTGCTCACCCCTGCAGCTACCCGGTGAAGATATGGCCACTCTGCTGCTGTCCTGCCTAGAAGACACAGAGGTCCAGGATGTAATATTCTGCAGGAACGGTAAGTATGTGGTTCTGTGTCTGTATACTGGATGCCCCCTTTTTCCTGCATTTAGCGTGGTGTTTCAGACACCATACTAAACTCTGTAAATCGCCTCGTTTGATTTCAATGGGGCTTCTCAGACTAGCGGTCTGGACATAAACCTGCATTGGTTTGATCGCTCCTGTAGTATGATGCAGTGCTGAAGTATTGCATTATACCGCTACCTGACAGGCATTGCAGCAAGCCACAACATATACATGCATGTATGTAAGAAACATCCGGCACCCACATTGCATGGAGCAGGATCGGCTCCCATACCCCCTCCATACAAACTCCATGGCGTAAATATAGGTCCTGGAGTCTTTACACAAGCAGCAATACCTCCCACTATGGTGGTCTCTCAGTCCACCAACCGAAGGCATTTTCCAAGATCTAGAAACCTTTTGGAGAGGGCAGCCAATGGTTTAAAATAACAAAAGTATACTAGCCACTCTGATCTCCTGCCAGTGCAGCACCGCTCTTCCTGTCTTCCCCTCCCACCAGTCCAGCACCGCCATTCCTGTCCCCCTCCCCTCCCGCCAGTGCAGCACCGCTCTTCCTGTCTTCCCCTCCCACCAGTGCAGCACTGCTCTTCCTGTCTTCCCCTCCCACCAGTGCATCCCCGCCCTTCCTGTCTTCCCCTCCCACCAGTCCAGCACCGCTCTTCCTGTCTTCCCCTCCCGCCAGTGCAGCACCGCTCTTCCTGTCTTCCCCTCCCACCAGTGCAGCACTGCTCTTCCTGTCTTCCCCTCCCACCAGTGCATCCCCGCCCTTCCTGTCATCCCCTACTCACTTCTCTGTATTGCGGATTACTGCGGTCGCTCGCTGTCGATCACGCACAGTACAGATTTTTTTAAAAATATTTGTTTTTCCTGCACTCTCGCTAGGCAATAACGTGGGTACTCGCAGCCTATCCGCAATGTCAATGTTTCGGCGCGGGACAACCCCTTTAACTATTATATAGACTTTTCCCTATCACTGTGAATTTCATCATATCCATAAGGACGTGTACAATAAATTGAACACACTTTTAATCCTGCACAGCAAAAAGCGTAAAAAAAACAAAAAAACGAGCAAAATGCATATTTTTTTTCATTTTCCTCCCATAAAACGCAATAAAAGTGATCAAAAAAGTTGTTTGTACCCCAAAATGGTACCAATAAAAACTGCAGCTCATCTCGCAAAAAGTAAGCCCTCACAGAGCTCCGTCCATTGAAAACTAAAAAAGTTATAGGACTTTGAATGCAGCGATTTAGGAAAAAAAAGTAATTTTCAAAAAAATGTCTTTATTGCGGAAAAGTGGAAAAAGTAAAAAAAATAAGAATTTTGGTATTGTTGTAATTGTACCGATCCATAGAAAAAATGAATTGTGTCATTTATGCTGCATCATTAAGGCCGCCTGCAGACAAGCGGGTCGGATCCGGCAGCGAGAATTCTCGCCGCGGGACCAGACCCGAGAGCCTGCAGGGACGAGCGCGTACTCACCCGCGCCTGGCGGCCACAGCTCTTTCATGTGCCGGCTGCCGCGCAGCCGGTGCATGCGCAGACCGGAGCCGGCGGCCGGGTGAGTGCGTGCCCCGCACAAAAATAGGACATGCCGCGGTTTGTTTGCCGCGCGAGATTTCGCGCGGCCAAACCGCGGCCGTCTGCATGGGCTTGCGTATTGTAATGCACTCCTATGCAAACTTTCAGTGGCGGAAATCCCGCGGGAAATACCGCCGCGGGATTTCCGCCCGTGTGCAGGTGGCCTAATGCTGTAAAAAAAATCTATGGCTGAATTGATGCGTTTTCTCTCCCTGCTATCATAAAAAAAATGAATAAAAGTTTTACAATTTAGTTCATGTACCCAAAAATGGCAACAATAAAAATTACAGTTTGCGTCGCAAACAACAAGCCCCCATTTGGCCATGTCGACAGAAAAATAAAAATATTATGTCTTTTGAAAAATGAAGATGAAAATCCGCTAAAAATCGTTGCATCCTCAATGCCAAAATAGGCCTCACAGGCTTAAATAAACTGTTTGTTTTTTTTTTTAGGAATAAAGTTTGATTTGAAATATCTTTCAGTTCACAACAGACATATTTGTGCGCCATTATGTAAAATTACCAGATAGTTTATCGTTTTTGATTAACACAATAAAAAATATTTTTTTTTGTTGAAATTATATTTTTGCAAAATCTTTTACCAAAATCCATCCATCCGATGCTGTTGGGGTGCGGCACTTCTCCTATAATACAAATAATGTACAATCACCCGGGTCATCAGTACAATAGTGAGCAACGAAATGATGAGTGAGAAAACAACAAAACCCATCGCTGCGGCCGGCGTCACAGGAAGCTATTCCTATACATCCGTAATACGGATCCGTTTCTTGCCCAATAGAAAATACCAATAGAAGCAAGTGCTGATGGAATTCTGTATTATAATGACTCTTCCTGGACTATAATGTGTGTATTCTTCATCAAAAGCAGACATAATAGGCCATGCTGCGTAATGTAATCATGGCAGTGAAAAAGCGCCGTGAATCGTCCAATAGATTCTCATTAGCTCCGATCACAAAACATGGATTATATACAGATGTGAAATACTCTCGTCTGAAAGTGGCGTAATGGGTTAACAGGAACCGCTCCCCACTTCTTCTCACAGTAATCTGTCTGCAGCGTCTAAACAGCGGTGAAATGTGCGTCTCTAATGTAACTTTGTTTTGTCCCTGTGCCAGGCATACCTGGAAAATAAAAACTTCAGTTGTTCCCATGCTGTATGCAAAAACCCAGGTATCGGTCCGGTGGGTGGGCCGAACTGTTTGTGGGGGGCTAGATGAACCGTATCTGGAACCTTGTGTAACCCCCCCCCACCCCCAACATGCCACTCTCTCACAGCAGCGGCCAAACTTTGCATGCCCTGTGATGTCTGAGATTGGCGCAGGCACATTAGCAATGGGTGAATCTGGGTGAAGTGTTCGTTTTGCAGGGATACGTGGCACATGGGGGACAACAAAGTTACTTTAGAAATGTTCAGTTCATGGTTGTTTAGATGCAGACAGATCATTGTGGGGAAAAGTGGGACAGGTTCCCTTTAAAAGGGGCTTTCCAGTTTAACCCCTTAAGGACTCATTCCACCACCCAGCACTTTCTCACTGACAGCCGTGTGATGTCTTGTTTTCTGCAGCATGAGGGGTCTTGGCACCACTTTGGGGAAATGTACATTTGGCTTTAGGGACCTTTCACACAGGATGCAGCACAACTGTGGAATTTCTCAATTAATTTGGATTTTGTGGTGTTTTTAACCACAGAATGCGTCCTGCAGAATGTCTTGCGGAATTTCTAGTGTTTTTCCTGCAGACTTTAAAGGGGTTGTCCCGCGCCGAAACGTTTTTTTTTTTTTTTTTCAATAGCCCCCCCCCCGATCGGCACGAGACAAACCCGATGCAGGAATAAAAAAAAACAACCTGCCAGTACTTACCTGAATCCCCGCGCTCCGGCGACTTCTTACTTACCTAAGTAAGATGGCCGCCGGGATCTTCACCCACGGTGCACCATGCGGTGCACCGTGCGGTCCATTGCCGATTCCAGCCTCCTGATTGGCTGGAATCGGCACACGTGACAGGGCGGAGCTACGAGGTGCCGCTCTCCGGCACGAGCGGCCCCATTCAGAAAGGAAGAAGACCGGACTGCGCAAGCGCGTCTAATCGGGCGATTAGACGCTGAAAATTAGACGGCACCATGGAGACGAGGACGCCAGCAACGGAACAGGTAAGTGAATAACTTCTGTATGGCTCATATTTAATGCACGATGTATATTACAAAGTGCATTAATATGGCCATACAGAAGTGTATACCCCCACTTTGTTTCGCGGGACAGCCCCTTTAATTACAGAAATACGTCTCCTGTGTGAGAAATCTGCAACAATAATTCCACAAGACGTCCTTAATACCGCAGGAAGCTTTACCGCTGCCGAATTTAATCCTGCTTTTCAATAAAGACGTACAGATTTCAATAGGTGAAGAATTCAGGCCCCAGAGAGATAACACTGGGCCGCAGAAATGTCCACACAGAATAATTCAATCCCAGGTGAGTGGTCCTATAGGGATCGCTGCTGCGCTCACAGCTGTTTGTATTTAGCACCGTTGACACTTTGTAAACAACTGAACACTGAAATGGCTGATAACAGGGAGAAATAGATTGCATTAATCTGCACAGCCTCTATGAACCAGGTTGGTTTCAGACACGCATATTTTTTAACTCTGTATTTGGTCCGTGCTTTGCGGACAGTAATACGGCGCTAATGTAAATCTACGTATCTAGTCACATGACCTATTTGTCAGCTTTTACCTCCAGATTAGTTGGTCTTATTTTCTACTAGGTAAATACAGATCAGTAAATAAAAACAATGACAGCAAATATGGAGGCGAATACAGCCCGGATACTGCTTGTGTGCGGTCTGATATCATCTGTAACCCATCTGCATTATGGACCAATATTACGGAGGGGCTACGATAAACTAGTCATAGGCAGACCTTCGGTTGGACTACTGGCTGTTACACGTTACCTTCTGAGATGAGCAGTTTCGTTGCCAGCAGAATAGTCAGCGTTCCTATGACACATCCCGGCATAGCCGCTCTGTCCGATGCCACAACCAGGAGCCAGAAGTCCAGAAGTTTCCGGCAGATCAGGGATAGGATTCACCCCCAGATCCTCCCAGCGCTGCGATCATTGTGCATTGTTAGTAATTCACAACATGATACAATGTAACAAAGCAGCCTGAAGGATCACACAATCCCAGGAGAGAGCAGGGAGAGGAGAAGGAGCATGGTGGAGACAAGGTGCTCACAACATGATACAATGTAACAAGCCTGAAGAATCACACAGTCCCAGAAGAGAGGAGGGAGAGGAGAAAGTGCAGGGTGGAGACAAGGTGCTCACAACATGATACAATGTAACAAGCCTGAAGAAGCAGACAGTCTCAGAAGAGAGGAGGGAGAGGAGAAAGTGCAGGGTGGAGACAAGGTGCTCACAACATGATACAATGTAACAAAGCAGCCTGAAGAAGCAGACAGACTCAGAAGAGAGGAGGGAGAGGAGAAAGTGCAGGGTGGAGACAAGGTGCTCACAACATGATACAATGTAACAAAGCAGCCTGAAGAAGCAGACAGTCTCAGAAGAGAGGAGGGTGAAGAGAGTGCAGGGTGGAGACAAAATTTGCTAACAACAGACTGTGAAATATAGCAATAGCCCTTTGTCTTTTAGAATGATGTTCTTAGTGAGAGTCAAAATAATCCATTAGATACATCACCTTTTAAGGGTGACTACCCACTAGCGTTTGCGAATTTGCTGCGTTTCTTTTTCCAGGTGTCTATGGGGCTTTCTAATGTTAAAAACGCATCGCGGCAAAAATCGCGATTTTGCGTGATCACGATTTTAACATTGACAAGTCCTATTGACCCCCTGGAGAAAAAAACTGTGAATTTCGCAGTGAAAAAGAACTGTAGTGGGTAGTCACCCTGAGGGTGACTACCCACTAGCGTTTTTTTACTGCAAAATTTGCAGCATTTTTTTTTTCTGCAGGGGTCTTTGGGCTATGGGACATGTAAAGCTAAAGTCGCGATCGCGCAAAATCGCGATATATCGCGATTTTGCGCGATCGCGATTTTAACATTACAAGTCCCATAGACTCCTGCAGGAAAAAAAAATGCTGCGAATTTCGCAGTGAAAAAAAACTCTAGTGGGTAGTCACCCTTAGGGCGCCTACCCACTTGCGTTGCCGATTTTCGCACGTGAAAAACGCGGCGTTTTCGCACGTTTTTTTGCACGTTTTCTGTGCGTTTTTTGCGGCGGTTTTTGCGCTTTTTTTGCAGCCCTCCATTGACAATCATGGGTGCATTAAGAGAAAAATAAGGAGACATATGCAACTGACAGTTCCCATGTGAAAAAACCCCACGAAACGGAAATAAAAACCCAGATGGACAAGAACACATTTTATACTAACTGCTCTTGAGAAAAAACGCAAAACATCACAGGGAAAAAAAAGAAAAAAAAAATCGCAAGTGGGTAGGCACCCTTAGGGTTAACAAAAAGAAATTATGCTTAACAGCACAAGCTTCCAAGACCACTTACAGCAGGTCCAGGGATGTAGCTAGAGGCTCATGAGTCCGTGTGCAAGAGTTCAGCTTATTTAACTATTAAAAAATAGTAGTAGAACAATAAGATAGAACTTACCACTTGGGTCTGATGAATGTGAGGTCCCAACTGCCGGGAAGAATACGGGTGTATGAAGAAAGAGAGTGGGATAAATGAGAGATAAGCACAAAAAGGAGATAGAGAAGAAGATAGGGTGGGATAATGACAACTGGACAAGTGGGGGATCAAACAAGAGGTGGCGAAGGAGGCTGTCAGCCGCGGGCGGGTGGGAAAGAGATGAAGGATGGCAAAAAGAATAGTGAGGTGTGCGAAAGCAAGATGGAAGAGAGCTGGGAGAGGATAGAGATCACTGCAGGGAGAGGTAATGGTGAGCAGTAGGGTGGCTGCAAGTAGTAACGGCACCTTATACAGCAGGTGCCGGGGACTGGGAGAGGTGCCATGAGAGGAGCTTACCGGAGGATGGTGTAGTCTTCACTTCAAGGGTCTTAAAGAAGTCAATACAGGGATGCAACTTTGGCAGGTGGGGCACTTCTGTGGCTGACCACGCTGTCAGTCACGTAAAGGAAGGAAGCAGTTGATGCAGCAGCCACTGCTTGTATAAACTGACAGAAGCTTTCCGTGGGCAGACACCCTCAGCTCCTGGGAAGCCTATTGTCACCCAAAGGTTTGATGTAGATGGGTGGTGTGTTGCATTTTTTGACACACATTGTGGTGATAAAAAACTAAAAACAAAACTGCTTTTTTCAATGGACCAGAGGAGAGTGTGGGTTATGTTAGGGCATACATAGGGTCTCTAATTAGGGGTCTGGTCTATATTTTTGGTCTGGGTTCAATATTACTTTAGGTTAGTCTGATCTGGGGTTTAATCTAGGGCTTTAGGTCTGGGGTTCTGCGCTTTGGAGGTCTGGTTTATGATATATTAGTTTACGGGGTCTGATGTGGCATACCACCCAAGTGTGCCTCCTGTGTTGCTGCAGCACTTGCTGTTCCTCAACTGGTCAGGACTGGATGTGACATCCTGAATAGCAGAGAAGCAGGAAGTCCTGTAGCAGTGGAATGCTTCCATTGATTGCAATGGGAGTGAAGCCTGTGCCCGCACTTCCTCCCCTGTCCATATATGGCAATATTAGGTCCACTGCACTGGACAGCAGGGTTTGGACGCTATTGGAAAGGAGTACTGAGCGTCAGACCCCCATCCATCAACTACTGATGTCAGGGTTTGAACCTGAAAACTGCCATGCTCTAGGCAACATCTCTCCCTATTCAGCCTGCTGGACAGCTCCCCTATGTAACCTTGCCCAGTATCTTGCTCCTGCAACCCAGCTCCTGATTAACGCAACCCTGCACTGATTAGGCACTCTATATAAACCTGTTCCTGTCCTTCCTTCAGTGCATGATTATTGTGCTCCCAGCCAGTAGTCAAGCTCCCTCACCTGCTGCTTCTCAATACTGCTTCTAGACATATGTACTGTGAACTGACCTCTGGCTTCCCTTACTATGCTACCCGCCTGCTCCTCTGTACTGCGAACTGATACCTACCCATGTACCGACCTCTGGCTTTCCCTGACCATGCTACCGATCTGCACTTGTTACAACAAAAGACTCCAATCCTGAACCGAATCGTTAAAAAAAGGACCCCTTTAAATGTCTCTCTTTTTGACCTGGGAAATATATTTGTATTAGTAAACTTACTATATTGCTACATTAATTATCTATACATTTCCTATCTACATATTAGATTTGTATATTCCATCATATGTTGCAATTTTGTTCTTAAAAATTCCTATGTTCCAATGTTTCTAACCTCTAACTGAAAACTATTCACGCATATAGATACGCATAAAACAATGGAACTTTTCCTCAAAAAAAAGTGTTCCCTTTTTGAAAATACAAAAATTTTGGAAGTATGGATTTGGGGTCTGCAATAATGTAAAGGTGGCAATCCATCGATGGATTGTCACCATGTTGTGGTAAGGGGCTTGTGTGTTCCAGTGAACCTGTGGGCGAATCTGTCAGAGTCATTTGACCCCAGGAGGGTCCCCCTGGGCATTAGGGCCACAGGAAAGGAATCAGTTAGGACCCGCAGCTCTCGGGGTCTCCGTGTCCACACCACCGGTCCTATCACCCGAGGTGATTGGGTGCGGCGCAGGGGAGCTCCGGTCTTGGTGACCTCCCCGGGCCATCGGGGTCCCGGACACTGGCTCCGGGTGCGTGCTCCTGGGCTTAGGGGGCGGCGCCTGGGTGGTCAGTTGCTGGAGATACGGCGATGCAGTCCACGTTGCCATGACATCCTGACTAGCAGCATCTGCACTTGCTGCTGGATGTCTGGGATCTGCACTCGCTGCCTTTTGCCTCGGTCTGGCTGCGGGCAGGCTCCCTGCCCCAATCAGCTGCTGGGGCGGGAGTTCTGACAGCATTTAAACGTGCCCGTTTCTCTCCAGCATTGCCAGTGTATATTTGTCTCCAGTCTACACCCGCCTTACTCTCATCTGATTTCCCGTTGTGACTCTCTGCCTTTGAACCTGACTTTGACCTTGCCTGATCCCTGGTACCGCGTATTCTCCTGTTGCCGACCCGGACTTCCTGACTTGCCTCTGTGTCTGTTTGTCTTGGTATTTGTTTGTAAGTCTGACCCCCTGCCGCGCTTCCCTAGTGAGTATAGGGGTTGTCGCCCTGGGGCCTAGCCCAGGGACGGGGGTGGGCAAGTAGGTAGGGACAGGGGTTGCGGGTAGCTTTTAGGGACTTCCAGTACCCGTTACCCCAGTACCCTGACAGAATCAGACCAAGAACAATCTGAAATCCGTATAGATGTAGTCAGGCCAGCACTCAGGAGTTGTTTCTTTTAAGTAAAAGTCATCTTTATTCCTCAATACAATGAAAGCAACATTTCGATCCTCAGATCTTTGTCAAGCATAAAAACGACACAGACAGACAGAATATATAGCCACAGATAAACAAATTACATCCAATCATGCACTGGGTCAGACACAGTGTCCAACCCACAAGGGTCTGGATCACCAACTGGGATCGTGCACCATTGGCTGCTATATGCCTGGATTTAAATCAACTGGTAGTGCTGCTTCTCCTACCTAATTCTTTCTGTTGCACAAGAACTATCTGAAGTCCTAAAGAGTGGAGCAGGCAGATAACATAGAACATGATACAGCGGCTGAGGAAGGCTGCAACAGGTGAGAAGCCACCAGTCATTAGGTTAACCATGCCACTGGATGTGAACCTCCTTCTGTGAAGACTTAGTGTTGATCCGGTGTGCACTGATTTCCACACATAAATCAAACTCACGCACAGGCATCTTCTAAGAAAATAAAAAAAAAACCATGGCGATCAGCGAGTGATGACAGGGGCAGGACTGTGATATTTGGAAGCCCATAGCCACAGACTGGCACCTGGGCAGTGGATATGGATTCAGTCATTCTATCTCAGGGACCGAGGCAGCTGAGCAGTTTGGCAGCTGTATCCCCAACTGAGCATCCCTATTTAGGACCCACTCTGCTCCCCCCCCCCCCACACACACGGGGAGAGGGCTAGAAAAGGTGCCCTAGACATGGTCTGCCTCTGTCTTCCCTGATTGGACTACTGCATCCAGAGGGGTCACCACCTTGCAGTCAAAAGAAAAAAGTGAACTTCAGAACATTGAACATTCGGACACTATTGGACAACGTAGACAATGAACACCCTGAGCGCAGGACTGCTATTGTAGAAAGGGAGCTGAGGTGCTTTAACATCGATATAGCAGCGCTTCAAGAGACCCAGAGAGCAGGAAAGAGGCAGCTGAAGGAAGTAAAAGGAGGCTACACCTTGTTTTGGAAGGGCCTGCCTTAACAAGAACGAAGAATGCATGGAGTTGGTTTTGCAAATAAAAATGACCTGGTGAAGTATTTTTATGAAATAACCATTGGCATCATTGAACGACTCCCGACTCTCCAAATTAATCTTGCCAAAAACCAAACGGGCTATCATAAGTGTCTATGCACCAACATAAGATGCTGATGAAGACTTAAAGGAAAGATTTGACTGCCAGCTGGACACCATCCTATCAGAGATACCCAAAGAGGACAAAATCATCCTCCTGGGTGATTTCAATGCAAGAACTGGACAAGACTTCGACCTGTGGCCAGGGACTATAGGAAAAAAAATGGAGTTGGAAACAGCAACTCGATAGACATCCTATTTCTTACCAAATGTGCAAAACATTAAAATAAATTAAATACATCATGGAAGCCCTCCCGGTCAAAGCATTGGCATCTCTTAGACTGTAATTATACTTTGCAGAGACTGCCTTAATGTACTTCTCACAAGAGCGATGACAGGTGCTGATGATTGATGGACAGACCACAGGTTAATTTGATCTATGATGCAGTCTCCAATGCAGAAAGATAAGATGTAAAATGAACACCCAAGCCCATCGAAATCATTGGATACCAAACTAAGAAACATCAAGACTGGTTTGATGAAAATGCTAACGAGATCCAACAAGTAATTGATAAGAAAAGGAAAGCCTTCCAAATATGGCAGATACCAACTGTTTTGCTGAGAAAAAGATCTACATTAATGCAAAAGCTAAGGTCCAAAAAAGGACCAGGGAAATCAGGAACATCTGGTGGACAAAAAGGCTCAGGAAATCCAACATTTTGCAGATATCCATGATGCACAGGGTTTCTTTAACCCCTTAAGGACCAGACTATTTTCTACCTTAAGGACCAAATACTTTTTAGGGATTTTACCCATGTGGTAGTTTTACTGCCCTATTTTTTTTCTTTAGCTACCAAAATTATTTTAGCTACCTTTTTTTTCACCGTGATACATAGGGCTATATTTTTATTATCTTTTTTACTGACTTTTTTTTCAAGGAATAGTTGGTGCCTGCTGCCAGAAATACAGCTTAATGGTGTAATGTTGGAAAGTCTTGACCATCTCCGCTACCTTGGCAGCAAACTCTCCACAAAAGCTAACATCGACACCAAAATGTAACACTGGTCGAGCTCTGCGAGTGCAGCATTTTTTTCGAATAAAGCAAAGCGTGTTTGTGGACCGGGACATTCGTAGGGATACCAAGATGCTTGTTTATAAAGCTATTATTCTACCGACCCTGTTATATGCCTGCGAAATTTGGATCATCTACAAATGTTACTCTCAATTTCTGGAATGATTCCATCAGCGTTACTTTAGAAAAATCCTGCAAATCTCTTGGTGAAACAGGTGAACAAATGTCAGCATTCTGGAAAAAGCAAACATCGCCAGCATTGAAGCGGTGATCCTTTGCCATCAACTTCGCCAGATTGGCCATGTTGTGCAAATGCCCAACTACCAAAGCAATTACCATACTCTCAACTGAAGAACAGAAAACAAAATGATGGTGAACAGAAGAATAGATTTAGAGATGGATTTAAAGCTAACCTTCACAATTGTGGCATAGACATTGAGAACTGGGAAGCCCTGGCCCTTGAGCGCTCAATTTGGGGGTCAGCCGTTATTAACAGTACTGTGAATTTTGAAGAGGCACGAATGGACGGAGAAAGGGAGAATCGTATCAAGAGCAAAGCATGTTAAGCCAACCCTTGTCAGGACCGTCTTCCACTTGAAAACTGATGTCCCCACTGCAAAAGAACCTGCAGATCAAGAATAGGTCTCTATAGTCATCTACAGACCGACCACAAAGCCTCCTTACTTAGAAGACAATCATGCTCAGCCACGAGTGATAGCCTATAATAATGTAGGTTTTCTGGTCTAGGGTCTGTCCTTAGGGTCTAGTCTGAAATATATATCAGTTTAGGGGGTCTGATCTGGGGTCTTTATTAATTTGGCATTTTTGGTTAAAGGTCTGTACTTAGGGTCTGGTATAGGATCTATGTGTTAGAGTTCACTGCTGGGACCTGTTGAATTACATGGGTTTTCAGCAGCACAGCTTCACAGGGGGTGTTGATTGAGCTGGCTAGGTGTGACTTGCATCGGCCAGCCAATCCCCAAGGTTTGTTGCTCATATATATCAGCTTCGGTGCTAGAGGCTGCTGGCCTTTTCTCTGTTTGTTCAGTGTGTTCAGTGTGAACAGTGTTATGCTCCTACATGTCTGTGCTTGCTGGACATGAGGTATTTGTCCAGCGTTCAGGATGTTTAGTGTGAACAGTGTCATGCTCCTGCATGTCTGTGCATGTGGCTAGACATGAGATCTCTGTGCAGTGTTCAGGATGTTCAGTGTGAACAGTGTCATGCTCCTGCGTGTCTGTGCAGGTCTCAGTAAATGTAGTGTGAACTGTATCTTGCTGTGGGTCCTTTACCATCTAAAATGAGGTATGTCCCCAGGCTCCAGCATTGGGTCATCCCTATTGGGGCGATCGGCCAGCATTGCAGGCAGGTTTCCTGGGGTTAGCTGTCTTGTTAGTGTAGGTACCTGCAAGACAATTAGGACCCATGAAGTGGGCTTGTGGCCTACAGTATCTTTGCCAAAATACAAACTAATACCTGGTATTGTATCTTTTCCATGTGTATACATGTGGGTATGCTTGGTGTGTGTTTTGAGCATTTATCAGCCGTTGGTTTGTGTCTGTCCATGAGTATGAAGTCCGTTTCACAGCTCTACTGTTCAGTCTGGATTCGCCACTTCGTTAAGTGTGAATGGCATAATATTTATGTCTGTTTCTCAGTTATATCCGCGAGTTTTAACTCAAGTTCGCAGTTCTGCCGTGTGTTCATGTTCCAGTTTGACATTACGCTATGTTAGTTTAAAGGGCCTGGTTTGGAGTCTTAATTCAGGGCGTCTATGCAGGGTTGTGAATTAGTTTAGGGGGTCTGATCTGTGGTCTGTATGAATTTAGGGGTTTTGGTGTAGGGTCTGTATTTAGGGTCTGGGATCCATATTAGTTTAGGCAAGTCTGATCTGGGGTTTGACCTTTGCAAATGTTTTAAGTTAAACTGTTTATAACCATTGGTTGTTTTATAATAGCTTTCATCTGAATCCTCCTCCAGCGTAACCTGAATTCTTGGTGGAATGATACACATGATTGGAATACAAGGCTTGAAGGATACAACTTATTTATAAGAAACAAACGTAATAACATAGGATGAGGTGTTGTATTGTATGTTAGGAAACCATACATCTCCACAGAGATTCAAGCTTCAGAGAATAGTAGTTGTGTAGAAACTGCTTGGGTAACAATACAAGGAGAGAACAATAGAAAGGATGCTATTGTAGACATTCACTATAGGCTGCCTGGACAAAGAGAAGATATGGATGATCTCTTTCAGCATCAGATGACTAAGTTCTCAAAAACATACAACATGGTGATCATGGAAGAATTTAACTATCCAGACATATGTTGGGAATCTCAGCAAAAAGTAATGGGTCCAACAATTGCTTTTCTGCTATTGATGACAACTTTATCTTCAAAAAGGTAGAAAAGAAAACAAGTGGATCTGCTATCTTGGACCTAATTCTTACCAACAGGGAGGGAATGCTTGAGGAAGTATGGCTGGCTGGGACCTTAGGAGGCGGTGATCATGATATCCTTGATAACAAGCAGAGAAAGACCTGAGGAGACTCAAACTTCAAGTTTGTATTTCAGAAATGCAGATTTTAATGGACTCAGAAAGAGGGTAGGAAGGATCCAATGGCTGGATGTTCTTAACGACGGAAATGTCCAAGAAGGTTGGGAAGTATTGCGAAATAAGATTCTCAAGGCACAATCATTAACAATGCCATGTTGTTGTTAGCCATTCACGACCCTCGATGACCCTAAGGGCGAGGTCCCGCCATGTTTTTTGATTTTGCACTGCTTGTTTCAGTTGTGAAATATCCATGCCAGGATCAGCTTTGACAGTATTAAGCCATCATGTTCTATGTTGGCCAGGTCTTCTTTTGCCACTTATCTGTCTAAGGATTATAGAGTTTTCTAGTGACTTTGCTTGTATTACATGGCCAAAATACCAGTCTAGAGGTTTAAGATGAGTCCGGTCATCTTGTCCTCCAGTGATATATCGGGTCTTATATGATTCAGGATTTCTCTATTTGTTACTCTCGCCGTCCAGGGTATACACATCAGCTTTCGCCAGCACCACAGCTCAAACGCATCAATCCTCCCTCTATCAGCTTTTTTGCAGTCCACTTTCACATCCATGCATGGCTCTGGGGTAAACGGTGGTTTGCACTATACTGCGTTTAGTTGCTCTCCCGATATCCCTACTTTTCCAGATTTTGTTTGATTACTATTGGGTTTCGCCCAAATGCTGTACTGCGTTTCATCTCTGGCATAGATTCCCCAGCCAGGTCAATTTTTGAACCAAGGAAGATGACGTCTTGCACGCATTCTATGACCTCATTGTCAATTTTGATTTCAATTTGACCATTTTTTGCAATTGTCATAATTTTAGTCTTCTTTAAATTCAGGTAGAGGCCCATTTTTTCACTTTCAGTTTTAATCTTCCATATCAGCTTCTTCAGACCGGCTTCTGTTTCTAAAAGCGGAGTTGCGTCATCCACACAACAGATTTTGTTGATTTTTCTGCCACTTATTTTCACCCCGATTTCCAATTCATTTAGGTCCATTTTCCGCATGATCCCTTCCACATATAGGTTAAACAAGAAGGGTGAGAGGATGCAACCCTGGGGACGCCTTTGCTGATCCCAAACCAATCTGTGTCCCCATACTGTGTTCTCACAGTGGCTTTTTGATTGATATAAAGTAATTTTATTAGCTTGGCTAGATGTGCCGATATGCCCAGCTCCTGTAGGGCATGCAATAGTGTGTCATGGTCGACGCAGTCAAAGGCCTTGATGTAATTGATAAAGCACATGTAGATATTCTTTTGGTATTCTCAAGCTTTTTCCATGGTCATCATAGGTTTGCCATATGGTGGCGGGTGCCATGTCCTCGCCCGAATCTTGCCCGCACATCAGGCAGTGCTGTTTCAACTACTGATCTCAGTCTTTTCTGTATATTTTTGAGAAGAATCTTGCTTGCATGCAGAATGAGGGCTATTGTTCGGTAGTTGGAGCAATTCTGGGAGTCGCCTTACTTTGGTAGAGGGATGACAACAGATCTTTTCCAGTCCTGTGGCCATTGTGTGGATGCCCATACAGCTTGGCCCAATGCTATGATGGTTTTCACTGGTACTAGCAGCAATAGCTCTTCTGGTATGTTATCTATGCCTGGTGCTTTAGTTTTGGCTAGCTGTTTCATTGCCATAACCACTTCAGACTCCATAATGGAGGCTCCAAGTCCACAGGCTCCACCTTATGCAATGGTCCAGGTATGTGGTTGCAGGCATATAGTTCCTCTGAGTATTCCTTCCAACCAAGCTTGATAGCCTGTTGCCATAGCATTACATAATACTGCGATTTCACAGGCAATCTATCAAGCCACGCTGCAGGCAATCTGCAATGGCAGCCATGGGGGCTTTTAAAAGGCTTTTAAAAACCACTTCAACCTCCTCCAGGTTTTCAGCTATGACTAACACAGCCCAACCTGTTTCTGATTGATTGCAGGAGCAGGGGCTTTAATCCTTTGCCGTAGTTTTACTATCCGCTGGGATTAAAGCTCAGGACCAAGCACCGTAAATTTACTGTGCTTGGTCCTTAATGAGGATTAACAGCTCCGATCAGCAGTAAGAAACATCCGGCATCTGCATTGTATGGATTCCCCTCCATGCAAACCCCAAACTGCTACAACATAAATATACATCCTGTAGCATTAAGGGGTTAAAGCTGTCTACAAATATCTGAGGGGCTGTCACAGTGCAGAGGGATCAGCCCTATTCTCATCTGCACAAGGAAAGACTAGAAGCAATGGGATAAAACTGAAAGGGAGGAGACACAGATTAGATATTAGACAGTGAGGGGGGGATCAATGAGTGGAACAGGTTACCCCGGGAGGTGGGGAGTTCTCCGTGAATGGAAGTCTTCAAAAAAAGGCTGGACAGACATCTGTCTGGGATGATTTAGTGAATCCTGCACTGAGCAGGAAGTTGGACCCAATGACCATCGAGGTCCCTTCCAAATCTCAATTTTATGAGTTAAATAAAATGGCTGAGTTTTTATAGGCAGAAATTTGATGTCTCTTTAGTGACTTCCCAAAAGGATTTTATTTAAAAGGGTTGTCGGGTTACTGGAGGACCCTGCTTCAATAGTACCCCCTGCATTAAAATAACAAAGTGAATCATGCTTACCCCTTTGCACGACTGGAATCCTGCACTGTAGCCCCACTGTGGTTCCGGTGATTGCTGTGACAGATGATCTCACAGTTAATCAGTGGACCACTGCAGCATCATCACTCATTCTCCTGGCATCAGCACTCACATCCTGAGCACCATGACGCTAGGAGTTCAGAAAAGTAATGCTGCAGCCTCTTATTGGCTGAAGCTATTAACTTATTTCCTGCAATATTATCTATCACAGCAGTCAGTGGAGGGGTAAGTACAGTTCACTATATTATATATTTCATGTTACCTCAGCAGTATAAGAAATAGCAACCAATAACAGCACAGCTTTCATGTCACCTCAGCAGTATAAGAAATACCAACCAATCACAGTGCAGCTTTTACTTTACCTCAGCGGTATAAGAAATACCAACCAACCAATCACAGCGCAGCTTTCAGGTTACCTCAGCGGTATAAGAAATACCAACCAATCACAGCGCAGCTTTCAGGTTACCTCAGCGGTATAAGAAATACCAACCAATCACAGCGCAGCTTTCAGGTTACCTCAGCGGTATAAGAAATACCAACCAATCACAGCGCAGCTTTCATGTTACCTCAGCAGTATAATATATAACAACCAATCACAGCTCAGCTTTCATTATACCTCAGCCGTATAAGAAATAACAACCAATCACAGTGCAGCTTTCATGTTACCTCAGCAGTATAAGAAATGGCAACCAATCACAGCGCAGCTTTCATGTTACCTCAGCGGTATAATATATAACAACCAATCACAGCGCAGCTTTCATGTTACCTCAGCAGTAAGAGCAATAACAACCAATCACAGCGCAGCTTTCATGTTACCTCAGCAGTATAATATATAGCAACCAATCACAGCAAAGCTTTCATGTTACCTCAGCAGTATAATATATAGCAACCAATCACAGCACAGCTTTCATGTTACCTCAGCAGTATAATATATAGCAACCAATCACAGCAAAGCTTTCATGTTACCTCAGCAGTATAATATATAGCAACCAATCACAGCGCAGCTTTCATGTTACCTCAGTATAATATATAACAACCAATCACAGCACAGCTTTCATGTTACCTCAGTATAATATATAGCAACCAATCACAGCAAAGCTTTCATGTTACCTCAGCAGTATAATATATAACAACCAATCACAGCGCAGCTTTCATGTTACCTCAGCAGTATAATATATAACAACCAATCACAGCGCAGCTTTCATGTTACCTCAGCGGTATAATATATAACAACCAATCACAGCGCAGCTTTCATGTTACCTCAGCGGTATAATATATAACAACCAATCACAGCGCAGCTTTCATGTGACCTCAGTAGTATAATATATAGCAACCAATCACAGCGCAGCTTTCATGTTACCTCAGCGGTATAATATATAACAACCAATCACAGCGCAGCTTTCATGTGACCTCAGTAGTATAATATATAACAACCAATCACAGCGCAGCTTTCATGTTACCTCAGCGGTATAATATATAACAACCAATCACAGCGCAGCTTTCATGTTACCTCAGCGGTATAATATATAACAACCAATCACAGCGCAGCTTTCATGTTACCTCAGCAGTATAATATATAGCAACCAATCACAGCACAGCTTTCATGTTGCCTCAGCAGTATAATATATAACAACCAATCACAGCACAGCTTTCATTTTACCTCAGCATTCTCAATATCCAGCAATTGTCTTGCGAAACGTTCGGCGGATGCATCATTTTCTGGTTGAACACGCATCCCGTTGCTCGTAATGCCTTTTGCTTTCGTGCTTGAGATGGAAATCAAACGATCTTTGTCTGGGGGGGCATAACTGTCGACGACGCTCGCAGGCGCGCCACCTATCGTAGGATAGATGTGCTATGCCAGTAACCTTCCCAGGAGTGTACTCACCAACTTCCCAAAGTCTCATGGCAATTGGATGAATAGTGTAGTAATGCATAAAGGACAGACAGACAGACATACATTCATTTATATATATATATATATATATATAGATAAAGATAATACAATGGAAAAATAAGTGGTCAGAGGAGGCTTAAGATGTAAAGCCGCAGCTACCTGAAATGTAGACATGCAGACAGGAACTGGTCAAAAGGACCGAAGAAAACATCATCAAGCAGCAGCCGCACGATATCGAGGTGTCTACTTCCACTGCTGCCAGCATCCTGTGTGGTGTCGGTGATCACTTAGTAATGTCATTTCACACCTCCTCTTCATACATTGTAGACACATCAGTAAATCACAGCTGTGCATTTCCTAGAATGGGCACATTATACTAAAAATGAGAACATGAGGCCCGGTGCAGCAAAGGTGTCTCTAAGGTGCTGTTTGTTACTTGGGTGAACAGGTTACATGATTTAGCTTAACTTTAACCCCCCCTTAGTGACGAAGCCAAATTTTGGAAATCTGACGTGTCACTTTAACAAAAAATAACTCCGTACAGGTTTTACATATTCAAGTGATTCTGACATTTTTTTTCACCACATATTGGTCTATTTTTACCACCTAAAAGAAGTATGATAGAATTTGTGTATATTTTGAAAAGATTGTAATTTTTTCACATTTTCAACTGCAATAGCTCAAATATGTGCAAATATATTGTGCAAAATTTTGATAAGATATATATTTCCATCTGTTTATTTTATTCTGGAAGCACATTGGAAAAACTGTAGTTTTTTCTAACCATATAGGAGACGTACAAATTTAACATTAATTATTAACATTTTGAGGAACATTTTTGTTTTCCTACACCAAGCCAAGATTGCAAAGGCTCATAGGTGTCAAAATGATAGATACCCCCACAAATGACCCCATTTAAAAAAAAAAAAACCCTTAATGTACTCACTGAGGGGGTCAGGAGGATTTTGACCCTCTAAATGAATGCAATTTAGAGGCGAAAAATTAAAATTTCATATTTTTGCAAATATGTTATTTTAAAGACGGAATTTTTTTATAGTGCACATGAAAATGAGGATTTATACCCCAAAATGGATACCTCCTGTGTTCAGAAACATACCCATTGTGGTGCTAATCTTATGACCATATGCACAACGAGGCCCAAACCGAAAGGAGCAACGGGTGGCTTTCAGAACAGTTATTTTGCTTAAAGGAGTTTTAGACCCCAAAGCCCACTTGTAAAGCACTTGAGAGGCGTAAACACTATAGAACCCGCACAAATGACCCCATTTTGAAAACTAGACCCCTTAACAAATTCATCTAGGGCTGTACTGCGTATTTTGACCCCACAGTTTTTAAATGAATCTAACCAAGTAGAAGGAAAAAATTACGATTTTAATTTTTTAGATAATTGTGTCATTTTAAACCAGTTTTTTTGTACAGCACACATATGAATTAATATTTTCACCCCAAAATGGATATCCCTGTTTGTCCCATGTTCAAAAATATACCCATTGTGGACCTAATGTCGGTATGCTCAATGGGGCCAAAACCCAAAGGTGCATTAAACTTTTTGTTTTTTAACTTTTACAGGATCGCCATTATCCATTATCTTCTGCAGACACTGGGCCAAAATTAATTGTGCCCAAACATCCATGGCCTTCAACTCATCATTAATTGTCATGGAACTGGACATCTGACGCCTAAAGTCCTCATCATACTGCCATCAAGCTGAACCTGCATGCAGCTTGTGGGCGGTATATATGGTATTCATATATACCATAAGTTCCGGACCTTTTGCTGGCTTATGCTGGCACAAAATATGCGCCATTGCCAAAAAGGCCTGTAGCCAATTCCAAAAAGTCTCCTAAATTTTTCTTTTACCTCATCAGAAAATTCCCCACCCAGAGGGGCCACTCCGCGAATCTTGGTGTCCCTTAGCTAAACCTTCACATTCTCCTGCACATCCTGTGGTCGACTAGCAACCTGACTCTACAACCTTGATGTTGTTCCACTTGACTGCTTGAACTGAGCTACCAGCGCCTTCAATGCTGAAGCAAAATCCCTGTCTCCTGACGACCCTGATGTTGCAGGTGTAGCCCATGTGTTTTGACAGCTGAACTCACCCTCCAGTTCTCTCGTCTCAGCCATTGTCGTCAGAAGCATTTGTGATGGGCTTCGTGAATGCGTTGCCACGGGCTCTCACACCCCACCACCTCGGCGGGCACTGGAAGCCCCGTGGTTGGATGCATCGTAATTAGAGATGAGTGAGCACACTCGTCCGAGCTTGATGCTCGTTCGAGTATTAGGATACTCGAGATGCTCGTTACTTGAGTTGAACACCACGCGATAATCGAGTCAATTACATTTCATTTCCTGCCATTTTTAGCACCATGTTCTAGCCAATAGACATGCGGGGAAGGCATTACCACTTCCTGCTGTGACGTGCCAGCCCTCTCCCCCCCTCCCCCTCCCCCCACAGTAGTGAGTGGTTGGGCCGATCATGTGACACCAGAGTACTTAAACTGGTCCCGCTGAGCTCGTCTCAGACGCATGCTGGCAGAGGTTAGGGATAGTGCTGCTGCTGATATAGGGACAGTGTTAGAGTAGGATCCTGTCATCAAGAACCCCAACGGTCCTTCTTAGGGCTACTCCTCATAGTGTGCATTAGTGTTGTAGCTGACTGAGAGTAGTAGTGCACCAATTTTTTTTTGTAAGCTTCTAGGGCTGTGCAGGCCATTTCAGCTATACTGTTCTGTGAGTGCAGTGCATACGGCAGAGTGGAGCTCTATATTTAAAAAATGTTTATGGGTTTCACCTGCCCTTGCGGTTGAGCAATTTTTCATGGGTGCACTTGTACTCTTGGTACACCAATTTTTCTGGCCCTCGCCTATACTGTTATCGAACTAATTTTTCCGGCCTTCGCCAACACTCTTGGTAACCAAATTTTTTCAGGGGTCCGCCTATACTCTTGGTACACCAATGTTTCAGGGTTTTGCCTATACTTTTGCTACAGAAATGTTACTGGGGTCCGCCTATACTCTTGCTATAGAAATGTTACTGGGGTTCGCCTATACTCTTGCTATGGATATGTTATTGGGGTCTGCCTATACTCTTGCTGCAGAAATGTTACAGGGGACTGCCTATGCTTTTGCTACAGAAATGTTACTGGGGTCAACCTATACTCTTGCTACAGAAATATTACTGGGGTCTCCCTATAATTTTGCTACATAAATGTTACTGGGGTCCACCTGTACTCTTGCTATAGAAATGTTTCTGGGGTCCGCCTATACTCTTGCTACAGAAATGTTACAGGGGTCTGCCTATACTTTTGCTACAGAAATGTTACTGGGGTCCACCTATGCAGTTTCTACTGAATGGTTTGAGGGGTTCGCCTATACTTTTGCTACAGAAATGTTACAGGGGTCTGCCTATACTTTTGCTACAGAAATGTTACTGGGGTCCTTCTATACTCTTGCTACAGAAATGTTACTGAGGTCTGCCTATGCTGTGTGTGCATCGTGGTGTTTTACCTATCTGGCACAAATACACTGACTGACTTTGGCAGAAATGTGGGCCGAGGCCGAGGTCCTTGGCTGGGTGAAACTCTGCCATATTTGGGCACTTTGATTTCTTCCTGTGTAATACCATCTTTGTGCACCCATAGCATAGGCGAGCCAAAGGAACTCAAAGACTTCCAATTGCGGTGTTGAGCTATCTGACACCTACACAGAATGTGTGGGGACACATGGATTTCCCATTGTTATTTAACACACTGCACCTTGGGTCACACAAGGTGTAGGCTGGGACTGAGCCTGACCCCGGGCTCACGTACTTCCCACACAGAGTATGGCAGGTCCTACCTCGGTCATGGTTTCTTGGCCTTATTATGCCACCTCCTCCTCCTGCTTGGGGTCTGGGGATCAGCGCTGGGCAACATGTATTTTCTCTCGTGTTACCACAGTTATCTGAGACACTGGTTTGGGCCAAACAAAAGGAGCGTTACTGCATTAATGAGACGTGCACAGCTGCACTAGCATCCGAGTCTGCTTTATGCCCACGATTACTGAGGGTGTGAGCCAAAGAATTCCCATTGCGGTGTTTTACCTGTTTGGCACAAATACACTGACTGACTAGGATAGAAATGTGGGCCTAGGTCCTTGGCAGGGTGAAACTCTGCCATGTTTGGGCGCTCTGATTTCTTTGTTTAATACTTTCCTTGGGTTCCAGGGGCTCGCCTATGCTGTGGGTGAACAAAGACTTCCCATTGCGGTGTTTTACCTGTCTGGCACAAATACACTGACTGACTAGGGTAGAAATGTGGGCCGAGGTCCTTGGCAGGGTGAAACTCAGCCATGTTTGGGCGCTCTGATTTCTTACTGTGTAATACCATCTTTGTGCACCGACAGCATAGGCGAGCCCAAGAAACTCAAAGACTTCCCATTGCGGTGTTGAGCTATCTGACACCTACACAGAATGAATTGTGTGGGGACACATGGATTTCCCATTGCTACGTAACTCATGGCACCTTGGGTCACACAAGATGGAAGCTGGGACCGAGCCTGACCCTGGTCCCGCTCACGTGCTTCCCACACATGAGCGGAGTATTGCTGCATTGTGGAGATGTGTAGAAGTGCTGGCACCTGAGTCCCCTTTATGCGCATGTTTGCGGCTCCTGACAATTTTGTGACAGAGGTGGCACGGGATTGGAATGATGATCGTGCCTCAATTTATCATCAATTTTCAACAGCATTGTGGGCTATCACCCACACTTTCAAAGAGGGTCGCTGCCTGGCCCTGCCAACCCTCTGCAGTGTGTGCCTCCGGTTCCTCCTCATCCAGTATGCACTTATAAATAGACATGAGGGTGGTGTGGCTATGTGGACGCGGGGTCCTGCGGTGGGGTTGGACAGCAATGCCAGCATGTAACCCAGGAGAAGAGGCAGCGGTGTCACCTGCAGGCAGTGATGGTCCTTGGTTGCTGGTAGTGTGGTGCTTAGCTAAGATGTGCCTTGCTAATGAGGGTTTGTCCGAAGTAAATTGTTAAGGGGGTGAGGCCAGACTCTTGCCCCCATTTTGGCCTAATAGTGGGACCTGGGAGCCTCAGATGCAGCCATGCATGCTGCCCCTGCCCTTCCCTATCCGTTTCTGTGGAGTTTTTTGCATGACTTTCTGATGTTTTCTGGTGCCTGACAAGTCATCATCTATGCGAAGCATCGGTCCCATACAAAAATGCTTGAGTCGCCCATTGACTTCAATGGGGTTTGTTACTCGAAATGAGCTCTCGAGTATTACGAACAGTTCGACTCGAGCACCCGAGCATTTTGGTGCTCGCTCATCTCTAATCGTAATCCTTACGATCTTCCCTACGTCCTAGCCGTCCATTCCTGGATCGTGATCCCAATGAAACTGAGGAACGAGCTTGTCTACTGTTTCTCCAGTAGGAACTACTGCCGTAGCTGCCGTGCCTGTTGTGATGACTCAACTCCGGTTGCCCCTTGTCAGTTTTGTGCCGCTGCCCAAATTGCCACTGCAGTGGACCTGTAAACATAATAGCCGAAGAAGAATCCTTATCTAGAGGTCCTCACGAGTAATGTCTCGGCAACCGCGCATGTAACATGCTGGTCCAAGGAACTCCCATTTCTGCTACTGGGACCCCATCGTCGACTTTCCTGTACTCCTGCCCCCTTCTGTTGCCTTGTCCCTGCAATGCATCCACTGGCCTACTGCATGCCAAATCCTCATCCCTCTGACCCTGCTGCTGCAGCCCTGCCTGCATCTCCAATGGCTACCTCTCCCCTTTTGCTACCTCATTGCCTTGCTGACTTGTGCCCCACATGTCAAACTGCCAAGCTGCCTCTCCCACTCCCCTGCACTCCTTTCTTTCTCCCCTTATTGATCTGTTGAGGCATGTAGGCAAATGTTTGTTGCATCCCATCTATACTGTTGATATGGAATTTTAACATTTATATAGTGTGATCTTTTTTTAGTATATAATAAAATTTATATTTTAAGGACCCACTTTAGAGTTTATGTGCTGAGCTTGGTTCTGGTGCTGTTTTTATCTGCTGAGCTTGGTTCTGGTGCTGTATTTATATTATGGGCTTGGTTCTGTTACAGTATTTATTCACTGAGCTGTTCTAGTGGGGGTATGCTGCTATCTTGCTGCTTTCTACAGAAATAAAATGCAGACTGTCTATAAGTGCAATATATATTGTTTTGTTTTCTCTTCTTTTATTTGGCACCAAAAATATTCCACACAGAGCATCACATAACCTAAGGCTACCTCTGCTGCTTACACAGCTGCAGAGCTTGATACAGTATACCAGGACGTATTCACATTACATGACCAGCTATAACAGATTTGTCCACTGCTGTAGCCTAACTCCCCCTCCCCACTTCACCTAGTGTAATTTACCACATAAAACTTCTTAATTTGGATAAAATGGCCACAACAGCCATTTATTAAAACATTAACATTTACATAAAAAAACTCAACATTTCTATCAACCCCAAAAAAGGGGGAAGGTCCTTGGAGCTCTGAACAATTCTGTCACCTCACTAACTAGGGAAATATTTGTAATGCCTCCTGCCACACACCAACTGACTTGGGAGACCCAATTTCCCAACCAAATGCCTCCCGCCACAAGCCAACTGACTCGGGAGACCCAAACTCACCAAAATGCCTCTAGTCACCTACCTCCGAACTCAGAGACGGGCTAGCCATTCCAAGGCTAGACACTCCCATCATCTCTGCAGGGGCTCTGTCCTGTCAGAGCTAAGGGGTGACAGACCCGCCAAATCAGTAAAAAGAGTTGAAGGTAGCTATCCAGCCCCTGCCTTCCCCCTACCCCACTTTTCTGCTGACTCCAAGGACTCCCCCTTAACCGCCATAGCAAGCATGGCCTTACCTTCTCAGGCCTGCACCGCACTCCACAAAACCATCTCTCGCTCAATCCTCCTCTTGAAAGCCAACAACTATAACTCTGTGTCTATTTCTTTCAAATGTACCCCGTCACTTCTCAAAAAATTCCCCTCACCTGCTTCAAATTCAAAATATTGAACAGTCACTCCACCATTGCGCCCTGCAAAACGTGACACTTGCCGATTCAATTTTATCTGTGCCTTATCCAAATCCTTTATTGACAGTGCATAATGCCAAATTTTTCAGGGAAGTATCTCTGACCATGATATGACATTAACAGTCTAAGCATGTCATATCAAATATCCAAAAGCAAGTCTCTAAGCGGTGTTCTCCCCAAATCATTACCCCCTATGTGCAAAACTAAAATGTCCGGCACCTTGTTCAAACTGACCAACTTGCACATCCTGTAAAACCCAGCACTAAGCCATCCCCCTCATGCCTATCCAACGAATCACTGCCTCCCTTCTATCAATCCTTAACTGTCTCCTATTGGGATGGACTCCTGCCCTTTCCACCCCCCAGTATACATAGGAATGCCAGGCCATCAATATTTCAAGCCGTCCCACAACCATTCTAAATGGAGGACTTGTAATCCCCCGCCTATTTTCTTGCTGGGCGAAACCAACTCACCTCTTCGCAACACCGCAAAGAAAGCCAAAGAAAAAGCTACTTTAAACAACAACTTTTCAAAAAAGATTTCGCATAGCTCCCCCAAAGCCAAACCCAGTCTTTCCAGCAGGCTAAACGATACTGGCCTATGCTTGTCCTTACTACTTTTGCCTCCTCTAAAACCTTTTAATGCCTGCCTCACTAAAAATGTTTTGTTACACCTGTTAGGCCCCTTAATTTACACCCAAAAGCCACTCCGGCCATAAACCTATTCACCTTTGCTAAAGACAATCCCCCCCAACGATCCTTCCCCCAACCATCCTAACAATGCCGCCACCCTATCCTCTTCCAATCTAATTACTCCGAACAGCAACAACCATATCTCCCATTCTCTCCATGCCACCTTATAACCCGTCCACGTATCCTGAGGCAGTGATCCTCCAATCAGGTGACCCACTGCTCACTGACCAAGCTCCAGAGATGTGGCGGGCATGTCTTTCCTTCCTTTTCTGCTCCTGGCACCAACATCCTGAATCTCTCCCACTGAAATCGAGAAAGAACATCCACGATTGAATAATTGACCCCCAGAACATGCACCGCCACAATCCACATATTTAGGGACAATGTCTTCAACACCAAATGGCGCAGTAAGTTCACAATTGGAGAGGAGGATGCTGACAAATTGTTAATTGCCTGCCTCACCCCCAAGTTATTTTCCTATCTTGAAAATGAACTCCCAAAAGGACTACTTTCACAATAATTGGAAAAAGCTCCAATAGCACCAGGTTCTTAATCAGACCCGTCGTTTGCCACTCTGTCCAACTGCCCGCATTCCACTGGCCCTGAAAAAGTGCCCTGAATGCTGCATTCCCTGCAACGTCCATAAATAATTCCCAATCAAAATTTTTAATTGCGTCTCCTATCATCACCGACCTCCCCTTGTATTTTTTCAAAAAGGCCAACCACACCTCTAGATCACCTTGGTGCCTTTTTCCCAAATGAATAAATGGTGAGGTGAATATAGCCCAGCCATAGCAGTCAACATTCTCCTATAAAAAATGTGCCCCATCGGCATTATTCAGTAACCAAAATTAAGCTTACCCATTAATGACTGCAAGTTCCTCAGCATGATCTTATTCACCCTCTGGGCCTTGGCCACCTCCTCTTTCAAATCCTGCAATTTTTCTTCCGGCAATCTGCTTTCCATTGCTTCCACATCAATGGTAATGCCCGAAAAATGTAAACACGCTGTGGGTCCCTCCAACCTTTCAGGACCCAATGGCACCCCAAAACGCTGCGCAGCCGATTTAATTGTTTCCAACAGCGTTGATAAAAATGGGGACCTGGCTGGACCGATACACAGGAAGTCATCCAAATAGTGAATGACCAAACAAATTCACGCAACATCCTTCACTACCGATTTGAAAAATGAGCTGAACGCCTCAAAATAAACACATGAGATGGAACAACCCATGGGCAAACATCCTAACAACCTAATACCCTCCGGAGCCACTGGGAGTAAACGAAAAGTCAATTCAATGTCGGATTTCTCGAACAGTACCCACTTTCTGTATTTTCGTACCCAACCGACGTCGCATCAAATGAAGTATACACCACTGAGCAAAAGCTCCAGATCTATACCATCATTAACTGACGCCCTTTTGGGTAAGATAAATGGTTTATCAACCAAAATTTATTCGGTTCTTTTTTTAAGGAATACCCCAAGTGGTGAAACTACCAAATCCGAAAAAGGAGACTCCTTAAAAAGTCCCGCCATGCGACCCAAATGAACCTCCTTTTCTAGCTTTTCCGTTACTACAATCGGACACCTCAGTGTCGACTGTAAAGTTTTTGTCAAAAAGGGAACACTATGTTCTGTGGCGGGAATTTCAAAACTGTTGTGAAACCCCACAACAACAACTCCACTATCCCCCTATGCGGTTACTTATTTAAGAAGGGCACCATCTTGGCCAGTTTCACTGGAGTCAAATATTTTTCCGCAACCTTTCCTTTTCCCTTTCTAAAACATTTTGTCACTTCAATTGAAGTTGCATTGCACTGTGAGCAGACATGTTTGAATTGACAGCCCTCTCCAAAATTTGCATTGGCCGTCATTAAACTGCCAACACAACTCCAGCCTATGACCACCCGCCTGCCCTGATTGGCTTCCTGCCTGTGAACTAGTGGCTGAGCTTGAAAACCCAGCCCCCCCTGAAAGGGCTGCCCGTAATGCACCAGGGCCATCACCTTGAGCCATAACCGAATATCTTTCTGATCCCATCTATTGGACAGGCAAACCACCTTCTTCTGCCTAAACTGTTTATCAAATCTCAGCCATGTGAATTTTCCCCCAAAAGGGTTAATTGGCTCCTGCCTCTTGGGGTTTTTTGCCTTCCTCTGGATCAACAACATAGGAGAATAAACAGGCTGAACTAGATGGACATTGTCTTCATTCGGCCTTACATACTGTGTTACTATGTCTGTACCCCATGAACTCTTTACGCCTCGCCAATTGAGTCCTGCTAACAAAAAAGCCCGGAAAATTTTCCCGATGCCTTTTCCCTAATTACGCTAGCTAACATGGTGAATGCCTGCAGACAGTTTGAAAATATCTGCGGTATTAATCGCCAACTGCGCTTCTCTTCCTCTTTCTTCTTATATTCAGTCCTCTTCCCTTTGTCCAAATAAGTTTTCCAAAGGATGAAAGAGAATATTTCCACATACTCATCCTACCTAATTTTCAGATGCGCTCCCAACGGCCCCACAGAGCAAAAATACACCTCCCCTGCAGCTCTATCAACCAAAAAGACCCCATCCACATCCTTTTCTGTCTGAACTCCAACCGCTACCCCTGACACCTAATTTCTTCCAGTCCCTCCAGCCAAGCTTGCACACGGAATGCTATTGCGGCCAGAAGACGTCATTGACAGTACTGTCCACACCAATACAGGCGACGGCATGGGCCCTACTTCCTGCCTTTGCCATAAATCCCATAAGCAACCCACAAATTACCTAAAATCACTACCTCCGCCATGTGACCCTACTAACGCTCCCTCACCACACACCCCATTCCCCAAAATTATTTCCAGCAAGTAGAGATGAGCGAGCTACTCGTTAAGGCGATTTACTCGAGAGAGCATCGCCTTTTTCGAGTACCTGATGGCTGAAGATTCGGGGGGGCTGGCGGGGGTGGAGCAGGGCGGCGGAGGGAACGGGGTGGAGAGTGAGAGAGATCTCTCTCTCCCTCCCGATTCCCTCTGCACCCGCCCCCCCAAATCTTCAGGGATGAGCCAGCAGGTACTCGACAAAGGCAATGCTCTCTCGAGTAAATCGCCTTAACGAGTACGCGAACTCATCTCTACCAGCAAGTGCTACTCGGCTAACTAAATGAGATAAACAATCCATAGAGGTTATCTCATCGGGCTGTGTAGGGGCTGTGAACCCACCAGCCGCTGATCCGTCATTCTGCCAGACCTCTCCGAACTTTGAGATCCACTCCTGACTGTAATCACTGTGCTGGACTCACAGTTACCTCTGACCTCCGCACCGCCGATCCACTGCTCCATGCCGCTGGACCAGCTGACTACCATCCTCTGTCCTCTTCCATCTGACCTCCTGCTCTCCCAACATACTGGACAACTGACTCCACGATCCTCAGTGGCCCATGTCAGCAATGGTGCTGCTCCCTGACTGGTTCCCCACCAGGTAAGCAGCCCCTCATGCTTCCTCAGCTTCTTGCTTCCAGTCCAGTACTAGACCCCGCCTCCCTCTCAGCACAGGGCCTAGTGCTGGATGCCGTGGCACCTGGCGGGATCCCTCTGAGGCCTGCTTTCCCCCCTCTGGCTGGTGGTGTGGGGGAGAGCCTGCCCTGAGGGACCTGTAAAGTGCTCCCTAAATGGCGACGGCACGTGCTCAGGGCTAAATCAGCACGCGACCTCTTCTCCCTCACAGCTGCAGCTCCAGCCTCTGCCACCAGCATCCCCAGCGCTCCTTCCATGGTCCTATGCAGCCAGTCCAGCTCACGCTCCTTCACCTTTTTTATGGGCACTTGTCACACTGGGAACGTTTTGGCTCATTTTCCAGGACAAATTATTCTACCATGCGCCTGATTCTGATGCGCCTGATTTCGGTGCACAGCTGGAGGAGGCAGAGCATAGCATGGCCGATGCGGTCACTCGTTTGAACGTCTGGGAGCCACTATGGTAAGAGGGAAGAGCGGAGTATTGCTCCTGCTCTTACAAAAGCACCCTGAATGTCCCAGGTAGAGCTTTTTAAGAAAATTGGCACATACATATACTGTAGTCGTGTAAGACCTCTGACACACTACCGTATTTGGGGCCGTTTAATCCATAGATATCACATGGCCAAATTGTAAGCATATGAGGCTATGTACATGGATGTTTTTTTCACGCAGACCATCAACACCTTATAGCTTGTCTGACACCAATGCATCTCAATGTGCTGTATCTGTGTAAATGACAGCGCATGGACTGGTGTCCGTGTATTATCTGTTACAAGCTGTGCCTGAACCTCTCGGATGCAACTCACACTTACAGCTAGTGTGCACTTAGCCTAAGGCCTCATGTCCACGGGACGCCCGGATATTACATGCAGATTTCCACAGCAGGTGCACTGCAGATCATTTTTAATTTTTTTTAAACCATTTATTTTTTATTAAAGTACTAGCTTACCCGTCGCGTTGCTGCAACCTCCGAAGAAAGGAAACTCGTTATGATAACATTGAATTTACATTGTGTTATTTTTATTGAAACGTATTCATTTTCATATGGAAAACATTTCAAAATGTTATTTGAATTCTATTTATTTATTCGAGTGCTTGTGGATACACAATATTTTTTGTTTTTCCGTGTGGTGCGTACAGGAATAAATCCGAAGGTTTTCAGAGGCGTGAGCTGGCCACATACAGTTGTCCATGTGAGAAGCATGGATTCTCCAAATCTAGCCCACACACTTGCAGCGATTGTCCTTGTGCTCTGTTGATGGTCATTGCAAAAGCGAGTCGCACCGGAAACTGTAAACGTTTGAATTCAAATGGCATATCTGTGGGGTAATTGGAATGCGTGGTAACAGAACATCTTTTTCACCAAAAGTCTTGTACCGTTGCAGTCGTGGTGGATTGATGTTTCGGAGAAGAATGATAGGCACTGCAATTTTCACTGTTAAAATGTGCGGTGGCATACCTGGAAAATCGAGTGAATTCAAGAATTCTGTTGGGTAATTGACAACTTCGTCTTGATTCATCACAGTATCTTATATGTTGTCGCTTCGCCTGGTATTCCGTTTTGAATGCTGACATTGACATCGCTGTTCATAGCTGCTAATATAGCCCGTGCGCTGAGCCACTGATGATTTCTGTAATTCTGTGCAATATTTTTGAAAACCTTTTGAATCAATTTGTCTTTGGTTGATGTCATCTTACCAAAGTTTGTGGGCAATGTGATACATTGTGTAGATCTGTCGATTACCATCTTCCCATTCCCAATATTCAGCAATTGTTTTGCGAAACGTTCGGCGGATGCATCATTTTGTAGTTGAACACGCCTCCCATTGCTCGTCTGTTTCTGAAGCTCATAATGCCTTTTCCTTTCTTGCTTGAGATGGAAACCGATTGGTTGATCTAAGTTTGGAGGACATAACTGACGACGATGCTCACACGCGCGCCACCTATCGTAGGATAGTTGTACTATGCCTATAACCTTCCCAGGAGTGTACTCAGCAACTTCCCAAAGTTTCATGGTGATCGGATGAATGGTGCAGTAATGCATAAAGGACACGCAGACACATTCGTTTTTATATATATAGATGTTGCAAACAAACAAATCTGCGATGCACAGTGAACCTCTATGCTGATGAGTCAAGCGTGAAGCAAAAGTTAGGAAACGTGATTGAGACACATAGGTCTCGCATAAGAAATAGAGATGAGCGAGCATACTCATCCGAGCTTGATGCTCGTTCGAGTATTGGGGTACTCGAGATGCTCGTTACTCGAGACGAACACCACATGGCACTCAAGTCAATTCCATTTCCTTCCCTGCATGTTTAGCGCCATTTTCTGGCCAATAGACATGCAGGAAAGGCATTACAACTTCCTCCTGTGACGTGCTAGCCCTATCCCACCCCCCTGCAGTGAGTGGCTGGTGAGATCAAGTGACCGCCTAGTACTTAAAGCGGTCGCGCCCGCGGCTCGCCTCAGACACACACTGGGAGAGATTAGGGAGAGTGCTGCTGTTGCTGTAGGGAAAGTGTTAGTGTAAGTTCCTGTCTTCAAGAGCCCCAATGGTCCTTCTTAGGGCCACAACTGACCGTGTGCATTACTGTTGTGGCTGCTGGGAGCAGTTTTGCACCAAAAATTATTTTTTTTCATCTCGGGCTGTGCACGCCATTACAGCTATAGCGTTCTAAGTCTGCAGTCTGTAATACAGAGTATAGGGAAAGTGCTGCTGAGATAGGGACAGTGCTAGTGTAGGATCCTGTCTACAAGAACCCCAATGGTCCTTCTTAGGGCTACCTGTGACCGTGTGCATTTTACAGGTTGTCTGGTGGGAGTTGTAGTGCATCACTATTACAGAGCCAGACCTTTTTGCAGTCTTCCGTATAATTTTTTTCTGGCTGCAGTTTGCGTTAAATAACCGCTGTCAGCCTCCAACTGTATGCCAATAATTCTATAATTTTTTACACCGCTCTGTGTCTGCCGTGAACTTCACGCACAGCGTACGGCGACAGCCACTGATAGAGGGAAAGTCATATACACGCTATATAGCCTGTATTCTTTTTCAAAAAACTTTAAAACAAAGCTCCTTCTTACGGCTACCTGTGACCGTCTGTATTTTACAGGTTGTCTGGTGGGAGTTGTAGTGCATCACTATTGCACGGCTAGGCCGGTTTGCAGCCTTCCGTATTCTTTGTTTCTACCTGGAGTCTGCGTTAAAATACCGCTGTCAGCCTCCAACTGTACGCCAATAATTTCATAATTATTAACACCGCTCTGTGTCTGCTATATTCGTAATTCACCATGCTGAGGGGTAGGGCTAGGGCTAGAGGACGTGGATGCGGGCAAGGACGCGGATGTCCAAGTAAGGGTGTGGGCACAGGCCGAATTCCTGGTCCAGGTGAATCACAGCCGGCTGCTGCGGAATTGGGAGAGAGGCAAGTTTCTGGGGTCCCCAGCTTCATAACACAATTTTTGGGTCCACGTGGTAGACCTTTATTACAAACAGAGCAGTGTGAGCAGGTCCTGTTGTGGATGGCAGAAAATGCATCTAGCAATGTATCGACCACCCAGTCTTCTACGCCGTCCACTGCTGCAACTCTGAATCCTCTGGCTGCTCCACCTTCCTCCCAGCCTCCTCACTCCATGAAAATGACAGATTCTGAGCAGGCAGACTCCCAGGAAATGTTCTTGGGCCCCTGCCTTGATTGGGAAAAAATGGTTCGTCTCTCACCTGAGGAGTTTGTCGTGACCGATGCCCAACCTTTGGAAAGTTCCCGGAGTCCGGTTGATGAGGCTGGGGACTTCCAGCAACTGTCTCAAGAGCTTTCAGTGGGTGAGGACGATGGCGATGAGACACAGTTGTCTGTCAGCGAGGTAGTAGTAAGGGCAGTAAGTCCAAGGGAGGAGCGCACAGAGGATTCGGAGGAAGAGCAGCTGGACGATGAGCTGACTGACCCCACCTGGTTTGCTAAGCCAACTGAGGACACGTCTTCAGAGGGGGAGGCAAGTGCAGCAGCAGGACAGGTTGGAAGAGGCAGTGGGGTGGCCAGGGGTAGAGGCAGGGCCAGAGCGAAGAATCCCCCAACTCTTTCCCAAAGCACCCTCTCGCGCCAAGCCACCATGCAGAGGTCAAGGTGTTCAAAGTTTTGGATGTTTTTCAGTGAGAGCGCAGACGACCGACAAACAGTGGTGTGCAACCTGTGTCGTGCCAGGAACCGCCGGGGAGTCACCACTACCAGCCTCACCACCACCAGCATGCGCAGGCATATGATGGCCAAGCACCCCACAAGGTGGGACGAAGGCCGTTCGCCGCCTCCGGGTCGCACCACTGCCTCTCCCCCTGTGCCCCAACCTGCCACTCAGATCCAACCCCCCTCTCAGGACAAAGGCACGAGTGCCTCCCAACCTGCACCCACACCCTCACCTTCGCTGTCCTCAACCCTATCCAGCAATGTCTCTCAGCGCAGCGTCCAGCTGTTGCTAGCGCAAGCGTTGGAGCGAAAGCGTAAATACGCCGCCACGCACCCGCACGCTCAAACTTTAAACATGCACATTGCCAAATTGATCAGCCTGGAGATGCTGCTGTACAGGCTTGTGGAAACGGAGGCTTTCAAAAACATGATGACGGCGGTGGTCCCACACTCCTCGGTTCCCAGTCGACACTATTTTTCCCGGTGTGCCGTCCCAGCCCTACACCAGCACGACAAGTACTGGCGGGCAGGGCCACTATATCTCATGCAGGCGTGCTGAAACTACTTAGCCAAGGTGACAAGAGGCACATGGCCCCCGAGCTGTTGCAGGGTCTGACAGAGCAGACCGACCTCTGTCTTTTGCCGCTGAGCCTCCAACCAGGCATGGTCGTGTGTGACGACGGCTTTAACCTGGTGGTGGCTCTGCAGCTCGACAGGCTCACACACGTGCCATGCCTGGCCCACGTCTTCAATCTGGTGGTTCAGCGGTTTCTGAAAAACTACCCGCACTTATCTGACCTGCTCGGCAAGGTGCGCACATTTCCACAAGTCCACCACGGACGCTGCCACCCTGCGGACCCTGCAACATTGGTTTAATCTGCCAGAGCACCAGCTGCTGAGCGACGTGCCCACACGGTGGAATTCTACGCTCCACATATTGGCCAGGCTGTATGAGCAGTGTAGAGCAATAGTGGAAAACCAACTCCAACATGGGTAGCGTAGTGGTAATAAGCCTCCCCAATTCTTTACCGAGGAGTGGGCCTGGATGGCAGACATCTGCCAGGTCCTCAAAAACTTTGAGGAGTCTACCCAGATGGTGAGCTGCGGTGCTGCAATTATTAGCGTCACCATTCCTCTACTATGCCTGCTGAGAAGTTCGCTGCAAAGCATAAAGGCTGACGCTTTGCGGTCGGAACAGGAGACGGGGGAAGAGAGTATGTCGCTTGATAGTCAGAGCACCCTTATGTCTATATCTCAGTGTGTTGAGGAGGAGGAGGAGAGGGAGGAGCAGGAGGAGGAGGGGGAAGAGACAGCTGGGCCCACTGCAGAGGGTACCCATGCTGCTTGCCTCCCATCTGTTTAGCTTGTATGGCCTGAGGAGGAGGAGGATCCTGAAAGTGATCTTCCTAGTGAGGACAGCGATGTGTTGCATACTGGTAACCTGGCACACATGGCTGACTTCATGATAGGCTGCCTTTCTCGTGACCCTCGCGTTTGACGCATTCTGGCCACTACGGATTACTGGGTGTACACCCTGCTCGGCCCACGGTATAAGGAGAACCTTTCCACTCTCATTCCCGAAGAGGAAAGGGGTTCGAGAGTGATGCAATACCACAGGGCCCTGGTGTGTCGACAAACTGATGGTAAACTTCCCATCTGACAGTGGTAGCAGCAGAAGGTGCAGTTCCGAGGGCCAAGTAGTGGAGGAGGCGCGGAGATCAGGCAGCATGTTCAGCGCAGGCAGGGGAACACTCTCCAAGGCCTTTGCCAGCTTTATGGCTTCCCAGCAAGACTGTGTCACCACTCCACAGTCAAGGCTGAGTCGAAGGGAGCACTGTAAAAAGATGGTGAGGGAGTACGTAGCTGATCGTACCACCGTCCTCTGTGATGCCTCAGCTCCATACAACTATTGGGTGTCAAAGCTGGACACATAGCACGAACTTGCGCTGTATGCCCTGGAGGTTCTGGCTTGTCCTGCGGCTAGCGTCTTGTCAGAGAGGGTGTTTAGTGCAGCTGGGGGAATCATCACAGACAAGCGTACCCGCCTGTCAACTGCCAGTGCCGACATGCTTACACTCATCAAGATGAACAAAGCCTGGATTTCCCCAGACTTCTCTTCTCCGCCGCAACCGCAGATAAAAGCACTCTTCTCTATCACCGGGAAAATGGGGCATTTCTCTTTGTCAATCTGTCTCTGACATTAGTCCTCCTCCTGCTACTCCTCCTCCAGAAACAACATGTCATCGCGCTGAACGGCCAATTTTTCTGCAGCCCAAAAGGCTCATCTACATTTACCAATGTTTTTACAATTTTTCAAAGTTTCAAAAGTATTGAGACTATAACATGAACCAAGTTTTTCAACAGGGCTGCCTCCAGACTCTGTTACAAATGAAGCAACAGTGAGCTGTATCTTTAAAAAAATATTTATGGGTTTCACCTGCCCTCTCGGTTGATAAATTTTTCAGAGGTACACTTGTACTCTGGGTACACTTATTTTTGGGGCCCACGCCTACACTCTTATCCAACTAATTTTTCCGGCCTTCGCCTACGCTCATCGTACCCCAATGTTTCAGAGCTTGGCCTATACTATTACTACAGAAATTTTACTGGGGTCTGCCTGCCGATACTTCTGCTACAAAAAGTTACAGGGGTCTGTCTATACTGCTGCCACAAAGATGTTACTAGGGTCTGCCTATACTGCTGCTACATAAATGTTACTGGGGTCTGCCTATACTGTTACTACAGAAATGTTACTCGGCTCTGTCTATACTGTTACTACTGAAATGTCGCTAGGGTCTGTCTATACTGTTACTACTGAAATGTTACAAATACTGGGCTCTGCCTGTACTGCTGCTACTGAAATGTTATAGGGGTCTGCCAATACTGCTGCTACTGAAATGTTACTGGGGTCTGCCTATACTGTTACTACAGAAATGTTACTTGGCTCTGTCTATACTGTTACTACAGAAATGTTGCTGGGGTCTGTCTATACTGTTACTACTGAAATGTTACAAATACTGGGCTCTGCCTGTACTGCTGCTACTGAAATGTTACAGGGGTCTGCCAATACTGCTGCTACGTAATTGTTACAATGGGGTCTGCGTATTCTTCTGCTACTAAAATGTTACTGTGGTCTGCCCATACTTCTGGCACCTAAATGTTACAGGGGTCTGCCTATACTTCTGATACAGAAATGTTACAGGGGTCTGCCTATACTTCTGCTAATGAAATGTTACTGGGATCTGTCTATACTGTTACTACAGAAATGTTACTGAAGTCTCCCTAGACTTCTGCAACATAACTGTTACTGGGGTCAGCTTATACCTTTGTATACTATGGGGATCTGTGTATACTATGGGTGCACTAAGTCTTCCCATCGCTGTGTTCTACCTATCTGGCCCCCAAAAAACCCAGACTTACTAGGGCATGGAGTGTGGGCCAAAGCCAACATGTATTTTCTCTCACGTTAACCTCAGCTATCCGGGGCACTGCAATGGGATTTCTTTATGTACCGTTTGTGGGTTCCCGGAAGCCACCCATGCTGTGGGTACACACAGACTTCACATAGCGGAGTTGTACCTGCCTGGCACTTTAAAAAAAACACAGACTGACTAGGGCATGGAGTGTGGGCCGAAGCCAACATGTATTTTCTCTCATGTAACCTCAGCTATCCGGGGCACTGCAATGGAATTTCTTTATGTACCGTCTGTGGGTTCCTGGGAGCCACCCATGCTGTGGGTACACACAGACTTCCCATAGCGGACTTGTACCTGCCTGGCACTTAAAAAAAAAAAACAGACTGACTAGGGCATGGAGTGTGGGCCTAAGCCAACATGTATTTTCTCTCACGTTACCTCATCTATCCGGGGGACTGCAATGGGATTTCTTTATGTACCGTCTGTGGGTTCCTGCTAGCCACCCATGCTGTTGGTGCACACAGACTTCCCATAGCGGAGTTGTACCTGCCTGGCACTTTTAAAAAAACCCAGACTGACTAGGGCATGAAGTGTGGGCCAAGGCCAACATGTATTTTCTCTCACGTAACCTCACCTATCCGGGGCACTGCAATGGGATTTCTTTATGTACCGTCGGTGGGTTCCTGGGAGCCACCCATGCTGTGAGTGCACACAGACGTCCCATAGAGGTGTTTTACCTGGCTGTCCCCAAAACACTGACAGACTTGGGTAGGGTGCAGAGTGCAGATTGTTTACCCCTTGCGTTGTCAATGAGGTATCCGACACCTAAACAGAATGAGTAGTGTGTGGACACATGGATTCCCCATTGCTATGTCACTCGCAGCACCTTGGGCCATACAAGGTGTTTGCTGGGACAGAGGCTGACCCAAGGCCCGCTCACATACTTCCCACACCGAGTATTGCTGCATTGTGGAGATGTGTAGAAGTTCTGGGCTGGCACCTGAGTCCCCTTTATGCCTACGTTTGCAGCTCCTGACGGAGGTGGCACAGGATTGGAATGATGATCGTACGTCAATCTATTATCAATTGTCAACAGCATTGTGGACTATCGCCCACACTTTCAAAGAGGGTCGCTGCCTGGCCCTGCCAACCCTCTGCAGTGTGTGTCTCCGGTTCCTCCTCATGGCAGACGCACTTATAAATAGACATGAGGGTGGTGTGGCTATGAAGCCAGCGTGTGGCATGAGGGCAGCTGAAGGCTGCGCAGGGACACTTTTGTGTGCGCTGTGGACACTGGGTCATGCGGGGGGTTGGGCAGCATGTAACCCAGGAGAAGAGGCAGCGATGTGTCCCGCAGGCAGTGATTGTGCTTGGTTGGAGGTAGTGTGGTGCTTAGCTAAGGTGTGCCTTGCTAATGAGGGTTTGTCCAAAGTAAAAATTGTTAGGGGGGGGGGGCACTTTTGCCGCTATTGTGGCTTAATAGTGAGACTTGGGAACCTGAGATGCAGCCCAACATGTAGCCCCTCGCCTGCCCTATCCGTTTGTGTCGTTTCCATCACTTTCGTAGGTTTTCCAGATTTTCACAAATGAAAACCTTAGTGAAGCATGGGTCATATACAAAATGCTCGAGTCGCCCATTGACTTCAATGGGGTTCGTTACTCGAAACGAACTCTCGAGCATCGCGGAAAGTTTGACTCGAGTAACGAGCACCCGACCATTTTGGTGCTCGCTCATCTCTAGTGCCAATATTGGGAAAATTTTGAAAAAAATTATCATTTTTTTTTTCCACATTTTCAACTGTAATATCTCAAATATGTGCAAACATACAGCCCACATTTTTTTTAATTTTTAACCATTTAACCTCTAGACTGGCAGGTTTCTTACCCCCCTGTCAGCCCCACCACGGCAGGTTTTTTTAAATGGTCTAATCGTTTAATTTCAACTAATTTTGCAGTCGCGTTCCAAGAGCCATAACTTTTTCATTTTTCCATTGACACGGCCGTTTGAGGGCTTGTTTTTTGCGGGAGAAGTTGTACTTTTTGATTGCATCATTTTTTAGGTATATATAATGTATTGCATAACTTTTGTAAAAAAAATTTGTAGGGAGATTGGGGGGAAAAAATTAATTCTGCCATTTTGTTTTTTGGATTTCATTTTTACGGCGTTCAGCGTGCAGAATAAATAGTGTGATAACATTATTCTCTGAGTCAGCATGATCCCGGCGATACCGAGTTTATACAGTTTTTTTATGTTTTGCTATTTTTGTACATTTAAAACATTTTTTTTTCTTAAAGGTTTGCTTTTGTGTCGCCACATTCCAACAGCCGTATTAATTTTATTTTTCCATTGCCAGCGCCCCAGAAGGCCGTGTTTTTTGCAGGATGAACTCCAGTCTTCATTTATCTAATTTTTTGGAAGATGTAAAATTGTTATCGTTTTTTATTCCATTTTTTCTAGTGGCAAGATTAACAAAATCTGTAATTCTGGCATGTTTTTTATTTTTATTTTCCACTGCATTCTCTGAGCAGTATAAATAATGTATTGAAGTAATTCTACAGGCCAGTACGATTATGCCAATACCAAATTGTAATATTTTTTTTTTCTTTTTCCCGACTTTTTCACACTTAAAAAAAAAAAAAAGTAATAAGAGTTAAAGGAGATGTCCCGAGGCAGCAAGTGGGGGTATACACTTCTGTATGGCCATAATAATGCACTTTGTAATGTACATTGTGCATTAATTATGAGCCATACAGAAGTTATAAAAAGTTTTATACTTACCTGCTCCGTTGCTAGCGTCCTCGTCTCCATGGAGCCGACTAATTTTTGGCCTCCGATGGCCAAATTAGCCGCGCTTGCGCAGTCCGGGTCTTCTGCAGTCTTCTATGGGGCTCCGTGTAGCTCCGTGTAGCTCCGCCCCGTCACGTGCCGATTCCAGCCAATCAGGAGGCTGGAATCGGCAGTGGACCGCACAGAAGAGCTGCGGTCCACGGAGGAAGAGTCCATCTTCAGCGGTGAGTAGAGAAGTCACCGGAGCGCGGGGATTAAGGTAAGCGCTCCGGTGAGCTTTCTTTACCTCCCTGCATCGGGGTTGTCTCGCGCCGAACGGGGGGGGGGTTGAAAAAAAAAAAAACCCGTTTCGGCGCGGGACAACCCCTTTAAAATCACCCCCCTTTTGCCATATCTATAATAAAAAATCTAAATTATAAAAGAAAAATACATATTTGGTATCACCGTGTCCGTAAATGACCGATCTATCAAAGCAGTGCATTATTTACCCTGTACAGTGAACGTAGTTTGAAAAAAAAAATAAAGAACGCCACAAATGCACTTTTTCAGTCACCCTGTCTCCCAGAAAAATGCAAGAAAAAGAGATCAAAAAGTCTCATGTATTTTAAGTTAGTACTAACGTAAACTACAGAGCATCCTGCAAAAAGTGAGCCCTTGCTCAAGTACATCGATGGAAAAATAAAAAAGTTATTGCGTGCAGAAAATGCAGCAGAAAATAATTTTAAAAAATTAAATGTCCTTGAAAAAAAATGCAAGTACTACAGCAAAAAAAAAACTATACAAGTCTTAAAATTTTGTTAAGGTTTTTCAGTACATTATATGGTACTTTAAATAGCACCATTGAAAAATCCAACTCGTCCCGCAAAAAACAAGCCCTCATACAGCGACGTCAATGGATAAATAAACAGGGGGAAGAAAAAAAGAAATGGGGAAAAAAGAAAAGGGGCTGTGTCATTAAGGGGTTAAATAATGTACTAACTTCCTTCTCTGCGTCATTATGATGCAGGGATACCACATGTGTAATTTGATTTTTAATTTTTTACAAAGTAAATGGAGATAAGTGTGTTTGGTTTTCATTTTTAAAATAATTTTTTAACTTTTTTAAACTTTCTTTTTTGTCCCTTTAGGGGACTTCCATAGAGATCCATCAGGAGCCCCTGATCACATTCAGGGGGTCGGATGGTGACAGCCCTATACATGCTGCAGTCACATAGACTGCAGCATGTAAAGGGTTAAAGGGGTTGTCTCGCGAAATCAAGTGGGGTTATACACTTCTGTATGGCCATATTAATGCACTTTGTAATATACATCGTGCATTAAATATGAGCCATACAGAGGTTATTCACTTACCTGCTCCGTTGCTAGCGTCCTCGTCGCCATGGTTCCGTCTAAATTCGCTGGCGGCTTGCTTTTTTAGACGCGCTTGCGCAGTCCGCACTTCTGCTCTGAGCACGAGCCGCTTCAGTGTGCCCGCCGCTACAGCTCTTCTGCGCATGCGCAGATGAGCTGTATCCTCACGGGAGCGCACTGGAGCGGCCATTCTGCTACCATCCTCTCTTAGAGGAAGTTGCAGAGCCGCCCAGCAGAGCCGCCCAGCCGCCCAGCAGAGCCGCCCAGCCCAGTCCAGCCGCCCAGGTAAGTGAAGGGTGACGGACTGACGGGGGTGACGCGTGACGGACTACCGCTGTGGCCCCGGGGCCTACCGCTGTGGCGCCGGGGGCTAGCGCGGGGAAGCCGGGGCCTAGCGCGGGGAAGCCGGGGCCTAGCGCGGGGAAGCCGGGGCCTAGCGACGGTTACCTGCTGCCTGGCGGTGGGTGACTGGTCGGCCGCGTTCAATCCCGGGGTCCGGTCGGCGGCTGCGGGGCGTCTGGTTGTCAGGGAGACACAGCTGGTAGCGTCTCGGGAGCGCGCACGTCCGGCTACAGCAAGCGACGGGAAAAGAGCCGGCGGCCATCTTGGGGAAACTTTTTATAAGTTGCTGAAACGCTGGAACTGTAAGTACAAACCAGCTAGAAAAGTCATTTACATGGGTGATTAGTAATGTTTGCTTAATAAGGGGGACTGGGCAAAAAAAAAATTTCACTGCTTCCTCGAGACAACCCCTTTAACACAGCAGAAATCAGAGGTTTTCTCTGATCTCTGCTGTAAGAGCTGGTGCCTGGCTGTCCTCTAACAAGCACCAGCTCTCCCTGCCACAGAGACCATCGGCTTGCTTCTGACAATCCGATGGTCTTTATGGCAACATGTAAACAAAGCAGTGCAGGAGTTTAAAATTAAAAGCGGGAGATTGCCGGCAGATCGGCAATATCTCTCAACTTCTTATTTCAAAATCCTGAACTGCTCTGTTTGGGTCTGTGCAGGCAGGGCACACTGCCACATCTTGTGGCATTGTGCTCTGCAGCTCCCATAGTGATACATAGCCCGGAAATCTTCCGGGATATATCACTATCGGCAGTGGAGCTCCTCCCTGAAAATTTCCGGGTGTGCCACTCAAGGGGTTAAGAGAAATACAAATTTAACATTACTTTTCAACATTTTGAGAAACGCTTTGTTTTCCTGCACCAAGCCAAGATTGCAAAGGCTCTTAGGTGTCAGAATGATAGATACCCCCACAAATGACCCCATTTTAAAAACTACACCCCTTAATGTATTCACTGAGGGGGGTCATGAGTATTTTGACCCAAAGTTTTTTTTCAGGAATTAATTCAATTTAGAGGAGAGAAAAAATCAAAATTTCATATTTTTGCAAATATGTCATTTTAAAGACTTTTTTTTCTATAGTGCACATGAAAATGAGGATTGAGGCCCCAAAATGGATACCCCTGTTTGTCCTGTGTTTAGAAACATACCCACTGTGGCCCTAATCTTATATCTGGATGCACAGCGGGGCCCAAACTGAAAGGAGCAGCCGGTGGCCTTCAAAACATAAATTTTGCTTGAAGGCCTTTTATGCCCCATTGCACACTAGTAGAGCACTTGAGCGGCCAAAACCATGGAAAACCCCCACAAATGACACCATTTTGAAAACTAGACCCCTTAACAAATTTATCTAGGGGTGTACTGTGTATTTTGACCCCACAGTTTTTGAATGAATTCAAGCAAAGCAAAAGTAAAAAATTGTGATTTTTTTTTTTTTTTTTTTTTGTTTTTTTTTTGGCAATTCTGTCTTTTTAAAAACAGCTTTTTTTGTACAGCACACACATGAATCAAGACTTGCACCCCAAAATGGATACCCCTGTTTGACCTGTTTTTGGAAATATACACATTTTCTAATCTTATGTCTGGATGCACGACGGAGCCCAAAATGAAAGGAGTAGTCGGTAACTTTCAGAACAGACATTTTGCTTGAAGGCTTTTTAGGCCACATAGCCCACTTGTAGAGTTCTTGAGTGGCCAAAACCATAGAGAACCCCCACAAATACCCCCATTTTGAAAATTAGACCCTCTTAATGAATTTATCTAGGGGCGTACTGTGTATTTTGACCCCACAGTTTTTGCATGAATTTAACCCCTTGGTGACCAGCCCATTGCCTTCTTACGTCCTAGCTTGCTGGGCCTTAGGCCTCGTTCACATGGGCAACAAAGTTGCACGATTTTGTAGCATTGCTACAATGCCACAAATCGCATGTATGAGAAGCCCAGGAGAGTCTAGGGAGGTCCTGGTTTTTATATGAAATGATTAAACCACATTAAAGCCTTAGAAACTGTAAGTGTGCACATGGCTTAGATGCGATACTTGAGTGATGAGGCGCATTCGTTGTAATTATGGGACCTCAACCAAAGACTTGTGCAGATAAGTATCTCTAAACTATCTGGAGATATTGTTAGGTATGGGCTGGCTGGGATCTGTTGTTCCACAGGTTTCCAGGAGCTCACCTTCACAGGTGAGGGATAATTGAGCTGGCTGGGTGTGGTATTCTCCTCCAGCCAATCCCTATTGGTCTAAGGCATATATATACACCCTTTTCTCTGCAAGAGGGAGCTGGTTTCCCTTCACACTATGGTTTGGTTCTTGCAGTCTGGTTTCTGTCCTGTGTGGCCCTGTCTGTCTCGCTGTCTTTGGTCTGTTTCCTGCCCTTTTGTTTTGTATGAGGCTTCATGCAGGTCTGCGTGTGCTCTTACGTTTGTTTTCTTGCAGTTTTCCCTCGCTCTGTCCTGGTTCTGTCTGTATGCTAGTTCTGTCCAGTTTTGTGTGTTATTCCTTCAGGGATAGTCAAGTCCAAGGTTCCAGTGTAGGTCCGCCTTTATCAAGGCGATCACTCCACGTGTAGGTTGGGGTCTGCGATCTTCTCTGCAGTCAGAGGTTAGTTGTCTCGTTAGTGTAGGGACCGTGAGACAACAAGGACCCGTGAAGTGGGCTCGCGGCTTATGTGACTTGGCCAATCCATGAACCAGTACCTTGTACTTTCATAGCTATTCCATCTGTTACATGTGCAGGTATGCAAGGTGAGTATTTGGCTCCTGTTGGCAGTCCCTATATCTGGTAACGCTCGTGTGGGCCTGGTGCTCATTTGCCCTCATGAACGTAACAGATATGTGTTCTATACACAAATCTGACCAACACTGTCACACTCAGCAGTAGGCTGAATGTCCTGCAGTGGGTTCACCAACAAGAAAGCGGTCATGGAAGAACAAGTAGATTGACAGAAAGGCGGACAAGATGAGAATTGATGATGGATTGATATCCGATCATAATACCAATCCTGTGCCACCTCCATCACAAAACTGTCAGGAGCAGCAAACGTGGGCCTAAAGGGGACTCAGATGCCAGCACTTCTATACATCTCCACAGTGCAGCAGCGCATACTAATACCAAAGATTGGTTTAAAGAAGGAGGTGTCACAAAAGTAGCCACCACAGGTATACAGTGACCCTGTGAAAGTCTCATGAAATCCGTTTTGCTTCCTGTGAACGCTCCAATCCAGTATCTCAGACAACTGTGGTAATTTTTTAGCACGAGAGATAATACATGCTGACCGACGCTGATCCCCAGACCCCAAGGAGGAGGAGGAGGTGGCATAATAAGCCCGAGAAACCGTGACCGAGGTAGGACCCACAACACTCTGTATGGGAAGCACATGAGCAGGCCCAGGGCCAGGCTTGGTCCCAGCTTCCACCTGGTTGACCCAATGTGCCATGAGTTACATAGCTATGGGAAATCCATGTGTCCCCACACAATTCATTCATTGTATGTGTCAGATAGCTGAACAACGCAATGGGAAACCTTTGTGCACCCACAGCCTAGGCGAGCCCATGAAACCAAAAGACAGTATTACACATGAAGAAATTGCAGTGCCCAAACATGGCACAGTTGCCCCCCCCCCCCCCCCAGGACCTCGGCTTCTGCCCACACCCTCAGCAATCGTGGGCATAAAGCGGACTCTAGTACAGCTGTGAACGTCTCATTAAATCAGTTATGCTTGCTTTCATCGATACATGTCGACCGCTGATTCCCAGACCCCAAGCAGGAGGAGGACGTAGCATAATAAGCCCGAGAAACCATGACCGAATTAGGACCCGCAATATTCTGTGTGGAAAGCATGTGAGCGGGCCCAGGGTCAGGGTCAGTCCCAGCCTCCACCTGGTTGACCCAATGTGCCGTGAGTTACATAACTATGGGAAATCCATGTGTCCCCACACAATTCATTTGGAGTATGTGTCAGATAGCTGAACAACGCAATGGGAAAACTTTGTGCACCCACAGCCTAGGCGAGCCCATAAAACCCAAAGACAGTAATACACATGAAGAAATGACAGTGCCCAAACATGGCAGAGTTTCACCCCGGCCAGGACCTTGGCCTCGGCTCACACTTTTGCCCCAGTTATTCTCTGTATTTGTGCCAGACAGCTGAACACCGCTATGTGAAACCTTTGTGCACCCACAGTATAGGCGGACCCCTGTAACATTTCTGTAGCAAGAGTATAGGCGGACCCCTCAAACCTTTCAGTAGCAAGTGTATAGGCGGACCCCTGTAACATTTCTGTAGCAAGAGTATAGGCGGACCCCTCAAACCTTTCAGTAGCAAGTGTATAGGCGGACCCTAGTAACATTTCTGTAGCAACAGTATAGGCGGACCCCTGAAACATTTCTTTTTTTTTTTTTTTTTTTCTTTTCAAACATCTTTTTTTATTTTAAACTTTTGCAAATATTTTTCATTACAATTCAAAAAAAAGGAATTAATCTTAATAAAATAATATATAAATAAAATACATCTTGGAAAAATACAATGACATATTAAACATATTGATCCTTTGTACTATTTTCTTGTTATAGTTTACTCGGCACTTTCAATCCTCCCATTATCTTTGCATAAATCTGTGTGTTAAAAATAAATAAATTAAAAAAATAAATAAATAAAAAGTAAAAGAAAATAACCAGGAGGGGGTACTTTCAATATTTTTAACCTCCTCTCCTCCTGCTGTCCCTGTCCAGACCCTATCCTATGTCTCATGTTTCATTCCGGTCTGTCCCGTTATCCTGTCTTCTGCTGATTTTCAGTCTTCCCAGAGAGTCTCTAGCCTCCTCTATTAGGTACCAAGTTGTATACTGAAAGGGGATTACTATCTTTCTAATTTCTTGGTCAGTGTAGTGTGATTGGAGGAAGATCTGCCATTTTTTGAAAAATGTTTTTGCTGCCTACTCTTTGTATCTCTGTCTCCACTTGTTCCATGCTTAATAGGAATTTAAATTGGGCTACCTGCTCTGTTATTCCTGGGATTGCTTGCAGAAGCCAATGTTTGAGCAGAAGTCTTTTCGCTTATGTGGATAAATCTAGGGAATTTTAGAGGAGTAGATCCGTCTCGCCCTGTCCTCTGGTCATTGTGGAAAATTACCGTTTGTATCTCCCTGGGTTTAACTATTCTCCATTGATCCAGTATATACTTTATGAGTTTCTTCCAGAAGTCCTGCACCTGAGCACAACTCCATATGCCATGAAGTAGATCTGTGGCTGGTGTTCCACATTTTAGGCACTGTGTGATGCGCTCTGGGAATGAAGGAGATGCTGGAATATCAAAGCCATATATGGCATGATGCATAATTTTGAAGAAGGTTTCCCTCCAGGTCTCACTGATCAAGCAGGCCCTGATTTTGGACCAACCCTTCAGGATCTTTTCTCTCATATCCGCGTCTTGTGTTTTTTTTCCCATCTGGAAAATATTTTTTGTTTTTCGATTTTGAGGACTTTGGTTTTTATAGCCCTTTGTAGTGTAGATAATGAGGATCTTCCTGTTGGCTGTGCTATTATAGAATCAAAGTCCGTTTTGCCCGCCTCTCTACTGAGATCTCTAAGTCTAGTCTTGCAAAACTGAATTGCCTGGGCAATCTGTAGGAATTGTGTCCCTAGTATGTTATACTTGGTCTTGAGCTCAGATGGATAAAGCCATCTGCTTTCTCTCTCATGCATGAAGTGCTGGGCTACCGCTAAACCTTTTTCTTGCCACTCTTTATAGAATCTGTCATTATGCCCTCTGGGGAATTCTGGATGGCCTATCAATGGCATAGACTTGGACAACAAGTAGGAGAGTCCAAAGAGTTTCCTTGCTTCCTTCCATGTATCGTGTCTCTCAGTAGTATAGATCGCTTAATTGCTGGTGGAAGGTTGGAGAAACATGTATGCAAACATGCTATAAGGTTCCAAGGGGCGGCTAGGCTCGATTCGATGAGTCTGTTGGAATATACATCTGTGCCTCTTATCCAATCTACAATGTGCCTTGTTAGGCACGCTATATTGTAGCTTCTGACATTAGGAAAATTCACTCCTCCCTCACTCCCGCTCAGCATTAACTTCTGCAAAGATATCCTCGAGTGCTTTCCTACCCAAATAAACTTTATAAAAGCTGAATTAAGTTGCGATACGTTCGCATGCTTGATCAGCACTGGTATGGTTTGCATAGGGTACAGCAACTTTGAAAAGCTCATCATCTTGATGAGTTGGCACCTCTCCAGCATTGTGAGAGGAAGATTTGACCGTCTTTTTAATTCTGACACTATCCTATCAATCAATGGCAGATAATTTAGGGTGTATAGTGAAGTGGGATCTTTACCTATTTTTATCCCTAGGTATGTAATATGAGGTTTTACTACCCTTTCTCCCCATCCTAGGGAAATCCAAAAAGACCTAGGGCTAGATGCACCTCTTTCTAGTACTTCACTTTTTGTTGGATTAATTCGGTAACCTGCAAAGGTCCCAAATTCAGTAATATCCGCTATTACTCTTTTCAAATGTGCTTTAGGATCTGCCAAAAATATGAGAATGTCATCCGCAAAAAGAGTAGTTTTTATTTCTTGTGTTCCAATTTTTATTCCCTGGAATATGGGGGAGTCCTCCAGATGACGTATTAGGGGTTATAACGCTAGATCAAACAGTAGGGGTGACAGCGGACAACCCTGCCTGGTACCTCTATACAGTGGAAATGGGTCTGATAAGAATCCCGGTGTGTGGATTCTTGCTGTTGGGTTACTATAGATGCTGTTTATGTAAGTATGGAAAGGACCCTGCAATGCTATTTTATCCAGGACCAAACCCAGCCAACTCCATTGTACATTGTCAAATGCTTTTTGGACGTCTAAGGATATTAGTACTGGATTTGGTGCTGGATGTATCTGATGCTTTAGTATGTCTAATTCTGCAAGGACCTTTCTACTATTTGCAACTGCTGAGCATTTTTTTATGAACCCTGCTTGCGAAGGTCCCACTAGTGTGGGCATGAGCGAGCTTAACCGTTCTGCTAGTATTTTCGCAAGTATTTTCAGGTCTTGATTTATTAGTGAAATGGGCCTGTACGATCCTGGTAGTTGTGGGTCCTTATTGGGCTTGGGAAGCACTTTTATGTGTGCTGTGTTGGTGTGTTTTGAGATTTCTCCCATTTGTAATATATCGTTGTAGTATTTTTTCAATGCTGGTGAGACTTGTTCTTTTAAGGCTTTATAGAATTCCGCTGAGTACCCTTCTGGGCCTGGGGCTATGTTGTGGTGTAGCAATTGTATGGTGAGTTTGACCTCTTCCTCTGTTATATCACTATTGAGGTATTCTATTTCTGATTCTTGGAGGGATGGCATGGAGACTGAGTTAAAAAAAACTCTGCCCGTTATTTGCGCTCGGAGTTGGGGCTTTGTAAAGTTCTTCATAGTATTTTTGTAGAACCCTATTGATTTGCTTTGGGTGTCTATGTATACAGTTAGTGTCGTCTTTCAAAGTTGTAATGTGATTTGGGGGGAGGCGTCCCTTGGCCAATCGGGCTAGTAGTCGCCCCGCTTTGTTCCCATATCTAAAGAGCTCTGCCTGGAAGTGTGTTTTGTAGGAACTTTCTTTTCTGTCCACCCAGAGATCAAAGTCTGATTTTGCTATCTTCCAGGCCTCTCCATTCTGTGTGGATGGGGAGGTCAGGAAGGTGGTGTATGCTTCTTTGAGCTTCACGCTTGCCCTATTAAATTGTGTGTTTATTGTCTTCTTAAGGTTCGCAATGTAACTTAGAAGCTTCCCCCGTATTAACGCTTTTGCAGTTTCCCAAAAGAGTGACGTGTTTGAGGAGTGCATCCCATTCTAATATTTATATTCTATCCACCAAGAGTTTTCATCTCGAACCAGGAAGGCAGGGAAACGCCACATATAGAGATGAGCGAGCGTACTCGGAAAAGCACTACTCGCTCGAGTAATTTGCTTTATCCGAGTATCGCTGTGCTCGTCCCTGAAGATTCGGGTGCCGCTGCGGCTGACAGGTGAGTCGCAGCGGGGAGCAGGGGAGAGCGGGCGGGAGAGAAGGATCTTACCTCCGTTCCTCCCCGCTCTCCCCTGCAGCTCCCCGCTCCGTGCCGGCACCCGAATCTTCAGGGACGAGCACAGCGATACTCGGATAAAGCAAATTACTCGAGCGAGTAGTGCTTTTCCGAGTACGCTCGCTCATTCCTAGTCACATAAAGTCAGTCCCCTTTTGGTATGTGTCCATGTATTCTTGTGGATATTGGCGCATGGTCAGAAATTACTAGGTCCATGATTTTCGTGTCCGTTACTCTCTGGCAGAGATTACTGGATACCAGTATATAGTCAATGCGTGACCAAGCCTGATGTACATGAGAGAAAAATGTGTATTCTCTACCATCTGGGTGCAGATAACGCCATGAGCCACACAAATCCGTTTTCTCTGCGAGCGGTCGCAGTACTCTATCTCTATATCGTGGGTCCCCTCCCGGACCTCTATGATGGTCATCTGGGGACATGACTGTTTAAATCCCCTCCGACTATCTTTTGTGTGATCGAGTCACTGTGTAGTGTTTGTTCCAGCTGTCTGAAGAATTGTTTGTTTTCTTCGTTTGGAGCGTATATATTATATATACTATATCTGCTACCCTCATATTCAACCACTATATGTGACCGCCTGCCCTCATGGTCATGATTTTCTGAAATCACTTTTCCTGTAAAGGATTTGTTTATCAAGGTCAATACTCCAGCTTTCCCATTTATGGCCGAGGATCCCAACACTTCCCCCACCCAAAATTTTTTCATGCGATCATATTCCTTTTCTTGCAGATGCGTTTCCTGCAGCAACACTATATCTGGTCAATATTTTGTAAGATAACGCAATATCTTTACTCTTTTATTAAGTGACGTAAGCCCCTTAATATTCCATGAAATTATATGCATTTTTTGCTCGCTGTACCAAGCAGTCTGGTAGCCTTCTGCTTTTGAGATAGATGTAGGGTCTGAACTGAAATTTCACAACACAAAATAAAAGAAACGGGATAATTAAAAAAAACTAAATAAGAGGGGAGTGCAACTTGTGAATTTAAACGAAAGTGGCCGAAGTGAAACCTGTTCCTGCCCTATACCTCAACTATCAACCTTCAATATGTACCTTCTAAAAATTTTCCTATACGGGTATTATTCCTCTTAGAAAATATAAGAAACCATAACTAACCAAGAAAATATAAAAATACTGCAAGAATACTTTTAAATTATAATGTCACACTTGTGCCTCTATGGGTCACTACTGTGTTTGTTGAAACTTCCCTTTTTTCTGGCACATGAGGGGCTCCTTCCTCCGGCCTGCTTTACATCTTGATGCATCAGAGCTTGAAATGATTTCTCCCACCATTTTTTCTGTGATGTCGTTGTCCGCTTTTGTTGTTTTGAGTCCCGAAAATTGTGTGCTACCCCCTGTATGTATAGTCGTTTCAGCCTCCTTTCTCTGATCTGAGTCTCCACTTCCGTGTCGTGGAGGTGTTGGTGAAAATTAGCTTCATACTCTCATCTAGTTGGGTGTGTGCACATAACGTGGATTAGTCTTTGATCTGGAATGCGCCATAGTTGGAGCCTGATGTAATGTTCAGTGTTGGGGTAGCACTTGTGGTTCTAAGTGTAAATGATCGTGTGAGTGTTTTTTAATTTTTTTTAAACCCCAGTATGGGGATACTCACGATTCCTTGTCCATCATTGGGCGGCTTACTTCCAGTCTGTTCAGATCATCTTTTTGTGGGGTATGACTCTATCACATGCTGAGATGCTAGAATCATGGCTGGTGTTCTGTTGTAGGTGAGCAGTTCCATGAACGACAGGATTTTGTTGGGTCTTCTGTTTCTTCTCTTGTGGACGAAAGATTCTGTGAGCGCTTTGGTGAAGAGGCTCTTAAGGCGAGCTCTGCTGCTTCCGGCGTGCTGAATATCTTAAAGGTTCCATCTGCGTTGAACACCTTTAACTGCGCAGGGTATTGGAGTTGAAATCTGGTCCTCTTTTTGTATAGGGCTCTTCTTCTTTTGGCGACTTCTGCTGAGAAATCCTCAAATATTAACAGTTCTTGATTTTTGAATCTAAGAGGCTTGTTTCTGGCGCAGAAAGCCTGTAGCAGCGAGACTTTGTCATTGTAATCAAGGAGCTTGAATATGACTTGGCGTGGGCGTTGTGCAGGTGGTTTTCCCCTGGAGGATCTTTTAGGATCTGGTTGCTCTGGTCCAATTCTGATAGCTCTTTCCACTCTGCAGTGGTGACCTAGACCCAGCGCCTCTGGCAGTTCTTCTTTGCAGATTCGCTGCAACTCTCCTTGTTTCACCACTTTGGGTAGGCCCACTATTCTCAAGTTGTTGTAATTGAGTTTACAGACGATGTTTGTCCGCAGACAGTTGGTTCACTGTACTTTCTAATGTCTCCACCCTGTTATTGGCTGTTGTTAGTTCCTTATGCAATGGTGCCAGCGAATTCTGCAATGCTAGTTCTATCATCTTCTGGATGTCTCGACCTATGCTTTGCACCACTTCCGCTGCTATCTGTTTGTATTTGCGAAGTATCTCTGGAGTCTCTTCTTGCATTTCTGGTTGTGCTGGGTTTACGAAGTCCTCACTTTCGTTTGCCTGTGTTGTGGTTTTGTGGGTTTGAGGTGTGGATGTCATCTCAGTGCATGTTCGAGCCTGAAACTTCCCCTCTACTTTCTGTCCACTCCTCAAGAGGTGATGTTCCATTCGCTACTTCCTCTGCTATCTGACTAGCTCCTTCGACACAGCGATATGTGATGTCTCTGTGTCTCTGTTCTGCCTTGTTCACTGTGGCCACAAGGTATCAGGAGCTTTCTCCCATCCCGCTTCACATGTCAGCGTCAGAACCAGAAATCAACATATTGGTTAATATTTAGCTCATTGTGTAAGAGCTACTTATCCATGAAACCTGATTCAGTTGCCAGGATCAGGGAAATTATATCTCTATCAACAATTGAATGTGGAGATTGAGTTTTACGTTGTTCTTTCTTCAAGCACTAGATGGCAGTAGTGTCTCTAAACTATGTGCTATTAAGCTACACGCAGTTTTCTCTTTACCACTAGGTGGCAACGGTGTATTGGATGTGGTAGATCGTGCTGTGCACTGTAGTGATGATGACGTCATTCTGGAGGGCACAGAGAGCAGACCCTGCGCTGATCTTCCACCCTGGGCTAATTATGGTGACTCACCCAAGTAGCTGCCACCTCTGCAAGCACAGGATGGATCCTTTCTCCCCGTCTGACGTGTTCAGCTGCACCTTGATGTGTGCAGGAGCGCTCCGCTGGCTTCTCCTGCACAAGCTTCAGGCTGGTGTCGACTTGCCTCCTCTTTCACTGGGAGCTGTGACAGGCTGCTCAGGGCTTTTCACCGCCATTGTCCTCCTCCTACACTGGCCTGGTGAGTCCCTTATTGTGTACTGCGGACAGCGTGCAGCAGGGATATCGGTGGGTAGTGTAGAGCAGCAGAGGGGGGGGGGGGGGGGTCCGCACCGTCCGACCGCCGCCCCGCTTTCCTCCTTATCTCCAGCTGCGGGCTCTGGCAGTATGTCGGTGGTTCCCTCTCCCCGGGCTGAAGGTGCAGGGGGCTCAATGCTGGCGGGTGTAGGGCCGCATGTGTCTCCTCCGGGTATCGCAGCAGGCAGGGGTGCTTGGTGTAGGCCTCACCCGGCTTCTCGGGCCCGCGAGCTCCGGCAGCAGCGCAGCGTGACCAAAAACTCTCTTTCTGCTCCTTCTAAGTAGGGGGAGCGATAGGACTAGATGTGGTGGCGTTTGCTTCCCGCTGGATCTGATTTCTGGCGGCTTTTTGGCGCTTGATGGTGGAGCTCACAGAACTCATGTCTGTTCTTGTGAATGGCTAGGCCACGCCCCCCTGAAACATTTCTGTAGCAAGAGTATAGGCGAACCCCTCAAACCTTTCAGTGGCAAGAGTATAGGCGGACCCCAGTAACATTTCTGTGCAAGGTATAGGCGGACCTCAGTAACATTTCTGTAGCAAGAGTATAGGCGAACCCCCGAAACATTAATGTACTAAGACTATAAGCGAACACCTGAAAAAGTTTGCTTACCAAGAGTATAGGAGAAGCCCAGAAATATTAGTTTGCTAACAGTATAGGCGAGGGCCTGAAAAATTGGTGTACCAAGAGTACCAGTGAAAAATTGCTGAAACCCAGGGGCAGGTGAAACCCCTAAACATTTTTTAAAGATGCAGCCTTTTGTGCCGCAGAAAAATTGACAGTTCAGCGTGATGACATGCTGTTTTAGGAGGAGGAGGAGTAATATCCAAGAGGGATAGACAAAGCTAATTCTCCCCTTTTCTGCGGTGATAGAGGATGCATTTTTCTCCTGTTGCAGCGAAATGAATCTTTAGGATCTGCTGCTTTCCACCGGTGTAGAGAAGTCTGGGGAAATCCAGCCTTTGTTCATCTTTATGAGTGTAAGCATGCCGGCGCTGTCAGTTGACAGGCGGGTACGCTTATCCGTGTTGATCCCCACAGCTGCACTAAACACCCACTCTGACAAGACGCTAGCGGCAGTACAGGCCAGCACCTCCAGGGCGTACAGCGCAAGTTCGTGCCATGTGTCCAGCTTTGACACCCAATCAGTCCCCAGGTCTGACTCGGTTCCAGCCTCCACCAAGTTCACCCAATGTGCTGTCAGGGAGATATAGTGTCCTTACCCGCCAGTACTTGTCCACGTGTTCGTGGTTAAGTGGACCTTCCCAGTAACCGCGTTGGTGAAGGCACGCTTTATGTTGCGGGAGACGTGCTGGTGTAGAGCGGAGACAGTACATCGGGAAAAATAGTGGCGACTGGGGATCGAGTAGCGCATGACTGCCACCGCCATCATGTTTTTGAAAGCCTCCGTTTCCACAAGCCTGTACGGCAGCATCTGCAGGCTGAATAATTTGGCAATGTGCACGTTTAAAGCTTGTGCATGCGGGTGGGTGACGGCGTAATTCCGCTTTCGCTCCAACACTTGTGTTAGCGACAGCTGAGCGCTGCGCTGAGAGACATTGCTGAATGGAGTGGAGGACCGTGGAGGTGAGGGTGTGGGTGCAGGCTGGGAGGCACTAGTGCCTGCGTCCTGAGAGGGGGATTGGATCTGTGTGGCAAGTTGTGGAACAGGGAAAGAGGCAGTGGTGTGACCCAGAGGCGGTGAATGGCCTCCGTCCCACCTTTATGGGGTGCTTGGTCATCATATGCCTGCACATGCTGGTGGTGGTGAGACTGGTAGTGGTGGCTCCCCGGCTGATCTTAGTGCAGCACAGCTTGCACACACCTAGCCCTCTGCACGGAGGCTTGCGGCGAGGGGGTGCTATGGGAAACAGTTGGCAGATTCTTTGCTCAGGCCCTGCCTCTACCCCTGGCCACCCCACTGCCTCTTCCAACCTGTCCTGCTGCTGCACTTGACTCCCTCTATGAAGCACTGTCTTCAGTAGGGTTAGCAAGCAAGGTGGGGTCAGTCACCTCCTTGTCCAGCAGTTCTTCCTCTGAATCCTCTGTGCACTCCTCCCTCGGACTTACCGCCCTTACTACTACCTCATTGACAGACAACTGTGTCTCATCATCCTCATTCACAAAAAGCTCTTAAGACAGTTGCCGGAAGTCCCCAGCCTCATCACCTGGACTCTGGGAACTTTCCAAAGGTTGTACATCGGTCACGACAAACTCCTCAGGTGAGAGAGGAACCATTTTTTTCCCACTCATGGCAGGGACCCGAGAACAGTTCCTGGGAGTCTGCCTGCTCAGAATCTGTCATTTTCATGGAGTGAGGAGGCTGGGAGGAAGGAGGAGCAGCCAGAGGATTCAGAGGTGCAGTCCCTAGGCTGGGAGTAGTGGACTGCGTATAAGACTGGGGGTTTGATGCATTGCTGGATGTGTTATCTGCCATCCACGACAGGACCTGCTCGTACTGCTGGGCTTGTAATAAAGGTCTACTACGCAGACCCGTAAATGGTGATATGAAGCTGGGGAGGGTAGGGACTTGGCGCTCTCCTAATCCCTCAGCAGCCAGCTGTGATTCACCCAGCCCTGGACCTCGGCCTGTGCCCACACCCTCACTTGGACGCCCGCGCCCACATCCACGACCCTTACTCCTACTCCTCATCATGTCGGATTAAGGATAGAGCAGGGCCCAAATAAATTACCCCACCATATAGCGCTGAGAACTGTGGCTAATTCACCACACACAGAGTACTTCACCGCACCCAAGGAAAGGATATTGTGAGACGCTCTGCACAGGAGCAGAAAGCTATAAAGCCAGTGGATAATGCTGATAACTGCGGCTACTTCACTGCACCCACGGAAAGAGTATTGTGAGACGCTCTGCACAGGGGCAGAAAACTAAAGTCAGTGGATAGTGCTGATAATTGCGGCGACCTCAAGCCCCCCACCTCCCCACCCAAGGAAAGGGTATTGTGAGACGCTCTGCATCCGGGCAGAAAACTATAAAGACAGTGGATAATGCTAATAACTGTGGCTACTTCACCGTACCCAAGGAAAGGGTATTGTGAGACGCTCTGCACAGGGGCATAAAACTATAAAGCCAGTGGATAGTGCTAATAACTGCGGCTACTTCCCCGCATCCAAGGAAAGGGTATTGTGAGGCACTCTGCACAGGGGCAGAAAGCTATAAAGCCAGTGGATAGTGCTGATAACTGCAGCTACTTCACCCAACACAGAGAATGGTATCTGTGAAATGCTCTCCAGTGGCCCAGGAAATATTAGCGTACTATTTAGCGATGAGACCTCTGCCTAATGCACTGCACACATGAAACGGTATAAATGAAATGCTCTGCAGTGGCCCAGGAAATATTAGCGTACTATTAAGCGAGGAGACCTCTGCCTAGTGCACTGCACACATAGAACGGTCTAGCTGAAATGCTCTGCAGTGGCCCAGGAAATATTAGTGCCCTATTTAGCGATGAGACCTCTGCCTAATGCACTGCACACACAGAACAGTATAGGTGAAATGCTCTGCACAGGCCTAGATGCTTAACAAAATAATTGGTGCACTACTGCTTCCAGCTAGCCACAACAGTAATGCACACAATGAGGAGTAGCCCTAAGAAGGAACATTGGGGTTCTTGAAGATCGTATCCCTACCCTAACACGTTCCCTATATCAGCAGCAGCACTTTCCCTAACCTCTGCCAGCATGCGCCTGAGGCGAGCCGCAGGCTGCCCCAGTTTCAGTACTTTGCGGTCCCCTGATCCTGCCAGCCACTCACTACTGTGGGGGGGGGGGGGGGGCTGGCACGTCACAGCAGGAAGTTGTAATGTCTTCCCCGCATGTTTATTGGCTAGAAAATGGAGCTAAACATGCAGGGAAGGAAATGAAATTGACTCGGGTACCGCATGGTATTCATCTCGAGTAATGAGCATCTCGAGTACCCTAATACTCGAATGAGTATCAAGCTCAGATGAGTGTGCTCGCTCATCTCTTATTATTAGAATAAGAAAAGAAAAAGAAAGATAAAGAAGAGCTTCTAAAAGAAAGAAAAGATCTAAAAGGAGAGCTGAAAAACAGGACAGTTAGAGATAGAGCCATTCTCCACATCTGAAAAAAAGGTGCTAGATACTACACAAGATATAGGGAGTAGTATCTCTTGTGCTTGAGGCGATGCATTGTTCCGAGGGCGGTATCTCCAGTCACCAAACTCCTGATTGCTGTGGATGGGAACTGGACCTGAATTGGACGTTGTTGTATTTTCCTGAATTTACAAATAAAATTATATTCACCCATTCTACCCTTTTATCACAACTCCTGGAGCTCCTTCTCACTAAGGACCACTTGCACTATATCACATACTGCACCACTTTCCAGAGCAAGGGACTATACCCCACAACACCTCTTTTTTGTAGCACGACCAGGAAGGGAATGCAACTATCCAGCAGTCCCTCACTCCAGCCTGCTACGGACTGGCTTCATGAAATACCACTACCAATATTCCTTATATTTCCCCTTTTTCACTTGCAGTAAAGCAGTTGGGAGTCAGCGTTAAAGTTTCTGTGAATTCCCCAGCAGCCACATAACCGGGACTGTGTGTAATACTTTTGGGGACCCCTCAGCAAAGCTGGTATTCTGATTGGAGGAGTTAAGCATGAACACTGCGGTTCCCCAGGTGTTATCACCTCAGCCCACAGCCAAACCAGTGTGTGGCAAGGCAAACCCACATCTGTCTGCTTGACAGGTCCTCACCCTAGACTTCCTCAAACAACCAAAAATAGGGAAAGTTGAGTGTGAAAGATCAAGATACAGAGCAGTAAAAAAAACAACGGAGAGTCAGATGAGACCAGCAGCACCAACACACGGATAATAACTAGGTAAAGATATATAGGAGAAGGAGGAACAGAGTGTTGAGCAAGAGGACAACCAGTGCCACCCGGTTACAGTTGGATAGTGGTGGTGGGTGGACCGAGGAACATCTCTGCCGCTGGGATACAGCAAAATGGATCATTGAGGCATTGAGTGGTTCATGGCTTCCTGTTGGCAGTTAAGAAACACCTGAAGCAAAACTGGATTCTGGGACAAAACGCCCTGAAGAGAGCGGGTAACCCAGTGAATGGCAAAAGAAGTTTCACTGGAGATAGAACAACAAAGAAATAGATGACTTTTATTAATTAAAATATACACTTTTATTACAAATTATATAAATTAGAGTACAAGAAATTCAACAATCATATATATGAGATAATCTATATACTATGAATAAAATCTGCTAAAATCTTCATGATACTCAAAATCTCTGCCCTCTTTTCTTTCCACTTACAAGAGGCCGATTTGCTCCCCATTTGTTCCTTCATCTAATTATTCAGCTTTCACTGTAATAAATAAGTTTCTAGTATAACTCTCAAAATGTAAACTTTATACTTAAAGAAATATAGCTTATCAATACTCAAAAGTCAGAAAACAAATTATATTTCCTTCATAACTTATTACATAGTTAACCCCCCAACAGTCACACTAAAATCGGAAAAATCCTCCCGAAAATGTAACATTTTCTTTCATTGTAGATTCTGAATTTATATCTCATGTAAATATATTTAAATGCAGAACTCAGTTGGCTGAAGTACATTATTAACCGCCTAGGTGACATTACCAATTTTAGCCTTAGGAGCCTGGAAATTGTGCCCTCTTTTGTGTTCACAGAATAGACGCTAGTTAAGATATCCAAATTTTATTAACCCTTTCCAATCCACTGTCTGACCTCTGAAGACATTATAATTTAAGTGTACAGCTCTGATGCTGGAAGACGTCCGTCGGGGTTCTCTTACTGTACATTGCCAGCTGTCTGCTATTGGAGCCTATCCAACGTGTCAACTCATGCAATACTGGCTTTAGCCAGCAGATAGCGCTGCTGTATAATGGCAGAAAAAGTGTAAGCCCCCTAGGAAAACCAGGATGCAAATTGGATTGGAAAGGGTTAATCGTTAAAAATTTCCGGGGCTAACACAGACAAACCCACATAAAACACCAATCAAACCAAGATGGAGAACCGATTCCTGTTCGGAAGGGATGGGCCGACGGTACTTAACTGATCAGTTCTCACATCAGGTTTGCAGAGGGAATGATCTTTGGGACTTATTCACTGACAATGAAAAACGAATGTCGCCAGTGGAGAGCCCACAGAGAGGTACAGCGACAGTCTCCAGTAATAGATCCTTCCTGAGATGAGTTGACTCCCTTCACAGTCCAGAACGTTTAAAGTTTTCTCCATCACAAAAGTTATCTCCTTAAAGCTCCGAGCTAAATAGCCTAAACAGCTCAATCGAGCGTATGATTACTGTGTATTACGCAGGCACTGTACGCCCATGTGATACGCGGTAACCTGCAGGCAATTGCATCGCCTTATGCAGTTCTGCTCACATAAGTGTGTTGGAATGGCATAATACATGATTGCAAAAAAGAACGCAGCAGGTTTTATTCTGCTCCGTATTTACGCACGTGAGAGCCCATTGTTCTATACAGGTGTGCCGATACGTAACGGTGTGGGAAAGATAAACCAGAGGGACCGTGCATGACCGCGTGCGGGAGATACACTATCATACGCAGTACAATCTCACAGTCATACACGGCAGTACGCTGGGTCACTGCCGCCTCTACAGCTGAAAAACACTGAGCAATGAAGAATGGTCTTCTCTGTCCAGCCCGTCAGAAGAGTCTACATCACTATATGAAGCTGTAAAATAGAAGGAGGGAAATGAGCAGTTGTGTATGAAACATGACAAAAACTACATAGAAACTACTAGAGATGGATGATAAAGGGCCAGGGAGGTCCGGCTCTTTATCACATAAAGGACCATTAACTAAGTTAGTGTAGAGAAGTCTGGGGTCTGTTCTTGCGGTGTTACCTGGCGAAGTCAGTGCATGCACAGCAAGGATTACTTTTTTCCAAAGGCTGTGTGCACGCACTCCCATAGCAATGAAGGTACTTAACCCCTTGAAGGGGCTTTCCAGAAGTTTTCAAAAACTGGCTAGTGGTGGGAAACAGACCTAAAATTTTAAAAAACTAAGCCGAACAAACTCTTTAAATGCAACCTGATCCAGAGTGGCCCTGCAGCCGCCCAGCCCCCGCTGCTCCACTCCCAGAAGTTTCTGTATATGTCATATGCTGTATATCATTGATGTGGCCAATGAGTACTGCTTAGTTTTTTTATTTTTGCCCATTCACTGCTCTTTGCTACTTTTTGAAAACTCCCAGAAACCTCTTTAATTGCTAGGCCTTACAGGGTTCTAAAGGGGTTTCACCACCAGAACCATTCATCCTGTTTCCACAGGACCCTTTCTAGAGGATAAGTTTCTGATCTCTGTGGGTGCGACTCCTGGTCTCCCAGTGATCCAGAGAACTATACCCATGAATGGAGCAGCGATGTGCATGCTCAACCAGCACACCATTCACTTCTAAGGGACAAACTGTGATTAATGCACTCAACTGTCTCCCTCCATCCCATAGAAGTGAATGGCACGGTGGTCGAGTATGCAGACAACCACCCCATTCACAGGGAAATTCAGGTGCATTTGAATCGCTGGGGGTTGAGCCCTCAGCGGCCAAACATTTATCCCCTATACTGTGGCTAAGGGATAAGTGTATTCGGTGGTTAAACCCCTTGAAGGAAGGCTACATTTCTTTATTTTTGCTTTACAGCAGCCATAATGTATTGTTTCTCCTTAAGGAGAGCACCTTGAAGGTGTGAGGAGACTTTTAAGGCCATCCATGCTCCTCTGGGAAATATACAAATGGAAGATGGAGCAATACCTCTGCAGCGCCACCTATTGGAAGGCAGCATTCCTGCAAGTCAATGTCAGACTTAACAAGTCTTGAAACAATGACTGGGAATTGTGAGCCAAAGCCAGAATAACCATCCACAGACAACTGTAGATAGAGTTGAGATACCTTGAGATGCTTGATAAAGGGGCCTTTATTGCCCCAAAACATGTTACACCATCTGCAGTACCCCCTGTATTGTTTGTTTATGTACCTATGTCTGTCATTTGGACTATTAAAAACCCTTTGGGTGACCACTGGATTGGATCTACTTTTTTCTGCCTGGATTCCATGTGGGGAGGTCTCGAGGATATGCGACCTCTCATATAAGTAAGTTCCTAATTTTGGCCTTTCTTAAACCAATCACTCCTTATGAGCGGAAGGCCAAACTTCTCTCTTCATCAGACAGCTGCAGAGGTTTTGTTCCATCTTCCCATTTACAAGTTTTTTTTATTTGAAGTGACTGTAAGAGTTTTTATTTAAATGAGAGGGAAATTGCCATTTTTTAAGCTCAGTTTGGTTGTACGACTCAATTACTATGTCATTTTTAGAATTTTTTTGTGGTGTGAATATAGAAAAAGCAATTCCCCGTTTTCTGTGGGGGTTTTTTTGTCAGGTTTTTCATCTAAAGCAACTTTGAAAGGACGGAGCAGTGAGAGTGGATGTAACGGTGTAAACTTACTGTCTTCAGATGTTTTTGATGGTCTCTTCCAACATTTCCACCCCAGCACAGCCATCACGGCCCCCACCAGCACCACCACCGCTAGCACTGACAGGACAATGGTTAGGATTCTGTTATCATCTGCAGATTGATCATTCTTCACCTCCTCTGTAATAAATAAGCAGAAAGAGAATGAACAATATTAGAGAAAAATTAAAAAAACATAGGAGCTGCGTAGAGATGAGCGAGCACCAAAATGCTCGGGTGCTCGTTACTCGGGACGAACTTTTCGCGATGCTCGAGGGTTCGTTTCGAGTAACGAACCCCATTGAAGTCAATGGGCGACCCGAGCATTTTTGTATTTCGCCGATGCTCGCTAAGGTTTCCTTGTGTGAAAATCTGGGCAATTCAAGAAAGTGATGGGAACGACACAGCAACGGATAGGGCAGGCGAGGGGCTACATGTTGGGCTGCATCTCAAGTTCGCAGGTCCCACTATTAAGCCACAATAGCGGCAAGAGTGGGCCCCCCCCCTCCCAAAAACTTTTACTTCTGAAAAGCCCTCATTAGCATGGCATACCTTAGCTAAGCACCACACTACCTCCAACAAGGCACAATCACTGCCTGCATGACACTCCACTGCCACTTCTCCTGGGTTACATGCTGCCCACCCCCCCCCCCCCCCTGCACGACCCTGCGTCCACAGCGCACACCAAACTGTCCCTGCGCAGCCTTCAGCTGCCCTAATACCACACCACCCTCATGTCTATTTAGAAGTGCGTCTGCCATGAGGAGGAACCGCAGGCACACACTGCAGAGGTTGGCACGGCTAGGCAGCGACCCTCTTTAAAAGGGGCGGGGCGATAGCCCACAATGCTGTACAGAAGCAATGAGAAATAGAATCCTGTGCCACCGTCATCAGGAGCTGCACACGTGGGCATAGCAATGGGGAACCTATGTGCCACACACTATTCATTCTGTCAAGGTGTCTCTGCATGCCCCAGTCAGACTGGGCTTTTTAATTCATAGACACAGGCAGGTACAACTCCCTATTGTGAAGTCCCTGTTGACCGACAGCATGGGTGGCTCCCTGGAACCCACCGGCGATACACAAAAATATCCCATTGCATTGCCCAACACAGCTGAGGTAGTAATGTCGTGCTTAATGCAGGTGGGCTTCGGCCCACACTGCATGCCCCAGTCAGACTGGGGTTCTTTACAAGTGGAAACAGATGCATTTATAATTCCCTGTGGACCCACAGCATGGGTGGGTGCAAGAAAGCCACCGGCGGTACATAAAAATATCCCATTGCATTGCCCATCACAGCTGAGGTAATGTCATGTTTAATGCAAGTGGGCTTCGGCCCACACTGCATGCCCCAGTCAGACTGGGGCTCTTTAGAAGTGGACACATGTAGTTACAACTCCGTGTGGACCCACGGCATAGGTGGCTCCCTGGAACCCACCGGCGGTACATAAATATATCCCATTGCAGTGCCCAACACAGCTGATGTAACGTCAGCTGTAATGCAGGTGGGCAAAAAATTACTAGGATTACACTGTAGGCGAGGGCCCACAAAAATTGGTGTACCAACAGTACTAATGTACCTCAGAAAAATTGCCCATGCCCAACCAAGATGGCAGGTGAAACCTATTAATCGCTTTGGTTAATGTGGCTTAAGTGGTAACTAGGCCTGGAGGCAGCCCAGTTAAAATAAAAATTGGTTCAGGTGAAAGTTCCAACGCTTTTAAGAGCATTGAAACGTATAAAAATTGTTTAGAAAAATTATATGAGTGAGCCTTGTGGGCCTAAGAAAAATTGCCCGTTCGGTGTGATTACGTGAGGTTTCAGGAGGAGGAGCAGGAGGAGGAGGAGGAGGAATATTAGACACAGATTGATGAAGCAGAAATGTCCCCGTTTTGGATGGTGAGAGAGAACGATGCTTCCATCCGCGGGTGCAGCCTACGTATTGCTTACGTATCGCTGCTGTCCGCTGGTGGAGAAGAGAAGTCTGGGGAAATCCAGGCTTTGTTCATCTTGATGAGTGTAAGCCTGTCGGCACTGTCGGTTGACTGGCGGGTACGCTTATCTGTGATGATTCCCCCAGCCGCACTAAACACCCTCTCCGACAAGACGCTAGCCGCAGGACAAGCAAGCACCTCCAGGGCATACAGCGCGAGTTCAGGCCACGTGTCCAGCTTCGACACCCAGTAGTTGTAGGGGGCAGAGGCGTCACGGAGGACGGTCGTGCGATCGGCTACGTACTCCCTCACCATCCTTTTACAGTGCTCCCGCCGACTCAGCCGTGACTGGGGACCGGTGACACAGTCTTGCTGGGGAGCCATAAAGCTGGCAAAGGCCTTGGAGAATGTTCCCCTGCCTGCGCTGTACATGCTGCCTGATCTCTGCGCCTCCCCTGCTACCTGGCCCTCGGAACTGCGCCTTCTGCCACTAGCGCTGTCGGATGGGAAGTTTACCATCAGTTTGTCCACCAGCACCCTGTGGTATAGCATCATTCTCGAACCCCTTTCCTCTTCGGGTATGAGAGTGCAAAGGCTCTCCTTATACCATGGGTCGAGCAGTGTGTACACCCAGTAATCCGTAGTGGCCAGAATGCGTGTAACGCGAGGGTCACGAGAAAGGCATCCTAACATGAAGTCAGACATGTGTGCCAGGGTGCCTGTATGCAACACATGGCTGTCCTCACTAGGAAGATCACTTTCAGGATCCTCCTCCTCCTCCTCCTCCTCAGGCCATACACGCTGAAATGATGACAGGCAAGCAGCATGGGTACCGTCAGCAGTGGGCCAAGCTGTCTCTTCCCCCTCCTCCTCATCCTCCTCATGCTCCTCCTCCTCCTCCTGAACGCGCTGAGATATAGACAGGAGGGTGCTCTGACTATCCAGCGACATACTGTCTTCCCCCGGCTCTGTTTCCGAGCGCAAAGCGTCTGCCTTTATGCTTTGCAGGGAACTTCTCAAGATGCATAGCAGAGGAATGGTGACGCTAATGATTGCAGCATCGCCGCTCACCACCTGGGTAGACTCCTCAAATTTTCCAAGGACCTGGCAGATGGCTGCCAACCAGGGCCACTCTTCTGTAAATAATTGAGGAGGCTGACTCACACTGCGTCGCGCAAGTTGGAGTTGGTATTCCACTATAGCTCTACGCTGCTCATAGAGTCTGGCCAACATGTGGAGCGTAGAGTTCCACTGTGTGGGCACGTCGCACAGCAGTCGGTGCACTGGCAGATTAAACCGATGTTGCAGTGTCCGCAGGGTGGCAGCGTGCGTGTGGGATTTGCGGAAATGTGCGCAGAGCTGGCGCACCTTTCCGAGCAGGTATGACAAGTGGGGGTAGCTTTTCAGAAAGCGCTGAACCACCAAATTAAACACATGGGCCAGGCATGGCACGTGTGTGAGGCTGCCGAGCTGCAGAGCCGCCACCAGCTTACGGCCGTTGTCACAGACGACCATGCCCGGTTGGAGGCTCAGCGGCGCAAGCCAGCGGTCGGTCTGCTCTGTCAGACCCTGCAGCAGTTCGTGGGCCGTGTGCCTCTTCTCTCCTAAGCTGAGTAGTTTCAGCACGGCCTGCTGACGCTTGCCCACCGCTGTGCTGCCACGCCGCGTTACACCGACTGCTGGCGACGTGCTGCTGACACATCTTGATTGCGAGACAGAGGAGGAGGAGGAGGAGGAGGAGGGTGCTTTAGTGGAGGAAGCATACACCGCCGCAGATACCACCACCGAGCTGTGGCCCGCAATTCTGGGGGTGGGTAGGACGTGAGCGGTCCCAGGCTCTGACTCTGTCCCAGCCTCCACTAAATTCACCCAATGTGCCGTCAGGGAGATATAGTGGCCCTGCCCGCCTGTGCTTGTCCACGTGTCTGTTGTTAAGTGGACCTTGGCATTAACCGCGTTGGTGAGGGCGCGTACAATGTTGCGGGAGACGTGGTCGTGCAGGCCTGGGACGGCACATCGGGAAAAGTAGTGGCGACTTGGAACCGAGTAGCGCGGGGCCGCCGCCGCCATCATGCTTTTGAAAGCCTCCGTTTCCACAAGCCTATACGGCAGCATCTCTAGGCTGATCAATTTTGCAATGTGCACGTTTAACGCTTGAGCGTTCGGGTGCGTGGCGGCGTACTTGCGCTTGCGCTCAAACTGTGGCGCTAGCGACGTCTGGACGCTACGCTGAGAGACATTGCTGGATGGGGCCGAGGACAGCGGAGGTGAGGGTGTGGGTGCAGGCCAGGAGACGGTAGTGCCTGTGTCCTCAGAGGGGGGTTGGATCTCAGTGGCAGGTTGGGGCACAGGGGGAGAGGCAGTGGTGCAAACCGGAGGCGGTGAACGGGCATCGTCCCACCTTGTGGGGTGCTTGGCCATCATATGCCTGCGCATGCTGTTGGTGGTGCCTCCCCAGCTGATATTGGCGCGACAAAGGTTGCACACCACTGTTCGTCGGTCGTCAGGCGTCTCTGTGAAAAACTGCCACACCGTAGAGCACCTTGACCTGTGCAGGGTGGCATGGCGCGAGGGGGCGCTTTGGGAAACAGTTGGTGGATTATTCGGTCTGGCCCTGCCTCTACCCCTGGCCACCACACTGGCTCGGCCTGTGCCCACACCCTGACTTGGGCCTCCGCGTCCTCGCCCGCGTCCACGTCCTATAGGCCTACCCCTACCCCTCAGCATGGTGTATTACCAGTGATTTGATTTCCCAGGCAGGAAAGAAAGTGGAGCAAGGCTGCACTCAACCGTAGCTGGTTGCGTCTGATTTTTTTATGTTCTCCACGCAGCACACACGTACCCAGAGCCCTGACGGCTGTCAGAGGCAGGGCAAATATATTTTTTTCCCTTTTGTTTAAAAGGATAGGCCCACTGCGTCTATTCACTGAATAATAATTTTAATAACTGTGTTGCGGCCCTGCAAAACTGTCACAGAACTTTACTGTTGCAGAGTTACTAACTGTTGCAGAGCAGGTATTTCCCAGGCAGGAAAGAAAGTGGCGCAAGGCTGCACTCAACCGTAGCTGGTTGCGTCTGATTTTTTCTGAACGTTCAGCGCACAGCACACACGTACACAGAGCCCTGAGTACTGTCAGAGGCAGGCCAAATAGAATTTTTTCCCTGCTTTTTACAAGGAACACCCACACTGCGTGTATTCAATGAATACTAAGTTTAATAACTGTGTTGTGGCCCTGCCAATTTGTCCCAGAACTGCAGTGATGCAAAGTAATTCGCTACCTACAGCAGATCAGGGATTTCCCCTGCAGGAAAAAAATTGCCGCACGCCTGCGGTAAAACGTTGCTGACTGCGTCTGATTTTTTCTGAACGTTCAGCGCACAGCACACACGTACACAGAGCCCTGAGTACTGTCAGAGGCAGGCCAAATAGAATTTTTTCCCTGCTTTTTACAAGGAACACCCACACTGCGTGTATTCAATGAATAATGTATGTCTTCTGGCCCTGCCTACACAATTCTATCCCTGTAGTATTAATGCCGGGTGCAATGCTCTGCACAGCCGGTTTTGAGAAAAAAAATAAAAAATGCAACACTGCTAACAGCAGCCTGGACAGTACTGCACACGGATAGATGTGGCCCTAGAAAGGACCGTTGGGGTTCTTGAAGCCTACACTAACTCCTAACACTCTCCCTGCCTAACCCCCACTTCTGTCCCTATTGCAAGGCGCAATGCTCTGCAGATCCAATTTTGGAAAAAAAAAAAATACTGTGCTAACACAGTACTGCACACTAGTAGATGTGGCCCTAAGAAGGGCCGTTGGGGTTCTTGAAGCCTACACTAACTCCTAACACTCTCCCTGCCTAACCCCCACTTCTGTCCCTATTGCTGGGTGCAATGCTCTGCAGATCCAATTTTGGAAAAAAAAAAAATACTGTGCTAACACAGTACTGCACACTAGTAGATGTGGCCCTAAGAAGGGCCGTTGGGGTTCTTGAAGCCTACACTAACTCCTAACGCTCTCCCTACAGCAGCTCCAGCACGATAGTACTTTCCCTCAGCTAAGTCACAAGGCATCTGAGCCGAGCCGCGGGAGGGGCCGATTTTTATACTCAGGTGTCATCTGATCTCCCCAGCCACTCACAGCAGGGGGGTGGTATAGGGCTTGAACGTCACAGGGGGAAGTTGTAATGCCTTCCCTGTCTTTCAATTGGCCAGAAAAGCGCGCTAACGTCTCAGAGAGGAAACTGAAAGTAACCGGAACACCGCGTGGTACTCGTTACGAGTAACGAGCATCCCGAACACGCTAATATTTGCACGAATATCAAGCTCGGACGAGTACGTTCGCTCATCTCTAGAGCTGCGCCAAAACAGTTTCAGAACATCAATTTCTCAGCTGGGCTACTCACCCAATGGGTGACAATGAAGGACCTAGAAGCCTCACCCCATGATTACTTCAATAAGGAACGCTGCCACAGTTCAATGCTCTTAGGTCAAGTCTTTTTGGAGGGGTTTTCTGGAGAGCCGGGTGTTCACACACATGGACTTGTCACATTCAGTGCCCAGTACAATGCCAGCCCCAGAATCATATAGTATCCTGTAACTCATTACATTTTTCAGTGGTTATTGGACATTTCGACCTTGTTACCCCCACTACAAACATTTTAGTGTCCCTAGATGGTTTTGGTTGAGTTTCCTGATCTCCAGCCGCATTACTAGAATATGGTTATATTTGTACCTTTAGGAGTCAGGCTGCTGAAAAAGAGAATTTTGGCTAAGAACTTCTGGATCCCTCCAATTAAAATGATCCTGCTGTCTACAATTTTATGGATACATTTCTGGTTTGGGTTTTGTGACCTGAACAAAACTTCACTGATGAAGAGCCCGTTCACACGGTGTGTTGTCTGTCTGTATTCAGTCCGTGTTTTTACAGATTGAACACACACGGACCCACAGACTTAAATTGGTGTATTCAGATGTGCATTTTTAATTGCAGCATGTCCCATTTTGTTCTGTATTCACCAACCAAATCGCCCATTAAGGTCTATGGCTCTGAAAAAAAATAAAAAAATATGTAGTAAACTCGCATCAGTATCCATGACGTCTGTATATGTGTTTTTGCACACCCCGTTTTCTGTGAGTGTGAGAATGACAGCCCTTGGGTCTTCCTGCTGTTTCTTCTTCCTCTCCCTTTTTTTTCTCTTTCTTCTCTCCTCCTTTACCCTTTGTAAATTTCCTACCTGTGCGTCGGATAACGCCTTGTGCTTCTCTGTTCTTGTTAACCCCTTGTCCCTTTCTCAGCTATGTCATTCTTCAGGGCTGACTTTGCACTCTATCTGTAGGAAGCTGCTATTTTGTTTCCTGCTTCTTACAGCACTTCGTATTGCACAATGTCCTTCTCCTATGCCTCAGGCATATAATAAAGGCTACATGACACAGAGGATTTTGTATCTCATTGATAGTCCTGGTAGGGAACCTTCTTTGTGCCTCCTCTGTTATTCTTTTTCATGGTTTTAAAATACTTATTCATACAACCCCAATTCTATAAAAGTTGGAACACTGCGTAAAATGTAAAGAAAAAAAATGCAATGATTTGGAAATCTCAAATAATCACATTTTATCCACAATGGGGCCAGGTGTATCAAAAGGCTGGAAAAGTAAGGGATACTACTGTAATGAAAAACAGCTGGAGGGTCAATTTTCTACTAAGTCACCTGACTGTATATAAAAGAGCATGTTAGAGAGGCAGAGTCTCTCAGAAGTAAAGATGGTCAGAGGTCACCACTCTGTGAAAAACTGCATTCAAAAATTATGGTACAATTTCAGACAAATGTTTCTCAATGTAAGGGCTTTGTTACGACCGTGTGGGCAAACAAGCACGGGGCCCACACGATCGTTGCCCAAAGAGAGGACTAGGGTACGCACACAGGTTGCACACGGTATTCACACGGGTTTCATGCAAACTGACCCTGTTCTACACGGATGGTTGAACTGGCCCTACCTAAGCAGGGACATTGCCCCAATAATGGCAGCCCAGCGGCCTTCAGATCTGGGCCCTAGCTGATCCTAGGAGCCACGCATCAGAACAGGACGCATTCACATGTCACATGACAGGGACTGAACAACAGGATACATAGAGCCATTATACACAGCATACAGCAGCCACAATGCAAACACTAATAGATGATAAGCTGAATATAAATGCGAGGTGTTAGTTCGTACATTGGCCAATGAACTTAAGCTGCAAGCCCCGGCAAGGCCCCTCGTATCTTGCAGTCCCTACACTAGCAAGACACATCTACTAGAGGGCCCTAGGAGCCAACCTAGTGTAGACATAGCAAACAAACTCAGCAGACCAAACTGACACAAAATAAAGGTACAAACGGACATGAACAGCAAGGCACAGATCACACAGCAAGCTGCAACAAAACAGAGAGCAGGTAACAGGACACATGTCACAGATACATCCAAACAGTACAAGACCAGCTTCAGACTGACCAGGAGCTGGGTTTATATGTGAGTACAGACCCAGGAGATTGGCCAGCAGGAAGTACCACACCCAGCCAGCTCAATCATTAACCCTGAGAGTGCTGTGCTGCTGGAAGCACAGTAGTACAACATGTCTCAGCAGCACACGTAACAGGCTTATTCACATGAGCGTATATCGGGTGCCGTTTTCACAGCCTGCCGATATACGCTACAATCTGAGCTGCCTCCCCCTTCACTCACCCTCGCTGGCTCTCTGCTTCTCTCCTCCTCTCTGACTGTTTGCAATAGGAGGGGGCGGGATGGGGGCAGAGCTAAGCTCCCAACTGTTGTCCGCAGCCAGCAATGGGAGGGGTGGAGCTTAGCTCCCCCCATCTTACCCCCTCCCATTGCAAACAGCCGGAGGGAAGGAGAGAGGCAGAGAGTCGGCGAGGTAGAGGGAGGGGTGAGACAGCTCAGATGGTAGCGTATATCGACCAGCCATGAAAACGGCATCTGAAATACACTCATGTGAATAAGCACTAAAATTGTGAAGACTAAATATCCCACCATCTAAAATACATAATATTATCAAAGGACTGGAGAAATCCATGTGCACAAGGGACAAGGCCGACAGTGAGTATTGGATGCTGGAGATCTAAAGCCCTAAGGCAGCACTGCATTAAAAACAGGCATAATTCTATAATGCAAATCACTGCATGGGCTCAAGAATACTCCAAAAATCATTGTCTATGAACACAGTTCCCCATGCAATCCACAAATACAAGTTATAGCTGTATCATGCAAAAAAGAAGCCATATATCAACACAATCCAGAAACGCCGACGTCTTCTCTGGGCCAAAGCTCTTTTAACATAGACTGAGACAAAATGTAAAACTGTTCTGGTGTCAGAGGAATCAAAATGCGAAATTATTTTTGGAAACCACTAGGCCGGGTTCTGCTGACTCCAGAGGAGGGGAACCATCCAGCTTATCAGCGCACAGTTCACTAACCTGTATCTCTGATGGTATGGGGTGGCATTAGTGCCTATGGCATGGGCAGCTTACACTATCAGTGCTGAGCAGTATATAGAGGTGTTAGAACACCATATACTCCATCCAGACAACGTCTCTTACAGGGAAGACCTTGCAGATTTCAGCAAGACAATGACTAACCACATACTGCATCCATCACAACAGCATGGCTTCACAGAAAAAGAGTCCGGGGCTGAACCGGCCGCTTGCAGACCAGACCGTCCACCAATAGAAAACAAAAAAATCTGGGGAAGACGACTGAGGACTGCGGAGCAGCTAGAATTTTACATCAGACAAGAATGGGACAACATTCCTCTCCCAAAACTCCAGCAATTGTTCTCCTCACTTCCCAGATGTTTATAGACTGTTGTATAAAGAAGTGGGGATGCTACACAATAGTAGACACGGCCCCGCCCCCACTTTTGGGAGATGTGTTGCTGCCATCAATTTCTACATGAGTACAAAAAAGAATAAAAAAGGTCAGCACTACCCAATGGAAATATATCCCAATAGAAATGTATAGGTGCACGTTAAACCATGGCTACATCATATAGTAGAAGCAGAAGCCAAAAATGTCAACAGCACACAAAATAAATTAACTATCAGAGGTATACATACCTATAATCAATACTCTAACCACATTAAATAATGCAAGGTTTTTGGTATATAATTCGATCAAATTACATTGGCCCATCTACCAACGACCAGGTGACCGAGCTAACACTAATACCAGGCGGTATAATCTCAACCTGGGAAAGCTGAGTTCCTACCTCTCAAAATGCTAAGCCTACAAATAAAACCAGGGAAGGTGGGATACCATTCATATGCTCCAGTAGGAGGGACAGAAGGTAAATGGGCAGCGGGTGTGCACCATCAAGTGAAGGCAGCCAAAACTTCACAATATTTGTACAAAAAAGAAGACAATACATTTTTTATTTTAATGAACTGGGACAATGTCCCCCCCCCCCCCCCCCCCCCGATATGTTCAGTGTTCTATTGTGGATACAATATGATTAGATGAGATTCCTAAATCATTTGTAATTCTCTTTCTTTACATCTACTTACATTTCACACAGCACACTATCTTTTTTGCACTGCGTCCTGTGGACAATTTCATCTCATAGTGAGACCTGTGAGATCTCACTATAATAGCAAGATCTCACACTGACTAGATAGTGAGCCGCAGCGCCTTATGGGGGAGCAGGGGCTTATGGGGGAGTAGGGGCTTATGGGGGTCCAGGGGCTTATGGGGGAGCAGGGGCTTGTGGGGGAGCAGGTATTTGCGTAAACATTAGCACTTTTGTTCTATCTGCACCGGCCTCGCTGCTTTTTAAAAAAGTGTGCTGGGGTGTCGGGAGGCATCATGGCTGTCCTGGACCAGCAAATTTGTATAATTCACTCTAAAATCTAGCATAAATTATACCAGAAATGTAGGTCGGGTTAGACCCCGTATACATTTCTCTGAACGTGCACAGTAAATTTCTCCCTATAGTTTATCATCAGAATGGCAGTAGAGTTACAGCGGCAGTGAGAATATATTTGTATCATGCAGCTTCTTTAACACCGGAGCGAATACAACTTAATTTTATAGAAAATGTTTGGGGAGAAATAGGGGGAAAAAAATACATTTTTCCATCTTGAAGAGTACCTGCACTTTTACTTTGGAGCACTCCTGCTCCGTCGGCCGTTTTCGGATCCTCCTGGCAGATGAGGACGGCCCCATATAGCGCTGTATGGAGCCAAAAATGGTTGATAGAGCAGCAGTGCTCTAAAGCAAAAGTGCAGGTCCTCTTTAAGTAATCTGTTTAATCAATTCGTACCCCAAAAATTCCGCTGTGAATAACGATCCCAATTAGATGTACAACATCTAACATCGCTATAGCACTGAGATCCCACTTATTTGTCCGAGCATTGTCATTTGTCAACTTATGATGTTTTATCTCAAGTCCCAAGAGGTTTGTGCGGTTTCCTTAATTTCCCTGTATATGTGCTCCTAGAATCAGAAGACCACTAGAAGATTGAAGGTTCTCACATGGGCTCTGATATAATGGGACCCGTCCACATGGTCCAGAAGGGACCGAAGCCACCTGGCCCTGATAGTAAAGCAGGTCACGCACTTGGGTTTTGGGTATCGGTCACCTTTGCCATGCATCTGATACCCCATGTACTCCTGTAGTATCACCAGTATTATCCACATTACATGACTGGTTCTACCATCTCCTTTCTAAACCTCAGTAGACCAAATCAACATCAAACTCAATGATCATAAATACGTACCGATCATAGTGACATTAAATGCTTCCTTTTTGGATGTGTTATTCCAGAAAGTAACTTGAGCGATGTAGAGTCCGCAATTATGTGCCTTCAGATCACTGATGCCCAGAACTGTTCCATTATAGAATAGCTTGTATTCGTTGTTGAGTTGGTCACGTAAGCCACCAGTCTTGGCTATCCGAACTTCTTTTGCCGAGATGTTATGTATCCAGGTGATGTCTTTGACAAGATATGGGTTAAAAGATGTTGTCAAGTTAATGGAGGAATGTAAAGTCCCAGATATCTTCTTATGACGTAGAGCTTCTCCTACAACAGAACACAGGGGTCAGGGATATTTTTATTACTATAGAGTCTTAACTGCATTAACCCCACCCAAGTAAAAGGAAATCCAAAAAAGCATTGCTCTTACCCTATTTTATGCCTTCAAAATGCATTTTTTTTTTTGTTTTTGCTTTACTACATTCTGAGAGTTGTAGCTTTTCTTTTTCGCAGCTGAGCGATGGGAGACACGATGCCAATAGGACCACTAACTCCACCGCTGGCTGCTTATAAGCAAAAAACTCAGAAGACCACCTTGCAGTTACATGCAAATATTAGCTACCGCGTTTAAAGTATAAGGCCTCCCCCGAAAATAGCACTTAAATGAGTGACGCGTAAAAAAAAAATCAAAACTCACCTGGTCTGCGGTGTTCCAATGGTCTCCAGCGGTGCTGCGTCTTCATCGTCTCACAGATGATCTTCTGCTGGTGATGGGACATTGAATACCCCGCCTCCAGCAAAGCGAGCGCTGTGATTGGCTGCAGGCGCTCGATTAGCCAATCACAGTGCTCGCTTTGCTGGAGGCAAGGTATTCAAAGCTCTGTCACCAGCAGAAGGTCAGCTGTGAGACGAGCAGGACACAGCACTGCCACCGGACACCATTGGGAGGCGTCAGGATGCCACGGACCAGGGGAGTATAGAGCCCCCCCACCCCAAAAAATAAGACACTGTGCGCTTTGGGGGCAAAAAATATTATAAGACAGTGTCTTATTTTCAAGGAAACACAGTATTTATTTTTAGCCTTTATGCACAAGCACATTATGGTAAACTGCACCGTATATTGCATTTGTCATACAGTTTTTCCTTAAAGCGATCCTCCGATTTGGGGACCTAATTCTATCCTGGAAGCACAGAGTACATACAGTATATTACCTGCAGCAACACAAATATCTATGTGATGTTTATCTGTCTTTTCCTAGAAGGATCCGTCCCATCCCGGTGATATCACTGTATAGTAGTTACCTGGGATCTGTAGTGTGAAGAGCAGGAGCACGGAGAGAACACCTGCGGCCGCTGTCATTGTGACACTACGGAGGTCTGTAGGTAACTGCTGGGGAGAAGTGAGAGGAGCTGCGGAATCCCTCAGCCTGTAAAGTCACCGCAACTTGTGGTGAGATCACTACTCCCGTCGGGCAGTCAAAGGTCTAATAGGTGTGATAACAAACTCATACCTGCGTATCATGGGAATATCACAGGTGGGACGAACCCTGATCTACTTACTTATAGACTGTTCTACCACCATCAGTAAGGTACAATCACCCCGGACCTCCGGATATCAGAAGATAAGGACAGCTAATCTACTGGTAAATAAAGTGTCTATAGCAATGCAGCAACAGAGCCCTCTGTCCTTCATGCTACAAGCTTGTGACCTGAAGTAAGACCCCTACTTTGTGAACCCTGGGGGTCCCAGCTGTCACCTCAGGGTCATCTCCTTACATCATCTTGTGTAGACCTATTGGTGACTAATCTCACTCCAACAATGCAGCTGCTCACCTGGAAGTGCCGTTAATAGCCCAGCACTAAGAGTGCCCGTAGTATTCTGGTGGCAGCAGTTCCTCCACTGCGGATATCAGGACTCGATGTCTGCCCTTCCCATCCTGCTGAGCTATGCAGAGACCTGGATAACTCCTTTTCGGAACACTGTCCTTATTCCTTACTCCTGTTGATCTAGATCCTGTTTTTCTGTTTGGCTCCACCCTGCTTTCTTGATTAGACGCCCTATATAATCCCGTCCTGGTGTCTCCTTCATTGCGTGCTTATTGTGCTCTCAGCCTTTAGTCACGCTCTGCTACCAACTGCTCCTCTAGTTACAATTGCTACTTCTGTGTACTGACCTCTGGCTTCACTCTGACTATGCTACTTGCCTGCTCTCTTTGTACTGCAACCAATATTACTCATGTACCGACCTCTAGCTTCACCCTGACAACGATACCTGCCTGTTTCCTTTGTGCTGCAACCAATACTACCCCTGTACCGACCTCTGGCTTCACCCTGACTATACTACCTGTCTGCTTCCTTTGCACTGCAACCAATGCTATCCATGTACCCAGAGACATAACTTGAAGCTTCTCCAATGCAAAATCTGCAACAGGGCTCCCAACTATAATGCTCTATTCATAGTACTGGGCTCCCTCTATGGATAAGAGAGACCTTATGGGCCCCCTAAGGCTCCTGGGCCTGAGTGCAACCACATCCCCTATAGTTACACCACTGCATGTGCCAACCTCTGGCTTCACCCTGACTACGCTACCTGCCTGCTCCCTTTGTACCGCAACGAATACTACCCGTGTACTGACCTCTGGCTTCCCCTTACCACACTATTGGCCTGCACAGGCTGCAACAAGAGACTCCGAACCTGCAGCTGATTGTAACAGCAGATTGGCATCAGGCAGACTTGGGAACACTCCAGAAGCTCCTACGCTGCAGATTGGCATCAGGTACACTCAAGGGAACATTTTGTGAATTCTGACTAGTGAGCATCAAGAACCCAGATCGGTAACTACAGAGTGGACTCACATTATTCTGACCACTAACTTATATCCAGAGAAACTGCTGTGTGCCACACGGACAGCAGCTAGATGAGCTGGGAGGAATTCAAAAAGGTGTTGGTAGGTTGCCTCAGGTATCTGTAGCCATGCTGGAGGGTGCTTGGGGAAAGATTCATAGAACAAACACGATTTTCAAAGTGGTCCCACAGAAGCTCAATTTGCTTCAAATCTGTTCGATGAAGCAGAAAACATGACTCATTGGAGAAAGCAAACCTTTGGCAATCAGCAGTGGTCCAATTCCAATACTATAGCGAAAGCTGAAGTCTTTTCTTTTCATGCACCTTTGTTAGCATAGCGGCAGTGACCATTTTTCTGCTTCGGAGCCCCATACACAGTAGGGTTTCCTGGGCTTTTGTCTTAGACATGTCTGGTAGCCCCTTGGTTCATTTTCCCAGTGAGCTGCTCCACTGTAGCGTACCAGTTGGCCCTCACGTGCATTCATAACCAATGTTCACCTCACATTAATGGCACACGGTGTTCCATAGTTTGCACGTCAGATATAGTACAAGCAGCACTCTGGATTTCTTATAGTAAAAAAATCACATCCTTGGATGCATCTTTATCAAGTCCATTAAAAACAACATTTTGGCCAAATATATGGCCTTTGTCAAGCTCAATTTAACACAAGACAAACACCAGCAATAAATAGTGTTACACCACCAAACAATCAATCATTACATTGTGGGAACTCTGGATCTATACCATCATTGTCAGGACCAGTGGCTTGCAGGTCCGTGCCTTCACCCCTTGTCCTGTCACACAGGGGAGCCCCAGTTCTTGTCACCTTCCCTGGCCGCCGGACTCCTCCTCACCACCAGGTTGATAGGGACGCGTCAGGTGCTGCCCTGCGTCATCGGCACCATGGCAACCCGGCACACATCTTCTCCGCTTCCTGCAGGGCTGGGGGCCGGGTCCCCAGTGGGGCTGGGTGTTCCTGGGGGCTGTCAGATTCCCCGCTCCAATCAACTGCTAGGGTGAGAGCTCTGACAGGATTTAAAACTGTCTGTGTGTGCAGAATCTTGCCAGTGTTAGTTTGGTCTTCCAGCTGCACCCGCGTATTGCATTGACTCCCATATTGACCCTGTTTTTTGACTCTCTGCTTTCTGGACTTGACTTTGTTTTTGCTTGACCCCTTTTTACTGTTCCAGATAGTCTGACTATTCTATTGTTTGTTTGTTTCCAGTGTCTGTATTGTCTTTTCCCCTGTCCCGCTTCTGTAGTGAGTGCAGGGAATGTCGCCCAGTTGTCACCCTGGGGCTTAGCCCAGGGGGGCAAGTAGGTAGGGACAGGGGTTGCAGGCAGTTGCAGGGACTTCCAGACCCCAGTCCCCTGACAATCATTGAACGACGCACCTTTTGGTTGTGATAGATAATGTATTAGCCAAAATTTATTTGGCTCTTTTTGGGGGACTACACCCAATGGAGAAACAACCAAATCCAGAAATGGAGGTCCCCTGAAAGGCCCAGACATGTGACCCAAGAGCACCTCCTTTTCCAGCTTTTCCCTGACTACTGCTGGATACATAAGGGCAGACCGGAGATTTTTATTGGAAGAAGGAACTGAATGTAGACGGGGTGTGATCCTAAAACCATTATAGAAAACTAAAAAAAATAAAAGCCGTGCTTTAAGCCTATCAGGAACCCTATTTAGAAAAGGTACCATCTCTGGAAGTTTCACCGATGTCGTCTCTTTGTCCAACACTAGATGATCCCTTCCCATTTCCTTTCTTAAAGCAACAGGATGCTCTGTGGGATGTCCCGTTACAATGGGAACAGATGTGGTTAAATTTACAGCTCCCAGCGGACTTGCATTGGCCCCCATTAAACTGCTAACACTGACCTTTCTTTTGCTCTGCTGACTGCCCAGAAGCACGAAAACCACTGGCCGAGCCAGATGACCTGGCTTTCCCTGGAAAGGACTGTCCATATCTTACTGGGGCCATCACCCTCAACCACAGACCAATGTTCTTATGATCCCATCTAATATTTGGGTGAACCTCTTACTTTTGCTTATAATGGTTTGTCAAATCGCAGCCAAGTTTGCCCACTATATACTTGATATGCTTCCCCTATGGCATCCATAGAGCAAAAAAGTGGGGAATAGTTTTCCGTTGCCTTTTTCCCGATGATGCTGGCTAGAATAGTGAATGCCTGCAACCAGTTTGTGAACAACTGTAGGATTAGACGCCATCTTTTCTTCTCTTCCTCTTTTGATTCCGTCCTCTTCCCTTAATTAAACTAAGTTTTCCAAAGGAAGGAGAGATAATATCTCTACATATTCATCCCACCAAATCTTCTCTCTGACCTTTTTTAAATGTGTCTCAGCAGGCCCTCAAAACATACATACACTTCCCCTTTCGCTTTATCGTCCAACCGTATCCTGTCCCCCCTTCTCCATCTGCATTGCAACTGTAACCCCAGACGTCGGCTGAGCCTTAGCCACTACTTGACTGCCCACAAAGCAGGCGCTGTCCATACTGAAAAGGGTTGATGGGGTCGTCCATGCTGAAATTGGAGATGGGGCACCCCCTAATTTCAACCTAGATCCTCTCTAGTACCGATTTTATAACTCTGAACACTGCCCAAAAATCTCCACAGATCCTCCCAGGCACACCGCACACTGAAGCCAAAGGTACCCACTAACCCCAACCTTATCCAACACCTGCAAACCTAATTTGACTGGCAAAATTAAACACACACAACACTGACATATACTCACCAGGCTGCGTAGGAGCTGTGACCCCACCAGCCATTGTCACTGGATCCTGATGGTCCTGTTGAGACATCACCACTGCTTCAACTTCCGTAATCGGTGAACCTTCCGATGTCTGGACTGTCGCTGCTGCAGAAGCTGTCACCTCTGTCTCGGTCAACAAAACCCTCCTCCATGCTGCAGGGCCAGCTGACTGCTGCCTGTCACCACTGACCCACTGAATGTTCGACCAAACATCCGCTGAACCCCAATTCTACTCTTATTCTATGCCAGCCGACAGGGAAGCTCTCTGACTGGAACATCACCAGGTGAGCTTCTTGCAGGGTATCTTTTGTCAGTTGACAGACAAAAGGGGCCTACAACCCACCGCTGAGTGCCAGCATCTCATGGGATTCCTCCCAGGCTGACTCTCCTTGCTGGCAGAGATGGAAAGGGAGACCCGGCCAAGAGGGTCCCTGGAGGCCCGAGTAAAACAAAGTAGAAAAGGACCCCGTGTTCTTTTGCAATTTGGATAATGCATAAAAAGTAGTACTACTGATGAGGGTAACTTACTTCGTAGAAGAGCCCTATAGACACACAGGACTCTAAATCCCATTACGTCCTCAGAGAACCAGAAAAAATCCTGGGAAGTGTCAGTTACAACACTTTATTGGTAAGTAGACATATGCAGACTCAGACAAAGGTAAAGACAGGGCCGATGGAGTGCAATTCGTTTCGGAGCTAATATTGCTCTTATTTCAAGCATAAATCTACCAAGTCACGTATGAAGAGAACGATGAAAAGGAACTAGAAAAAAGGGAAACGCATGCAAAAAACTGAAATAAGAAGAAAAGAGGGGAAAAGAAAAAAAGAGGGAATAGTGGTTATACGAGATATATAAAAGCATATTGTAAACATGTTAGTAATAAAACATACTGAAGAAAATGTCCGAATACAAATACAAAAGACTATTATAATCAAAGTATACGGGATTGTCGGGAATATGTATGCATTAATGCTATAGTACATGGTGCAAGGTATAATGGAGAGAGCAACTGGCATCACTAAGAGACTACTAAAATATATAAAATAATAGATGGTATGGTGAAGAAGAGATTACAATTGTACAAGGTGCCATTCAAAAAGCACACATATTCTATGACTAGTAATGCAATGGTGAACGACATATCAATCGTATGGCGCAGAATAGTTAACTGATAGAGTAAAAAATAAATGAATTATACATATAGCTTACAATGAATGGAATGGAATGATAAATAAAACAGAGATAGGTAAATAGATCGTATAGCAGACAATAGATAGATTATACCAGTAAGTAAATAAATAGATCAAAAAACCTACATGAAATAGAGTATGATAAATAAATGAATCATGTAGCAAATGAAAGGTTAAGGCCTTAGTCACACGGGCATTTTTTCGCGCGATTTGCGCATCACATGACGGATGTGCATGCGCAAATCGCGTGACCGGCGCCGAAAAATCGCCCGAAAATCTGCTCCTAGCCGCGTTTCATTAGAAACGGGCCGGAGCTGTCCAGCGCATTGCATTCTATGGAGCCGGCAATACAGCCGGCTCCATTGAAAGCAATGCGCTGCGGGCGAGCCCGGGATGAATTGTCGGGAAGGGCTTAAATATATAAGCCCTTCCCTGCAATTCATCCTAAAATGTGTTAAAATAAAAAAATTGTATACTCACCTTTCCGCTGCAGCCGGAGTCCAGCCGCGGCCGCTGTCAGTTCTCCTGAACTGCTTCTCGGCACTATTCAGCCGGCGGGGCTTTAAAATCCCCGCCTGCTGAGTGAGTTGCCTCTGATTGGTCACAGCCTGACCAATCAGAGGCAGGTCTCACTCACACACCCATTCATGAATTCATGAATGGGTGAGTGACTGCTGCCTCTCATTGGCTCAGCGGGACCAATCAGGGGCAGCTCCCGCTGAGCCAATGAGAGGATTTTAAAGCCCTGCCGGCTGAAAAGTGCCGAGAAGCAGTTCAGGAGAACTGACAGCGGCCGCGGCTGGACTCCGGCTGCAGCGGAAAGGTGAGTATACAATTTTTTTTATTTTAACACATTTTAGGCTGAATTGCAGGGAAGGGCTTATATATTTAAAGGAGATGTCCCGAGGCAGCAAGTGGGTCTATACACTTCTGCATGGCCATAATAATGCACTTTGTAATGTACATTGTGCATTAATTATGAGCCATACAGAAGTTATAAAAAGTTTTATACTTACCTGCTCCGTTGCTGGCGTCCTCGTCTCCATGGTGCCGACTAATTTTCGCCCTCCGATGGCCAAATTAGCCGCGCTTGCGCAGTCCGGGTCTTCTCCTCTTCTCTATGGGGCTCCGTGTAGCTCCGCCCCGTCACGTGCCGATTCCAGCCAATCAGGAGACTGGAATCGGCAATGGACCGCACAGAAGCCCTGCGGTCCATGAAGACAGAGGATCCCGGCGGCCATCTTCAGCAGGTGAGTATGAAGACGCCGGACCGCCGGGATTCAGGTAAGCGCTGTGCGGGTGGTTTTTTTAACCCCTGCATCGGGGTTGTCTCGCGCCGAACGGGGGGGGGGGTTTAAAAAAAAAAAAACCCGTTTCGGCGCGGGACATCTCCTTTAAGCCCTTCCCGACAATTCATCCCGCGCACGCCGGCAGACCATTGCTTTCAATGGAGCCGGTTGTATTGCCGGCTCCATTGAATTCAATGGGCAAACATCGTTCTTCTCTGCCACAGCTGTTACAGCTGTGGCAGAGAAGAATGATTTGTCTTCTATATGTTCTCAATGGGGTCGGCGCTGCTGCCGCCGGCCCCATTGAGCGCATATAGAGAAGAGAACAGGAATCGCAGATAGGTGCGATCTGCGATTTCTGTTCTATAATTTATCGGACGAGCGCATGAAAAGCGCTCATGTGTCCGATACCATTGCAAAGCAATGGTTTTATAAAATCGCTGGACGCATGCGCATGCGCATGCGCGGCAAAAAACGCCCGTCTGACTAAGGCCTAATAAATAAAAGAATGGTGGCTACCTTTGGCCAATCCAGCATATAGGGTGTATTAAATAATGATACAAATGGATAAAAAAGCCTAATGGCTGAATGCAAGATAGGAATATAATGCACACTAGGCAGATAATGTGAGGGAGTATTATAGTAAATAAATCCTAATATGCAGTAAACTAGTGCTTGGAATATGCTGGAATGCATATTGTCAAGTGACAGCAGATGGGGAGGACGTAAATGAATGTATGTTGTATCACCACGTTGATGAACATAAGCAGATAATGGGGGGTGTAAGTAATACATCCATTGGCTATGGAGAATGGAGGGTCTTATCCAGAGGCATAACTTGAAGCTTCTGGGCTCCAATGCAAAACCTGTAACAGGGACCCAACTATAATGCTTTATTCATAGTACTGGGCTCCCTATATGGAGAAGAGAGGCTTTATGGGCCCCCTAAGGCTCCTGGGCCCGAGAGCAACTGCGTCCCCTATAGTTACGCCCCTAGATAATCACAGCTGCTGGTAATAGGGAGCTGAGTAGTATGTGGGAGCTGTTAAATCAGCTTGTGCTGGCGGGTAAGCACTGGGGGTAAGCGGGTAGAATTCCCAACATCACTGCGGGACCAGAAGTGATGTGTTATGCGTTTCAACTTCAATGGTGGTGCGTTCTACGTCCTGGAAGTAACTACAAAACACTCAAAAAGTACTCAGGGATGGAGAGAAAGTGGTGGAGTTACACAGAGCTCCAATGGAGGATACAGAAATCAATAAGAAATGACCACTATTATGATGGAAATCATTTGGGCCACATTTATATATTAATACATAGTAATTATATAATAGAATAAACTAATAGTGATAAATACTAGAGATTAATAGATTGTGATAAATTGGAATATTGCATAAATTGATTAATTAATGGCTGATCAGTTTAGTATAACAGGATATAGATATAAGGGGAGGTATCTGGGGAATTGTGCTTCTTGCCTACATAGGCACGGCCAACATACTGCAAGCTGCAAGGGTATTCAAGTAGATAAACTACATATTTTGAACCCCAATTTAAGAAACGAAGTATTTGATGTCTCTTATTCTCTACTGGTAATGGTATCTCTTTTGTACCGTGCTATATGTTAGAACAGCACTGACGATTTTTGACCCCACAGGAAGGTGCCAATATATTCCAAAGAGTTTTGTTTTTGCGGAAGATGATACAGGGGTGGTTAGTGGTGTGTTCTTGAAGGAAGGGGTCACTTTGTAGGATGCCCCAGTGTTTAGAACTTAGAAGCTTTTTCATAAGGGTATGGTGGTGTTGTATTTATTAACAAAAGATGGAGTGGTAATTTCACTGGGTTTGGTGTTTTTTTGGCAAATTATTGGTTTGATGGAACGCGCTTTTGAACAGGCGGATATTATGGGGGGCGGCGACTTCTCTCTCCGCCGCACCAGTGTCATCCTGGACTCCATCTGCAGCCACTCCGGAGCCATCAGATTAATCCTTGTAAACCTTCTGTACAGGGACATAGCTAAAGGCTCATGGGCCCCAGTATGAGAGTTCAGCTTCGGCCCCCCTACTCACAACTACTTCTCATGGGTGCTAGTTGTGGTTGGCCCGCAACTTTCTACTGTATCACTGGGTCTCTTAAAAGGGTTTGCGTGGTTTCAGTATAAAAATGTTTGCGGTCTGGGCATAAGTTAAAATTTAAAAAAATGCATACTCACTTGTCTTCGACACCCCGAGGCTAACCACCTCATGCTGCTCCATTCCCCACCACCAGATGTCAGATTACCCCCGCGGCATCATCTTCCAAACTCCTGTCATCAGTGCTCACATGCTAGGTGCCATGATGCCAGGAGTTTGCTGCAGCCTCTGATTGGCCAGTCAGGCTCAGATATAGCAGCTCAGCTGCACTATATCTCTAAATAATGGTGTCATCATATAATAGTCAGATAGCAGCTCTATACAGTGATTTGGATGTTGTCAAGTTTATGGAGGAATGTAAAGCCCTGGATATCATCTCATGATGTAGAGTTTGTTCTGCAACAGAACACAGGAATCAGGGATATTTTCATTACTACAGAGTCTTATGTACTTGAACCCCACCCTCAGATTTAAAAAAATCCAAAAAATATTGCTTCACCACTATTTTGGATTTACAAAATGCAGTAGTTTTTGGTTTTGCTAAACTATATTCTGAGAGTTCTAACCAGTGGAGTTGCTATACTGAGGCTGCTGAAAGCCAATATACTTGCCAGGGGGACCACATGGATGTAGGTTAGTATACAGATTATTCTGTCTGGTATATAAACAGATTTGCATCTATATATATATATATATATATATATATATATATATATATATAAAAACGAAAGCCCTCACTGACTGACTGACTCGCAACTAATTCTCTCACTTCCCAATGTCGTATAAACATGAAATATGGCAGAAGCATTGATTGTGTCATAAATAGGAAAAGCTAATGGGTCCCAACTCGATTATTCAATTCTAAGTGCAAAAGAATTAGCGTCCAAATTTTACATACGTAATCTAATTCTCCAACTTCCCGATGTCATAGAAACTTGAAATTTGGCACGAGCATTGTTTATGTCATAAATAGGAAACGTTAATGCGTTCTAACTCGATTATTCAATTCTAAGCGCAAAAGAATTAGCGTCCAAATTTTACATACGGAATGTAATTTTCTCACATAGAAACATGAAATTTGGCACGGACATTGATTATGTCATAAATAGGAAAAGCTAATGGGTCCCAACTCGATTATTCAATTCTATGCGCAAAAGAATTAGCATCCACATTTTATAAATGGCGCGTGCGTTGTCAACAGTTACGACCCCCCCACGTAGATCGTTCGATTTCCAGCATTGATTATGTCATAAATAGGAAAAGTTAATGGGTCCCAACTCGATTATTCAAATGTAAGCGCCAAAGAATTAGCGTCCAAATTTTACGTGCGGAATGTAATTTTTTCACTTTCCGGTGTCCTAGAAACAGGAAATTTGGCACAAGCATTGATTATGTCATAAATAGGAAAAGTTAATGGGTCCCAACTCGATTATTCAATTCTACGCGCAAAAGAATTAGCGTCCACATTTTACGTACGGAATCTAATTTTCTCGCTTCCCAATGTCATAGAAACAGGAAATTTGGCAGGAGCATTGATTATGTCATAAATAGGAAAAGTTAATGGGTCCCAACTCGATTATTCAATTCTAAGCGCAAAAGAATTAGCGTCCAAATTTTACGTACGGAATCTAATTCTCTCACTTCCCGATGTAATTTGGCACGAGCATTGATTATGTCATAAATAGGAAAAGTTAATGGGTCCCAACTCGATTATTCAATTCTATGCGCAAAAGAATTAGCGTCCAAATTTTACGTACGGAATCTAATTCTCTCACTTCCTGATGTCATCTATATATACATAAAAATGAATGTATGTCTGTCTGTTTGTCCTTTATGCATTACTACACCATTTATCCAATCGCCATGAAACTTTGGGAAGTGGTTGAGTACACTCCTGGGAAGATTATAGGCATAGTACAACTATCCTATGATAGGTGGCGTGCGTGCGAGCATCGTCGACAGTTATGCCCCCCAGACAAAGATCATTTGATTTTCATCTCAAGCACAAAAACAAAAGGCATTACGAGCAACGGGATGCGTGTTCAACTACAAAATGATGCATCCGCCGAACGTTTCGCAAGACAATTGCTGCATATTGAGAATGCTGAGGTAAAATGAAAGCTGCGCTGTGATTGGTTGCTATTTCTTATACTGCTGAGGCAACATGAAAGCTGTGCTGTGATTGGTTGCTATATATTATACCGCTGAGGTAAAATAAATGCTGCGCTGTGATTGGTTGCTATTTTTTATATTGCTGAGGCAGAATAAAAGTTGCGCTGTGATTGGTTGTTATTTCTCTTACTGCTGAAGTAACATGAAAGCTGCACTGTGATTGGTTGTTATATTTTATACTGCTGAGGTAACATGAAAGCTGCGCTGCGATTGGTTGTTATATATTATACCACTGAGATAACATAAAAAAGCTGCGCTGTGATTGGTTGTTATCTAGATATATAAAAACGAATGTATGTATGTCTGTCTTCGCAGCAACGCGCGACGGGTAAGCTAGTATATATATAAACGATAGCCCTCACTGACTGACTGACTCGCAATTAATTCTCTCACTTCCCAATGTCGTAGAAACATGAAATATGGCAGAAACATAGATTATGTCCAAAATAGGAAAAGTTTATGGGTCCCAACTCGATTATTCAATTCTAAGCGCAAAAGAATTAGCGTCCAAATTTTACATACATAATCTAATTCTCCAACTTCCCAATGTCATAGAAACTTGAAATTTGGCACGAGCATTGATTATGTCATAAGTAGGAAAAGTTAATGGGTCCTAACTTGATTATTCAATTCTAAGCGCAAAAGAATTAGCATCCAAATTTTACGTACGGAATCTAATTCTCTTATTTCCCGATGCAACAAATAATTAACACATTTTTACCGCATAAATGTGAAATTTGCCATGACCATCCTTTGTGTACTAAATATTGGAAATTTAAAGGGTTGCAACTTGATTATTCAATCCTATGCATAAAAGTAAGTGACCCCCTATGTAATGTAACTAATAACACACATCTGTACTGCACAAACTTGGTATTTGGCATGACCAGTACTATGCTATGTAACTAATAGAGATGTGCGAACATACTCGGTTCGGGTGTTTTTGCACTCGAGCACCGCTTTTTCCGAGTAACTGACTACTCGGACGAAAAGATTCGGGGGGTGCCAGGGGTGGCGGGGTGGAGCAGGGGGTAGCAGTGGGGAACAGGGGGGAGTTCTCTCTCTCCCCCCCCCACCTCACTCCCCTCTGCAACCCTCCGCTCACCCCTGGCTCCCCCTGAATCTTTTCGTCCGAGTAGTCAGTTACTCGGAAAAAGCGGTGCTCGAGTGCAAAAACACCCGAAAAGAGTACGCTCGCTCATCTCTAGTAACTAATAACATATCTGTACCCTGCAGTTATTCTCTCAGCAAAACAAAACACATTTAGAAATATGAGTATACACTGACAGGAATAAAACTGACTGTCGTATGTATTGGAAGGCTGTAAAGTACAAAAGGAAGTGGACATGGACTGCTGGGATGGAGTGTGCCTTTAAGTATTACAAGGGGCTGCAACCTTTAGTCTGGGTAGGAAATTTGAATAAAAAGGGGCGTTACCTTTCAGGGTAAAAATGAGGAGAGTGTGAGAGGTGGACATTCCGTGGGGTGACATTTTCACATATAGTCTGTGATAAATCTCTCTCCTATCTGCCTATATACTGAGGAAACGTCGCATGTTTTTTTCCCGGTATCTCTAAAGTAACCACGGCTTCATAAGATTTTCCGTGTGAACACCAGATAAACACCAGTACCAAATTAACTCGGGCGAAGCCGGGTATATCAGCTAGTAGAGTATAAAAATGCAGGCGTGTCCCTGTGTGCGCATATATGTGTAAGTGTGCATATATATGTACATATGTGTTTAATTGAGCTTCTGTGTGCATATATTTGTGTGTGCATATTGTAGCATTTGCAAGCATAAGGACTGGAGGGAGCGAACATCTCACCCAGGTGCTTAGTCTGGGTGAGATAAAACTTCAGTCTAGGTCTTCCTTCTGGGTCCCAGTGAGCTCAGCTGGACCCACTGAGGTAACTGGGACATAAAAGGCTGTAAGTTCAGGCAGTCAGGGTTAGAGCTTGGAGGGAGCACATCTACCCTGGGGAACCTCTGCTTTTTGCTGACCATTGCTGCACCTTAGTAGTAAGTGAGAAAACTGCTGTTTAGTTAACACCTTGACAGGCCAGCTAGGTAGTGTCTGAACTAGGTATTTCACAGGAAGACTTTGGGACTGCACAATTCAGAGATCCCACTCTTGCAAATGTGCGAGAAAGTATTGTGGTCATAAATGGTGTGCCACAAGATCCAGGTGCTGACCAGCCTTTGCCCACTTTTCCATGAACAATGATCTTGTATATAGAATAACTAAAATGAATGAGCAAGTGGTTGAACAACTGGTCATACTCAGGTCATATAAACGTAAGGTCAGGGATATAGCGCATAGTCATGTACTTGGGGGACACTTGGGGATGGATAAAACACAAGCCAGAATCCTACAAAGGTTCTCCAAGCTTGAATTATACAAAGAAATATTGTGAATCTTGCCCAACGTGTCAGATGATTACCCCTGTCTCATATTTTCGAAGCCCGTTAACTTCCCTTCCCATTATCAAAGTGGCATTTTAAAGAATTGGAACGAATCTAGTTGGTTCCATAATCAAATTGGCAAGAGGAGATCAAAGAGGACGTCAGTATATCCTAGTGGTGCTAGATTATGCTACACGATATCCTGAAGCTGTCCCTTTAAAAAATACTACCACCAAAAGTATTGTATGGGAGTTGTCCCTTATGTTTTCCAGAACAGGGAGTCCTAAAGAAATCCTTACTGACCAGAGGGACATCATTTATGTCCAAGATAATGAAAGAACTGTGCCACCTCTGTGTAGTACCCTCAGACAGATGGATTAGTGGAGAGATTTAACAAGACTCTAAAGCAAATGTTAAAGAGGGTAGTAGCCAAAGATGGTCGTGACTGGGACAATCTGTTTTTGTACCTGTTGTTCTTCTATATAAAAGTACCACAGGAGTCAACCGGGTTCTCTCATTTTGAGATGGTCTATGGCAACCCAAGGGGGCTGCTGGACATAGCCAAAGATACAGAAACAGGGTCAACTCCCTACAAGAGCTCTATTGAGCATGTGGCACAGATGCAGGACCGCCATTGCTACTATAATGCCTATTGTCAGAGGACACCTGCAGAAGGCGCAAGAGGCCCAAAGCAGACTGTATAACCGCTCTGTCAAGGTTAGAAATTTTGACCTTGGGGACCAAATCCTTGCTTTCGTGCCTACGGTGGAAAAAACATTTCTCACCAAGTGGCAGGGTTGTTAGGAAATAGTAGAGAGGGTTGGAGACATAAATTATAAAGTATACCAACCAGGGAGAAGAAAGCCTTACCAGATCTGCCATGTTAATTTAATTAAGCCCTGGAGGGATAGGGAATTGTTGAGTGTCTCGGGTGTTAGGGAGGAAAAGGTGCAGCAACCTTTTCCCACAGTTAGAATAGGAGATTTCCTCTCAGTGCACCAACAGCAAAGGCCAAAGAGTCTACAGAGAAATAAAAGGAAGTTCTCTGACCGGCCGGGTCACACCCATGTAATAAAGCATAACATAACTCAGCTTGGGATGAAGGTAAACCTGAAATCGTACAGGATATTGGAAGCACGTAGAGAAGCAATCTCTGCTGAGGTCAAGCGCATGCTTGAGCTATGAGTGATTAAAGGGGTGGTCTCGCGAAACAAAGTGGGGTTATACACTTCCGTATGGCCATATTAATGCACTTTGTAATATACATCGTGCATTAAATATGAGCCATACAGAAGTTATTCCACTTACCTGCTCCGTTGCTAGCGTCCCCGTCTCCATGGTTCCGTCTAAATTCGCCGGCAGTTTGCTTTTTTAGACGCGCTTGCGCAGTCCGGTCTTCTCCATTCAGCACGAGCCGCTTCAGTGTGCTCCCCGCTACAGCTCTTCTGCGCATGCGCAGACGAGCTGTCACTGCTCGGGAGCGTGCTGGAGCGGCCATTCTGTACCTTCCTCTGTTAGAGGAAGGTGCAGAGCTGCCGAGCTGTCCGGAGAAGCCGCCCAGCTGTCCCGCCGTCCAGCTGTCCTGGTAAGTGATGGGCCGGGGGGGCTGCCGCTGCGCCGGGCTGCGCCGGGGGGGGGGGGGCTGTCGCTGCGCCGGGGGAACTAGCGCTGGGCCGGGGGGGGGCTGCCGCTGTGATGGGGGAACTAGCGCTAGGCCGGGGGGGGGCTGTCGCTGGGCCGGGGGGGGGGCTGTCGCTGCGCCGGGGGAACTAGCTAGCGCTGGGCCGGGGGGGGCTGCCGCTGTGATGAGGGGGGGGGGGCTGCGCCGGTTACCTTCTGCCTGGCGGTGGGTGACTGGTCGGCCGTGTTCACTCCAGGGGTCCGGTCGGCGGCTGCGGGGCGTCTGGTTGCCATGGAGACACAGCTGGTAGCGTCTCGGGAGCGCGCACGTCGGACTACAGCAAGCGATGCGAAAAGAGCTGGCGGCCATCTTGGGAAAAAGTTTTATAAGTTGCTGAAACGCTGGAACGGTAAGTAGAAACCAGCTAGGAAAGTCATTTACAGGGGTAATTAGTAATGTATGTTAAATTAGGGGGACTGGGCAAAAAAAAAATTCACTGCTTCCTCGAGACATCTCCTTTAAGGAGTCAAAGAGTGGGTAGTCGAGCCCCATTGTTTTGATTCCCAAACCAGATGGCACTTGGTGATTTTGTTCAGCTTTCTGAAGTCATTACAAAACCTCCAAGTTCAATGCTTATCCCATGCCAAGGGTGGATGAGCTGATCTTACAAAAGGGTACTGGCAAATATCTTTGATAAGGAGAGCCAAAGAGAAAACAACGTTTGCGGCTCTAGATGGTTTGTTCCAATACAGAAATACGCATATTGGATCGCATGGGGCGCCAACTACATTTCAGAGGTTAATAGACCAATTTTGAGACCACATAATGACCTTTCCGCTTCACACCTAGACAATGTGGTCATTTACAGTTCAGAGTGGGAAAGTCACTTTTGCAAAGTACCGGCGGTCTTGGATACAATAATGGATGCAGGCCTGACCATAAACCTGGAAAAGTGCGCTTTAGGCTTGGAGGAAGCCAAATACCTCAGCTACATCATTGGCAGAGGTGTAATCAAAGCACAGGTCAACAAGGTGGATGCCATATAGAGTTGGCCTAGACCTTTGACTAAGAAACAGTTCTCAGCTTTTCTGGGCATCACGGGGTATTATTGCAGGTTTGTGCCAAATTTTGCCTCCGTAGCTGCACCATTGACTGACTTGACTAAAGGTTGGAAGTCAGTGATGGTGGCATGGACTCCAGAGGCAAGGAAGGCTTTTCAGAGCCTGAAGTCCGCTTTGTGCCAACATCCAGTACTAATCGCCCCTAACTTCTACAAAGAGTTTATAGTGCAGACAGATGCTCGTGATACGGGTTTGAGTGCAGTGTTATCAGAATCGATTAATGTGAAGAACATCCAATAATATATTTGATTCAAAAGCTTTTCCTCTGCCAAGAAAAATTACGCCATCGTGGAATGGGAGTGTTTAGCAGTTAAGGGGGCACTGGAGGCATTAAAATACTATCTTCTGGGTAAAAAACATTTGATTTCTGACCATGCCCCCTTAACTTGGATGCAGCAAATAAGTCAGTATTACTACAAAGGCCACTGTGAGGGTCACTATTACTACTTAGTCGAATATAGGGGACATTTACTACTAGGGCCGATTCAGGGGACACTATTACTACTGAGGCCATTGTGGTGGTCACTATTACTACTGGAGCCGATATAGGGTACATTATGACTACTGAGGCACTGTGGAGGTCACTATTACTACTGGTGTAGATAAAGCGGACGCTATTACTACTGAGGCCATTGTGGGGGTCACTTTTACTACTAAGGCCACTGTGGAGGACACTATTACTACTGTTGGCATCACTTTTACTACTGTGGCCAATAAGGGGTATACTATTACTACTAAGGACATTGTGGGGGGTCACTATTACCACCGAGGCCTATATAGGGGATGCTATTACTACTGAGGCCATTGTGGGGGTCACTTTTGCTACTCAGGCCACTGTGGAGGACACTATTACTACTGTTGGCATCACTTTTACTACTGTGGCCAATAAGGGGTATACTATTACTACTAAGGACATTGTGGGGGGTCACTATTACCACCGAGGCCTATATAGGGGATGCTATTACTACTGAGGCCCCTCTGTTTGTAGCAGCATACCTCAAGCTGACTTATGGTATGTTACACATGGTGGAAATGCTGCGGAATGTCCGCAGCAGAAATTTCCATGGAAAACTACGCATCATTTTTGCATCCAAAAAACAGTCAAAAACCGCACTATTGTTGCAGATTTTGACTAGAAATTGGTTGCATATGCACAGCTCATTTCATACTATATGGCTGCTAAGTCCAACCTGAATGCACTGGATGTGTCACTCGCAGATCTACCAAAAATGCAAATAAACAACAAAACAAGAATGGAACAAAAATACAGGAATACCCATTGTGGCCCTAATTTTATGTTTGTATGTACAACGGGGCCCATAATAAAAGGAGCAGTCGGTGGCTTTCAGAACGGACATTTTGCTTGAAGGTGTCTCAGGCCCCATTGCAGACTTGTGGACCCCTTGACCGGCCAAAACGATGGAAAACTCCCACAAATGACCCCATTTTGAAACCTAGACCCCTTAACGAATTCATCCAGATGTATGCTGCATATTTTGATTTTACGGTTTTTGAATGAATCTAAGCAAAGCATAAGGAAATAATTATGATTTTCATTTTTTTGGCAATGGTGTCAATTTAAAAAGTTTTTTTGTTTTGTGCAGCACATATATGAATGAAGACTTTCACCCCAAAATGGATACCCCTGTTTGTCCTGTGTTCAGAAACATACCTATTGTGGCCCTAATCTACTTACGGGACACATGGCTCGGCCTATAATGGAGGGAACACACGTTGGATTTTAGGGCACAACTAAATAAATTCCAGGCCCCATTGCTCACTTGTAGAGCCATTGAGCAGCCAAAACGACAGAGAACCACCACAAATGACCCCATTTTGAAAACTACACCAATTAACAAATTCATCTAGGGGTGTAATGCGTATTCTGACCCCACAGTTTTTGAATGAATCTAAGCAAAGCAGAAGGAAATAATTATGATTTTCATTTTTGGGGGCAATTATGTCATTTTAAAAAATGGTTTTTTTTTACGCTTTTGAAGGGCGGTTTCTGTAGAATGTAGAGTACAAAAATACAGATTGTAAGGGGTCAAGAAGAAAGTTTGCAGACAAGTAGAATCATGCCTTCTCAATGGGATTCCTCTCTTTTGGCTGTTTTATACTATTTAATTTGAACAACCACTTGCAATGCTGGAAGAAGAGCCCAGAAGAAAGATGGGTTCAACCTCTGGTGTTGCAGCGACCCAGTAAGAGTAACTTTAACAGCCTTTACTGCGACTTGCACACACAACCGGAAAAGTTCTTAGCCTTCTGCTGCATGTCCGTGTCATCATTTGACAAGTTGTTGGAGGAAGTGCGTTTCGGATTGAGCTACGCTGAAACAAACGTGCGTGGGTGTATCTCCTCTAAGGACCGTCTGCTGGTCACCCTGAGGTAAGAGCTAGAGATGAGCGAACGTGCTCGGCCCCGCCCCTTTTTCGCCCGAATACCGCAATTTTCGAGTACTTCCGTACTCGGGCGAAAAAATTCGGGGGGCGCCGTGGCGGCGTGGGGGGTTGCAGCGGGGAGTGGGGGGGAGAGGGAGAGAGAGAGGGCTCCCCCCTGTTCCCCGCTGCTACCCCCCGCACCGCCGCTCCTCTCCCCGCCCCCCGGCGCCCCCCGAATCTTTACGCGCGAGTACTGAAGTACTCGAAAATGGCGGTACTCGGGTGCGTAAGTACTCATTACGAGTACGTTCGCTCATCTCTAGTAAGAGCACGCAGGTTTCGATGTGTGTTTTGTGGTTTAGAGATTCCTTTTTCCCTAGAAAGTGTCTCCATTTTTTTTTGGAATATCTTAAATTTGTATCTGTCTTGTCATTTCAGATTCCTCACCACCCGGAGCTCATTTGCATCACTGCATTTTGAGTTCCTGTTGGACCACTCCACCATCTGTGGGATCATCAGGAGGACATCACAGAGGAATTCCAAGCTGGTGCAGTTTTCAAACTATGTCAGTGGCCTGGATGTTAAGCACATCTGTGTGAATAAAGCTGCCGCACTCAGGGTCCCGATATTACAACTATAAACAATGCTGCTCCCTAGTTCTGTTGGCCATAGCTGCCAGTAACTACTGGTTTGTACTTGTGGATATTGGGTCTTATGGAAGCACTGCAAATGCTCCCATTTTCAGGGCCTCCAGAATGGGGTAGTGGCTTCTTTTCAACCGGCTGGCCCTGCCAGTGCCACTGCTGTTTCCTGGTTCTTCAGATCCACCAGCCCCACTCATTATTGTTGCGGATTTGGCCTGTCAACCCACATTCTGGGACCATTTCTGAGTAAAGGGTTGGACACCCGAAGATGGGTCTTTAATTACCATCTTACATGGGCTCGATGTTTTGTCAGATGCATCTTTGGGCTTCTTACCAGTAAGTGGCAAGTTTTCCTGGGCACCATTCAGATAGTTGATGTGGATGAGAACCCACAGCGTAGTACAGCAACATCTCAGCTTCACATTAGAGACTGCTTCGCAGACTACTTCCCGCCTCCTCAGGGAGACGTTCCATGACAGATGGACTCTATTTCCAAAGCCTGAGAATCTGGATTCTCTAAGCAATGTTATTGTTTTTTTTACCAACTTCCAAATTTTTTTTTTTTGCGAGTTTAAGTGTTTAGGTAGATGCAAGACAATGAGGACCCTTGACGTGGGTTGCCAGCTTTTATAATCTGGCCTAATTAGCTCAAGATTCCCTTAAAAAGGCATGTAATAAACTATTGCTTTTTTAACTTTTTTTTTTTGTATTTGCATAATTTGGCAATATTATAAACTAATACCTCATTTTACACTTTGCTTGGTCACTCCAAAAATGGAAAAAAATTCAATGTTTTATGAAAAAAAAAACAGTGCGCATTGTCTACTTTACAACGCTGTAACAAGATTTTGGTCTGTAAACATGCAAAATAATGTGTAGCAGCACAGATACTGTATAGGGTTTTTGTAATTCTTCAGGGCAGAGGGTGGAACAGCTGACCACTGATTTTCGTGTTAGCTGCTCCACCACTGCTGTTGCTAAATGCAATGCAAAACTACACATCTTGGAGACCATCATTAATGACATAACAAGGGGTCAAACAAGAACGCTGCTGCTATTCACAGGATGAAGATAGCTGTTGGTTAGCAGCAGCATTCACATGTGCCTTTTGCTGGGGACAGCATCAGCAACTCCCAAGGCACGGCAGCAAAAGCCATTGTGGAATTGGGACCCTGCGATACACCAGCGGTGGTAAATACAGGCTGGCTGAGTAGTTAGAAGTACACCAAATGGCAAATCAAGCAGAGTTACATTTGGCCCTCAATACCTTATCTCAGCATGACTTAACATAGGAGAAGTGTTGAGATAAAAATTTAAGAATTATATCAAACACGCAGTCGTTGAACATTAAAATTTTTTTTATTAACACCAAATGTATAAATATATAATGTTATTTTTAAAAAATCTGAAATAATACATTTTATAAATATATTTCATAAAACTATTTAATACAATAATTAAATATTATTTAATGTAATAAAAATAAGATTATAAACTTGTGGCTACTTACAAACCCCAGTACCGGGTCCCAAGATCATTTCTGGGTGAGCCAAAAGGCCCAAACTAGATGGCAGCTTGTTTTTGCACATGCACTGGCATGTCACTGCTGTGATCAGTAGGGCCCGGTATCGGAGTTATGGGCCGGGGGTACTGCTGAGATGTTACGTCAACGTACCAAGCAGTAGAGTTTTCCGGGTAGCCATGACTACCTTGGTGTTCATAGGTGGTAATGACACCTTCAGCATATACGGCATGTAGCTCTGGGTGATGAGCTGCAGATTCTCCGACAGATGCGGGAGAACCCGTGCTACATGCTGCCCAAAGCTAACAGCCATGTCCTGCGGTTGGTTCTACTGCTGTAGCAGCTCCAGGACTCGTCGCTGCATCTCAGTTGTTCTTGGGCTGAAGCTGTTGGTCTGTCCCGCTTCCAGGGTCGTAGAAGTGCTGGAGATGTTGCTGACCGGACTGACGGACGCCACTGGCTCTTCATCAGCCACCTCTGACTGTACATCTGCTGATGTTCGTGAAATCTCAGGTACAGGTGTGTCTCTCTCCACCTCGATAGTCTCCATGTTATCAGCTAACCTGTGCACAAAGAAATATAGACTTGATTAAGTTAGCTCACTTATCAGTCATATACTGCCCTCATCACTAGAGTATGCTAATGGGCCATTTACAAGTAATGATTATCGCTCAAAATTTGTTCAAACGAACAAATTTAAGTGATGATAGTTCAGTGTAAATGCAAAAACCATCGCTCACTATTCGTTCACTTGTCGTTATCGTTGACTTTCAGTCAGCATAAAAACTATTGCTGCATCTCGTTACGTGCCAACCATCCCTGCTCAGGGCTTCATGAGAAGTCTGCGATCCAGTGATAAATCTTTCAGGCTAAACTCTGCACGAGCGCTAACGACCTTAGTGGTGATGTCAGCACTTGTGCAGTCGTTTAGATGACTGACGGACCCTGTAAAGAGCCACTATCACTACCAGCACGGAGACAGGTCACATGTAGCAGACACAGGTGAGGACTGGAGACACATCCTAATAATCACATGGAATCTTACTAGGGATGAGCGAGCATACTCGCTAAAGCACTACTCGTCCGAGTAATGTGCCTTAGCCGAGTATCTCCCTGCTCGTCCCTGAAGATTCGGGGAGCGCCGCAGCTGACAGGTGAGTCGCGGCGGGGAGCAGGGGAGAGTGGGCGGGAGAGAGGGAGAGATCTCCCCTCCGTTCCTCCCTGCTCTCCCCCGCAGCTCCCCACTCCGCGGTGGCACCCGAATCTTTATGGATGAGCAGGGAGATACTCGTCTAAGGCACATTACTCGGACGAGTAGTGCCTTAGCGAGTATACTCGCTCATCCTTAAATCTTACGCTTTATTAAAACCTCATCAAACTCTTATAAATAACCGACACAGACACCAATATTGGATAAAGAAGGCCGCTGTGTTTATTAACGGGGTTACAAACATTTGGGGAGAAATGTAACCAATAATAGCCATAACACTTGATGTAAACTCTGTTTTACAGGCCCAAGTTTATTAACCAATCAATAACCATAACAGTTCATGTAAACTCTGTCTTACAGACAGGAGTTTACCACCACCAAACTCTCCCCAAGTTTACCTGCCCACCCGCCTAATGCAGACGACAATCCCCTATTAACTACACCGCGACAAACCTAAGGGAGGTAGGGTGGGATGCTGCTTCCTTTCCAGATGATGATGGCCCACATCTCTGCACCTCCATATCTCACTGCTGCTCCTCTCAGCTTGTTCCTCTGGACCAATCACCAGCCGCTGTCAGGCCACCAGATTCTGCCTGACAACCACAGGCTTTTCCCACCATTTTTCTTCAGCCAATCATCTGCTGCTGCCAACCAGTCCATCACTGGGCAGAACTCACTCTCTGCCATCTCGTCTGACCCAGTAATGACCTTTGTAACATATCTTGGTTAACCAGAAAAACCTTCTCCATAGAAGGTGACATATCATCCATCCATCATGTACATAAAGCTCCCAGATCCCATGAGGCTCCATAGAAGGTGACATATCATCCATCCATCATGTACATAAAGCTCCCAGATCCCATGAGGCTCCATAGAAGGTGACATATCATCCATCCATCATGTACATAAAGCTCCCAGATCCCATGAGGCTCCATAGAAGGTGACATATCATCCATCCATCATGTACATAAAGCTCCCAGATCCCATGAGGCTCCATAGAAGGTGACATATCATCCATCCATCATGTACATAAAGCTCCCAGATCCCATGAGGCTCCATAGAAGGTGACATATCATCCATCCATCATGTACATAAAGCTCCCAGATCCCATGAGGCTCCATAGAAGGTGACATATCATCCATCCATCATGTACATAAAGCTCCCAGATCCCATGAGGCTCCATAGAAGGTGACATATCATCCATCCATCATGTACATAAAGCTCCCAGATCCCATGAGGCTCCATAGAGGGCGACATATCATCCATCCATCATGTACATAAAGCTCCCAGATCCCATGAGGCTCCATAGAAGGTGACATATCATCCATCCATCATGTACATAAAGCTCCCAGATCCCATGAGGCTCCATAGAAGGTGACATATCATCCATCCATCATGTACATAAAGCTCCCAGATCCCATGAGGTTTTCCCTCCTAACTGTCCCTCCAGCCTTACAATATGTGGCCTCGGCACATACCATAAAAAAGTTCCACCACTATGAAATGTTGGTAATCGCAATCCTTTGCACACTACACATGTCTGACGACAGTGTAAAATATCTCATTGTATAGAGGAAGGAGTGAGCTATCTAGCAACAAGCCGCCATCTTCAGCTACTAATATCGCCGTGCTGGGCATCTAGAAGTAGTGTAGCTCTGGCGCCGGCATGTAACCACATCATGTGGGGTGTTGTTCAATGCATCTCAATGAGCTCAACAGCAATACGACAATGTAAAACAAATATTCATCATGGCGGAACAGTGTTGGGGGAAGCAGTGCGGTAAACATATATCTATCGTGGGAGAGGACTGATGCACAAATGACTTTACGATTACGAATTAAAATGTTGAAGCCAATAAATTCAAACCTGCACTGACCACGTATTTCTGTAACCTATCCCACGGGTCGTATTACAGCTTTGCACATGTCTATGGCAGGAGTACTTGTCTATGGTTGGCGATATTCGTAGTATATTTATTATGTTACATCGTACTTACGGACGCAGTTCCAGAGTTGGTCCCAGATACATCAGCTCCTGGCGGGCTCTGGCGTTTACCTCCAGTTCCACTTCTGGGCGTGGCGGTATTCTCCTTACGGAACTGCTCACGCGCGGTTCGCCACATTCTCTTAATTTCATCCACTGCAGCAGAACAAAGAAAATCAAACATATAATCATTTTAATGCTTTTTGCCTTTTTCATGTCAGGCTCTGCTTATATTTGCATCAGCCTACAACTGGCCTTTTTTATTTTGATGATCGAAAAATGCTAAATATAAAAGTGTATAGAAAAATCTCATTTTCACAAAAACAATCTATTGTCCGTACAACAAGCAGCGGATTCCCTTTGCCATTTCTTTGAGGTTAGGTAATTGCGCAGCATACGGCGATATTTCTTTTTGGTCCACACTAGTGAACAGAACGAAAGTAAGTATAATATAACCATTCCCTTATATCAAGATGTACCGTATATTCCAGCATATAAGACGACCCCCGACTTTTCGTCTTATATGCCAGGAATACAGTGTGGAAAATAAAAAAATAATACTCACCTTCGGCGCTGCTGCAGGCTGTCTCTCCCGCGTGCATACTGGCAGAGCATTGCTTTCTGCAAGCGGGGCTTGAATGCCCCACCTCCAGAAAGCGAATGCTCTGATTGGCTAACTCAGGCGGCATCAGCCAATGAGAGCTGGCGCTGCGTTAGCCAATCACAGCTACTCAATGACATCATTGAATGGCTGTGATTGGCTAACGCAGTGCCAGCTTTCATTGGCTGATGCCGCCTGAGTTAGCCAATCACAGCCATTCAATGATGTCATTGGTTGGCTGTGATTGGCTAGCACAGTGCCAGCTTTCATTGGCTGACGTCGCCTGAGTTAGCATTAGCTTTCTGGAGGTGGGGATTTCAAGCCCCACTTGCAGAAACCAATGCTCTGCCGCCGTGCATGGGGGAGAGACAGCCTGCAGCAGCGCCGTGGGAAGTGAGTATTCATCTTTTTTTTTTCGGACAACTGTATACCCAGCAGATTTTACGGGGTTAAAATTTAGGGGTATACTAATATAATAAAAATAAAACTCAAATCAATTCTTTTTGTGGCCGGTGGAGGCAGAGGCCTATTGCTCTCCGTAGGTCTGGGTTGACAGCTCACCCCAGGCCCGGTCCTTTCCTGGTAGTTGGATCTGTTCGTTCCCAGAGCACAGGGAAGTCCTGCATGAGAGCAATGAATCTGCCCATGGCTACCATTATGGCCTGTAGTGCTGATGGCAGGCTGGATGGTTTGTTGCTCCCCAGACTCTGTCCTGCATTTTCTACCCACAAATTCCTGCTTTCTTTTATACCATTTGTTATCTGGCCTCCTAGTAACGTACATACAAATTTGCATACAAGTCCGCCTCCATACTCAATGTAATTGCGTACGCACTGTGGATCGAATACATCCATACAGATCAATGGAGCTCATACGCATGGAGTCTACGGTAAAATACAGCATGCTGCAATTCTTCTTCTGCTCACAGAATCCGTAATTCCTACTGCAAAAATCAATGCATTTTAATGCCCACGTATTACCGCATATCATACGTGCGGATGGCGATTGTGGAATCTGCAATTCAAATTTCATTGTGTAAGACCAACCTAAGATGTTTAGTTTGCACTGCTCGCCCCCAGAACACATGTAGGATGTGGGGCAGACATTCCAACATCAAAGAAGCAGTGCTTTTATCTTTCGATCGAACCCAAGCGGAAAGAAAATTTTTAATTACGGGTGTAAAGTTACTCATACATTTTAGATAGCTGTTGGCCAAGACGCCAACCTTGCCCGCTACCCCCATACACGTGTACCTATGTTGTGAATGTAAGTGGAGAATGCAACTGTCTAACATTTTCGGCAGCGGCTTATGTCTGAGAACAAAGATTGGGGGGGGGAAAATTCAACTGCCTGATTCTTATTTTTCCCAAAATTAGCCATAATTAGCTGGGAGGCCTTCATACACATTACTTGATAGTCTGATCTAAATCTAATATTTATGGCCACTGTCAGAGGCATAACTTGAAGCTCTCGGGCCCCGATGCAAAACCTGTAACAGGGCCCCCAACTATAATGCTTTATTCATAGTACTGGGCTCCCTATATGGAGAAGAGAGGCCTTATAGGCCCCCTAAGGCTCCTGGGCCCGGGTGTAACCGCATCCCCTGCACCCTCTATAGTTACGCCCCTGGCCACTATTACATAACGAATATTGACGGCATAAAAACAGTGCAGAATTATTTCTTATAAAACTGTACAACCTGGGTGATTTAATGATCAGAAGACATAACTCTATGACTTCAAAATGGCTGACTATTGCAATTTCCCTGGTTATAACAGAAAGAGCAACAAAGGACCTACAAGAGCAAATATTCGCCTTCAAACAGTAATTGTATTTGTTTTCAGTAACTTACCATCTCCTCATCTGTTTCCTCAATTTTCATACTACATGAAGGAATGACAAGAGTGATCTTAGAATGATCAAGGATTTGTACTAATCACACAAGTATATACACGCAAAAGAGAACATTATAGATTTCCTACCCAATCTTTCTGCGAGGGATGTCAATGAACAGAGACTCTTGAGTTTCTAAGAAGAGAACACAAGAACAAGTTTTATGACAAGTTTTGTGGTCTTCTGTAGTGTTGCCCGTCGTGATTGACCGGGTGATAAAATTGGGACGGTTTTTGTTAAATTGGATTGGATCTTCCTGATACCATTTTTAGGGGGAAAAAATTGCCAAAATATTAGTTTTCTGCTTGGAGCAGAGGGGACAGGCGTGTTGGCTTGGTACTGCTGCCTTGCAGTGCTGGAGTTTTAGGTTTGAATCTGACCTTGATAGAGATTTCAACCTGGGACCTAATCACTGCCGGCCGTAACCACTGGGCCGCCACCACCGCCTCTATTGTTATTTCAGAAATATTTAGGAGGTCAAATTAGAGAACTCAATTTTTTCTCATATTGATTATTTTTTTAATTGGGTTGGTCAATAATCGGTCAACACTAGTCTTGTGTCCATACATGGCCTGACCACTGATGAGATTTGGGCCAGGTGGGATAGATAACAAGAACCTCCAGGGATCAGACAAGCTTGTTATAATGTTGAGATTCCCGAACTGTATCCAACTCATGTCCATATATAAGCAATTAGAATTGTGTTTATATAACCCGGAGTATTCCTAGGACAATCTCATAATAAATTCCATGTCCATATAGAGAGTTGTGACCAGCTCAACTTTAGGAGACCTGTCAAACAGGAAGTGGTTGTCCTAACCAGCTAACCCTTTAATTGAGCTATTGAGATAATATTCCTTCTATATATGCCCTCTCTCTAAACTATGGCCAGTTTTAGGTGTAAATTCTAATCTTCTCAATATATCCAATACAGTTACAATATGGAACTCAGCAAATTTTAACCATATGATGGTACGTTGCCCTGCCATAATCCCACCCATGTACGGCACAAATCCCTACATTTCCATTGGCCAAAGAGGGACATTTTATAATAGAGGATCATGAGGCCTCCAACAATGATCTAAGTCACTCAATCAATATGGTCACAAAAACAGATTGCAAAGTTAATCCACCCTGATCTTTTGATGAGAATAAAGCCAGTTAGCCATAGTTGTGGAAAATTCCAAATTGTGGCCGATGTTTTATATTTCATGAACACTGAGAATAATTTAGAAGGGAGATTAATGTGTACTGTTGGCTGGTATACCTCTAACCCCGACTCCTCGCTGACAATGTTGACTTACCTGTGTCTTGAACCGGAGGCATCAAGGTTTCATTTTGGCCACCTGGGAATAATAAATTACTATAATAAGTAACAGACTTTTTAATTATTCAAAAAGCAGTATACATTTTGTAAAGATGGAAGCGTGAGGGATCATCCACCAATCTATCAAGTTAAGAACTATAGAAAGTTTTTATAGGCCACAGATAGGAAAAGAAGCCCGGACATATCTGATGCCGGATACAGTAGTGAGCAGTGCAAAGTGTTAAAGGGAGGTAAAGTGCTGCCACCTGTAGGGCTGTTAGTATTATTTGTACAACCACTGGTTCCCATCTACTTTAGACACAAATGCTGTAGCATTAACCCCATGGAGACATGACCACTTATCGTTTTTTCATTTTTGTTTTTCTATCCGCAATTTCAAAAAATTTGAACTTCAAATAGCTGTATTTGAGCTGTTTGTTTGGGGCGGGGGTTACCATATACATACTGAAAAAGTTTTAAACATTTGTAAGTGGAGTGAAATGGAAAATCAAACCGTAATTGCATGATTTTTGGAGGGGTCTCGTTTTAACGTTGTACAGAGTGTGAAAAAAATGATATAACTATTTTGTGCATCAGTACAATTTTATATGATTTTGAGTTTGTTGTTTTACTTTTTAAAAATAGAGTATCTTTTTAAAGAGAAAAAAAACATTTTCTGTAGCCATTTCTGGCCACCTTAACTTTTTTTTAAATGTCTCCATCAGTGGGGTTGTATTGGGGCTAGTTTGCTTTTATTAGGATGACCTGAGCTTGCACTCAATTGATTGATTGTAAAATAAACTTCAATACTTAAGTATTGCAGTATATGGTACATTCACCATCTTCCTATTAGGCCCTATGAAGACTTCACAGGAATTGATCCATGACAGCACTGGGGAGTTTCACAAGTCCCCAGACTGCTATGGTAACTGAACAAGTTTGATGCAGACTGGCAGTTTGGGGGACAGAAGGACTTCCTCCCTCTTCCCCTTTGTCAAACCATTGAAATGCTGCGATCAGAGCTCAGTGTGGCATCTAAAGCATTACTAGCTATGACTGGAGTTATTTCAGATCCTGACCTCTAAGGCCAAGTGACAAACGTCTTTGATAGCAGACACCTATCGCATATGGAATGGGTTAGGCTCTGATGAACAAGCACATCCATGTACATCCAATCTGACATACATGCGTGGTGGATGTAACCAAGGGGTTAAACTTGCACACAGCAGGGACTGGTGTATTAAAGTACTGGATACCTAGGATGGGGCATGACAACAAGACATGACAGGAGGCATCTTGTTCTACATGGCTACAGAATTTGAGTTGCTTTTCGCGGTCTGCGCTTGGGGATTTTCCATAACAAATTGTACAGTATTATGAAAGGAGATACGCCAACTCGTGTGAACTGTCCCATAGGAGCTGGACTGGGCTAAGAGCAAGCTTGCTGATGGTTTCCAGTAACAAACAGCAGAGTTGTGATTACAGCTCTGCAGTATAATAGGGGGTAAGTAGTGTCAAGTGTTTATTAAGTGGCTTTTCACTTAGATTAATTCTATACATGAATCGATAAGCATACTTGATTCTTAAGGGGGGTCTATACTAATCTACACGAGGCGATCCAATCGTAATAGAAGTTTTATTCAGATTGTTATCTCTGTTCTGAACAATGGGGAATAAGTGGAGATGGGAAGGAGCAGCGAGTGTAGGTCTGGTGGCTTGGATCCATCATGTGTAATTATGTCATATGTAATAAGATGAGCCATTGGTATCCTCATCTACAGATATACGCACCTCGCCTACTGGTGGCTGAAGATCTCTTCCAGCATCCCCACAGTATGGCACCGATTACGGCTGGCATCACTATGGCAGGGATGATTCCGTATATACGGTTACGTTTCTTCATCTTTACTGTTAGGAGCAAAAACCAGAGGTTAGGATTTATATTACCCCATGTGATGAAATAGCACCATTGTAATACAACCATAAGTTCTGCGCAGGAAGGGACGGCGTCATAACGTCATTATCTCAGGTGTATCCACCCCATGAGAACGTCAATGACTTACTCTGCCAGAGCTGACCACAATCTAAGCCCTCCGAACACAACTTATCATTGCCAGTAACAGAGCCTATAAAGGTTCCAGTCAATACCCCATAATGTCAGCCATAGAACCCCCCCACAATACACTGCCAACAACTAGGCCCCCAGTACACTGCCAACAACGGGCCCCCCAGTACTCTGCCAACAACGGGGCCCCCAGTACACTACCAATGACAGAGCTGCCAATATACTGCCGCTATAGGATGTTATCCTGTCCTGCTGACTCCAGGATCCTTGTCTCCAACTGGGTAAAACCCCTCATTGGACACAGTATATGGAGGAGGGGTACCAGTAAGGATTTCGGTCTTGAGACCCCATGGACTATTAGAATACACAATAAAGGAAACCAACTGATGGAAAGTTTTTACCACTTTAACCACTTCAGGACTGCCAAACGACTATAAACGTCCTGCAGTCCTGAAGAGTATGGAGTAGGCTCGGGGTCGTGTATGCTCCATACCTGGCGGCTATCAGCTAGCTCTGATCGCGGCAGTTATCTACTTTAGTGCCACAGTCAAAGCTGACCATGTGTTAAAGCTGACCACTTCTCGCACCCCCAGGCCCCGCCGCAGCCATATAAGCTAGCATGGAAGCCTGGAGCCTACTGAAGGCTCCCTGTGCTGCCACACGCACATGCCTATCAAGCTCTGCCTGAGGCAAGATTTCATAGGCCACACTAAAGTATTGCAGTATATAGCACAAGTGATCAAATGATGACAAGTTCAAGTCCCTTGTGGGAATTACATAAAAGATTTCAAAAAAAGATTTCCTAAAAAAAATAAAGTTTAAAAAAATATTTAAAGTAAAAAAAAAACCTTTACCCATTTTTCCTATAAAAAAAAACTAAACAATTACCCCCCCCCCACCCCCACCCCACATACACACACACACACACACATATTTGGTAACACCATGTACATAAAAGTCCAAACTACTAAAATATCACAATATTTATCTTGAACAGTAAAGGCCATAGAAAGAAAGAATAAAAAGGAAAAAATGCTGAAAGTGCGATTTTTTTTTTTTATTTTTTTTTATATCCTAGCTCCCAAAAATTTGGATAGAAAGTGATCAAAAAGATGTATGCATCCCAATAATAAAAACTGCAGCTCATGCAAGAATATGAGCCCTCACACAGCTCAATCGTTAAAAAAAGTTAAAAAGTAACGGGCCCCATAATATGGCGTCGGAGAGCAGTATTGTCTAGGAAGACAATGCATTTACTTTTTAAAAATAAAAAACATATAAAAAATGATAAATATTTGGTATTACAGTAATTGTACTGACCCACAGGACAAAGCCCATGCTGTTTTTAGTGCAAAACACTGCAAAAACTAAACCCACCAAAAATTAAATATTTTTTTTTTCATTTCTCCCAACTTAAAATGTTTTTAATTTTTTTCCGTACATTAAATGGTACAATTAAAAAAGGCAACTCGTCTTTCAGAAAACAAGTTCTCATATGGAGGAATTAAAAAGTTATGGTTCCTGGAACGAAAAAAACAAAAATAGGAGTGATAAATCTCTGGTCCTGATGTTGCTACCTGAAGAAGGTTCTGAAGTTTCGTTTTTTTTATTTCCGTTTCTGTTCACTTCCTGTGTGATCTGCACGGGATCTGTAACCAAGAAGATATCATCAGTGATTCACAGTCTAAAGGATTTAGGGCCCCCATCTGAGTGCCGTCTATAAGGAAACCCTCTGACAATACAGGTCTAGTCCATCCAGTCTTGCCAATGTAGCCCATTCTATAGTTTTGGCCCATTAAGGACTAGCTATCAGAGTAAAGGTCATTATGGCTTGTTTTCTTACATTCCCTGCATATCGGCCCCCAGAGTCAGTCCGGACCACCAGAAGACCAGAGGTGCCTCCTGTAGGCCAAGGCTCTGATATGATAATCAGACCCAGCAGGGGTCACAACCATCTACTGTATACCTGACACTACAGCAGGTCTCATAATTAGTTACTGGCTATCTGGAGCCTACAGATGTAGCAAAGTTTAACCCAACACATATACTGTAACTCACTGCAGCAAGTTATGTCAGCGCAACAAAGGCCATTGAAAAGCAAGAAACGTTTATATAACACGTTACGTCAAGTTTAAGGGGTTGTCCAGGACATTTACTATTGATGACTTAGGCCAGTCTCATACGGGTATATTGTCACTGCGCGTCGTGCATGCGCAAAGTAGTGCCAATAGCCAATTGATTTCTGTTCGTTATTCTTCATGCTAGAAAATATGCGGTAGGTTCTATCTTGGCGCCTATCATGCATGCCATTGTATACCTGCTGAGTGCTCGTACGCGGCACGCACCTGGTTATAGCTTTGTGAGCCCGGACATATCGTTAGGATCGGTTATGAGCAGTTAATCATTGGCATCCACCACTTGGGGCCCAGCGATCAGCTGGAATCCCCTGTCACTGCGGACAGCACTGGATGCAGGTAGCGCTGTCAACATGGCAGCAGCCCAGCTTGGTACTACAGGCACAGCTACTACTGGATTCAATGAGAGGTGCTTCTGCAGTACTAAACCGGATCGCTGCAATATCCACACTGTCCACCATGACAGCAAGCCGAGCGATCAGCTGATCGGCAGGGATCCCAAGCGGCAGACACCTGATGATGAACTGTTAATGAGCTATGCTGAGGATAAGTCATCAGTAGTGAAAGTTGTGGACACCCCTTTAAACTTGACTACTGCACATCTGTGAGGTTTCCTTGTGCGTCTCCAAGGTCCTTGGATTTGATCCCATCTGCAGTCTTGTAGCATCGCTATTATGACACTACATGACTCGGTTTTCCAGAAAGTTATTATTACAGTCTTTGTTTGACCTTTAACCCCAATAATAATAAATAGCAGAATACCCACCAGAAAGGGTGACATTAATTGTCTGAGTTACTAATGTACCATCCAGCAAAGTAACTTCGATTCTATAGACTCCACTATCATTCTCAGTCGGGTTATTGATGACCAAATTTCTTCCATTAATATCCGGATTGTATCGGTCGTCCAGTATGGAAGTCACATTGCCATTTTGAATCTTGATAATTTTCAATTTTTTGCCATTGTTCGGGTTTGTATGTTTCCAGGTAATCTCCATCACAGAGATGTTAAAGTCTGTTTGTAATTCTATGGAGGAATTTGGAGGGACAGATATTTCCTTATCAGGCAGAGCTTGTCCTACAAGAGAAGACCGGAAACAGGGACACTCATTACAAAGTAAACAAACCATCCCGTGCCTAATGGCCATTCACCTTGGACATTTACGTCCCAGCTTGGTAATTAGTCATAAGCATCCCCCCCCCCCCCTGTACCCTCATACAGAGCTTTCCCATTGTAGTGACTGTGCAGTATTACCCAACCAGTAGAACCAATCAGAGATGAATAACATAATAGTATTAGAGAACAGGTACGCCTCAACCGTGTAACCATCCTGATTTATCAGTTCTAATAGAAGCCACATAGCAGATCCAGGAACTCCTAGCCAGAGCAGTGCTTATACAGTAATGCCCGGCTGCCCTAGTCATGAACCGCAGTACCACTAAAGTAGAAGCTGCCGTACATCGGTGCAAGATTTATGGCTTCCATACTGAGTTAAGCCTGGGAGCTACTGCCTGTCAAACAATGTCCCTTTAGGGGACTTACCAACCAGTCATCTCACCAGTGGACCACTTACTGTCCCTACCCTTTGGACTCCCTATTTAGAAAATCCACTGGGAAAGGTTTCTCTTCCGTCATGAATCACACCCAGCAAAGACAATATAACTTTTCCCACTCAACCCTTTTTAGGCCTGCTTTTGAGTGTTTTCTCATGTTACATTCATTAAACTGTTATAACTTTTTGCCACAATATAGTTTTTTCCTATATCAGATGTCACAGCTTGTGGTGTGGAAGGAGCTTCTCCCTTTGTGCTGGAGTTAGGACTACCTACAAGTCAACTGATCTACCAACAAAGACTAGTAATTATTAGGAAATTATAGTACCGGTGTTTCTCGTGGCGCACAACTGTGCTACATGGTACGTCCATTATGATGATCTCCACACATGACACACACAGCTCTACTACATCCATCTTGATTTCCACACAGGAAAAGCACAGCTTGGCTCCTCCCATAGGAGTGAGGTCACCACAGGTTCTTCAGCCCACCAGATCTCTGTGGTGGTGGTAGGTCCGCGTCTTCTATCAGGACCGCTGAGTTGTGTCTGAGATAATAACGGCTTAGTTGTATTCTCATTTTGTTGTTTTTGTCTTCCCCTTCCAAGAGCCCTAACTTTGTTTTTCTTCTGTTGGGCTCTGTGATTTATATATGTTGTATGACCTGTGATGATGTCACCAGGGGCGAAGCCATGATATAACCAAGGGCGGAGCATGAGACGCACACACATACATACTGACGGACAAGTTGTCATTAGTAGTTTGACATAACTACGGTAGCAGCGAGGCATGTGAGGTGAGGTCTTATCTCAATTATCGGTCAAGGATTTCCATCTATACATATAAGATGAAATATCTGGACTGACTGACTCATCACCGTAGAGCTGAAACTACTGAAGTTACAAGCATAAAGTTTGGACAGCTGATTCTTTATATAACGTGAGGATCCACAAAGAAAGGCATTTCTGAAATGCAACCCCTAAGAGGATGAAAAGAGGGTCAAAGTTTGTATGGGCAAATATCTAACGCACCTAGGAACTTGAAACTTGGCAAAAATAATCTATAGAACAAATAATGAAACACGTATTTTACTGATTGTAGAAAACACATCGACCTAAATATTCATCCAGCTGCTACTAATTCCCACAGACCACCATAAGTGTGAGGTACGACATATCAGCAAAATAATCAGCAGAACCGCTATAATTATTCCCATCACTAGCATGAGAAAAAAATGGTGAAATCATCCCAGTGATTCACTATCTGCTCCAATATCTCCTCCTGTAAAATGCTATCTATTGCTCCCTGTTATCAGCCATTTCAGAATGAGGAGAAGATGACTGTAGTGGGGTAACAAACAAAATCATATTTGCATATATATGTGTGACTGAATACAGGGTGGCCCATGGAAAAGTAGCACCTCACTCTTAGGAAAGCTGTCTAAAAGAAAATCTGTCTTTGAAGCCCATAGAAACCAATCACAGTCCAGCTTTCACTTTACTCGCTGTGCATTTGGAAAATGGCTAGCATATCTAACTTAAAGGGGTTGTCCCGCGGCAGCAAGTGGGTCTATACACTTCTGCATGGCCATATTAATGCACTTTGTAATGTACATTGTGCATTAATTATGAGCCATACAGAAGTTATAAGAAGTTTTTCACTTACCTGCTCCGTTGCTAGCGTCCTCGTTCCCATGGAGCCGACTAATTTTCGCCGTCTAATGGCCAAATTAGCCGCGCTTGCGCAGTCCGGGTCTTCTTCTTATCTCAATGGGGCTCCGTGTAGCTCCGTGTAGCTCCGCCCCGTCACGTGCCGATTCCAGCCAATCAGGAGGCTGGAATCGGCAATGGACCGCACAGAAGCCCTGCGGTCCACTGAGGGAGAAGATGCCGGCGGCCATCTTCAGCCGGTAAGTAAGAAGTCACCGGAGCGCGGGGATTCAGGTAAGCGCTGTGCGGATTTTTCTTTAGGTCCCTGCATCGGGTTTGTCTCGCGCCGAACGGGGGGGGGGGGGGGGGGGGTTGAAAAAAAAAAAACCCGTTTCGGCGCGGGACAACCCCTTTAATCCAAATGACAACAATAATTTGCTACAGAAGGTTAACAGCCCCCAGAAAACTACACTTTTAGCATGTTTTGGTCTATGCAAAGCAGAGGATCTTGCAAAAATTCTTCTTTATGTGGAAGTCCCTCCCTACTATGTAAGGAAAAGGAACAGATTTGAGGGGAGAAAACATGGAAATGACATTGATGGCTGGCCAGAAGTTAAAAGGGATCAAGCTGTGGGCAGAGCGCACACCGTCCACCCTAATAATGCTGAGTGCTATTATCTTCATCCTCTACTTCATGAAATTAGAGGTCCAACGACAATCTTGGATTTAGAGACTGTAAATGGTATTGTTCACCCAACATATCAATCAGTCTGTAATTGCTAGAGGATGACAAGCACTGGCATCTTTGTGATTCTCCATTCCAGCTATGGGAACTTTTCTCAGTATTGTTGATATTTTGTCAACTATCATATGCTTAAAGGGGTTGTCCCGCGAAAGCAAGTGGGGGTATACACTTCTGTATGGCCATATTAATGCACTTTGTAATGTACATTGTGCATTAATTATGAGCCATACAGAAGTTATTCACTTACCTGTTCCGTTGCTGGCGTCCTCGTCTCCATGGAGCCGTCTAATTTCAGCGTCTAATCGCCCGATTAGACGCGCTTGCGCAGTCCGGTCTTCTCCCTTCTGAATGGGGCTGCTCGTGCTGGAGAGCTGGTCCTCGTAGCTCCGCCCCGTCACGTGTGCCGATTCCAGCCAATCAGGAGGCTGGAATTGACAATGGACCGCACAGAGCCCACGGTGCACCATGGGAGAAGACCTGCGGTCCACCGTGGGTGAAGATCCCGGCGGCCATCTTCGCAAGGTAAGTAAGAAGTCACCGGAGCGCGGGGATTCGGGTAAGTACTATCCGTTTTTTTTTTTTTAAACCCCTGCATCGGGTTTGTCTCGCGCCGAACGGGGGGGCTATTGAAAAAGAAAAAAAAAACGTTTCGGCGCGGGACAACCCCTTTAATGTCTTTGGGAAAAATTCAAGAATAGTATGTCAGGGGATATAAAGCCTCATCTAGTGTCAGAAGTGCAAGAAAATATTCATCACGTTATGGATGAAATTTATAAATGGCTGATTTCTATTGAAGACGCAGTGTTGTTTTTGGGAGGACAATGTTTAGAACACTATGACTTACCTCTACCTACAAGATGTGACACAGTCTTACAAAATAGAGATTATTGTAGAGAGATCAGTTACACCACAATTTTCTTGTCACAAGTAGAGTCAAGTTAACAACCAAATTTTAGAAAGTGTTGAGGAGGGCACTGGTCAAATATTTTTCCTGGATGCTCCTGGGGGCCCTGGCAAAACATCTTTCCTAAATCTACTACTAGCCAGAATACAGAAAGATCTTAGGATAGCCTTGGCTGTCTCCTCTTCTGGCATTGCTGCCACATTACTAGATGGAGGTTAGACAGCTCAGGGTGGCTTCACACGACCATGTGCGTACATAGGTGCGTACATAGGTGCGTACATATGTGCGCACCCCTGTACGCAAGAACACGCGTGTATGCAGGTATGCATTGCCTTCAATGGAGCCGCGGCTGCCATCCATACAGGATCCTCTATCCAAGCTAGAGGCGGTACAACAGGGTACTAGAGCCTCTATGCCCATCCGTATCACATCTTGTATCCAAGCTAGAGGTGGTACAACAGGGTACTAGAGCCTCCATGCCTGTCTGTATCACATCTTGTATCCAAGCTAGAGGCGGTACAACAGGATACTAGAGCCTCCATGCCTGCCTGTATCACATCCAGTACCCAAGCTAGAGGCGGTACAACAGGGTACTAGAGCCTCCATGCCTGCATGTATCACATCCAGTACCCAAGCTAGAGGCGGTACAACAGGGTACTAGAGCCTCCATGCTTGCCCATATCACATCTTGTATCCAAGCTAGAGGCAGTACAACAGGGTACTAGCGCCTCCATGCCCACCTGTATCACATCTTGTATCCAAGCTAGAGGCGGTACAACAGGGTACTAGCGCCTCCATGCCTGCCTGTATCACATCTTGTATCCAAGCTAGAGATGGTACAACAGGGTACTACAGCCTCCATGCCCTCCTGTATCACATCTTGTATACAAGCTACAGGCGGTACAACAGGGTACTAGAGCCTCCATGCTCTCTGTAGCACATCTTGCACCCAAGTTAGGGGCGGTAGAATGGGGTACTAGCGCCTCCATGCCCACCTGTATCATATCTTGTATCCAAGCTAGAGGCAGTACAACAGGGTACTAGAGTCTCCATGCCCACTCGTATCACATCTTGTACCCAAGCTAGAGGTGGTACAACAGGGTACTAGAGCCTCCATGCCCACCCGTATCACATCTTGTATCCAAGCTAGAGGCGGTACAACAGGGTACTAGAGCCTCCATGCCGCCTGTATCACACCATGTATCCAAGCTAGAGGTGGTACAACAGGGTACTAGAGCCTCCATGCCCACCCGTAACACATCTTGTATCCAAGCTAGAGGCGGTACAACAGGGTACTAGAGTCCCCATGCCCACCTGTATCACATCTTGTATCCAAGCTAGAGGCGGTACAACAGGATACTAGAACCTCCCATCAAGTGTTCAGTTTTCCACACTAAATGATCCTTTTTCTCTGATATTATAATTCCTACTAGGGGAGGGGTATTTTTTAAGAATGAGTGTATAATATTTAATTTAATTCTGCATTACGATTAGAGATGAGCGAGCACCAAAATGCTCGAGAGCTCGTTGCTCGAGTCAAATTCTTCGTAATGCTTAAGAGCTCGTTTCGAGTAACAAACACCATTGAAGTCAATGGGAGACTCGAGCATTTTTCAAGCTGACCCATGCTCCGCATAGGGGGGGGGGGGGGTGTGTGTGAAACACCTGAAAACATGAGAAAGTCATGGAAACACCACAGAAACAGAGAGGGAACGGCAGGGGCAGCATGCATGGGTGCATCTGAGGCTCCCAGGTCCCACTATTAAGCCAAATTGTGGGCAAGAGCCTGGCGGTCACCCCCCTAACAATTTACTTGGGACAGACCATAAGCAGCAAGGCACATGTGCTGGCACATCTTAGCTAAGCACCACACTAGTTGCAACGAAGGACAATCACTGTCTGCGGGTGACATCGCTGCCTCTTCTCCTGGGTTACATTGCATGGCATTGCTGTCCAACCCCTCCCCCCCCCCCCCCCGCACGACCCTGCATCCACAACGCACACAAAAGTGTCCCTGCACAGCGTTCAGCTGTCCTCATGCCACACGGTCGCTTGATAGCCACACCACCCTCATGTCTATTTATAAGAGCGTCTTGGATGAGGAGGAACCAGAAACACACACTGCAGAGGGTTGGCAGGGCCTGGCAGCGACCTTCTTGGAAATTGTGGACGATAGCCCACAATGCTGAAGAGAAATGCTGATGATAAATTAACGTACGATCATAATTCCAATCCCGTGCCAACTCAGTCACAAAATTGTCAGGAGCCACAAACGTGAGCATAAAGGGGACTCAGATGCCAGTACTTCTACACATCTCTACAATACAACAACATATATTAAGACCAAAGATTGGTTTGAAGCCGGAGGTGTCGCCCAAGTAGCCACCACAGGTATACAGTGACCCTGTGAAAGTCTCATGAAATCAGTCACGCTTCCTGTGAATGCTCCAATCCAGTATCTTGGATAACTGTGGTAACACGAGAGATAATACATGGCGACCAGCGCTGAACCCCATGGATGCATACTTTTATCACACCTAAACTAATCTGGATGTATACCACTCAGGGCATTATACGTCAGCGGACATCCAAAAGCAGGCAGTGTACAATGAGTTGACCTTTTATACAGCCAGGATGCTTGCGAAAGCCTAGTGCGTGCTACTAGGCACAACAAACATGGGCATAAAGCGGACTCAGATGCTAGTACTTGTAAGCATCTACCAAATTCAGCAACCCTTTCCAAAATAAAAGATTTCTTTTAAGCAGGAGGTGTCCCAAAAGTTATCACCACAGCAATACAGTGACCCTGTGAAAGTCTCATTAAATCAGTTTACGGTTCCTTTGATTGCTCTACGGACACCATGAAGTATGAAGAAATTTGAGTGGCCATACATGGCAGAGTTGCACCCTGCCCAGGACCTTGGCTTCTGCCCACACCCTCAACAAATGTGGGCATAAAGTGGACTTGGATGCTAGTACTTCTGTGAAAGTTTCATTAAATCAGTTACGCTTCTTTTGATTGGTCCAAACCAGTGTCTCAGATAACTGTGGTAACACGAGAGCAAATACATGTCAACCAGCGCTGATCCCCAGACCCCAAGGAGGAGAAGAAGGTGGCATAATAAGCCCGAGAAACCGTGACCGAGGTAGGACTCGCAATCCCCTGTGTGGGAAGCACGTGAGTGGGCCCAGGGTCAGACTCAGTCCCAGCCTCCACCTGGTTAACCCAATGTGCCGTCAGTTAAGGTTCCTTTCATCGCTCCAAAGACTGCATGAACCACAAAAAAATTCTACTAGCCAAACCTGGCACAGTTGCACCCTGCCCAGGACCTTGGCCTCTGCCCACACCCTCAACAATCGTGGGCATAAAGCGGACTCAGATGCTAGTACTTGTAAGCATCTACCAAATTCAGCAACCCTTTCCAAAATAAAAGATTTCTTTTAAGCAGGAGGTGTTCCAAAAGTTGTCACCACAGCAATACAGTGACCCTGTGAAAGTCTCGTTAAATCAGTTACGGTTCCTTTGATCGCTTCACAGACAGCACAAAGTAAGAAATTTGAGTGGCCAAACATGGCAGAGTTGCACCCCGCCCAGGACCTTGGCCTTTGTCCACACCCTCAACAAATGTGGGCAAAAAGCAGACTCAGATGCTAGTACTGCTGTGAAAGTCTCATTAAATTAGCTACGGTTCCTTTCATCACGCCAAAGACTGGATGAACCACAAAGAAATTGGAATGGGCAAAGCAGGAGAATTCATTCTGTGCATGTGTCAGATAGCTGAACATCGCGCTGGGAAACCTTTGTATACCAAGAGCATAGGCGAACATAGCTAAAACATAGCTGTACCAAGAGTATAGGCGAACCCCTGAAACATTGGTGTGCCAAGAGTATAGGCGTCCTCCTGAAACATTGGTGTACCAAGAGTATAGGTGACCCCCTAAAACATTGGTGTACCAAGAGTACAGGCGATCCCCTGAAACATTTGTGTACCAAGAGTACAGGCGAACCCCTGAAACATTGGTGTACCAAGAGTAGAGGCAACACCCCAAAACATTTGTGTGCCAAGAGTATAGGCGAATCCATGAAACATTAATGTACCAAGAGTATAGGCCAAGGCCGGAAAAATTAGTTTGCTAAGAGTATAGGTAAAGGCCTGAAGAATCGGTGTACCAAGAGAACAGGTGAACGAACACCTGAAAAAATTTGTTCAACAAGAGTATATGCGAAGGCCGGAAAAATTAGTTTGCTAAGAGTATAGGCAAACCCCAGAAAAATTGGTCTACCCACAGTGGAGGTGAAACCCAGAAAAAAGTTTAAAGCTAGCGCTCATAGAGCTCATTGTTGCTTAATTTGCTAAAAGAGTCTGGAGACAGCCCTCCGAAAAAATCATTTTTAACAGAGCCTTTTGGCCCTCTGAAAAATTGTCTGTTCAGCGTGATGTCATGCTGGTTTAGGAGGAGGAGGAGGAGCAGGAGGAAGATCGGAGAGGGCTAGACCAACCTACTTCTCCCCTTTTTTGGAGTGATAGAGGGTGCATGGTTCTCCTGTTCCAGCTTAAAGAATCTTTATGTTCCGCTGCTTTCCACCGGTGGAGAAGAGAAGTCAGGGGAAATCCAGCCTTTGTTCATCTTAATGAGTGTAAGCCTGTCGCCGCTGTCAGTTGACAGGTGCATACGCTTATCTGTGATGATCCCCCCAGCAGCACTAAACACCCTCTCTGATAAGACGCTAGTGGCAGGGTAGGCCAGCACCTCCAAAAAAATACAGCGCAAGTTCGTGCCACGTGTCCAGCTTTGACACCCAATAGTTGTTTGGAGCAGAGGGATCACGGAGGACTCCCGGTGACGTGCTCACACGTGGTAATTGAGAGGTGGAGGAGGAGGGGGGTGTTTGGAGGAGGTGGCATAATAAGCCGGAGAAACCTTCACCGAGGTAGGACCCGCAATCCTCGGTGTGAGTAGGACGTTGGCGGACCCAGGGTCAGACTCGGTCTCAGCCTCAACCAAGTTCACCCAATGTGCCATCAGGGAGATGTAGTGTCCCTGCCCGCCAGCACTTGTCCACGTGTCCAAGGTTAAGTGGACCTTCCCAATAACTGCTTTGGTGAGGGCACGGTTTATGTTGCGTGAGACGTGCTGGTGTAGGGCGGAGACGGCACACCAGGAAAAATAGTGGCGAATGGGGACCGAGTACCAAGGAACCACCACCGCCATCATGTTGCGGAAAGCCTACATTTCTACTAGCTTGTATGGCAGCATCTCCAGGCTGAGTAGTTGTGCGATATGCACGTTTCAAGCTTGTGCATGCGGGTGGGTGGCCGCATATTTCCGCTTTCGTTCCAACGATTGGGTTAGCGACAGCTGAACGCTGTGCTGGATCACATTGGTGGAGGCAGTGGAGGACCATGGAGGTGAGGGTGTGGGTGCAGGCTGGGAGGCGCTCGTGCCTGCGTCCTGGGAGGGGGATGGCATTTCTGTGCCATGTTCTGACACTGGGGAAGAGGCAGTGGTGTGACCCCCTTCGTTCCACCTCGTGGGGTGCTTAGCCATCAGTGTCTGGCGTCCTGTTGCCATGGCGACAGAGCGGGCTTTCGCGATAACATCGCGAGAGCCGGCCGGAGACACAGAGGGAGCGCGCTCCCTCTGTGAACTCTTTCCCTGCTGCGATCTACTTAGATCGCGGCAAGGAAAGGGTTAACAGCAGGGGAACATCTCCGATGGCCCCCCCGCTGTTGCAGCGGGACGCCGGCTGGGACTGACAGCCGGCTCCCGCTGCGGGATAGCGCAAGGTCAGTCATAATCTCGCGCTATCCCGATGACATAAGGGTACGTCATTTTGCGCGAAGTACCAGCCTGCTATGACGTACCCTTCATATGGCGGTAAGGGGTTAATTGCAGCTAAATATTATATATAGCCTGTTTCTGTAATGTGATTTATACATTTGGCTATAACATGGTAGCTTTGTTTGACTATAAGGGCTCCTGCACACTTGCGTTTTTCTTGCACTTTTTTTTTCATGCGATTGCCAATGGGACTTTCTAATGTTAAAAACGCTTTGCAAATTGGTGCTTTGCGATTTTTGAGCGATGCGTTTTTAACATTAGAAAGTCCCATTGGCAATCGCATGAAAAAAAAAGTGCAAGAAAAACGCAAGCGTGCAGGAGCACTACGTCTGCTATGGTTTAGAAAATGTGTTTATTGTATCGGCCATTATTGAATGGCTGTGATTTGTCAACCCAGGGCCTGCTTTCATTGGCTGACACGACGCTGAGTTAACCAATCAGAGCATTAGCTTGCTGGAAGCAGGGCATTCAAGCCCCGAACCCAGAATGCAATGCTCTGTCGGCATGCAGGAGGGAGCAACAGCCTGCAGCAGCGCCGCAGGTCATCGCGGAATGCAGTAGGTGAGTATTTTATTTTTACTTGTAATTAGTTTTCCCATTGAATTGCATTGTTACGCATTAATGGTGATTCAATGCATTTCAATGGGGTAAAGTGCTTTGACATACAAGTTTTTTGGTTTAAGATCTCCGTCTCGGAACGGATTAAACTCGTATGTCAAGGCACCACTGTATCTGGTTATAATGGAGTTGCATTTTTAACCCCTTGAGTGGCGGGCTTCTTACCCCCCTGTCAGCCCCACCAGGGCAGGTTTTTTTAAATGGGCCAATCATTTAATTTCAACTAGTTTTGCAGTCGCGTTCCAAGAGCCATGACTTTTTTATTTTTCCATTAACACGGCCATATGAGGGCTTGTTTTTTGCTGGGCAAGTTGTACTTTTTCATGGCCTCATTTTTGGGTATATATAATGTATTGCATAACTTTTGTAAAAACATTTGTAGGGAGATTGGGGGGAAAAAAAGAAATTCTGCCATTTGTTTTTTGGATTTCATTCTTACGGCGTTCAGCGTGCAGAATAATAGTGTGATAACATTATTCTCTGAGTCACACGATTCCGGCGATACCGAGTTTATACAGTTTTATATTGTGTTTCGCTATTTTTGTACATTTAAAACATTTTTTTTCTTAAAGGTTTGCTTTTGTGTCGCCACATTCCAAGAGCCGTATTAATGTTATTTTTCCATTGCCAGCGCTCTAGAAGGCCGTGTTTATTGCGGGATAAACTCTAGACTTCATTTATCTAATTTTTTGGAACATGTAAAATTTTGATCGCTTTTTATTCCATTTTTTCTAGTGGCAAGATTAACAAAAATCTGTAATTCTGGCATGTTTTTTATTTTTATTTTTCACTGCATTCTCTGAGCAGTATAAATGATGTATTAAAGTAATTCTACAGGCCGGTACGATCATGTCAATGCCAAATTATAATAGTTAAAAAAAAAAAAAAAAAAGCAATACAAGTTTAAATCACCTCCTTTTGCCATATCTGTAATAACAAAATCTAAATCATAAAAGAAAAAGAAAAACGAGCCCTTGCTCAAGTACATGGACGGAAAAATAAAAAAGTTATTGAACGCAGAAGATGCAGCAGAAAATAATTTTAAAAGATTAAATGTCTTTGAAAAAAAATACAAGTACTACAGCAAAAAAAACTATACAAGTGTGGTATCGTAGCAATCGTACCGACCCATAGAATAAAGTTATCGGGTAATTTTTGGTTGCCGTTTGTACGCCGTAGAAACTAGACGCACTTAAAGGGGTTGTCCCGCGGCAGCAAGTGGGTCTATACACTTCTGTATGGCCATATTAATGCACTTTGTAATGTACATTGTGCATTAATTATGAGCCATACAGAAGTTATAAAAAGTTTTATACTTACCTGCTCCGTTGCTGGCGTCCTCGTTCCCATGGAGCCGACTAATTTTCGCCCTCCGATGGCCAAATTAGCCGCGCTTGCGCAGTCCGGGTCTTCTGCAGTCTTCTATGGGGCCGCTCGTGTAGAATGCCGGCTCCGTGTAGCTCCGCCCCGTCACGTGCCGATTCCAGCCAATCAGGAGGCTGGAATCGGCAATGGACCGCACAGAAGCCCTGCGGTCCACGGAGACAGAGGATCCCGGCGGCCATCTTCAGCAGGTAAGTATGAAGACGCCGGACCGCCGGGATTCAGGTAAGCGCTGTGCGGGTTGTTTTTTTAACCCCTGCATCGGGGTTGTCTCGCGCCAAACGGGGGGGGGGGGGTTAAAAAAAAAAAAAAACCGTTTCGGCGCGGGACAACCCCTTTAAAGATGGCGGAATGTCATTTTTTTTTTCATTTTACCCCACTTAGAATTTTGTTAAGGTTTTTCAGTACATTATAAGGTACTTTAAATAGCACCATTGAAAAATACAACTCGTCCCGCAAAAAACAACAAGTCCTCATACAGCGACGTCGATGAATAAATAAAGGAGTTATGATTTTTTAAACGGGGGGAGGAAAAAAATAAATGGGGAAAAAAGAAAAAAAGGGGCCGTGTCATTAAGGGGTTAAATAATATACTAACTTTCTTCTATGGGTCATTATGATGCAGGGATACCACATGTGTATCGCTGCTAGATCTTCTTTCTTTGGCCCGGCGGATGTGCTCGGCGCGTCGGCAGTGTGACGTGCGCACGTGTCGTGCACGTGACGTGCACATTTTTTGTTTTGAACTCCTGCTCTCCCGCGGTTTTGCGGTACAGCACAAATACAGCTGCGGGTGTGCTGCGGGACCGGAGGGCTTCCATAGGCTTCAATGGAAGCCGCAGGAGACCCAAGCAAAATGGAGCATGCTGCGGGTGTTGCGATCCGTGCGCCAGGGAAAAATGACATCTGCAGGTATTTAATTACCTGCGGGTGTCCAATGATTCCCTATGGGTAGGGATCACGCGTGTGGAACACCCATGCGGATTTGCTAATTCTATTTTGCCCTTGAATGTGAAGCTAGCACCCCAGGGCTACAAGGTGTGGTGGCTCAGTAATTACCGGTAGCACTGATACCGGTAGTAGGTTGATGGGTGTCCCTTTTTAATGTAAGCCAGGAGGTCACCCTAATTATATGTTTGTAGTGGGGGCTCCCAGCTCCTCCACACTCATGTATAGGACACCAAACTTACTAACAGCAACAAGGAATTGGAGTTTTTCAGTCCCGGTTTTTGTGTCCCCTCCCCCCTGATTGTAATCTTGCTGGCACACCTTGCTAGCTTTTACCACTACGTCCTACTATGGAAGGTAAAGCAGAAAGCCTGCAGGTAATAAATGCAGATAGCATGAGTGTCATCATAGCTGTAGAAATACACTAAGCTACACAACAGTTGTATTAGTTGTGTTGTGCTGTTTAACCCTTTAAGGACGTGGCCCTTTTTTTCCCCCCATTTTCGTTCTTTCCTCCCCCTTTTAAAAAAAATTGTAACTCCTTTATTTATCCATCGCCGTCGCTGTATGAGGGCTTGTTTTTTGCGGGACGAGTTGTATCTTTCAATGGTGCTATTTAATGTACCATATAATGTACTGAAGAAAAAAACAGTAAAATGGAAAAAAAAACAACATTCCACCATCTCTCAGTGCTTCTTGTTTCTACGGAGCACAAACTGCAACACATGATAACTTTATTCTATGGGTCTGTATGGTTACTACGATACCAAAAATCGCGAGATTGCTGTGAGAAAATCGCAGCGATATCATACAGTGCAGCGATGCAATATCGCTGCGATTGTCTCGCAGCGATGCGGTGTCGCCCGTGTGAAGGAGGCCTGAAGCAAGGACTTCTTCCTGCTGGATCCACTTCTGCCTTTGGTTCCAAAAGCTGCATTACAATCTGCAAGCGCAGTATCTAAAAAATGCCATGTGTGACGTACGTTCACACGTAGCGGAAATGTTGCAAGTTTTCTGCAGCGGAAGATTCCGCAGCAAAATCTGCAGCATTTCCGCATCAAAAAACGTGTAAAAGTCTGCACCATCCGTATGAATTATGACTAGGAGTCAGCATCCACAGCTCTCCTCTCATATCCCAATACTGGCAGGGCACACGGCAGCCGCTAGAGAATGCCACCCCGCTGCTAAGGTTCTGCCACTTCTGCATCACATACCAAGCGGTGCGGCGCTCACTAGGGGTTACGATGTGTTCTTGGTAGCGTCTACAATGTCCCTGCAATGCAACAATGTAACAAGATAGAAAAATCACATTGCACTCACATGCATATTGTATGCCATGCGATGCGATTTTATGCAGAGATTCTGTTGAAAATCACTGAATTATAGGGAATAATACCCAAAAATAGGACGTGCTGCCATCCGTCTTTCTTGACATTGCACATTTAAATAGGCCCGTTTAAAATAATAGGTTCTACTTTCATGCAAATTTTGTGCGTCTTGCAATGCACAAAACTCACATGCTAAAAACACCTGTGTAAATGCACTCTAAGGCTCCCTGCAGGGACCAGTGAAGCACTCACCTCTCCCGCGGCTTTGGCTCTGTGATGTGTCGGCTGCTGGCCAGCCAGTGCATGTGTAGAGCGGAGCCGGCGGCCCGGGAGTGACATTTCTGTGCGGCCCCGCACAGAAATAGAGAATGCTGCGATTTGTTTTCCACGTGTATTTTCACGCGGACAAATTGCGGCCGTCTGCATAGGATTGTTTTGTAATGCAGGCGGGCAGGGGCGGAAATTCTGTGGGAAATCCCGCCGCAGAATTTCTGCCCGTGTGCAGGGGGCCTAAAAGTGGAGTTCCTGGATTCAGCACTGCATATACTATGAGACTATTGATTTACTTTATGGGGGATCCTAGGGGATGACAAGTCCCTTTAACCCCTCAGTGACGGCCAATATGTCTTTTTACTGACTTTACTAATAGGCTTTTAATCTACACATACATCTTTATGGTTCAAAAGTGTGTACAGAATTATCATGAAATGACAATAAAAAACATCATTAATACCAAACCGTTCTGTCTTGCCTTTTTAGGATCATGCTCATTAACTATGCAGTGATTTTTATCAATATCTCCAGCATTACTCTAAGGCCAAGAGCCAATAGGGTAGAAACAGTGGAGGTAAAAGGAAGAAAAGACAGACCAAAAAGACTAACGGGGAAGGGGGGACAAAGGTAGCAAAGAAAGTTAGTCCGGCAAGCATGGGAATCAGCTATAAACTCGACATTCCCTCATAACTGACAAATACAGGTGGCTTGGTCAACTAGGGTGGGGTAGTGCCATTGGCAAGCCAAGCATCTAGACCTGGAAAGGTGCAAAACTGAATCCACATTGCCCGTGTTGAGTAAAATTTAGTGAACCTCAGTTCATCTTTAGCACACAGCTCCTCCATGTATTTCAAGCTATCCAATGATTCCAGCCACATCAGCCTCAAAGGGGAGTAGTGGATTTCCACTTCCTGGGGATAATCTGCCTCATGGCCAGTAGGAAGAATCTCAACAAGGACCCCTTAGTATTGGCCAATGAGCCTGGAATCATCAACAGCAAGGCTATTTCAGGCTTAAGACTGATTGCTCTCCTACAAACAGATGAATAAAGGGCACCAACCTCCTGCCAGAAGGGGCAGATTAGTGGACAGGACCACCATAAATGGATGAAAGTCTCTCTGCATTGGAGACACCTCAAGGACAAATCCGGATACTGGGGTTAGACCAACCCCACCGGGGTCTTGTATCATTGTGTCAGGATTTTATAATTAAGTTCTTGCATCTTGCTGGACACGTTTATTTTGTGGGCTTACCTAATTTTTCATTATATCATAAGGCCTCCCTGACCAAATGCATATTGGATTTATTTCACGGCAGGGACCAAAATCTATGGGTGGAAGCTGAACAGGACTCAGTCCCATTCAGGGGGCTTGGCCTTGTCTGGTTGTCGGGAAGGGAGACCTAGGAATTTGGGGCTTTCCTTGATAATTTCTTTGGATCCTGGGTTGGCCCTGCCACCAAACTTAAGTTGATCTCTAGGCCGGGTCCTTTGACTCCTTTAGTGCGCAACCCAGATACCCCGGCCTTCTTCCAAGGTACCTCATTGATGGCCACAATAGCGGAGCCAGTTCCTTTGGTTCGTGACCTGGTCGTTGGTACAAGTCTTAAGACCCTGCAGGAGATCATGGTTGGGGATACCCCGATCAGAGCATGGCACCAATATTTGCAGCTTTGTCATTATGCTAGGTCTCTGAGCAACATTCAACGTCTAAAGAGTCCCATTACCTCTTTTAAGAGCCTGTGCCTGTCGACTTCAAGTAACCTAACTAAAATTTCCACTGTACACCGACTGCTCCTGGAGACCAACAATCAAGGGGAAAACATAATTCTCGAACTGAATTGGGGATGGGATTTAGGCAGTGAACCCTCGGGAGAGTCATGGAGGAAGGCCTATACTCTGACACACATACATCTTTATAAGGTGGTGGCTTGGCGACTAACAGTCTATATACAGGATGTATAACGTATAGCAGCTGTACATATATGATTATATACAGAAGATACCCAAGTTATACCAGAATGGTCCAAAACACAATATACATGATGTTTAAATAATACCAGCTGTACATATTTAATTAAACACAGGAAGTATCCAGGTTATACCAGCATGCTCCATGTCACTATACACAGGAGATGTATAACTTATAGCGACTGTACATATATACTTATATACAGAAGATACCCAGGTTATACCAGCATGGTTAATATAACTATATGCATGTATAGTTTATATTAGCAGTGCATATAGAATTATATACACTAGATACCCAGGTTATACCAGCATAATCCATATCACTATGTACAGATGTTATGTAACTTATACCAACTGTACCTTTATAATTATATACAGGAGATACCCTGACAATAATAGGGTCCATTTGCTATCCGTCCAGCTGCACAGCTTTTGGGTGGATGAAAAGCACTGCATGGAATGTTTTCCCGGTATTTTGAGCTGGATTTGTGATGGAACCTCTGACAGCTGGTTCCGACGCAAATGTGAAACTGGCTTTATACCAGTGTGGTCGATATCACTATACTAGTAATTATTAGAAAATTATAGTACCAATGTTTCTGGTGGCGCAATGCGCCACGCAGCTGTGCTACATGATACATCCATTATGATCACCACACACACAGCTCTACTACATCCATTCTGATTCCCACACATTACACACACAGCACATTACACACACAGCTCTACTACATCCAACCTGACCCAACACATCACACACACAGCAAATGACACACACAGCTCTACTACATCCATCCTCACCGCACACATTACACACACAACTCTGCTACATGGTTCATCCATTATGATCCCCACACATCACAAACACACCTCTACTACATCCATCTTGATTCCCACACAAGACAAACACAGCTTGACTCCTCCCACATCAGTGACATCAACACAGGTCCTTCAGCCCACCGGATTTCTGTGGTGGTGGTAGGTACATGTCTTCTATCACAGTGTTCCCCAACTCCAGTCCTCAGGGACCCCCAACAGGTCATGTCTTCAGGATTTCCTCAGTGTTGCCCAGGTGATGTAATTATTGTCGGGGCCTCAGACATTGCCACAGGTGTTCTTACCATAGAATATCCTGAAAACACGACCTGTTGGTGGTCCCTGAGGACTGGAGTTGGGGACCCCTGTTCTATCAGGACTGCAGATTTGTGTCTGAGATAATAATGGCTTAGTTGTATTCTCATTTTGTTATTTTTGTCCTCCCCTTTTCAAGAGTCCTGTGTTGTTCTGTTGGTCAGGCTCTATGTTTTATATATGTTGTAGGACCTTTGATGACATCACCAGGGGGCAGAGCATCAGAAGCACACACATACATACATAGTCACAGATAAATGGTCGTTAGTAGTTTGATACTGTAGATATGCACCTGTATGTAGTGCCTTCACTGAATTGATCCCTTAAAATATAACTTTTATTAACTATAATACTTAAACTCCGATGGCTTCAAAACTAGCAACATAAATTAAGTGACAAAATCACTATTATAACTCACTTCGTCCGTTCATTGGTGGGACCTACGTAACAGATCCTGACCTTCCAAGTATAGATCAAATAAGAGGTGTATGATCTCTATTCTCATGTGACAAACCAAAGGGACCCCAGATTCCAGTCCCCTTTGGATAAAATTGTAGTTACATGAAGTATAGAGAGGAACTACGATGGTCACAAGACCCAGTATAGTGTCCTCAAACAGCAAACGAAGTGGGTAATTATAAAGCACTTGTGTTCAAAAGCTCATAAATAATATAGCAGGGATACGAGGCAAATGTAGGTCTTAGTTGGTTAATGTCTCCAACTTTAGCGGCAGGGAACAGAGACAGATGTAAATCTTTGTTAATAAACATCTCTGATTCCCCACACTGACTCTGAATGGACATCACAATACTGAACTGACTATATCCCAATGATGATATTTTATTTGTGGTACAAGTCAGTAAAACAGTATTGTTATAATCAAATTCTTCTAACACCATTAGGATTCCAAAAAAGTTGGTTTAAGAACGATTCTAGACATTCTGATGCAGATGGTTCTATAGGGTCCTAAAGAAATCTAGTTTAGGATAATTCTCACAAATTATGGTTCCGCAGGTTTTAGGCATTTCAGTGGTGCTACCGACTCATCAGGAACCTTTATGTTGTTGAACCTTTTTGATCCATACTGGGTCGCCCCTATAAATGGATCACCCCCATCTGGGCAAAGGCTAATTAAGTATTTTCAAACTAGAGCCCAAATGAAATTTCAAAGTTCTTAAAAAATGTCCAAACAGATCAATCATTGAATGGCTGTGATTGGTCCCTGCCCTCAGCCAAACAGAGGCAGCGCTTCCAGGAGGCAGGGATTTTTAAATCCCCGGCCAAAAGAAAATGATGCGGAACTGTGCTGAAGAGAAGACACGCCATAGTCCCGATGGCACTGCTAGGTGACTTATATTTTCAATGAATGGCTGAGTGCCGTCTCTGATTTGTCACAGCGCTTAGCCAATCAGAGCCAATGCTTTCAGGAGGGACTTTTGAACCCCCGGCCACCAGAAAGAAGAAGACTGTCGGGGAAGGGGAGAAGAGCCGGACAGCGCTTGTAGGTGAGTTAAGTTTTGTTGTTTTTTTGTTGTTTTTTTTTTCTTCTTTCTGTAGCTAGGGATGATTGTCGGAATACAGCTTATATTTCAACCCCCCTGGAAAATCAGCGCTACAGGGATTGCCTTCATCCCATCGCTTTTAATGGGGCAGCAGCAGTGCCAGCCCCATTGAAAGCAATGGAAAAGCATCGCAGTCCTCTGTCACAGCTAATTCTTTCATCCCCATGGGGAGTCCTATAATCACTGAACACTGTGACAGTGCTGTCACAGTGTTCAGTGATGAGGGGACTTCACGCGGGGATTAACGGAATTTCCCTTAACTCCTGCTCCCATAGGAGTCAATGGAAACTCCGGAAAAACATGCACCTAAGATAGACGATGTTTTATCTTTTTTTAGGTGTGCGCTGTTTTGCGCTTTAAATTCTGCGCATATGAACACGTCTATATGAACTCATTGGTTCTTTTAGAAGTGTGCTTATGTGCACGCAAAACACACACTTGTGTGAATGAGGCCTTAAGAAATGCATCAAAAACCTGCATATAGTTTTTTTTTTTAAAAACACCTATTGTTTAAATCTACATGCAGTTTTTAATAGTAAGTGCAGTTTCTTAAAAACACATGTGGCTTTTGAATGTGTTCTTTTTAATTGTTTCAAAAATGCAACAAAAAACATGAATACAGCCATTAAGCTTATGCTGAGGTGTTAGATCATGTATGTAAATTCATTTTGCAGCTGTATGTAGCACGGTCTAGGTATGGATATAGGTACAAGTAGAGGGGGGGGGGGGGGCAAACCCCCCTGAGCCTTTAGGTACGCTTCTGCCTGCGAGTTATGGCTTTTGTAATGTGACGATGAGAATCTCTCAGTACTTTAATCAAAAAATCAGCTGGTCACTGAGGGGTTAAGATGTTACAACACAGGTGTCAGCCCCCCTTTCCCATGAGAGAATAGCATGCACAGTAATCTTCATCTACAGGTGGCGTTCTGTAAAGTTTCTGGGCCGCTGGGCGTTTCCCCTCCCGCCGCTGCTGTGAAGCTACGTCTACCGCACACAAAGACGCAGATCAGAGCAGCTACGTCTTGAAAGAAGGCGGAAAGCGGTACCAGAAGTAAACGGCAGAGAAATTAACCCCTTAGCTCAGTGTCACTCACCTACTGCAATCAGTGATGCAAGCGCTAGTAATGCCTCGGTCAGCATAAAGTACTTCATTCTATGACTGCAAGAGGAGAGATATGAGGGGCTTCCCAAAATCCATCCCCCAACTGGTCACCACCACACGTCACTAGATGTCCTCGTCATCTCCCGCGTTAACATCCATGACGTGACTACGGCTCCTCCCCTCGTATGTTTTGCCCCTCCTTCACAACATACCGCACGTGCTTCCCAGCGATAGGTACAGAGTTAATCAGAAGACGTGAAAAGAATTGGAAATACGGAATTAGAAGTGGAGCATTCCACACGAGCCTAACAAGTATTTGTGAGAAAGCAGACAAACTTTGAAGCACACTACATGGCCAAAACTATGTGCCCCCCCCCCCTATAATTACTGAGTTCAAGTGTTTCAGCCACACTCACCACAAGCACACGTAAAATCTGGCACACAGCCATGTAGTCTCCGTAGACAAACACTGGTAGTAGTTATACCATAGATATGTCAGTGTACTTTCACACAGGATGGAATATTCCACTTAGTTTTATACGGATTTGAAAATGGCTTAAAGCGGTTTCCAGTTGTGAACTATTGAAGGCCTATCCTTAGGATAGGTTATCAATATGGCTGTCGTCCGTTGCCCGGGACCTCCTAATTTTAGATGTTTGCTAAGCCAGTGTGCTTGTGCAGGAAGCAGACAGCGCCGTTCTTACTGTAGTGGCCAGGCTTAGCATTGCATGCAAAGTTTCTATTCATTTCAGTGCGAATTTGGTCTGCAATACGAAGGCCGGCCACTAAAGTAAGAACGGAGCTGTTTGCTTCCTGCAGAAATCAGTTTATTGTCAAAGTATGTTTATTTAAAGTATTGCATATAGCACACAGATTGACAGACCTTGAAATCAGATTAATATATCTGTTAAATGACACACAAGTGACAAATACGATGACAGGATCAATGACAAAATCCATGACAAAGCTGGGAGTTCAGTGCAGGTGAATGGCTGTACATTAAACTTTAAACAATAGAATATCCCTGGTCTTTGTTAAACATTTTATTGTCACTAGGGTTCAGGATCTATACTCTACAATCAGCTTGAAAGTAACTACTTCAGTTTGCTAAACTATATAGGTTACATGTAGAACGAATAAATCTATTAAAAGTTATATAGGTTTCAAAGTGAGGATCGGTTTGAGACGATCCTTGACTCAGAACATTGGAGGAAAAATAAATAGGAGGTAGATGAAAGAAAAGGAGGTAATGGTTAAGAGGGGAGAAAGAGTTACCCTCTGCAGACCGCCTGCAGACGGGCGGGTCGGTTCCGGTGGCGAGAATTCTCGCCGCGGGACCCGACCCGAGCGCCTGCAGGGACCAGCGTGTACTCACCCGTACTCACCAAGCGCAGACCGGAGCCGGCGGCGCGTGAGTGACATTTCTGTGCAGAGCTCTGCGAGCCCCGCACAGAAATAGAGCATGCCGCGATATTTCGCGCAACCAAATCATGGCCGTCTGCATAGGATTGCGTTTGTTAACGCAATCCTATGCAGGCTTCCAGCAGCGGAAATTCTGCGGCAAATCCCGCTGAGGAATTTCCGCTCGTGTGCAGGCGGCCTAAAAGATGGTTGAGAAAAAAAAGGATAGAGAAGGAAGAAAATAGAAGGGAAATAGTGTCTTGAGAGGCAGCCTCTGGCGGCACCCCCACCGTCAGTTAAGTGGGTAAGAAGACCCCATTCTCAAGCCACTACTCAAATTTAGTGGAACTACGAAACATCGTCCATACATCCCATACAGCGTAGTATTTTGACCATTTGTCGTCGTCTTTGGCTCTCAGCTCTTCCATGTACCTGGTGTCTTCTAAGGCCACTACCCAGTTTAGGCGTGTCGGCATCGTCTGGGATTTCCAGAGTCTAGGGATCACCGTTCTCATAGCTAAAAGAAAGAATCTCAGGATATCTTTTTACTACCGTAGCAGCGATGGATCCCGGCAGGATCGAAAAGAGAGCGATCTCCGGAGTGAGTTTTAATGAGCTTCTTTTCAGGGTGTTATAGAGGGCCAATGTCTCTGCCCACAGGTTCCCCATTCCTGGGCAGGACTACCAATTATATGTGAGCGATCCCAGTTCGCTCAAGCATCTCCAACATGCAGCAGAGAAGCCGGGGTATATCCTGGCCAGAAGTACCGGGGTACGATACCATCTCGTGTTGAGCTTATAGTTCATCTCATGATGTCTGCCGAGGACCGACATTCTATGAGTCATGTCAACACCTTTGGTCCAGTCTTCGTCAGACAGGGACTGTCCCAGCTCTCTCTCCCATGCTCTACGTATGCCCCCCTCTAAGTCCCGAGCTCCTCCGGCTACCAGCATGCTATAGACCGTGGTGATTTCTCCTCTCGATTCTCGAGGATTTGCACATAGCTCTTCAAAAGGTATGGGAGGGGTGGACAACTCTGAAACTGAACCCTGTGCTCTGACGAAGTGGCACAGTTGTAATTATTGAAACCACGCAACCGTCACGGTTTCCCCGTCTCCCATAAGCAAGCTCAAGGGTCTGACTCCGTCTTCCCGTAGAAGATCATCTATTCTTAGGATATAAACTCCCATTCTATCTAGGAGCGTCAGTCCCCTGCCTCCCAGAGGGAAGTCCGGGTTTCCCACTAAAGGGGTCCAAGGGCCCGGAATGGTGATTAATCTACTCCTACACACGAAGCCGTCCCAGTTCCGCAAGAGCAAATTCAGGAAGGGTGATACCTGGATTCCGCGTCTACCTAGGCACCCACTGAGCCAGAAAAGACCCTGAGCCCGATACGGGGCGGAACTCTGCTCTAGTTCGACCCATAGTTTGGAATGCCCCATGTGCATGAGGTCCAGAACGGTCCTACCTATTGCAGACCTGTAATAGAGTAGCATGTCGGGTAGACCCACACCGCCGTTCTCTTTTTTCTGGGTAAGAAGTTAATAGCTCAGGCATGCTCTAGCCCCTCTCCACACAAAGCGCATCACTACCTTTCGCAGTTTGATAAAGTAGTTCCGTGGTAACTGTATTGGTAGAGTCTGGAAGAGATACAAGAACTTCGGGAGAGAGTTCATCTTAATAGTGTTAATTCTACCAAACCAGGATAATGTTAGCAGTCGCCACCTTTCTAGGTCTTTCACTAGGGAGGAATATATGAGTTCGTAGTTTAGGTCATGTAGTTGACTCAGGTCTGGGGATATTTTGATTCCTAGATATTTAATGTGGTCTTCGCGCCACGACAATGAAAATAGGGGTTTAATCTGGGACAATTCCGTTGGCTGGAGCGTTATATTTAGAATTTCAGACTTTTGCAAGTTAATTTTAAAATTGCTGACTCTACTGTATTTGTCGAATTCTCGTAGGAGGGCGGGTAGGGTCTGTCTGTGATTCGTGATGTAGACCAGCAGATCATCAGCAAACGCAGCCACCTTGTGTTCAGTCTGAGCCACTCTGTATCCCTGGATTTCTGAGTTCTTTCTAATTGCATTTGCGAGTGATTCCATAACCAGGACATACAAGGTTGGGGAAAGTGGGCATCCCTGACGCGTGCCGCTCTTGATGTTAATTGGGCGGGACAGTTTCCTGTTAACTCGGATTTGGGCCGTGGGCTTGTCATATAGGGCCATTATCCAATTTCTCAGTCTGCATCCCAAACCAATTTTTTGTAGGGTGGCCTAAAGGAATTTCCAACTGACACGGTCAAACACCTTCTCAGTGTCCACCGATAAGAGGCATAGTGGACTTTTTGCATCGCGTGCTCTACCTATCAAAAAGAGAGTTCTAATGGTATTATCCCTTGCCTCTCGACCACGAACAAATCCAACCTGGTCTCTATGTATGAGTTTAGGGACAAGTGGTCCAAGACGTGTGGCCAGGGTTCTTGCAAAAACTTTTGTGTCCACATTCAATAGGGAAATGGGCCTATAATTCCCACAGGAGTGGGGGTCTCTTCCTTGTTTTGGGATAACTGTGATAATGGCCTGTCGGAGATTGCATTAAAGGCCTTGCAGAGTATTGGTGTTATAAGATCTCCGAACGCTCTGTAAAATCGGGGCGTAAAGCCATCTAAGACCTCCTGTTCCGTAAGGTCGCGTTCTAGGGCCTCAGATTCCGCCGAAGAGACCGAATAGGGGGCGAAGTCGCGTACGTAAGCCTCTACGTTATATAAGGGGTCGCTCTTGGCTGTTCCTGGAGGTCCACAATATTATAGAGCTCTCCATAGTATTGTCTAAAGCAATCAAGCAGATCCTCAGTTGCGTGAACGTTCCCGCTCTTTGGGGAATTTAATGCGAATATGTAGGATTGGCACCTTCAGGGGTTTAAGACCCTTGCCAGCCAGCTACTGCATTTATTGCCATATTCGTAGAACCCTCCTCTTAACCTGTCCCTCATGCACAGGTGGGCCTGATCCAACAAGGCCAGGATTTGCTGCCGCAGAGAGGCGATTTCCGCGTTTAGGGAAGAGGAGGCATTTGTTTTGTTGGCCTGTTCTGCGCTCTATAGATGGGTAATGAGGTCCTTCAATTTGCCTATTCTATCCTTTTTAAGTCTTGCCCCGTGGGATATAAAGATTCCTCTTAGTACGCATTTCAGAGCTTCCCACTGTATGGGTGGAGAAGTCATGTCTCCCCAATGGGTCTCAATAAATATTTTTATGGTCTTACGTATCTCCTACCGATAGCATGCGTCGTTTAGAAGGTTATCGTTAAGGTGCCAGGTGTTAAAACCCTTCTTATGATCATGCACTAAGAGGGCTCCGTAGATGGGTCCGTGGTCTGACCACAGGATGTTACCTATTGAGCTCCTGGGGGATAGGTCTAAGAGACCATGTGAGATAAACAGGTAGTCCAGCCTCCCATAACTGTTGTGTGGGATCGTCTTTTGGCAGGATCGTTTAAGCCTCTGATGTTATAGGTACAAAACGAAAGGCCAGTCATGGGGGCTGTCTACTTACGAAAGTAGGGACCGCCAGGGCAGCGAAGACGCTAAGTAGAGAGGGAAAGAGGGGGAGAGAAAGAGGGGAAATATAGTGCAAGAGGATAGGGTGACAGAAAATATATTTTCCGTTGATTGGGAAATAGTGTCCCAATCTCACAGAGTGGGTTTCGGACCTAAGGTCAGAATCGGACGGCACCATGGTGGCGTCCACCAGTTGGGAGGGAGAGACCCAAGAATGCCGGAGCCGCTACTGGCGTCCCCCAACAAAAATACTGTGCTTGTGTAGGATGTCTAAATTTATGAGACCTGCATTAAAAGGAGTATCAGAAATGTGGCAAGTTAACTGCCAGTGAAGGCATAATAGAGGGAAAGGGCTGGTGGTGACCCAGTAAGATGTTAGTAAACTTGGTGGTTTGCGTTAATGAGTAACCGGGATGAAAAAGCGTAAGCGTGCAAAACATTAAAGGGGTTGTCCCGCGAAAGCAAGTGGGGTTATACACTTCTGTATGGCCATATTAATGCACTTTGTAATGTACATTGTGCATTAATTATGAGCCATACAGAAGTTATTCACTTACCTGTTCCGTTGCTAGCGTCCTCGTCTCCATGGTGCCGTCTAATTTTCAGCGTCTAATCGCCCGATTAGACGCGCTTGCGCAGTCCGGTCTTCTTCTTTTCTCAATGGGGCTGCTCGTGCCAGAGAGCGGCTCCTCGTAGCTCCGCCCCGTCACGTGCCGATTCCAGCCAATCAGGAGGCTGGAATCGGCAATGGACCGCACAGAAGACCTGCGGTCCACCGAGGGAGAAGATCCCGGCGGCCATCTTCACCAGGTAAGTAAGAAGTCACCGGAGCGCGGGGATTCAGGTAAGCACTGTCCGGTTTTTATTTTTAACCCCTGCATCGGGTTTGTCTCGCGCCGAACGGGGGGGCTATTGAAAAAAAAAACAACCCGTTTCGGCGCGGGACAACCCCTTTAAGGTTTTCAAAGTCCAGCGACAACACCGATCCCCAGTGTCAGACAGCACAAAGACCCTTTCGGGCCAGGGTGGGTGGACTGTGCCCCCGCTGAGCTGTTCAGGGTGGCAGGCGTGCGGGGTGGTTCCTATTCTTCGGGCGTCTAGGCCTGGCCTCCTGCCATGGCATTTTAAGTGCTGCGATGGGCAAAGCTGGGACGTGTGGCCAGTCTGGTATCAAGACCATTGGCAGTTCCAGGGTGCCAAGAAATTTAGGAAGATCAGCGGGGGACCTAAAGACCGCCGACCTCCCATTCCTCATGGCGATGAGCTGGAAAGGGTATCCCCATCTGTATATTATCTTGTTGGTTCGGAGAACTTCAAGGAGCAGTCTAACAGCCCTGCGGAGCTGAAGGGTGCACCTGGCCAAGTCAGGGTAGACCACTATTGGGACACCCTTGTGAGTAAGGGGATCTTTCCTGTTGCAAGCACTTTTCAGAGTGGCTTCTTTATCCTTAAAGAAATGTATGCGATATACAATGTCCCACAGTTTCCCTGGGTCATCCGGGCGAGGGCCGAGGGTTCTGTGGATACGGTCTATCTCTATTGGCCGGTCGGGAGGACGTTGTAGCAGGGAGCAAATGACGTTGCGGGCCCAGTCCTCCAGTTGAGAAGGGGCGATTTCTTCCGAAAGACCTCTCAGACGCAGATTGTGACGATTTTCAAGGTCATCGAGATGAGACAGAATGTCCGCCATTTGCTGGGCTTGGGCATTTATGATTCGGCTATGGGTCTCTAGTGTAGTGGAGACCTCGCCTTGCGTCTCCTCAATGGCATTTATACGGCTTCCCATGTGTTTAAGTTCTTGCTGTATAAAGGATAGCGCTTCTTTTTGTGAACTTTCTAAGCGCTGAAAGTCCCTTTTAGTCAGGAGAGATCTTAAATGCGCTTTCCAATCCTAGTCATCCCAGTCATCAGACGAGGAATCGTTATAAGATGACGGGCTGGCAGTATGGGTTGCTGTAGCTTTTCTGATGCACAGGACTACTACTTCTCTCAGGATAGGGTGTTGTGCTGCGTGGTGCATTCATATTGATTTGCTGGGGACAGCTGTTATTCTCAGCATCTCCCCTAATCAGCAGGTGTGTCTGTGCTTTTGTGCTGGAACCCCTGCTGGGCATAGGACTGTGCCCCACTGACTGTTGGCCCTCATCATGGAGGGTATGGGGGCTGGGGGAGAGGTCCTCACTGTCCGCCCGTGGTGACTGTGTTCCCTGTGTGTGGGTACTTATCTGGTACATGGGGGCCTCCAGGTCCATCCGCGCCGAGTATTGCTGGCCCGCGGGTCTCTATGCTGCTGCCGCTGCGGGGTGATGAAGCTGCGGTCCGGCGCCATCTAGGGAGAGGGAGCCGCCGCACCGCGTGTCCCGAAGTAGCGCTGGATCGTCGGCCGCTTGTCCTCCCCCGCTGTCCTGGGTCTGCTAGACGTTCTCCTCTTCCCCATCGCTGGTCTGGAAGCCACTTTATGCCGGGGAACGGGGTGAAGAGCAGGTCAATGCTGAGATGGAGCCGGGAGCTCAGCAGAAGTGCGGTGCCCTCCAGAAATCAGTTTAGCACATGAGTACACAGCCTGGTGCATACCTGATCGTCAGGGGTTCCGGGCAACAGAGCCCAGCCAATCTACTATTGATGACCTATCTATCCTGAGAAGAAGCCATCAATAGTTTACAACCTGACTACCCCTTTAATTCTGCCTGCCATTCTGCACCAGTTTCCTGTCATTGGTTGAAGCGTCCCCCACCTTTTAACGTCCTCTTTCTTTTCACATCCACTGGAGAAGGATTGCTCCATGCCAACACAGGACAGCTGTTGTCCACTCAGTCCTTTTTAGGGTTATTTTTGAGTGTTTTCTTACGTGATGTTGATAAAAAAATTATAACTTTTCCCATGATAACTTTTTCCTATTTCAGATGTCACAGCTAGCGGCGTGGAAGGAGCTTGTCCCATTGCGTTAGAGTGCGAACTACCTTCAAGTCAGCTGACTTACCAACAAAGTAAATGAAACTTGTATATTGTGTTTTTGGATCATTCTGGTATAAGATAGGTATCTTCTGTATGTATTCATATCTGTACAGCTGCTATAAATTATACATCCTGTATGTATAATATGGACCATGCTGGTATAACCTGGGGATCTCCTGTATATAATAGTATATGTACAGCTGGTATAAGTTATATATCTCCTGTATATAGTGATATAGAGCATGCTGGTATAAACTGAGTATCCACTGTATATAATTATATATGTACAGCTGGTATAAGTTATACATCTCCTGTATATAGTGATATGGAGCATGCTGGTATAACCTGGTGTCTCCTGTATATAATTATATATGTACAGCTAGTATAAGTTATACATCCTGTATATAGTGATATGGAGCATGCTGGTATAACCTGGGGATCTCCTGTATATAATTATATATGTACAGCTGGTATAAGTTATACATCTCCTGTATATAGTGATATGGAGCATGCTGGTATAACCTGGTGTCTCCTGTATATAATTATATATGTACAGCTAGTATAAGTTATACATCCTGTATATAGTGATATGGAGCATGCTGGTATAACCTGGGGATCTCCTGTATATAATTATATATGTACAGCTGGTATAAGTTATACATCTCCTGTATATAGTGATATGGAGCATGCTGGTATAACCTGGTGTCTCCTGTATATAATTATATATGTACAGCTAGTATAAGTTATACATCCTGTATATAGTGATATGGAGCATGCTGGTATAACCTGGGGATCTCCTGTATATAATTATATATGTACAGCTGGTATAAGTTATATATCTCCTGTATATAGTGATATGGAGCATGCTGGTATAACCTGAGTATCCCCTGTATATAATTATATATGTACAGCTAGCATACATTATGCATCCTGTATATAGTGATATGGAGCATCCTGGTATAACCTGGGCATCTCCTGTATATAATTATATATGTACAACTGGAATAATAAAACTGTAATAGAAAAATCCTCCTGCGCTCTTTTTTGGGTTTTGCAATCCAATAAGGGAAACTATAAAGTCTCCACAATAGGGAAAATATATTTAATTGTACAATGAGTACATAAAAAAACATATAACAGATAAAAATTCTTGCAACGCGTTTCGGCACTATATCAGTGCCTTTTTCAAGCATGACACATTATTTTATTACAGTTTTATTTGCTTCTTTCCCCATTTGTGTGGTGCAATTCCCACTGGGGTTTTTCTACTGCTGCATCTCCTCTTATGAGGATCTTTGGGGATTTTGCACAAGAAGAACATCTATAGTTCTACAAGTGACCAGGGATCATCGGTGCAAGCGGGTTATTCTCCCTGAGGTGGGGATCCCGCTTTGCACCAGGTGAGTAAAAAAAACCCTTATTCTCTATTTCGGATTCCTGTATGGTGGCGTGGATCTATACTTTGAGATTACAACTGGTATAAGTTATACATCTACTGTATACAGTGATATGGAGCATGCTGGTATAACCTGGGTATCTCCTGTATATAATTATATATGTACAGCTGGTATAAGTTATACATCTCCTGTATATAGTGATATGGAGCATGCTGGTATAACCTGGGTATCTCCTGTATATAATTATATATGTACAGCTGGTATAAGTTATACATCTCCTGTATACAGTGATATATGGAGCATGCTGGTATAACCTGGGTATCTCCTGTATATAGTGATATGGAGCATGCTGGTATAACCTGGGTATCTCCTGTATATAATTATATATGTACAGCTGGTATAAGTTATACATCTCCTGTATACAGTGATATGGAGCATGCTGGTATAACCTGGGTATCTCCTGTATATAGTGATATGGAGCATGCTGGTATAACCTGGGTATCTCCTGTATATAATTATATATGTACTGCTGCTATAAGTTATACATCTGCTGCATATAGTGATATAGACCATGCTGGTATAACCTGGGTATCTCCTGTATATAGTGATATGGAGCATGCTGGTATAACCTGGTATCTTCTGTATATAATTATATATGTACAGCTGGTATAAGTTATACATCTCCTGTATATAGTGATATGGAGCATGCTGGTATAACCTGGGTATCTCCTGTATATAATTATATATGTACTGCTGCTATAAGTTATACATCTGCTGCATATAGTGATATAGACCATGCTGGTATAACCTGGGTATCTCCTGTATATAGTGATATGGAGCATGCTGGTATAACCTGGTATCTTCTGTATATAAGTATATATGTACAGCTGGTATAAGTTATACATCTCCTGTATATAGTGAAATGGAGCATGCTGGTATAACCTGGGTATCTCCTGTATATAATTATATATGTACTGCTGCTATAAGTTATACATCTGCTGCATATAGTGATATAGACCATGCTGGTATAACCTGGGTATCTCCTGTATATAGTGATATGGAGCATGCTGGTATAACCTGGGTATCTCCTGTATATAATTATATATGTACTGCTGGTATAAGTTATACATCTGCTGCATATAGTGATATAGACCATGCTGGTATAACCTGGGTATCTCCTGTATATAGTGATATGGAGCATGCTGGTATAACCTGGTATCTTCTGTATATAAGTATATATGTACAGCTGGTATAAGTTATACATCTCCTGTATATAGTGATATGGAGCATGCTGGTATAACCTGGGTATCTCCTGTATATAATTATATATGTGCAGCTGGTATAGGTTATACGTCTCCTCTATATAGTGATATGGAGCATGCTGGTATAACCTGGGTATCTCCTGAATATAACTATATATGTACAGCTGGTATAGGTTATACATCTCCCTGTATGTAGTGATATGGAGCATGCTGGTATAACCTGGGGATCTCCTGTATATAATTATATATGTACAGCTGGTCTAAGTTATATATCTCCTGTATATAGTGATATGGAGCATGCTGCTATAACCTGGGTATCTCCTGTATATAATTATATATGTACAGCTGGTATAAGTTATACCTCTCCTGTATATAGTGATATGGAGCATGCTGGTATAACCTGGATATCTCCTGTATATAATTATATATGTGCAGCTGGTATAAGTTATACCTCTCCTGTATATAGTGATATGGAGCATGCTGGTATAACATGGGTATCTCCTGTATATAATTATATATGTACAGCTGGTATAAGTTATACCTCTCCTGTATATAGTGATATGGAGCATGCTGGTATAACCTGGGTATCTCCTGTGTATAATTATATATGTACAGCTGGTATAAGTTATACATCTCCTGTATATAGTGATATGGAGCATGCTGGTATAACCTGGGTATCTCCTGTATATAATTATATATGTACTGCTGCTATAAGTTATACATCTGCTGCATATAGTGATATAGACCATGCTGGTATACCCTGGGTATCTCCTGTATATAATTATATATGTACTGCTGCTATAAGTTATACATCTGCTGCATATAGTGATATAGACCATGCTGGTATAACCTGGGTATCTCCTCTATATAGTGATATGGAGCATGCTGGTATAACCTGGGTATCTCCTGAATATAATTATATATGTGCAGCTGGTATAAGTTATACATCTCCTGTATATAGGGATATGGAGCATGCTGGTATAACCTGGGTATCTCCTGTAAATAATTACATACTTCACTCACAATTAAGATATGCATCAAAAACCTGCACAGTTTTTTTTTTAAATGTATTGTTTAAACCCACATGCGGTTTTTAATAGTTTCTTTAAAATGCATGTGGTTTTTGAATACTGTATACCTTTTTTCATGTATTTATTTAATTGTGGTTCACATACAACAAAAAGCATGAACACAGCCATAAAGCTAAGGGGCTAGATCATGTATATAAATTTGTTTTGCAGCTGTATGGATACAGGTACAGGTGGAGGAGGGGAAGGAAGCCCAAGCTGAACTTTTGCACTGGGACCCCTGAGCCTTTAGGTACGCTTCTGTCTGCGAGTTATGGCTCTTGTAAGGTGCCGATGACAATCTCTTGGCTCTTTAAACTTAAAAAATCATCCGGTCACTGAGGGGTTAAGAGGAAAGTCACAGGAGTCAGCCCCCCTTCCCCATGAGAGAATAGCATGCACAGTAATCTTCGTCCACAGGGGGCAGCAATCTGTAATAAGTTCTAAGAAGACAGAAAGCAGCTCGCAGCATTACAAGGAAATGCCAGAAGTAAACCAGGAGAAAAATTAACCCCTTAGCTCAGTGTCACTCACCTACTGCAAGCAGTGATGCAAGCGCTAGTAATGCCGCGGTCAGCATGATGTACTTCATTCTAGGAGTGCAAGAGGAGAGATAAGAGGGGGTTCCCAAAATCCATCCCCCAACTGGTCACCACCACACGTCACTAGATGTCCTCGTCATCTCCCGCGTTAACATCCATGACGTGACTACGGCTCCTCCCCTCGTATGTTTTGCCCCTCCTTCACAACATACCGCACGTGCTTCCCAGCGATAGGTGCAGAGTTACTCAGAAGACGTGAAAAGAATTGGAAATACGGAATGAATAGTGGAGCATTCCACACGAGCCTAACAAGTATTTGTGAGAAAGCAGACAAACTTTGGAACACACTACATGGCCAAAAGTATGTGAACCCCCCCTCCCAATTATTGAGTTCAAGTGTTCCAGCCACACTCACCGTAGACAGAAATGTAAAATCCGGCACACGGCCATGTAGTCTCCATAGATAAACACTGGTAATAGTTATACCGTAGGCATGTCCGTGTACTTTCACACAGGATGGAATATTCTACAACTTGCTGCGGAATTTTCCATGTAGTTTTATAATGCAGATTTGAAAATATAAAGCATTGATGGCCTATCCTCGGGATAGGTTATCAATAGCAGATTGGCTGGGGTCCGTTGCCTGGGACCTCCACATTTTAGCTGTCTGCCAAGCCAGGGTGCTACGGCGCTGAGCTGATTCCTACAGGAAGCAGACAGCTCTGTTCTTACTGTAGTGGCCGGGCTTAGTATTGCAGGCAAAGTTCCTTTTCATTTTAATGGGAATTTAGTCTGCAATACCAAGCCTGGCCACTAAAGTAAGAACGGAGTCGTTTGCTTCCTGCAGAAATCAGTTTAGTGCATCGGCCTGGTGCACAGCTGATTGGCAGGGGTCCCGGGGCAATAGACCCCAGCTAATCTACTATTGATGACCTATACTGAGAATAAGCCATCAATAGTTTACAACCGGACTACCCCTTTAATTCTGCCCGCCATTCCGCGCCAGTTGCTGTCATTGGCTGAGGCGATCCCCCACCCTTTTAATGTCATCTTTCTTTTTCATATCCACTGGAGAAAGATTGCTCCATGCCAACACAAGACAACTGTTGCCCACCCACTCCTTTTTAGGGCTGTTTTTGAGTGTTTTCTTACATGATGTTGATCAAAAAGTTGTATTTTTTTCCCACAACAACTTTTTCCTATTTCAGATGTCACAGCTAGCGGTGTGGAAGGAGCTTGTCCCATTGCGTTAGGACTACCCTCAAGCCACCTTACTTACCAACAAGTCACGCGCACAACGGCTGCGTTGGCGGAGGGTGCGAAATGATTCTGACACAAAAATGGGTCTGAGGCCTAATTCACACGGGCATATTTTTCTTCAGTATTTTGTGAGCCATAATCAGGAGCGGGTCCAAAATATGGAGGAAATGCAAATCTTTCCGTTATACTTTCTCTCCACTTCTGGTTTTGGCTCACAAAATACTGATGAAAAATACGCCCGTGTGAAAGAGGCCCTAGAATGCAGATACAAATGTTTTCCTTTAAAAATTTACTTTCATTTTGCAAAAGTAGTAAAAAAAGAAATAAAACTCCATAAACTATCGCAGTAATCGTGCTGATCAGATATGAAAGTTATCATATGTTATTTTTACCAAATGCCGAATTCCGTAAAAACAAAGCCCCAAAAATCAATGGCGGAATTTCTGTGGGGTTTTCCATCTCCACCCAATCGAAAAAAATGTAATAGTGCAGCAGGCTCTACCATCTCCCTCCCATAGGGAAGCTGAGTACCCACCCTTGTCACTAACAGGGGGAGGACACACTCTGATGCCTTTACCTTAAAGGGGTTGTCCCGCGGCAGCAAGTGGGGGTATACACTTCTGTACGGCCATATTAATGCACTTTGTAATATACATCGTGCATTAAATATGTGCCATACAGAAGTTATTCACTTACCTTCCCTGCGCTGGCGTCCCCGTCTCCATGGCTCCGTCTAATTTCAGCGTCTAATCTCCTGATTAGACGCGCTTGCGCAGAAGGGTCTTCTCCCATCTCTTTGCTCCGGCACGAGCCGGCATTCTGGCTCCGCCCCCTTGTACGCGTCATCGCGTAGCTCCGCCCCCGTCACATGTGCCGATTCCAGCCTCCTGATTGGCATTAATATGGCCATACAGAAGTACTTAACCCCACTTGCTATCGCGGGACAACCCCTTTAAGTGTTTTGTCACTTGTGACGCCACCATTCCCATTCTTCGTGGTAGGCTTCTGGAATGCTGAATAAGGTAGTCCACACAAGGGAATAGTTTTTATGAACCAGACCAGGGAAAGGTCCGATCGGTTCCTTTACGGAACAGTTTCAACAGTAACACGATAACAGTTCTGTACACATGAGTATTTGGTTAGTTACTCTCTCAGGATTTCCTCTTTACAGTCCCAGTTATCTGTAGGGTCCCGTTTCCTCTTTTTAGACACACTCTTACTTATCTTTGCAGTCTCTCCTTCACTTTCCACTCTGATGACACTCTGCAACCTCCCGGCATGCAGTAGCGGAGCCCTCACACCCAGCAAGTTCTGTGAGATCCAGCAAGCACCATTCAGCTTCTCCCCTGCTGTGCCTCCCTCATGGCTGTCCCCTGCAGTGGTCGTAAGCCATGGCTCAAGCAGCCTTTCTGGATCTCGAGCCATCTCACTCATGACTGTCTCATTCCTCAGTCAACTCAAGACTCAACTCAACTGGACTGACATAGACTTCCTGCTCTCTGCACCTACCATTGATACAACACACAGACTCCCGAAAACACAAAACAATACATTTGCAGACACACCTAGACATGAGCAAACATTAACCCTTCCATGCCTGCAAACTCCCAAATATCCGGTGCTGAATCATACCTCATTCACTCTAATGAAGCATAACACATTTAACACATAAACTCTGCACAATACTGAAGTGGACCCCATAACTCTGGGCCACTACAATAAAAGCTCTACAACACATTATATATACCCCAGAGAGGTGTCATTAAATATATACAGCGCGTCCCACAGCAAACAAGCCCTCATATGGCTATGTCAATATATCACTATGTACAGGATGCATAACTTTTACCAGCTGTACATATATAAGAAGATGCCCAAGTAATACCAGCATGGTCTATATCACCATATACAGCAGATGTATAACTTATACCAGCTGTACATATATAATTATATACAGGAGATACCCAGGTTATACCAGCATGTTCCATATCACTAAATAGAGGATGCATAACTTATAGCAGCTGTACATATACAATTAAATATGCGGTATACCCAGGTTATACCAGCATGCTCCATATCACTATATACAGTAGATGTATAACTTATACCAGCTGTACATATATAATTATATAAACTACATGCCCAGGTTATACCAGCATGCTCCATATCACTATATAAAGGATGCATTACTTATACCAGCTGTACATATATAATTATGTACATTACATACCTAGGTTATACCAGCATACTCCATCAAAATACCAACGACCGCCTGTCTGTCTGTGAGTAAGTTACATGCTCCGCCCCTGATCGCATAACGGTGACGTCATCACAGATCCTGTAAGCACACGGCTGCTGTCCGGCTAGGTGTTTATCAGTATTACATATCAACTGAGGCCGCAGAGGGTTTGTAGAGGATGTAATCTGCACGCGGATGAAGCACCTGTGATGATGTTACCATCATGTGATCAGGGGTGGAGCATGTAACCCACTCGGGATGAAGGACCTGTGATGATGTCACTGTCATGTGATCAAGGGTGGAGCATGTAACTCACTCGGGATGAAGCATCCCCAGATGACTTAGACTGGTGTGCTCAGTCAAGGAAGAAGTTAAAATAAGTATGTGTAATTCTACTAAAAGTGAAGTTGTTTGAATTTAATGCCAAGTACAAATTCTGCACAGTGTGAACTGTTGTTAATTTCTCAAGCGTGGAGTAAGCTGTGTACCTTTAGTTTACTTTCTCAAACTGGTCTGGACTCTTACTTTCTCCGTTACCAGAATGTTTCATTTAAAAGGTACTGGCATCACGAAGACATCAAAATTAAATCATTTATTGTTACTGTTATTATTTTTGCCACTGTGCACAGACAGGCCAGGCCGCGTCTGGATGTTCCAGGGAGGGACAGTAGAGCTGCCATTGACAACCATCTTGCTCCCCGCTAACGTCTGCCCCTGGTCGCCACAACGCCACCGTAATGTGATCAGGGGCGGAGCATGATGGGGACGTCATCGCAGGTCGTTCTTCCTGAGTGCTGTGCTGCTTGTGATCCCTGTTGTATGGGATGAAGAATGTATATAGCAGAGCTATATGTGATGTACATGTAGCAGTGCTGTGTGTTTGTGACATGCATGGAGCAGAGCTGTGTGCTCCACCAGAAACACTGGTACTATAATTTCCTAATAATTACTAGTATCACTATATACAGGAGATGTATAACCTATACCAGTTGTACATATATAATTATATACAGGAGATACCCAGGTTATACCAGCATGCTCCATATCACTATATACAGGAGATGTATAACCAATACCAGCTGTACATATATAATTATATACAGGAGATCCCCAGGTTATACCAGCATGCTCCATATCACTATATACAGAAGATGTATAACTTATACCAGTTGTACATATATAATTATATACAGGAGATACCCAGGTTATACCAGCATGCTCCACATCACTATATACAGGAGATGTATAACTTATACCAGCTGTACATATATAATTATATACAGGAGATACCGAGGTTATACCAGCATGGTCTGTGTCACTATATACAGGAGATGTATAAATTATACTAGCTTTACATATATAATTATAGACAGGAGATACCCAGGTTATACCAGCATGCTCCATATCACTATATACAGGAGATGTATAACTTATACCAGCTGTACATATATAATTATATACAGGAGATACCCAGGTTACACCAGCATGCTCCATATCACTATATACAGGAGATGTATAACTTATACCAGCTGTACATATATAATTATATACAGGAGATCCCCAGGTTATACCAGCATGCTCCATATCACTATATACAGGAGATGTATAACTTATACCAGCTGTACATATATGATTATATACAGGAGATCCCCAGGTTATACCAGTATGGTCCATATCACTATATACAGGAGATGTATAACTTATACCAGCTGTACATATATAATTATACACAGGAGATGCCCAGGTTATACCAGCATGCTCCATATCACTATATACAGGAGATGTATAACTTATACCAGCTGTACATATATAATTATATACAGGAGATACCGAGGTTATACCAGCATGGTCTGTGTCACTACCGTATATACCGGCGTATAAGACGACTTTTGAACCCCGAAAAATCTGCTCTGCAGTCGGGGGTCGTCTTATGCGCCGGTAATAGAAAAAAAAAAAAGTGTAAAAAAAAAAAAATTCATTACTCACCTCCCACGGCGTCCTGTCGCGCTCCGGCAGGATGTCGCTCGCTCCGGGAGGCTGTCGCTGGCTCCTCGTCGCCACCGCAGCATAGCTTTCTGAATGCGGGGCTTGAAATCCCCGCTTCCAGAAAGCTAGTACACACGCCGGCAGCCATGACAGCATTGAATGGCTGTGATTGGCTGAAGGCGCACGTGTTAGCAATCACACCCATTCAATGATGTCATTGAATAGTGTGATTGGCTGAAGCCACGTGCGCTTTAGCCAATCACAGCCATTCAATGATGTCATGGCTGCCGGCGTGTGTATTAGCTTTCTGGAAGCGGGGATTTCAAGCCCCGCATTCAGAAAGCTATGCTGCGCCGGGGACGAGGAGCCAGCGACAGCCTCCCGGAGCGAGCGACATCCTGCCGGAGCGCGACAGGACGCCGTGGGAGGTGAGTAATGAATTTTTTTTTTTTTCACCACTGAATACCGGCGTATAAGGTGACATTTGGGGGGTCGTCTTATACGCCCCGTCGCCTTATACGCCGGTATATACGGTATATACAGGAGATGTATAACCTATACCAGTTGTACATATATAATTATATACAGGAGATACCCAGGTTATACCAGCATGCTCCACATCACTATATACAGGAGATGTATAACTTATACCAGCTGTACATATATAATTATATACAGAATACCCAGGTTATACCAGCATGGTCTATATCACTATATACAGGAGATGTATAACTTATACCAGCTGTACATATATGATTATATACAGGAGATCCCCAGGTTATACCAGCATGCTCCATATCACTGTATACCGGAGATGTACAACTTATACCAGCTGTACATATATAATTATACACAGGAGATACCCAGGTTATACCAGCATGCTCCATATCACTATATACAGGAGATGTATAACTTATACCAGCTGTACATATATAATTATACACAGGAGATACCCAGGTTATACCAGCATGCTCCATATCACTGTATACCGGAGATGTATAACTTATACCAGCTGTACATATATAATTATATACAGGAGATGCTCAGGATAGGGTGGTTTTACATCTGCAAAGGGGTATCCCTGTGGCCAAACGGGTCTGTCTCTGGACGCAACTGAACTGACTATAGTGGAGTCTGTCCACTTTCTGCTCAACTGCCCAGCTTTTGGATGGGAGAAAAAGTGGTATTTTGAGATGGATCTGTGATGGAACCTCTGACCGTTATTGCCATTCTCAAAAGGGAAAAGAAGAAAAGTAGACATATACAAAATAAATTAGCACACATTAAACAGTGATGAGTATTAAAAATGTCAATGCTTTATTCAACAGGATGAAAAAAAAATGAATACAAAAAAAGCACATAGAAAAATATTGTTAAAATTATCTAAAAAGCATGGTAAAGGAAAACAGAGAAAAACAGAGACATAATGAGGTTCTGTATTCACAGACAAAAATATTCTAGAATGGACGGCATAATAAATAGTCCAGACCAGAAGCCTAACCCAAAAATAGCAAACTGATGGTCTAATGTATTAGATGAAAAATGCACTAAAAACAAACAGATTTCAGGGCTCAGTCAGACGGGCGTTTTTATGTGCAGATGTTACCTGCATTTGCGATCCGCATGTATTAAGTAAAAATGCTTTTCAATGGCAGCAGTCATATGCCAAATATTTACCTGCACATAGAGATGAGCGAACGTACTCGGATAAGCACTACTCGTCCGAGTAATGTGCCTTATCCGAGTACCGCTGTACTCGTCCTGAAAGATTCGGGGCGCTCCGCTGCTGACAGGTGAGTCGGAGCGGGGAGCGGGGCAGAGCGGGCGGGAGAGAAGGAGAGAAAGATCTCCCCTCCGTTCCTCCCGGCTCTCCCCTGCAGCTCCCCGCTCCGCAGCGCATCCCAAATCTTTCAAGACGATTACAGCGATACTCGGATAAAGCACATTACTCGGACGAGTAGTGCCTATCCGAGTACGCTCGCTCATCTCTACCTGCACACAAAAATGAAAACTGAAGCTGTCTTGGGCTTCCTGACAAGCTTTCTTGAAAACGCAATAAATGCCTAATCTCTCTTTTTCTACAGAAACTTTTAGCAGGACTTGGGCATTAAACACGTTTGGAGTCCTTCCACTAGTCCCTTTTAACACCACTCTAGTTATGCTAAATGCCATCCTTTCTTTACTTCGGGACAGCAGTCTCTACTCGAGACGCATCTTTTCTCTTCTTTCTCCTCTCTTTTTCTCTTCTTCTTTCCTTTCTTTCTCTATTCTCATTTTGCCCTTCCCTACTTGTCTCCCCTTTCCCTTTTCTCATGTCCACCCCCCCCCCCCCCAAGAGAGGGGGTATCCTCATTTCATTTATCTTTTCTTAATATTATTCTCTGGTCCTCTATGGCCCCTTCGCAGTGTGCCGTTACTGTTAGCAGTTGCTGTTATGACTACTACTGTAGCTTCTCTTAGGCCCCCTGTCCACGGGCATGATTTCGCCGGCGATTTACGAATCACGCTATCTGAAGCTTTCCATAGCTGCCACATAGCTGCCACATGTCCACAAGCAGAGAATCATTTCTCCGCTCGTGGACGGCATTTCGTAGCATGCTGCGAATTGCCGCGATTCTCCACAGTCAGCCTATCTGTTAGATAGGCTGACCTGCGAAGAACCGTCTGCCGGCTCCTGCTCCCGGGCGGCGGCTCCCACGGTGGAGATTCGTAGCGTGACTTTGCATCAACCGTGGACATAGGGCTTTAAACAAGTTACTTGCCTTATTGACAATGCTATTTGATTACGTTACTGTATATGCACCCAAAAATGATACCAGTAAAACTACAGTTCCGTGTTGCCGTGTCAATGGAAAAATAGAAAGTTATGGCTTTTGAAAAGTTTAAATGAAAATAACCCAAAAAACGTTGTGTCCTGTGGCCAAAATAGGCCGTGTCCTTAAGAGGTTAAAGGTTATAGTAAAAAGGATGGGGGGCAAGGTTCTAGTCGAGAAACTTTGGAGCACAAGTTCCCCAACACAGGCACTGCCAGGTTGAAAAGGAAAAAATTTAGGAGTCAGCAGAACCTGGTGATAGGTTCCCAAAAATTTCCTTCGGACAGAACCCTTCCTCATTGGGTTACACAGCGGCATAACACAACCTCCTCTCCAAACCGTGCAGAGGGCTCATAGGAATAGGACAGGCAAGCGGGAACAGACTGTCCTCTGCAGGATGGCAGCAAGGACCCACCGGGATGTACAAGCTGCCTCACGGTCTGAGCCATGGCAATCAGCGCTGTACTACAGGATCAGCTCAGCAGGAGCAGACAGGAGGGCACACCAAAGGCTCCAGGGGCTGCGGTAACTGCCACAGTGCTCAGTCCACGTGTACCTGACCTCACAGTGTAGGATGAAGATCCCAGGACGCAGCGAGTCCACAGTGCGCCACAGCTCAGGACCCTCCAAAAGAGGCTCTTCTGCATCTGGACCTCGCAGGCCACATAAAATGGTGGGCAGAATTCGTCCTACAAGCCTTGAGTTTGACACACGTGATCTAGAATATATGTGCATAAGGCTACTTGCACGCAAAATATATTTCCGCCTGATTTTTGGCCTACAAAAAAAAGGACAAAAATAGCACCCGCTCATTCCAAGTAAAAATAAATAAATAAATCACAGCATGTGCAATTCTTGCCCGATTCAAGAAGCTTTAAAGGCGCAAATACAGTGTCAGGAGTCATGCAGCAAAAATATTGATAATCCAATTTTTTAAATGGAAATACGCTGGGAATCACAAATCATCATCAAAAGATGGGTATTAGTGTATCTTGACACCACCAGGAAGTCCTGGTGGAGACAAGATAGACAGGGGGGTGACACCCTATGTACCTGATTGGCTGCATAGCGGGCTTGCCTGTAGGTCCTGGCAGCCCACTAAGCAAAGGGTCATTAGGAGCAGCGTACAGCAGCCCACTGCAGGCATGCAGCCCGAGCTTCAAGGCTGTTCCCCGGTGACAGTTGGCCGGCAGCAGAGGAAGGGCGGCCCCCTTCTCCCCGATGTAATGTGCTGCTTGGAGCCTTCAGCAGGGAGGCAACAACGGCAGGTAGACAAACACTGTTACCCGCCGCCGGAGCACTACTGCACCAGTCCTGGGATGGCACATATCCGCCGCCACATCGGCAGGAAGTGTGCGCAGGGGATCGGCCGTCACGGACCTGAGAGGCACTGGGCTGCATGTAGCAGGAGACCGCCGGAGCAGTATTTAGTGAGGCCCTATCCTCCGCTGGGCCGGAAGCCAGGGCACAGAAGGCACGCAGGATTGAGCGGTGAGTGACATCTGCAGCCTCTCCATAGCTTGTAGCCAGCCCTGCTGGCTTACAGTCAGTTTTCTTTTTTATTATTAGCTGTACATTATTACTTGTAAACTGCCAGCATTTACAGCTGATAATGTACGGCCGGCTACAAGCAATGGCCGGCTACAAGCAATGCACAGTGTGCTGCTAGGACCTTTCACACTTTACCCTATTGGCAGCTTGGGATGTGAGAGGAGCGTTCCTCCTGTCAAACCCATAGCTTCCGGTGGCGTCAAGATACACTAATACCCAAAAGATGTCCCACTCCTACGCACACCTGAACTAATATTATGAATTGATATTGTTACCTTTCCTAGATATCCATTTATGCAGCAAATAAAGTAAATCTGAATGCTCAACAGATACGGTGATCCAGAGGCGAATAACCCTACTTGCCACTAATATATATGGACCAAAAACAGCACCACATGTGTATAGACAAATGTTCCAGAAGACTTAATTTTCTTTAAATCTGGTGCCTGCCAATTTTATATCACAGCATATCACAGTTCATGTACAAAGTCCAGGCTTTACAACCCACAGGGTCATAGTCACTACCCCACTCGGGGCCTCTGGAGGGTATACTTCTCCGTCAGATGCATGATGGTTCCCAAACTGTGGTGCAAGGACATACAAAAATTTATGTACTTTAACTGCTATTGCCTCTCTGTTATCAACCAGAGACCTGGAGTATATTGTAAGACTTCTCTGTTCACACTGTTGTAATTTGATACTAAGATTGCCCACATTGCATTCAAACACCCCCTTTTGGTATGACACAGTTCTCCTCACAATGCATCTGTATGTATGTAGCGAGTATAAGAGATAAGATGAATCAATAAGTGTTAGCTTTTAATAAGCCTGCCCACACTGTATGAGGCTGTTAGAATCCTATTTTTTAAGGACTCTGGGTGAAAGAAGTGAATCGACCTGAGCCTGTGCACACATAAAATAAAATAACCATTTCCTGAGAAGATCCTGAGTTGTTCAGTCAAAAATCCTATTTCAAAACTAGTCTGCATTGGACCTCAGGCTAGCAGCCCTACTAGCTTAACTGAGCTGTCACTTACTCTTGGGTGTGGCAGAATCAGCTACTTTTATCCAGTTCCTGCCATGCCCATCAGGTGTTAACCCTCTCTCCAGTCCAGAATGCCTGTCTGTAGCCCTCTGCAGGCCATTCTTTTCACTGCACTCCTATATATCCCTACCCCTCCGCGGTCAAAACTCCAGCCTCAGGGATATCCATAAGTGGGACTATCACTGCACCTTTCTTTAGGATCTGTAACTGGCACTGTCCTAGCTGCCACCTCATCTTCCTCATGCTCAGTTATCTTCAGCTGGGTTCACTAAGTTCATTACTGGGACATAAAATGCTACCTGTTAAAGGTAGGTGAGTAAACTACTGTTAAGTTAGCGCCTTGACAGGCAAGTGTTTATTTTGTTTGATCCATTAAGCAAACCTTCTGCCAGAAGTTTCTGTTTTTATTCCCCTGGGTTTTCCTTTCTGTTGCTGAAATCAAGAAAAATAAAGCAGCTTGGACTTTTATATGGGCTGAGAGAGCAACTGTGTCTTCGCCAACCCCCACCTCCACTACATTATATATATCAAAACAATCCTGACCCTAGATATTGTTTTGCTACAAAACCCGTCCTGCCGTTCCATCTCAGGAAGATCTGTAAATGATGAGAGTTGTGGAGATTAGATGAACGGTCTTGTCACCTGAGCCCTCAAAAATGGTTCCCCCCTTGGCCTATAAAAGGCTCTCGGAGGCTCCTTGTGTGTAGTGACCTCTTCTACCACTTGTGTAGAGCTTGTTGGCCACTAGACACCTCTACGGCGCAGAGAAGAGATTTCACCCCGTTACCAGAGTCTGAGAGGGGTGCATTATTGGGATGTGAGAAGCTGGATGGTCGTATCAATAAATTGTTCCCCACCGACCATTCTGACCAGACTGTTAAGAGGTGTTGGGACCAGTAGATGTGTGAGGGCACACAAGGTGACCGGGCTCAGGACGCCCCCTGCAGACCACCAGTAGAGAGGAGCGTTTGACTATACTGTTAGGAGGTGTTGGGACAAGTGGATGTGTGAGGGCACACAAGGTGACTGGGCTCAGGATGCCCCCTACAGACCAGCAGTAGAGAGGAGCGTCGGACCAGACTATTAGGAGGTGTTGGGACCAGTGGGTGTGTGAGGGCACACAAGGTGACTGGGCTCAGGATGCCCCCTACAGACCAGCAGTAGAGAGGAGCATCTGACCAGACTATTAGGAGGTGTTGGGACCAGTGGGTGTGTGAGGGCACGCAGGGTGACTGGGCTCAGGATGCCCCCTACAGACCACCAGTAGAGAGGAGCATCTGACTAGACTGTTAGGAGGTGTTGGGACCAGTGGATGTGTGAGGGCACACAAGGTGACCGGGCTCAACACGCCCCCTGCAGACCACCAGTAGAGAGGAACGTCTGACTAGACTGTTAAGAGGTGTTGGGACCAGTAGATGTGTGAGGGCACACAAGGTGACCGGGCTCAGGACGCCCCCTGCAGACCACCAGTAGAGAGGAGCGTTTGACTATACTGTTAGGAGGTGTTGGGACAAGTGGATGTGTGAGGGCACACAAGGTGACTGGGCTCAGGATGCCCCCTACAGACCACCAGTAGAGAGGAGCATCTGACTAGACTGTTAGGAGGTGTTGGGACCAGTGGATGTGTGAGGGCACACAAGGTGACCGGGCTCAGGACGCCCCCTGCAGACCACCAGTAGAGAGGAACGTCTGACTAGACTGTTAGGAGGTGTTGGGACCAGTGGATGTGTGAGGGCACACAAAGTGACCAGGCTCATGACCCCCGACAGACCAACAGTAGAGAGGATAGTCCTACTAGACTGTTAGGAGGTGTTGGGACCAGTGGATGTGTGAGGGCACACAAGGTGACCGGTTTTAGAACCCACTCGATAGACCATCAATAGCGAGAATCGTCTGATCGTCCGCCAAGCACGAGCAGCTCCAACTGTTCCGTTATCCGCCATATAGAGACAGGTGGTGCAATCAATACATCGCTGTGTCTGTCAGAACCATTTCCAGGCACATGGTTGAAATACATGTGGTCTGACGGCACCCATTACATGCACTGACTTTGACACCCACTGTTGTCTCCATTTGCGGTGTTCTTGTGAATTATGAAACTGGATGCTACGGAGGGGAACCGGGTTGTCTTCAGTGATGATTCCTGATTTAGTTACCGACAACATTCATGTTTACCTTGGGGCAAGCACCTCAATTTTGCCTTTGCTGTGGGGCAGCACACTGTCCCCTGCTGGTGTGATGGTTTGGGGGGCCATCACATACGACAGTCGGTCCCCCTCGTAGTAGTACGAGGGACAATGACAGCTCAGCGATATGTTCAGGACATCCTGCAGCCACATGTGTTCCTCTCATGGTGGCTTCCAGCAGGATAATGCTCGGCCGCACACACAAGGCGGTCACAGGAGCCCCCACAACATTGTCACACTTCAATCGATGGCTGGTTGCCAGATTTATCACCAATATGTATGAGACCATCTGGGATGCCAACTTCAACAGCATGATCTAGAGGCTTAGTTACTACAAATATGGAGCAATATGCCGCAGGATACCATATGGAACCTGTATGCCTTCATGGCTGCCTGTATCACATCTTGTATCCAATCTAGAGGTGGTACAACAGGGTACTAGAGCCTCCATGCCTGCCTGTATCACATCTTGTATCCAATCTAGAGGTGGTACAACAGGGTACTAGAGCCTCCATGTCTGCCTGTATTACATCTTGTATGCAAGCTATTAGGGGTACAACAGGGTACTAGAGCCTCCATGTCTGCCTGTATTACATCTTGTATGCAAGCTATTAGGGGTACAACAGGGTACTAGAGCCTCCATACCCGCGTGTATCACATGTTGTATCCAAGCTAGAGGCGGTACAACAGTATACTAGAGCCTCAATGCCCTTCTGTATCACATCTTGTATGCAAGCTAGTGGGGGTACAACAGGGTACTAGAGCCTCTATGCCTGACCGTATCACATTTTGTATCCAAGTTAGAGGCAATATAACACGAAACTAGAGCCTCCAAGCCTGTCTGTATCACATGTTGTATCCAAGCTAGAGGAGTTAAAACAGGGTACAAGAGCCTCCATGCCCCCCGTATCACATCTTGTATCCAAGCTAGAGGCGTTACAACAGAGTACTAGAGCCTCCATGCCTGCTCATATCACATCTTGTATCCAAGCTAGAGGCAGTACAAGGTACAGGGTACTAGAGCCTCCATGCCACCTGTATCACATCTTGTATCCAAGTTAGAGGTGGTACAACAGGGTACTAGAGCCTCCATGCCCGCCTGTATCACATCTTGTTTCCAAGCTAGAGGCGGTACAACAGGGTACTAGAGCCTCAATGCCCGCCTGTATCACATCTTGTATCCAAGCTAGAGGCGGTACAACAGAGTACTAGATCCTCCATGCCACCTGTATCACATCTTGTTTCCAAGTTAGAGGCGGTACAACAGGGTACTAGAGCCTCCATGCCCGCCTGTATCACATCTTGTTTCCAAGCTAGAGGCGGTACAACAGTGTACTAGAGCCTCCATGCCCGCCTGTATCACATCTTGTATCCAAGCTAGAGGCGTTACAACAGAGTACTAGAACCTTCATGCCCACCCATATTACATCTATCCAAGTTAGAGGTGGTACAAAAGGGTACTAGAGCCCCCATGCCCACCAGTATTTACATCTGGTATCCAAGCTAGAGACTGTACAACAGGGTACTAGAGCCTCCATGCTCTTCTGTATCACATCCTGTATGCAAGCTTGTGGGGGTACAACAGTGTACCAGAGCCTCCATGCCCACCTGTATCACATTTTGTATCTAAGCTAGAGGTGGTACAACAGGGTACCAGAGCCTCCATGCCCATCCATATCACGACTTGTATCCACGCTAGAGGCGGTAAAACAGGGTTGTAAAGTCTTACCGCACTGGATTGGAGCCCAGTTGTAGTAGCCAAGCCATACTGGAGAGTAGTCAAGTGGAAGCCAGGTCATTAGCAGGTGGTCTCAGATGCAGGACAGAGGATGAGACAGGAATCGTAGTCAAGCTAGAGGTGGTACAACAGGGTACTAGAGCCTCCATGCCACCTGTATCACATCTTGTATCCAAGTTAGAGGCGGTACAACAGGGTACTAGAGCCTCCATGCCCGCCTGTATCACATCTTGTTTCCAAGCTAGAGGCGGTACAACAGGGTACTAGAGCCTCAATGCCCGCCTGTATCACATCTTGTATCCAAGCTAGAGGCGGTACAACAGGGTACTAGAGCCTCCATGCCAGTCTGTATCACATCTTGTTTCCAAGCTAGAGGCGGTACAACAGGGTACTAGAGCCTCCATGCCCGCCTGTATCACATCTTGTTTCCAAGCTAGAGGCGGTACAACAGGGTACTAGAGCCTCCCTACAAGGGGTCAGTTTCCCACAATAAATGGTCCTTTTGCTCTGATATTGTAATCACTTACTTATATCAACGTAATAATCACACAGGGAGGCCGATTATCTCAGGTGCGGGAACCCTCACTGAAGGAATCTTAGGACCGGTAGAAGGGGTCCTCAAACCACTGATGAGTAATACAACCAGCTACTTGCAAGACACCACGGACCTACTGAACAAACTGTCAACCATAAGTCCCCTCCCAAATGGCGCCATCCTGGCCATCATGGATGTGGAATCCTTATATTCCAGCATCCCAAATGAAGATGGACTGACCACCTGCCAGGAGCACCTTGAGGCCAATGGGGTTGCCTCTGAATCCGTGTTACAACTCACAAGATTCACCCTCACTCACATTATTTCTTATTTAGCAAAGAGATATACCTGCAGCTCACCGAAACCGCCATGGGCAGTAAAATGGCACTACGATATGCCAACCTTTTCATGGTAAAACTGGAGAGTGACTTTCTGGCCTCCTGCCCCAGCAAACCATTGGCCTACTTCCGCTACATTGATGACCTCAGAATCATCTGGACCAACAGCGAACAAGAACTAATAAAATTCCATGAGAGATTCAGTGCATTCCACCCCACCATAAAACTGACATTAAGCTACTCATATACAGAAATCAACTTTTTGGACACCGCCATAAAAATTTCAAATAACTCAATACAGACATCCCTATACCGAAAACCGATTGATCGGCCCACATACCTCAGATGGGACAGGTTCCACCCTAAATACATCAAGTGGTAGATCGACTACAGCCAGGCCATCAGCTACAACTGGATCTGCTCCAACCAAGTCTTTGTATGAGACTGGCCTGAGCCTGAGGAAGAACCCTGAGTAGGTTGGAAAGTTTGCTGTAACATCATGTATTTTTGTTAGCCATTAACCTCTTAACGACTGCCGATACACCTTTTGACGGCCTATGTATGAAGAGAGATCGCGGGGCAACCTCTCTACAAACAGCGCGGACTTCAACTGTTTTTTACAGCTGACACCCGCGGGCAATAGTTGCAATCATGAGATCGCAGGGAGCCGTACGCGTGTTATGGCAGCCGGGGTCCTTCTGAAGGACCCCAGGGCTGCCTTAGCAGACTGCCTATCAAGCCGTCTGTGTGGGGTGGGTTTATAGACTGCCTGTCAGATTGCAGTATGATGTAATGCTATGCCATTACATCATACTGCAGGAGTGATCAAAGCATCGCCAGTTGTAGTCCTCCAGGGGGGGTAAAAAAAAGTAAAAATAAGATCAATAAAGTTTTATTAATTGTAAAAAAAAAAGTAATAAAAGTTTAAATCACCCCCCTTTTGCCATATCTATAATAAAAAAAAATCTAAACCATAAAACAAAAATTCATATTTGGTATCGCCATGTCCGTAAAAGTCTGATCTATCAAAGTAGTGCATTACTTACCCCGCACAGTGAACAATGGCGGAAGAAAAAAAATAAACACCACCAGAAATGCACTTTTTCAGTCACACTGTCTCCCAGAAAAAATGCAATAAAAAGCGATCCAAAAGTCGTTTGTATTCCGGATTGGTACTAACGTAAACTACAGGACATCCTGCAAAAAATAAGCCCAGGCACAACTACATCGATGGAAAAATAAAAAAGTTATTGCGCGCAGAAGATGACGGCAAAAAATAATTTTAAAAAATTAAATGTCTTTGAAAAAAAATAAAAGTAGTGTAGCAAAAAAAACTATACAAGTTTGGTATCGCAGTAATCGTACCGACCCATAGAATAAAGTCATCATATCATTTTTGTTGCAGTTTGTGCGCCGTAGAAACAGGACGCACCGAAAGATGGCGGAATGTCATTTTTTTTTTCATTTTACTCCACTTAGAATTTTTTTTTAAGTTTTTTCAGTTCATTATTTGGTACAGTAAATAGCACCATTGAAAGCTACAACTCGTCCCGCAAAAAACAACAAGCCCTCATACAGCGACGTCGATGGATAAATAAAGGAGGTACGATTTTTCTAAAGGGGGGAGGAAAAAACGAAAATGGAGAAAAAAAGGGCTGCGTTATTAAGGGGTTAAAAAGTCTCATATCTACAAGATGACTTGGCTTCTCTTACTAAGAACAATCATATTTTAATCACATATTGAAAGTGTCATTCCAACAACTTCTGGGGAAGGGATTATACTTTTTACAATGAGTGTATATATATATATATATCGCATACATGTAATATTCTTATTGTATTCCTGTTATATATGTGTTTGTGACCATACACCGATCACACCCTTCCCCGCTCTCCGTCCATTCGCCGGTCTCCACATTTTCCAGCCGCACACATAGTGATGGTTTCCCCCTCCATCATCCTTCTATCCATATTTCCCTATATTATTGCTCACTCCTGCCCCCCCCCCGGTGTATAATTCCCGCCCCGCCCCTTATCCTCTACGCTCTATCAGGATTAGCCGCGACACCAGCCGATCATACCACGTGACCGCAAGACCTTCCCCGGCTGCTTCCAGCGGGATGCTTGAAATCTCAGCTGCAGAGCCGCAGGTAAGCATCTCCTGTCGGGGTTATCAGGCAGCGGCCGCCAGGATACACAGGAGCCAGCCCTTACACCGGGGTGTACCCCGGCACCTGCTGTGTAATACACCGCGACTACCCGCTGCTCTCCCTCCAGCTCTCCTCCTTCTCATCCCGCACCTCTCTCCCTCCTGCCCGCAGCTCTCCTCCTTCTCATCCCCGCACCTCTCTCCCTCCTGCCCGCAGCTCTCCTCCTTCTCATCCCCGCACCTCTCTCCCTCCTGCCCGCAGCTCTCCTCCTTCTCATCCCCGCACCTCTCTCCCTCCTGCCCGCAGCTCTCCTCCTTCTCATCCCCGCACCTCTCTCCCTCCTGCCCGCAGCTCTCCTCCTTCTCATCCCCGCACCTCTCTCCCTCCTGCCCGCAGCTCTCCTCCTTCTCATCCCCGCACCTCTCTCTCTCCTGCCCGCAGCTGACAGCCTTCTCACCACCTCTTGTCCTTCTTCATACACCCTGTATTCTTCCCCAGCAGTTGTGACATCACGTCCATCAGACCCGGCTGGTAAGTTCTATCCTATTGTTATTAATTAATACTATAACTTAATAGTTTAGCTGACCCCCCTGTACTGTAAGAGGCTCGGTGGCTGTTTATTAGAACTTCTTTAACCCTTAAAAGTTATGATATCTAAAAGATTAGTCTGTCGCATGAATGGAACTTTTGACTTTGAACAAGATCATTCTGGAAGGGGAAGGGGAAGGACCATTTATGTATTTCACAGTCTGTTGTGAGCACCTTGTCTCCACCCTGCACTTTCTTCACCCTCCTCTCTTCTGGGACTGTCTGATTCTTCAGGCTGCTTTGTTACATTGTATCATGTTGTGGGCACCTTGTCTCCACCATGCTCCTTCTCCTCTCCCTGCTCTCTTCTGGGACTGTCTGATTCTTCAGGCTGCTTTGTTACATTGTATCATGTTGTGAGCACCTTGTCTCCCCCCTGCACTTGCTCTCTTCTGGGACTGTGTGACTCTTCAGGCTTGTTACATTGTATCATGTTGTGAGCACCTTGTCTCCCCCTGCACTTTCTCCTCTCCCTGCTCTCTTCTGGGACTGTGTGACTCTTCAGGCTTGTTACATTGTATCATGTTGTGAGCACCTTGTCTCCACCCTGCACTTTCTCCTCACCCTCCTCTCTTTTGGGACTGTCCGATTTCTTCAGGCTTGTTACATTGTATCATGTTGTGAGCACCTTGTCTCCACCCTGCACTTTCTCCTCTCTCTGCTCTCTTCTGGGACTGGCTGATTCTTCAGGCTGCTTTGTTACATTGTATCCTGTTGTGAATTACTAACAATGCACAGTGATCGCAGTGCTGGGAGGATCTGGGGGTGAATCCTATCCCTGATCTGCCGGAAACTTCTGGACTTCTGGCTCCTTGTTGTGGCATCGGACAGAGCGGCTATGCTGGGACGTGTCATAGGAACGCTGACTATTCTGCTGGTGGCGAAACTCATAATCTCAGAAGGTAACGTGTAGCAGCCAGTAGTCCAACGGCTACTAAAGAGATGCTAAACAGAAGGTCTGTCTATGGCTAGTTTATTGTAAGCCCTCTGTAATACGGCTCCATAATGCAGACAGGTTACAGATGATATCAGACCGCACACAAGCAGTATCCGGTCTGTATTCGCCTCCATATTTGCTGTCATTGGTTTTATTTACTGATCCGTATTTATCAAGTAAAAAATAACGAATGCAAATCTGGAAGTAAAAGCTGACAAATAGGTCATGTGACTAGATACGTAGATTTACATTAGCGCCGTATTACTGTCCGCAAAGCACGGACCAAATGCAGAGTTAAAAAAATATGCGTGTCTGAAACCAACCTGGTTCACAGAGGCTGTGCAGATTAATGCAATCTATTTCTCCCTGTTATCAGCCATTTCAGTGTCCGGTTGCTTACAAAGTGTCAGCGGTGCTAAATACAAACAGCTGTGTGAGCGCAGCAGCGATCCCTATAGGACCACTCACACGGGACGGGATTAGTCCGTGTGGACATTTCTGCGGCCCAGTGTTATCCCTTTGGGGCCTGAATTCTGCACCTGTTGTCTAACATACAGGAGATGTAATTCCATAATTAAAGTCTGTGGAAAAAAAACTAGGAATTCCCCAACACATTCCGTAGTTAAAAACACAACAAAATGTAATTGATAAAACCCACACCTGCGCTGCGTCCCGCGGACAACTCTGTCCCGTGTAAGTTACCTAGAAGCAAACCAAAGAATGTACATTTCCCCAAAATGGTGCGGAGACCCTTCATGCTGCAGAAAACAAGACCTCACACGGCTGTCAGGTGCTGGGTGGTGGAAAGAGTCTTTAACCCCTTAAGCACATGGCCTATTTTGGGCTTAAGGACGCGACGATTGTTGGCGGATTTTCATCTTCATTTTTCAAAAGTCATAACTTTTTGACTTTTCTGTCAACGCAGACGTATAAGGGCTTGTTTTTTGCGGTACATAGACTATATTGCAAAACTTTTTTTTTTTTTTTTATGATAAAAAGGAGAGAAAACGCATAAATTTTTAGGGGTTTTGGGGTTTTTTATGCTTTTTGCCATGCAGAATATAAAGCATATGCAACTTATCGTACATGTCGTTACGGACGTGACAAATACATGGGATTTAATTTTTTTTTAAAATGCCAATATGAGAAAAAGCACCTAAAACGGGTTGTTTTTTGCTTTTGTACATTTCTATGTATTTTCTACACCATTCTTGTCCCTCTGGGGGACTTATACCATACAAGCTCTGATCGCTGTGATAAGGCATTGTAGGAGTTCTCTCCTGCAATGCCTTATCGCTTAATACAGTGATCATAGGCAATGGCAATACAGGATGCCGGGATCATCCTGTTGCCGTAGCAACCAGCGGGGCTCTCTGCGATTATATCGCGAGAGCCTGGCAACTTCACAAAGGGCGCCAGCTCCCTCTCTGAACCCTTCCCATACTGTGATCTACATAGATCGTGGCATGTAAGGGGTTAACGGGAGGGGGGGGGGCATCTCCGATGTACCCCGCTGTTGCAGCGGGAAGCCGTCTATCACTGACAGCCAGCTCCCGCTGCGGGATAGCGTGAGATCTCTTATGATCTTGCGCGATCCCCAGGACGTAAGACATAAACTTACGCCCTGGAGCGGGAAGGGGTTGAGGGGCTTAAACTGTAAGACTGTAAGGAACCGGTCCCACTTTTTCCCACGGGAATCTGTCTGCACCGTCTAAACAGCGGTCAAATGTGCGTTTCTAAAGTAATTTTCTTGTCCTCCATGCGCTACGTATACCTGCAAAATGAGCACTTCTATTGTTCCCACATCATATGTAAATATGGAGCGATTACCTTGTGGAACCCCGTGTAGCCCCCCCCCCCCCCCCCCCAACACTGCCCTCTCTCAGCAAGGGGTGTGGGGACGTTCTCTTCTTAATCACAGCAGCGTGCAAAGTCTAGTGTGTGTGTGCAGTTACATCTGATACCAGAGCATGCACAGTACAACTGTGCCTGTTGTGGGCAGACTCGCCCATTGCTTCTGCGCATGCGCCAATCTCGGATGTCGTAGTGCATTCAAGAGGCTTTAGCTACCATTGTGATGTGGAGAACTTATCTAGATCACTTCCTGAGAGAGGGGTATGTTGGGGGAGTTGCGTAGGGCTCCAGACACGGATCAGCTAGCCCACCAGAAACAGCCCGGTCCACCCACCGGACCGATGCCTTGTTATTTGCATACAGCAAGGGAACAAAGTCTTCATATTCAAGGTATGCCTGGCCCATGTACAACAGTCACTTTAGAAGCCCTTATGTCATCACTGTTTAGTCTGGGGACCGTTTCCCTTTAATCCCTTAGCCACTTTCAGACAAGAGTATTTTACATCCATATATAATCTTGTTTTGTGGGGGGCAATACGAAGCTAAAGGAAACCTATAGGACGATTCACGTCTGCATATTTTAAGTGCCATCATGACCGTACGCAGCATGGGCTATTTTGTCCACTTTTTGGTACACAATACCTCCATTCTAGTCCATGAAGGGTCATTAAAATACATAATTTCAGCAGTACAGTACTTGCTTCTGTTGGTATTATTTTCTATTGGGCAAGAAACGGGGATCCGTATTACGGGCGTACATCGATACCCTCCTGTGACGCCAGCCGTAGCAATGAGTTTTTCTCATTCACCATTTTTCTGTCTATGTAGCCGAATGACCCAGATATATAGCATTATCGCATCTACCGGACATGAAGGATTTCAATGGACACTTTTGAGTGCTCATCAATAGCACCTAGATCTCTCCAACCTAAACTAAAATTGTGGTTTATCTTCTCCACAGATGCTGTGGCTAGATCTCTGTTTCTCCCTCCCCTGTACTCTCCAGCAGTGGCTAAAGACATTGTATGCCCACCTGATATCTGGTTTCCACCCACCCAGTAATGACATCCGGAGAGCTGATCATTCTACGTTGAGTAGTCCGGTGTTCCATAGTCCGTCTAGCAGTGCACTGATCTGGGAGGGAGACGAGGGAGCTGGCAGCTCACTAATATACCAGCCATTTGGCATCTGCCAGAGAGGACAGATTGCCAGTCTAGTGCTGCTAGTGGCCAAAGGGTGAATCTCTATGTGACAAGACAAGTATGCTGGTATTCTGTACATGAAATACTCTTCATCTTATGTCTTCAGGACAACCTGCCGTCCCTATCCCAGTAGTCGGAATAATAGGCCAGTCTGTTCATCTGCCGCTTCCTGCGAATCAGACCGGGCCAGAAGAAGAAGTAATCTACTGGAATTTCCAGAACGATATTCTGGCTCATTTCACATATAATCACCTGAAGATAAGAAATGAGAAGTTTAGGAACAGACTGGAGACTGCGGACAACGGCAGAACCCTGAGGATTACTTACCTGAGGAAGGAAGATGGTGGAATATACAATGCAACTATACATTCACCAAACAAGACAACATATAACACATCCTACAACCTGACTGTATACGGTAGGTTTATAATGGGTTTGAGGTAAAATCCCCAGGTGCAAGCACCAAGTTATGACTGACTCCTCAGGTGACATCACAATGTGATGTTCTCTTGGCAGAATTATTGCGTGGTGATTTGCCATTTCCTTCCTAAGTCATCTTTTACCCCCCCCCCCCCCCCTTCGACGTCCAAACTGGGTACTCATTTTATCGACTTCGGAAAGATGAAAGACTGAGTCAATCTTGAGCTGACTACCTGAACCAAGTGGGGATTGAACCTTCAGGTTGTTAGCGAGAGCTTAGGACTGCATTTCTGCTGCCTTAACACTGTTTATAATGGGGATCTCTAAAAAAGGAGGCTATAGCGCAAGAGGGCTGCCGAGAGAGTTGGTGGTCTCAGCGTTCTCCTGGGAAACTCCTAGTTTTAAGGCCCTCGTACACGGGACGAGGGTTGGGCAAACGATGCCGACAACTGTCCTCATGTATACTCACTCCTGTGCTGTTCCACAGGAGTGAGTATCGCTCACAGTGCGGCCAGCAGGGTGGCGGCGTGGCAGGAGGAGAGATGATTGTTCTGTTTTCAGCATGCTTAAAATCCTGGCCAATTCTCATTCAGTTGCTGCATGCTTTTACACGGGGTGTTCAAAACTTCGCAGGAGCCTGAACAACCAGAACGATAACCTCCCGTGTAAAAGGGCCTTCACAGTGTTACAAGGGAACAATAATAGAATTGTTAAGCAAATATATCCCGCTATCTGTATGAATACTTTAATGGAAGAAATTTGGTCATCAATAACCCGACTGAGAATGATAGTGGAGTCTATAGAGTCGAAGTTACTTTGCTGAATGGTACAATAATAACGCAGACATTTTATGCCACCCTTTCTGGGTGTATGCCATCATTTTTGGATATATATTATGTATTGCATAACTTCTCTAAAAAGATTTTTAGGGAGTTGGGTGGGGGGGGGGGGAGAAATTCTGCCATTTGTTTGTTTTTTTTTTGTTTTTTTGGATTTCATTTTTACGGCGTTCAGCGTGCAGAATAAATAGTGGGATAACATTATTCTGAGTCAACACGATTCCGGCGATACCAAGTTTATACAGTTTTGTTATGTTTTGCTATTTTTGTACATTTAACCCTTTCCAATCTACTGTCTGACCTCTAAAGACATTATGATTTAAGGCTGTACAGCTCCGATGTTGGAAGACGTCCCTTGGGGTTCTCTTACTGTATATTGCCAGCCTCTCTGCTGTCAGAGCCTATCCAACGTGTCACCTCATGCAGTACTGGCTTTAGCCAGCAGATGGCGCCATTGTATAATGGCAGAAAAAGAGTAAGCCACCTAGGGGGAAAAAAAGGATACAAATTGGATTGGAAAGGGTTAAAACAATTTTTTTTTTTTCTTAAAGGCTTGCTTTTGTGTCGCCACATTCCAAGAGCTGTATTCATTTTATTTTTCCATTGCCAGAGCTCTAGAAGGCCGTGTTTTTTGCAAGATGAACTCTAGTCTTTATTTATCTAATTTTTAGGAACATGTAAAATTTTGATCACTTTTATTCCATTTTTTTTTTCTAGGGGCAAGATTAACAAAATCTGTAATTCTGGCATGTTTTATTTTTTATTTTTCACTGCATTCTCTGAGCAGTATAAATAATGTATTAAAGTAATTCTACAGGCTGGTATGATTATGCCAATACCAAATTGTAATCGTTTTTTTTTGTTTTTTTCTTTTTAGCTATTTTGTTAGTTAATTTTTTTTTTCTTTTTTATCGCTGCATTTAATGACCCCCTAACATTTTAATTTTTTTTATCAACAGCGCTGTGTAAGGGTTTTTGTTTTGCGGGCTGAGTTGTACTTTTTATTAGTTCCATTTATTGATCTGTACAGAATTCTGATCACTTTCTTTTCAGTTTTTTGTATGGTGAGACTAGCTATTTTTGGCTAAATTGGCTATTTTTGCCACACTTTAATTTTTTTTTTCTTGCCGTGCACCCTACAGATTAACCTCTTCCCACTCCAGGACGTACATTTACATCCTGCAGCGTCGGGGTACGTATGAAGAGAGATCGTGGCGCAACCTCTCTTCATACAGCGCGGACGCCAGCTGTTTACTACAACTGGCACCCGCGGGCGATAACTGCAGTCGTACAGCATTACCTCATACTGCAGGAGCGATCAAAGCATCGCTAGTTGTGGTCCCCCAGGGGGGCTTAAAATTTTTTTTTTATTGTAAAAATAAAAAAAAATAATAAATTTAAATCGCCCTCCTTTTGTCATAAAAAAAATCCAAATCATTAAAAAATACATATTTGGTATCGCTGCGGCCGTAAAAGTCTGATCTATCAAAGTAGTGCATTATTTACCCCGCACGGTGAACATAGTCTGAAAAAAAAAAATGATAATAATAAAGAACTCCAAAAATGCACTTTGTCACCTTGTCTCCGCAAAAAAATGCAATAAAAAGCAATCAAAAAGTCGTATGCATTCCGAATAGGTCCTAACATAAACTATAGGACATCCCGCAAAAAATGAGCCCTCGCTTAACTACGTCGACGGAAAAATTGTTATTGTGCGCAGAAGATGGCATATACGGAAATCTCGATACGTATAGTGAAAGTTATATGAACAAGATTTTTTTTTTTTCTGATGTGACCATGCGTAAGATACACGTATGTGAAAGCTGTTCTTATTGAATGATTGTGCGACCAAATAAAATACATTTGAACTATAAAAAATTAAATGTCTTTGAAAAAAAATACAAGTACTACAGCAAAAAAAAAAAAACATACAAGTTTGGTATCGTAGTAATCGTACTGACCCTGAGACTAAAGTTATCATGTCATTTTTTTTTTTTTTGCAGTTTATGCGCCGTAGAAACAAGACGCACTGAAAGATGGTGGAATGTTGGTGTTTTTTTTTCTTTTGTCATTTTACTCCACTTAGAATTTTGTAAACGTTTTTCAGTACATTATATGGTACTTTACTTAGTACCATTGAAAAACACAACTCTTTCCGCAAAAAACAAGAGCTGTGTAAGAGCTGGTGCCCGGCTGTCCTCTGATAGCCGATCACCAGCTCTCCCTGCCACGGGGACCATCGCCCGCATGTGACAAGCCATGGAAACCTGTAAACAAAGCAGTGCAGGAGTTTAAAAAATGTTTCACGGTTTAGGATTCTATGCAGCTTAAAACATAACTTTTAATAAATATCCACTCAAAACTTAAAGTCTAGAAATAGGACACAAAAGTCACAAAAAATTCCCAGTAGAAATCAGGGCTGGAGGGAGAGGAAGAAAGAGGGCAAGAGGGAGAGGCCAAGAACAATGCCTCTAGGCAGAAAGCCCTCTATAGCGGGACAGGTATCCTTAATCAAGAAAGCCAGATCAAAAAGCGCTTGGCTCACATCAATATAAAAGGGTCCTGTAGGACAATTATATGTCCCTGTGACTTTAAATCCTAGAAAATATTCGACTTTCTGCCTAAAGACTGGATAAATCAGTAATATATGCCAATCAAAGAGGCGATCGTTATCACGACCAGTAAATCTAAAGGAGATCGTTATCACGACCCGGTTCTATAAAACGGTACGACGCGTTTCCACCAGTAAGCCTGGTTTCATCAGGAACCAAAAAGAAACTGCCAGCAGCCACATCAGTAAGCTGCTGCAAAAAGGAACTAAGATTTCTGATCCTCGTATAACTATAGCTGGGTGAGTGATAGCCGATCCCATCTAGCTGCAGCTATTCTAGCATAGCATTCACTCCCCATCCCGGCCCCAAGGTAAGAGCAGAAAATAACAAAAACAGTAGCACCACCAGCCCTTATGGTAGGCTGGCGGCTAATGAGTGTCCATGTCTGTGAGCCTACTATAAGGCAAAGGCCCCACCTTGAGGGGAGGGGTCAATGCTTAGTAAGCCAATAGTATCCTTACATCTGTGAAGCAACCCATTATAAGGCGGGGTTATCAGAATGATGAGGCTATAGAGCCGATAGTATTGGCCCGGACCAACACCGGTGTTAGTGGCAGGGATCACTTCTTACCAATGAGCCTCGTGTGGCGCAGAGTGTAAGCTCTCGCCTACGACCTGAAGGTTGCAAGTTTGATCCCCGTTTATTTTAAGTTTTGAGTGGATATTTATTAAGTTACATTTTAAGCTGCATAGAATCCTAAACCATGAAAATTCGATATCTAAACTAGTAGAGATGAGCGAGCGTACTCGTTCGAGTATTAGGGTACTAGAGATGCTCGTTACTCGAGGCGAGCACCACGCGATGTTAGAGTCAATTCCATTTCCTTCTCTGAAAGTTTTGCGCCATTTTTGGCCAATAGAAACGCAGGGAAGGCATTACAACTTCCTCCTGTGACGTGCCAGCCCTATTTCCCCCCCCCCCCCCCTGCAGTGAGTGGCTGGTGAGATCAAGTGACCCCCGAGTATTTAAAGTGGGGCTGCCCGCGGCTCGCCACAGTCACACACTGGGAGAGATCAGGGACAGTGCTGCTGCTATAGGGAAAGTGTTAGTGTTGGATCCTGTCTTAAAGAACCCCAAGGTCCTTCTTAGGGCCACATCTGACCGTCTGCATTACTGTTGTGGCTGCTGGTAGCAGTTTTGCCAATTTTTTTTTATATATATATATTTTTTTTTGGTACATCGGGCGTGCAGCCCCACTACAGCTATAGCGTTCTCAGGCTGCAGTCTGTACTACATAGTATAGGGACAGCGTTGCTGAGATAGGGAAAGTGGTAGTGTAGGATCCTTCTTAGGGCTACCTGTGACCGTGTGCATTTTACAGGTTGTCTGATGGGAGTTGTAGTCCATCACTATTGCACAGCTAGGCCTGTTTGCAGCTTTCCGTATTATTTTTTTTCTGTCTGGAGTTAGCGTTACAATACCGCTGTCAGCCTCCAACTGTACGCCAATAATTCCAAAAGTTTTTACACCGGTCTGTGTCTGCCGTCAACTTCACGCACAGCATACGGCCACAGCCCCTGATAGAGGGAAAGTCATATGCACACTATAGGCTGGTATTCTTTAAAAAAAAAAAAAAAAAAAAATTAAATAAAAGCTCCTTCTTACGGCTACCCGTGATGGTGTGCATTTTACAGGTTGTCTGATGGGAGTTGTAGTCCATCACTATTGCACTTGGGCCTTTTTGCGGCCTTCCTGACTATTTTTTTCTGCCTGGAGTTTGCCTTACTATACTGCTCTCAGCGACAAAGTCTACGCACATAATTCCAAGATTATTTACACCGGCCTGTGTCTGCAGTGAATTTGACGCTCAGCGTACGGCCAACACAGTTACTTATAGAGGGAAAGTGATATACACAGTATATAGCCTGTCTTCTTTTTCAAAAAACCCCAAAAAGCTCCTTCGTTGGGCTACCTTTGACTGTCTGCATTTTACTGGGTGCCTGCTGGGAGTTTTGGTGCATCACTATTGCATTGCTAGGCCTGTTTGCGGCCTTCCTTCCATTTTTTTCTGCCTGGAGTTAGCGTTACGATTCCGCGCTCTCTGCGTGAAAGTGTACGCATATAATTCCATAATTATTTACAGAGGTCTGTGTCTCCTCTGTTCGTAATCCACCATGCTGAGGGGTAGGGGTAGGGGTCGAGGATGTGGACGCGGGCGAGGATGCGGAGTTCCAAGTGAGGGTGTCGGCACAAGCAGAGTTCCTGGTCCAGGTGTATCCCAGCCATCTGCTGCAGGATTAGAAGAGAGGCAAGTTTCTGGTGTCCCCAGCTTCATATCACAATTTATGGGTCCAAGTGGTAGACCTTTATTGCAAACAGAGCAGTGTGAGCAGGTCCTGTCGTGGATGGCAGAAAATGCATCCAGCAATGTATCGGGCACCCAGTCTTCTACACAGTCCACTGCAGAAACGCTGAATCCTCTGGCTGCTGCTTCTCCTTCCTCAACCCTATACTGCTGCTGCAAAAATGGTACTGGGGTCTGCATATGCTTCTGCTACATAAATGTTACAGGGGTCTGCCTATACTTCCACTACAGAAATGGTACTGGGGTCTGCCTATACTGCAGCTACAAAAAAATGTTACAGGGGTCTGCCTATACTGCTGCTACAGAAATGTTCCTGGGGTCTGTTTATACCTTTGCTACAGGAATGTTACAGTGGTCTGTCTATACTATGGGTGCACTAAGTCTTCCCATCGCGGTGTTTTACCTATGTGGCACAAATAAAATACAGTGACTGACTAGGCCAGAATTTCCGGACCGAGGCGAAGTTGCTTGGCGGGGCGAAACTCTCCCATGGTTGGGCACTCCGATTTCTTCCTCTGTAATACCATCTTTGTGCACTTACAGGATAGGTTAGGCCAAGGAACTCAAATACTGCCCCTTCCAGTGTGGAGCTATCTATGTTGCGACACATGGATTTCCTGTTGCTATGTAACTCAGGGCACCTTGGGTCACAAAGGTGGAGGCTGGAACCGAGCCTGACCCTGGGCCTGCTAACGTGCTTCCCACACAGACTATAGCAGGTCCTGGTCATGCTGTCTTGGGCTTGTAATGCCACCTCCTCCTCCTGCTTGGGGTCAGGGGATAAGCACTGGGCATCATGTATTTTCTCCCGTGTTACCACAGTTATCTGAGACACTGGTTTGGGCTAAAGAGGAGCGTTACTGCATTGATGAGACCTTCACAGCTGTACTAGCATCGGAGTCTGCTCTATGCCCACGATTGCTGAGGGTGTGTGCAGATGCCTATGTACTCGGCACAATGAAAGTCTGGCATGTTTGGGCACTATCATTTCTTCGTGTTTATTACTGTCTTTGGGTTCCTTCAGCTCGCCTACGCTGTGGGTGCACAAAGACTTCCCATAGCGGGGATTTACATTTTCGGCACAAAGTCACTGACTGACTTGGGTAGGGTGCATAGCGCAGATGGCTTTCCTCTTGCGGTGTCGATAGAGCTATCCGACACCTAGACAGAACGAATACTGTGTGGGCACATGGACTTCCCATTGCTATGTCAGTCGCAGCACCTTGGGTCTCACAAGGTGTTTGCTGGGACTGAGCCTGGCCAAGGGCCCACTCACATCCTTCCCACACAGGCTACAGCGGGTCCTGGTCATGGTTTCAGGGCCTTGTGAGGCCACCACCTCCTCCTGCTTGGGGTCAGGGGGTCAGCATTGCGCATCATGTATTTTCTTTCGTGTTACCACAGTTATCTGAGAAACTCGTTTGGGCCACGGTAGACGTGCATAACTGCATTAATGAGACCTTCACAGGTGTACTAGCATCGAAGTCCGCTTCCTGCCTACGATTGCTGAAGCTGTTGACCGAGGCCTATGTCCTGGGGGAACTGCAACGGCACCAGGTTGGGCCTGTGGAACTTGTTCCTGGCTAATCCAGTCTTTGGGGCGGTGAAAGAAAACCTAAGTGATTTAATGAGACCTTCACAGGTGTACTAGCATCGAAGTCCGCTTCATGCCTACGATTGCTGAAGCTGTTGGCCGAGGCCTGTGTCATCGGCGCAGTGTAAGTCTGCCATGTTTGGCCACTCTGATTTCTTTATTGTTAATGTCTTGGGTTGCGTTGGACCCACCTCTGCTGTTGGTGCACACAGACTTCCCATCGCGGTGTTTCACCTGTCTGGCACAAAGTCACTGACTGACTTGGGTATGGGGCAGAGTGCAGATGGCTTTCCCCTTGCGGTGTCGATTGAGCTATCTGACACCTAGACAGAATGAATACTGTGTGGGCACATGGATTCCCCACAGCTATGTAACTCATGCCCACATTTGCAGCTCCTGATGGAGGTTGGCACTTTATTGGAATGAAGATCGAACGTCAATTTCTCATTGATTCTCTACAGCATTGTGGGCTATCGCCCCGCCCCTTTTAAAGAGGGTCGCTGCCTGGTCCTGCCAACCTTCTGCAGTGTGTGCCTCCGGTTCCTCCTCATGGCAGACGCACTTATAAATAGACATGAGGGTGGTGTGGCTATGCAGCCAGCGTGTGGCATGAGGGCAGCTGAAGGCTGCGCTGGGACACTTTTGTATGCGCTGCGGACGCAGGGTCGTGCGGGGGGGTTGGGCAGCATGTAACCCAGGAGAAGAGGCAGCAGTGTGTCCAGCAGGCAGTGATTGTGCTTTGTTGGAGGTAGCGTGGTGCTTAGCTAAGGTGTGCCTTGCTAATGAGGGTTTGTCCAAAGTAAAAATTGTTGGGAGGGGGGGGCACTCTTGCCGCTATTGTGGCTTAATAGTGGGACCTGGGAACCTGAAATGCAGCCCAACATGTAGCCCCTCGCCTGCCCTATCCATCGGTGTCGTTTCCATCACTTTCGTACGCTTTGAAGATTTTGCACAAATGAAAACCTTAGCGAGCATCGGCGATATACAAAAATGCTCGAGTCGCCCATTGACTTCAATGAGGTTCGTTACTTGAAATGAACCCTCGAGCATCGCGGGAAGTTCGACTCAAGCAACGAGCACCCGAGCATTTTGGTGCTCGCTCATCTCTACTATCTAGTAGATTCTCTTGCTTCAGTGAAAAAGTTTAAAAAAAGAAGCAGAAAGTTGCCGGCAGATCGGTAATATCTTCCTGCTTCTTTTTTTAAACTCCTGCACTGTTCTTTGTGGGACTGTGGCAGGCAGAGCACACTGCCACAGCTTATGGCAATGTGCTCTGCGGGTCCCATAGTAAAACATAGCCAGGAAATCTTCCAAGCTATATCACTATGGGCAGTGGAGCTCGCCCTGGAAAATTTCTGGACGTGCCGCTCAAGGGGTTAAAGGGGTGTCCAGGATTTTCATTACTGATGACTTATCCTCAGCATAGCTCATCAACCGTTGATAGTCGGGTGTCTGCCATTTGGGATCCCTGGCAATCAGATGATTGCTCTGTCTGCTGTCATGGCGGACAGTATTTAGTACAGCAGAAGCAGCTCTCATTGAATGTAATAGTAGCTATGCCTGTAGTACCAAGCTGGGCTGCTGCCATGTTGACAGCGCTACCTGCATCCAGTGCTGACCGCAGTGACAGAATCCCAAGCGGTGAACCCCAACGATCAACTGCTCATAACCGATCCTAACGATAGGTCTGGGCTCACCAAGCCATAACCAGCTGTGTGCCACATGAGCACTCAGCAACTACACAATGGCATGCATGATAGGCGCCAAGATAGAACATACCGCATATTTTGTCATGTGAAAAATAACGCAGGTGTGAGTGGCCCAACAGAAATCAATTGGCTTTTGGCACTACTTTGTGCATACACGACGCGCAGTGACGATATACCAGTATGAGACTGGCCTAAGTCATCAATAGTAAAAGCTCTGGACAACCCCTTAAACTTGACACATAACGTGTTATATAAAGCGTGGCACAGAACTTTTTCTTGCACTTAATATCTTTTTATTGGCCGTTGCTCTGACATAACTCGCTGCAGTGAGTTACATTATATGCGTTGGGTTAAACTTTGCCAGTTCTGTAGGCTCCAGATAACCAGTAACTAAGGTTGAGACCTGCTTTAACCCTTTCCAATCCAATTTGTATCCTGGTTTTCCTAGGGGGCTTACTCTTTTTCTGCTGTTATACAATGGCGCTATCTGCTGGCTGAAGCCAGTACTGCATGAGGTGACACGTTGGATAGGCTCCGACAGCAGAGAGGCTGACAATATGCAGTAAGAGAACCCCGACAGACATCTTCCAACATCGGAGCTGTACAGCCTTGAATCATAATGTCTTCAGACGTCAGACAGTGGATTGGAAAGTGTTAACCCCTTCCCGCTCCAAGATGTACTTTTACATGCTGGAGCGTCGGGGTATGTATGTAGAGAGGTTGCGGGGCAACTTCTCTGCATACAGCGCGGGCCTCAGCTGTTTACTACAGCTGACACCCGCAGGCAATCGTCCGTTCGCGGATATTAACCCTTTCAATGCTGCTGTCAATTCTGACAGTGGCATCTAAAGCCCCCAAACGATGTTCAAGGGTCCCGTACGCATATTTGGGATTTCAGCTGCACTTAAACAGCGCTGCTGATTAGAGCCACCTGATTGGCTCTTCGGCACCACGTGACTACACTGCGTGCACGCGGATTGCCTAAAGCAGCCGTGCACTAAACACTACAGTTAAGCAGCCGTGCACTACACTTAAGCAGCTGTGCACAATGAGCCGTGCTAACCCTAAACCTAAACCCTAACCCCCCCCCCGCGGGTCTCCAAAGGGGGGTCTGTGCATGTCTGCTTAAGTGTAGTGTGTAGTGCACGGCTGCTTAAGGCAATCCGCGTGCACGCTGTAGTCACATGGTGCCGAAGAGCAAATCAGTAGTGCTGCTTAAGTGCGGCTGAAATCCCAAATATGCGTCCCGTACGCCCCACCCGCAGTGAGATCGGGGGTCATGGCTGCCGGGGGCCTTCTTGAGAAACTGCCTATCAAGCCATCCCCGTGGGGTGGCTTGATAGACTGCCTGTCAGAATGCAGTATAACGTAATGCTGAAGCATTACGTCATACTGCAGGAGCGATCAAAGCATCGCTGGTTGTAGTCCCCCAGGGGGACTTAAAAGTAAAAAGAAAAGAACAAAACTTTAATAAAAGTTTAAATCACCCCCCTCTTGCCATATCGGTAATTAAAATATCTAAATCATTAAATAAAAATACATGTTTGGTATTGCCGCATTTGTAAAAGTTTGATCTATCAAAGTAGCGCATTATTTACCCCGCACGGTGAACGTTATCAGAGTAATCGTACTGACCCATAGGATAAAGTTATCCCCTCATTTTTGTTGCAGTTTGTGCGCCATAGAAACAAGATGCCCTGAAAAATGGTGGTATGTCGTTTTCTTTTCATTTTACTCCACTTAGAATTCTTTACAAGTTTTTCAGTACATTATACGGTACTTTAAATAGTACCATTAAAAACTACAACTCGTCCTGCAAAAAAACAAGCCCTCATACAGCGACGTCGATGGATAAATAAAGGAGTTACGATTTTTTTTTTTTAACCCCTTAATGACATGGCCTATTTTGAGCTTAAGGACCAAGCCTTATTTTTCAAATCTGACATCTGTCACTTTCTGTGCTAATAACTTTTGAATGCTTTTACTTATCAAGGTGATTCTGAGAATGTTTTTTCGTGACATATTGTACTTTATGTTAGTGTAAAAATTTCATCAATAAATTTTGTCCTTATTTGGAAAAAAAATCCAAATTTACTGAAAATTTGGAAAAATTCACAATTTTCAAACTTTGAATTGTTTTCTTTGTAAGATAGAAAGTCAAACACCACAACATAGTTATTAATTAACATTTCCCATAGGCCTACTTTACACAGCAATCATTTTTTAAGTGTTATTTTACTTTTTGCAGACTCCACAAAGTATATAAATTTAGCAGTAATTTTTCACATTTACTAGCAAATTTCAAAATCTAAATTTTTTAAGGACCAATGCAGTTCAGACATAGTTTTGCCGAGCCTGTATATCAGAATCCCCCATGAATTGCCCCATTTTAAAATCAGCACCCTTCAAAGTATTCAAAATGGCATTTAGAAAGTTTATTAACCCTTTAGATGTTTTACAGGAATTAAAGGAAAGTGCATCAAAAATTAGAACAGTTCCTTTTTTCTACTGATTTTCAATATAAAACCTTTTTTTTAATATAAAACAGTAGGAGTTAGCAAAGAAACAAAACTTGGAATGTATGACCCAGATTCCGCAGTTTTTAGAAATGCCCCATATGTGGACGTAGCCTGTTGTATTGGCACATGGTAGGTCTCAGAAGGAAAGGAGCGCTTCTTGTCTTTTTGAATGCAGATTTGGCAGGAATAATTTTCAGACCCCATGTAGTGTTTGCAGTGCCCCTGAGGTACCAGTGCATTTGAAACCCCCTACAACTGACCCCATTTTGGAAACTACACCCCTCAGGGAATTTTTTAAGGGGTGTAGTGAGCGGTTTGAACCCACAGGTATTTGAGGAATTTTTTTAACAGTTTGAGTTCAATACAAAAAAATCACATTTTTCACATAATGTTCAGCTTTAGGCCCAGATTTATATTTTTTACCAGTGGCAGAAGGAAAAAACGTACCCCATGATGCGTTACCCAGTTGCTCTCGAACACGGAAATGCCCCATATGTGGACGTAGCCTGTTGTATGGGCACATGGCAGGACTCAGAAGGATAGGAGCGCTTCTTGGCTTTTTGAATGCAGATTTTGCTGGAATAATTTTCAGACACCGTGTAGTGTTTGCAGTGCCCCTGAGGTACCAGTGCATTTGAAACCCCCAACAACCGACCCCATTTTGGAAACTACACCCCTCAGGGAATTTTTTAAGGGGTGTAGTGAGCGGTTTGAACCCACAGGTATTTGAGGAATTTTTTTTAACAATTTGAGTTGAGAACGAAAAATTCAGATTTTTCACATAATGTTCAGCTTTAGGCCCAGATTTTTATTTTTCACCAGGGGCAGAAGGAGAAAACATAGTCCATAATGCATTACCCAATTACTCTCGAGCACGGAAATGCGCCATATGTGGATGTAAACTGTTGTTTGGGCACATGGCAGGGCTCAGAAAGAAAGGAGCGCTTTTTTTGAATGCAGATTTGGCAGGAATAATTTTCAGACCCCATGTAGTGTTTGCAGTGCCCCTGAGGTACCAGTGCATTTGAGACCCTCAACAACTGACCCCATTTTGGAAACTACACCCCTCAGGGAATTTTTTAAGGGGTGTAGTGAGCGGTTTGAACCCACAGGTATTTGAGGAATTTTTTTTAACAATTTGAGTTGAGAACGAAAAATTCACATTTTTCCAATAATGCTCAGTTTAGGCCCAGATTTTTATTTTTTACCAGGGGCAGAAGGAGAAAACGTAACCCATGATGTTACCCAACAGGGAAATGCCCCATATGTGAATCTAAACTGTTTTTAGGGCACAGGGCTCAGAAGGGAAGGACTTAGCATGTGGCTTTATGTACAAGCTGTGCGAAGTACATCAGGGTAAAACGTCAGGGCAATAAAAAAATTAAAATTTCAGGGCCGTGTGGTAGATCTTAAAACACTCATTTATACAGAGGCCGGGTTGTGTGGGGCGCGTTTCACACTGGTATCTGGTGTCTTTTCTTATCCCCTGTTTGTAGCACACTCTGCACCTCTTTTGGGTCCTTCCCTTCGTCGCAGTGGAGGGAATTTCACTGAGAAAATTCTGCCCTGGTACAATTCTTGTGGCCTCGCTTCCAGAAGTACTGGGCCTCTCCCCCACCTCCTGGTCCCCAAATATTAGGTCCTTGATAACTTCCTCTTGAAATTCAAGGAATGTCCCCCTGTGGCCTGCACCTCGGAACAGCACGTAGGCATTATACAGTGCCATCTGTACGAGGTGCACGGACAGTTTTTTGTACCACACCCGTGTTTTCCGCATGGCTCTATAGGGCTCCAGTACCTGGTCTGATAGATCTACCCCTCCCATGTACTTATTATAGTCGAGGACGCAGTCTGGTTTGGGGGTCTCTGCACTGGTACCTCGTACTGGGCAGGGGGTACTGCTGTGGCCGTGTATTGTCGTCAACATAAGGACATCCCTCTTGTCCTTATATTTAACGCACAATACATTGTCGCTGCATTGGGCCCGGCTCTCACCCCTTCTGAGCAGTTGCCCAAGCAGCGTTTTAGGGAGGCTTTTTTGATTTTTCCGAACAGTGCCACATGCCACTGTTCCTCTGGAAGCGAGGCACTGAAACAGGGGGACACTGGTATAAAAGTTATCCTGTACAGATGGTAACCCTGGTCTAATAGTGGGTGCACCAGTTCCCACACTATTTTCCCTGTTACTCCCAGCACGGGGGGGCATTCTGGGGGCTCAATTTTAGTGTCCTTCCCCTCGTAAATACGGAACTTGTGGGTGTACCCTGATGTACTTTCGCACAGCTTGTACAACTTCACACCATACCGTGCCCGCTTACTGGGCAGGTACTGGCGGAATTTTAGCCTCCCCTTGAAGTGTACCAGGGACTCGTCTACTGCAATGTTTATCTGTGGGGCATACGCCTGGGCAAACTTGGCGTTAAAATGGTCTATTACGGGCCTGATCTTATACAACCGATCGTAATTGGGGTGATCGCTGGGGGGGCACAGCTGGTTGTCATTGTAGTGCAGAAATTTTAAAATACACTCAAAGCGCGTCCTCGACATCGCCATGCGGAACATTGGGGTGTGGTACAAAATATCGGTAGACCAGTACGCCCTGATTGTTGGCTTCTTTATTAGCCCCATGGTTAGTATAAGCCCCCAAAATTTTTGTATCTCTGGTGCATCCACAGGGGTCCACTTATCGGGTCTGGCATAGCTGGAGGTGGGATTTTGTTATATAAAATTCTGGGCGAACAAATTAGTCTGGTAACAATGTGGGCAATGAACTCTTCTGAAAAAAAAAACTTGAAGAAGTTCTTCCCTCTGAGCCCTTCCGGATCAAATTGAATCCCTGGGTTCCCAATAAAATCAGGGATCTGGGGTCTGTAATCTTCTGGGGTACTCCAGTGAGCATCTGATGCATTGGGGTCAGTGGCGGTCCTTGGACGCCTTCTCGGGGGTGCAGGGAGCTCAGACTCGCTGGATGAGGATGAGGATGAGGAGTCGGAGAATGCCAAAAAAGTGGGGTCGTCATCACCACTACCTGAGTCCGAGTCTGATGCAATGATTGCATACAGTTCCTCTGAAGTGTACCTCCTGCGGGCCATATTTATATAAAATGGGGCACACGGGGAAAAAGTTTTATTAGATGGGACACTGCGGGATGGGGTGACCACGGGACGGGGGTCGGAAAGAACGCGGAAACTTATGTGGTGTATTCACGTAAGTGTTTTTTTTTTTCCTTTTTTTTTTTTTTGTTTTTTTTTTACACAGACGAATACACTGACACAACACGGACTAACGACACACTACACACTAGACGGACTAACTAAACGCTACACTAACTAATAACGGGTGACGGGACAGGTAACGAAATGGGAACAACAGGAACTTTTTTTTTTTTTTTACACCAAGGGATACACTGACTACACGCTGCGCTACACTACACTGCTGATCGCACGCTACAGCTCACTCACTACACTTCTGATCACACACTACAGATCCCTCACTCACTACACTACACTGCACTTCTGATCACTCACTCCACTCTGCTACACTACACTGCCTGATCAATCACTCACTACACTCACTACACTACACTGCCTGATCAATCACTCACTACACTCACTACACTACACCACACTGATCACTAACACTCACTCCACTACACCACACTGATCACTAACACTCACTCCACTACACCACACTGATGACTAACTCCTCTCCACTACACTGATCACTAACTCCACTCTGCTACACTCCACTCCACTCCACTACACTACACTACACGCACTCCCTGCCTAATCTACACTCTAATCGCACTTATATTCAGAAAAAAACACAGTAGGTCCTCTCTGTACAAGCACCGGAAACACACTGCGGTGCTTGCACATGGAGCCCCTACTGTAAACAGCGCGAAGTCCGCTGCTGCGCTGTGATTGGTCAGGGAGTTTTTCCCTGACCAATCACAGCGATCGTGGGGGAGGGACCGCTCTGATTGGTCCCCAGCCCGGATGCCTCACTTGTCTGCCGACGATATCAGCCAGGATCGCTGCTGTGTCGCCGCGATTGTCACCGCGGCGACACTTTAATGGCATGACGTACCAGGTACGTCATGTTGCGGGAAGTATCCCGCTACCATGACGTACCAGGTACGTCCAGGAGCGGGAAGGGGTTAAAGGGGATGAAAAAATGAAAATGGGGGGGGGGGGGGGCTGGGTCAAGAAGGGGTTAAGGCCCATTTACATGAGCAGATAATCACTCAAATGACAGCTTTGAGCCATTATTTTGCATAAAAAATAATTGCCAATTATGTATGTTAATGAAGCCTTCCTTGAACACAGCTAATAGCTAATACCTCGGAACACAGACTCCGCAAGACTACCTATACAACCGAGCGCTTCCCGATAGTGTCTTGCGTTGCCATGGCAGCATCTGAACACAAACCCTGCAAGGCTTCTCATACAGCGGAGCGTCTCCGTGTTCCGAGGTTGCCATAGCAACGCAAGACGCTATCGGGAGACGCTCCGTTGTATAACTCCAAACGCATGCGCAGTCTCGAGCTTGAGATGTCAGAGTGATTGATGATGCATTTGGATAGCGCGACGCCTGCTAATGACGTCGGACGCCTTTCTTCAACGAGGGAAGATG